>CM046881.1:98105889-98719855 GCA_025667525.1 Glebionis coronaria
AGCCCAGTTTTCCTTTGTTGTCAGATATCTTTACTTTGACCAAGAACCAAAACTCAGTTGTATGATATCGGACAACACTAAGTCTGGTGAAAAGTTCCTCCTGTTCGAGACCGATCAGCAGGTGGCCAAAAGCCCAAAACCTTCAATAAGCTGTTGCTTATTAATAAGATGTTACTTAATTTCTATGAATTTATGATAAATACTTCTTTGATAGAATGAATTTTGAATAATTTATACTAATGCTTATTATTAAGATGTACTTCATCAGTATGTAGTACAAAAGTAGAATTTTCATCAGTATGCTTATTATTAATTGGTTAGGGTTTGTACACTTCTTATTAGAATATGTGTTAGAACAAGGAGATAGCCTAAACAAGAATGGTTATGCAAGTTGCAAGATTTGTTCCAGAAGACTGCTGCTCTTGTGTTTTATCTAGATGCTTGATTATATGAATAATGTGTACTAAATTATTTTATATGACAGGGTCCTGAAATAAGAACCGGGTTCTTAAAGGATGGACAGCCAATTCATCTTAAAGAGGGTCAAGAGATCACTATTACCACTGATTACACCATCCAAGGCGACCAAAACATGATCTCCATGAGCTACAAGAACCTTGCCAATGACTTGAAGCCTAACAGCAAGATTTTGTGTTCTGATGGAACAATCTCCATGACGGTCCTTGCTTGTGACACGGAGCGTGGTCTGGTCAGGTGTCGCTGTGAAAACTCTGCTGTTTTAGGCGAGAGGAAGAATGTTAATCTTCCTGGGGTAGTTGTTGATCTCCCAACTTTGACTCAGAAAGATAAAGATGATATTTTGCTATGGGGGGTTCCTAACAAGATTGACATAATTGCTATGTCCTTTGTTCGTAAAGGTTCAGATGTTGTCCAAGTTCGGAACCTTCTTGGAAAGCATGCAAAATCCATAATTCTCATGACAAAGGTTTGTTTTCTGTTTACATTCACTTTTGTGCCATGCTCTGTTAGTCATTATGCTCTTTTTGTTACACATTTGTCATTGAAAAACCTGTTTGTATTTTAATTTGTATATCTTTACTAAAATTACAGGTTGAAAATCAAGAAGGGGTGACCAACTTTGATGATATTTTGGCTGAGGCAGATGCGTTTATGGTCGCTCGTGGTGATTTAGGAATGGAAATCCCAATTGAGAAGATGTTTCTTGCACAGAAACTTATGATCCACAAATGTAACATCCAAGGGAAGCCAGTGGTGACTGCAACACAAATGCTTGAGTCAATGATCAAGTGTCCACGTCCTACAAGAGCCGAAGCCACAGATGTTGCAAATGCAGTTTTAGATGGTACTGACTGTGTCATGCTTAGTGGCGAAACAGCAGCCGGGGCCCACCCAGAACTTGTTGTCCAAACAATGGCCAGGATCTGCATCGAAGCTGAAGATTCACTGGATTACAAGAAGGTGTTCAAGAGGGCTATGGAGACTGCACCGATGCCTATGTGCCCATTGGAAAGTTTAGCTTGTACTGCTGTCAAAACCGCAAATATGAGCAAAGCAACTATGATTTTGGTCCTGACCAAAGGGGGAACAACTGCGAAGCTCGTTGCTAAGTATCGACCAAGTATGCCTATTCTGTCTGTTGTGGTGCCGGAGCTAAATCCAACAGATTCTTTTGATTGGTCATGCAGTGATGAGTCTCCAGCAAGGCATGGGCTTGTTTTTCGCGGGTTGGTGCCTATTTTGAGCTCAGAGTGCGTTGAGGCTACATCAACAGAATCATGTGATAAAGCTGTGGAGTTGGCTATAGAGGAAGCTAAAGCCAGGGAGATTTGCAAGGCTGGGGACTCAGTTGTGGTGTTGCACCGTTCTTCTGGCTCTAGCTTGATCAAGATCCTCAATGTCAAGTGAAGGAGTTAGCGCTGTTATGTTTGTTCGTTTTATATGTTTATTGTTTAGCTATATTTCTTCTTGCTAAGAGAGTTACTTAGCTATGTTTTCATGGAACAATATTTGTTTAACTGACATTAGCTTTAATTTACATCCTGCCAATTCTTTTTCTATTGTATTGCCTTAGCTTACTTACTGTTCAGCTTATTGAAAGATAAGCTACATGTTAGCATGGGGAAAAGTTGAGTTGACAATTACTCTTTAAATAATCCTGTAGATGCTCGCATTCAGGTAAACTTGGTTCATCAAACCTGTAACCGAACGAACTTTCTTGAATAGCCATCTAACATCAACTCGATCTATATGTTTTAGATTTACACCTTTCACACAATCAAATCCTGTATGAAAAGTGTTCGATCTATTGCTCATAAATGGATATAAGTAGTAAAAGTAATGGTGACAGTGGAACGTATTCTGATTTCACCGCAATGTGGTAGGACATTTAGAAGTCGAACCACATGTTATTGGCGGTTATTCCGTTTGTTTCCAATGCCGCGCTTGCACATTTTCTTCTTAGCTTAAGTTTGTCAACTCTTGTTTTTTTTTTTAAATATTACTGTATCTGCATGCCATCTCACATTCTCCATTGTACCATGAATGTCGTGTGTCAGGAAATTTCGATCCTGAAACTTTCTTAAAGCCATCTGCCCATCCCCATTCCCACAATTTATACGTTCTATAGGTTGGCACCCACTCGACCAATCAGCTGAATTCCATTCTTCTTCGACTGTTGGCACAAAACCTTCTATACATCGACAAAGTGGATATTTGTTTATGTCACAACTTCCATAAGCTCTTCATAATCCATACTACCGGCATCAACTGCTGCATTCCCATAGGTTATCCAGTCCTGGCCCCGCTGGACCCATTGCAAGTAAATTGTATGGCCTGAAAGTTTATGGATTAAAAAATCGATAGTCGTGTGATAGGATCGAACTCGAGATCACGGGATTGCACACATTACGTGAAGAGTTAATTTATTTATTTATTAAATATATTTATTATATTTATTAAATCAAACCGTAACTAACGATCGTTAAGTAATTAAAAGTTAAGTATTAAACGACCGTTATAGAAGGTTAAAGAAGCTAAAAGAAGGAGTCAGAAAAGTTCCGGAAATCTCTTTTGGAGCTTGTGAATATCCGGCCTAAATAGGGAGACAAGATAAGGAGGAAAAGATTTTTTTGGCTTTATCTTGTTTAACCTTGGAAGAGAAGTTTCCAAGGTGTATATAAACAAACCTAGTGCCTCATTATTTTTCACTCCATATCTCTCTTTCTTTGCTCCTAACCGCCGGCCAAAACAAACACCCATTAGGGTTCTTCTTTGATTTTCAATAAGCTATTCTAGATCTAGTCCTAGCCCCTCTCTAGGGTTGTTGAGTAGATCTTCCATAGACTTGGAAGCTCGGTTTTGTTCGTGCTAGACTCACGGTTAACTCACCGTATCACGTGTGTACAAGATCGTGGTGTAATCTTATTTTAGATTACATCCTGGTGGTGTTCGTGATCTATCTCTACCGGTGACCATTCCGTCAACTTGTAGATCTTGCTAGGATAAAAGTATGTAACCCTAGCCTTGATTAATTATAATCGTGTTAATTAAAGATCTTGTTAATTTGCTTCCGCTGTGTGTTCTTTGATCCATTTTAGGGTTTTTATAATTGTTATGATAATCATAAACCATCAGTGGCATCGAGAGCCGTTTTAACATGATTTTAATTATCAAGATCTAAAGTTTTTTAACTAATATTGATTTGTGTTAATAATTACATGTTGTTTTTTAGGTTTTATATAAAAAATTAGGTTTTTTGTTTTTGTTTTTTTTAAATTCCGATCTGTCGAATTTTTTATAAAAAAAATTTTTTTTTTAGTAAACCCTAAAATTACATGGTAATTAAACTTTAGATGGTTTGCATGAATTAATTGTTATGTCATGCGTGGTTACGATCCGTAGTAGTTTTTTAATTGTTAAGAGAATATGGTAGATCCGTAATAAACATGCATGTTTTTACGGATCATATAATTTTGATTGCTATTTGCTTTATTTGATTCAAAGTTTTAAAATTAGGGAAGACTTTTTATGTTTATAAAAACCCTAGATTTAATGGTCTTTGAATAAATTGTTATTGCATGTGGCTATTTGATTTAGTTTTTTTTTTGTACTACTTGTTTTCATGCGTTTTTACATTGTATGTTGTAAACAAGGGTAATTTTTTTTAAGAAAAATAATATGGACTAAATCTTATCAAAATTAATGAATTGTTTTGAGATCTAAATTACATATGATTTGTGTTGATTATAATTGCAATAGCAACTTAACGGCCTACTCAATTTTGACAAACTATAAAGTGGGTATAACGCACCGCTGGTCAAGTACCCGGTTAAGGAAGGAGGTGTTATGCTTCAGCGCTGACCAAATTCCCGGCTCGCCTGTGCGTCAAAATTGGAATTACCTACGGTTGTTATTGGTATAATTCTTTAAGGTTGATTGGTTTAACCAATACCTCAACTTGCAAATATATGATGAACTTTTAGTCTCACCAAAAAGTTTACTAAACGTTTTATTAAACTTATGTTATGGAGATGTATGCATGCTTCTCCATACATGATTTTGACACCAAAATCTATACCCTAAAATTTAAGTCATATGCCCTCTAATTGACGAACACTTGAAGTTACAATTGTCGTCATATAAGATATCGGACGATGTTGTAATGGAGAGAAAACTTCATGACTGAATAAGATTATACATGAAGGTTTTACGTTCGTTAGATTAGTCGACTTAATTGAGTTACTCAGTGAGAACTGGAAACTTAAGGCATAAAGAAGGGATAAAACATGTTTACAATGCAAATGTTTTTGGCAATGTAAATCCCTGACATATCTAGAAATTGCAATATGTTTTGGCAATTATTGTTCGACAAGTTACTGTGTTGAATACATTTGTCACTAGCAGATCAACTGATGTGATAAATCTATGTCAATATGGATTCTAGTTTTTCAAGGAAAATACTATGGTTTTATTACCGGGGTAATTTTATTTTCTTGAATTTTATTATCGAAAATACTAATGTTTGAACTTATTTCTGTAGAAATGGCTCAACCCGAAAACAATCTGACAATAAGCTCGGCGTTCAAAGCTTTTTTTGAACGGCCTGAACTTACTGGCCCTAATTTCAATGACTGGTACCGCTCACTAAGAATTGTTCTGAGAGCAGCGGGTACCATCAATATCTTGGAAACTCCTTTTCCGGAGGATCTTGCTGAAGGAGCAACTGATGCTGAAAGGCTCCAACACGCTGCTAATGTTAAGAAGCACCATGAGGTGGCTGCTGTAATGTTAGGGAGAATGGCTCCATCACTTCAAAGGAAGAATGAGCTAGCTTCTCCTCAGCAAATGCATGATGAACTCAAGGCTGTGTATGAAACGCCGCAAGCTGTAGAGATCTATGATCTGGTTGATGCTCTACATAGTTGCAAGCAAGCTCCTGGAAAGTCCGTAAGTGCTCATTATATGGAGATGAGGGGTTATATGGAACAACTCATATCACTAGGACAACCCTTTGATAATAATATGGCTATTAACTTGATCAATAGGTCCCTTAATAAGGACTTCAATGATTTCGTTCGTAACTATAATATGCATTGCACGGGGAAGACAGTTAATGATTTGCATGCAATGCTCATTGACTTCGAAAAGGGTTTGAAAGATAAGGCACCCACTGCTACTCCTCAAGTACTTTATGTACAAAAGGGTAGAGTGTCGAAACCAAAACCGCAAGTGAATAAGAAGCAGAAAGGCAAAGGCAAGGTTGATAAGAGCAAGCAAGTTGCGAGTACATCAAAACCAAAGCAGAACTTTGATAAGAAATCTCTGAAAGATGAGACTTGTCACTACTACAAGATGACTGGACACTGGAAGAGGAATTGCTCTCTCTATCTCCATGAAATGGCAGAACATAAGAAGAAGTCTGAGCAAGCTGCTGCAGCACCATCTTCTGGTAACTTTTTTATGATAGAGTTATTTAATCTTTCATACAAATCAAACTCCTGGGTATATGATACGGGATGTGGTATTAATATTTGTAATACCTTGCAGGGATTTGAGTTGAAAAGGAGGCTTACCTATGGGGAACAATTTCTGCAAGTGGGCAATGGCGCACAAGCAGCGGTTGAAGCTATAGGAATATTTAAATTAGTTTTACCTTCGGATTTAGTACTGTTTTTGAATAATTGTCACTATGCACCTACAATTGTTAGGGGTGTCATTTCCTTTTCTTGTATGTTGGATCTTGGATTTACTCACACGATTGATAATAATAGAATTTCTGTTTTCAAAGATGGTTTATTCTATTTTGATGCAATTTCTGAGAATGGTGTTTTTGAAATTAACATGCATGATAAAAATCCCAAGAGAAAAAATAATTCTGTTTTTAGCATGAATAAGAAGAGTAAGTTAGACAAGAACTCTTCTTATCTTTGGCATTGTAGGCTTGCCCATATTGGGAAGACTCGCATACAAAAGCTTCAACGTGATGGGCTTTTGGAAAGTATCAATGATGAATCATTTGATAAATGTGAATCTTGTATCTCTGGGAAGATGACCAAGAAACCTTTTAATAGCAATATTGAAAGAGCTACAGAACTACTTGGTTTAATACACACTGATGTGTGTGGACCACTTAGACATGTGTCAAGGAAAGGTGCTAGCTACTTCTTGATGTTTACGGATGATTATAGCCGTTATGGTTATGTTTATTTACTTAAACATAAACATGAGGTATTTGAAACATTCAAAACGTTTAAAGCCGAAGTAGAGTTACAACTAGGAAAGAAGATTAAAGCTCCTCGTTCTGATCGTGGTGGTGAATATTTAAGTCAAGAGTTTAAAGATTATTTAAGTAAGAATGGAATTGTTCAGAAACTTACTTCTCTGTATACTCCACAACAAAATGGTGTATCTGAAAGGAGAAATCGTACATTATTGGATATGGTACGATCTATGTTTAATCTTACAACTTTACCATTATCTTTTTGGGGTTATGCTCTTGAATCTGCTGTTCGTATTCTGAATATGGTTCCCACAAAGAAGGTTGATAAGACACCATATGAACTATGGCATGGCAAGAAGCCATATTTGTCTTATTTGAAAGTCTGGGGTTGTGAGGCGCATGTGAAACGTGACTCTGGAGATAAACTCCAACAACGCTCAGTTAAATGTATCTTTGTAGGTTACCCTAAGGAAACTATGGGTTACTACTTTTATTATCCGGCTGAGAACAAAATAGTTGTGGCTTGGTATGGAGACTTCCTTGAAAATGATCTTGTAAATCAAGAATTCAGTGGGAGAAATTATGATCTTGAAGAAATTCAAGAAGATACATTGCCTTCTGAAAATACTAGCGATGAAACTCCTGTAGAACTAGAAAGTGTGAGTGTTCCATCGGAATTAATTCCTCCACGTAGGTCTCAAAGGGCTATACGTGCGCCGGACAAACTATGTCTATACATAGAGGATGATGAGGAAGAAGTAGGGGATCTTGGTGAACCTGCTAACTATCGATCCGCAATGTCTGATCCAGAAAAGTCAAAATGGATAGTTGCGATGAATGAGGAAATGAAATCCATGGAAATCAATGATGTTTGGAGTCTTGTAGACGCACCTAAAAATGCTAAAGTAGTGAAAAATAGGTGGATATATAAGAAGAAAACTGACATGGATGGTGATATACAATCCTATAAAGCACGTTTGGTGGCTAAAGGTTTCACTCAAACTTTTGGCATAGACTACGAGAAGACATTTTCTCCTGTAGCAGACTTACGAGCTATTAGGATTCTCATAGCTATAGCAGCATACTATGACTATGAGATATGGCAAATGGATGTTAAAACTGCCTTCTTGAACGGTCGCTTAGATGAAGACATCTATATGCAACAACCAGAAGGGTATGTTGATCCTAAATATCCAAAACGCGTGTGCAAACTTCAAAGGTCTATTTATGGTTTGAAGCAAGCATCACGTCAATGGAATAAGCGATTTGATGAAAAAATCAAAAAGTTCGGATTTATTCAAAATCGTGATGAGCTATGTGTATACCGCAAAGCTAGTGGGAGTAATGTAGTGTTCCTAATTCTATATGTCGATGACATATTGATCATGTGAAGTAACATTCCAAGACTTAAGGAAGTTAAGGATTATCTTGGTAAATGTTTTTCTATGAAGGATTTGGGAGATGCTGCATATATTTTGGGAATTAGATCTATCGAGATAGGAGTAGACGGTTAATTAGTCTTAGCCAAGATGCTTATATTGATAAGATATTAAAGAAATATAACATGCATAACTCTAAGAAAGGTTTCTTACCGATGGAGGTTAAGCATGAGTTAAGCCATGAGAAAGATGCATCATCACCTGAAGAGGTGGCTTACATGAAGAAGGTGCCTTATGCTTCGGCTGTAGGATCTATTATGTATGCTGTAAGATGCACAAGGCCTGATGTGGCATTTGCTCAGAACTTGGTCAGTAGATACCAACAGAATCCAGGAAAGTCCCACTGGACTGCTGCTAAGCATATTCTAAAGTATTTGAGAAGTACGAAAGATATGTTTTTGGTATTCGGGGGTAAACCAGACACAAAATTGAATGTAACAGGATTCTGTGATGCGTCCTGGCAATGTGATAAAGACGATACGAAGTCTCAGACGAGTTACGTGTTTGTCATCAATGGAGGAGCAGTTGACTGGAAGAGCAGTAAACAGAAAATCATTGCTATGCATGCAACTCAATCTGAGTACATGGCCGCTTCAGAAGCTGTAATGGAAGCTGTTTGGATTAGGAAGTTTATTGGAGATCTTGGAGTGATGCCTTCAATTAAAGAACCTATTGATATATATTGTGACAATTCTGCGGCAATAATATTCGCCAATGACCCTGGAGTCATGAAGGGCGCCAGACACTTTAAACGTAGATATCACTACGTTCGAAAACAAGTGGAAGCTCGAGAAATAAAATTAATAAAAGTTCACACAGATGATAACGTAGCTGATCCTTTTACTAAGGCTTTGTCTAGGCCAAAGGTAGTTAAGCATGCCAAGGCAATTGGGCTGCAACTAGCTAGCGAATTCATGCAATAAATCTGTTGATTAGTATTTGGATAAAGGGTGTAAGACATTATTGAATTGATGAAATAAAGATTGGAATTCGTTTATTTTTCTGTTATTTGATTTTGTATCCTATTTTACATGTTTTAATCTGTGAGCATTATGATGTTTCTAAATGTCCGTTGTCGATTAATAATATGGGAGTATTATTAAACTAAGACAATTTAAAATAGTGACAGAGTATACTTGAAAGTATATTGGTCAATTTTGGATGATATTTGATGGATCAAATATTGGACTCATCCCAACTATGTGATTTTACTTTATGGATATTTGTCATTAAGTAAATCATAAATAGTTATCCTTAGACCTGAGATGCCAGAAAACTGCATTGAATATAGTGCATTTCTGTAAGGTAACCTAACGCTAAACGTAACTGGTAGTCATAAGGGTTATTTTCAGAAGTGTTGCAAAGTTCATGTGTTTTGCTTGTAGTCGAAATGGGATTCGTTTCCTTCAAATTATTATTTGAAGTATAAATACAACTGGGCCCCTCGGGGGAATAGTAAGATGTTTGTATGACCACACCCAAATGTGTTTTGGTAATCTTGCTATATCCGTAAACGAGAAACAGAATAGTTAATGAAAGGAATGACTGAGATCCATATCCTTATTAACAATGTATTTGAAATGAAAGGATAATAATAATGATTATATATCATTAAAAGGTTTTGTCCAGGAAACCTTACTCGAGTTGTACTAGTGACATTGTTAGTTTAACTAGACGCTAATCAATGTGATCACGATATTCGAATTTTGTCCAAGTGGGAGCTGAAAGTTTATGGACTTAAAAATCGATAGTCGTATGATAGGATCGAACTCGAGATCACGAGATTGCACACATTACGTGAAGAGTTAATTTATTTATTTATTAAATATATTTATTATATTTATTAAATCAAACCGTAGCTAACGATCGTTAAGTAATTAAAAGTTAAGTATTAAACGACCGTTATAGAAGGTTAAAGAAGCTAAAAGAAAGAGTCGGAAAAGTTTCGGAAACCTCTTTTGGAGCTTGTGAATATCCGGCCTAAATAGGGAGACAAGATAAGGAGGAAAAGATTTTTTGGCTTTATCTTGTTTAACCTTGGAAGAGAAGTTCCAAGGTGTATATAAACAAACCTAATGCCTCATTATTTTTCACTCCATATCTCTCTTTCTTTGCTCCTAACCGCCGGCCAAAACAAACACCCATTAGGGTTCTTCTTTGATTTTCAATAAGCTATTCTAGATCTAGTCTTAGCCCCTCTCTAGGGTTGTTGGGTAGATCTTCCATAGACTTGGAAGCTCGGTTTTGTTCGTGCTAGACTCACGGTTAACTCACCGTATCACGTGTGTACAAGATCGTGGTGTAATCTTATTTTAGATTACATCCTGGTGGTGTTCGTGATCTATCTCTACCGGTGACCATTCCGTCAACTTGTAGATCTTGCTAGGATAAAGGTATGTAACCCTAGCCTTGATTAATTATAATCGTGTTAATTAAAGATCTTGTTAATTTGCTTCCGTTGTGTGTTCTTTGATCCATTTTAGGGTTTTTATAATTGTTATGATAATCATAAACCATCATGGCCATCGGACCTCAAAAGTGTTCTTAGTACATCTGAGGTCATTTATAAAAAATTGCCGGGTGACAGCTAGTTACGTCTAGCATAAAAGGTTATAATTCATATCCTAAGCCTCTTGATATAAAAATTGCTACTGTATGGTGTTCTTGGATGGTCATTGCCAAAACTGGGAGTGGTCTCCATTTGTTAAGGATGGCTATTGTGGATTTGTGGCTTGCTTGTCGACATTTCTACCTTTTGTAATCATAAGCAGTAAGCTGATCTCGCAAAGTACGAATTACGAACATACCTAAAAAAGAGTACATATTCAAAATCTTTACAATATTTAAAAAATCTTGAACATAATATGGTATACGCGTGTATTAAATGAGTGGTATAGGAATATTTGGCTTAGTATCTCAAAAAGTTATACGAGTTCCGTTGATGTTTTATTATAAAACTAATTGGTGATAAAATAAGTAGTCCATTAAGTTTACTAGGTATCGGTGCCCGCGCTTCGCTGTGACGAAGTGCGAACTTATTTTGGAACGTTTTAAAAGGGCACACTAATGTAAGGAAAATTGAGAGATTCATACAACCATTTTAATACCATTTTAGTATGGTAGGAACATGAAACGATAACGAAAAGCATTTAAGGAAAATGTGTACATTGCAAAGTAATGTAAGCAATCTGATGACATATTATTATTTTTTTTGAACAGAATCTTATGACATATGTAAGCCATATTTATGGGAAAACTGCACAGATTTTCACATATCGTATTCATAGCATAAATCAGAAACAAAATCTTATAAGTAGTTGTGATCGTCGTTCTTCAACCCAGTGAATGAGGTCGAGGAAATGTTCTTTCATGGCGACTTTCTGCAAGGACATATGAACTTGCATATGAACCTCTGTAGCTATTACACACAATCGCATGTCTTTCAATTCCTAACATTGGAAATATAGTGAGTTAGTACATGCTGCAGCACATAGAGTTAATTACAAAAAGAAATTTGGAATTACCTTAACTTTCAGTGTAGGCATAATAACTCTAACTAATGTAAGTTTAGTTGATCCCTAGTTCTGTATATCCTTTGAAAGCATTATCATATTGGTGTATCACACAACATGATGATTCTAGTTAAATTAAAAAATAAGTGAAAATTAGTCGTCAAATATATCAAATCCTAACCTGTGATCTTTCCCCTTTAAGAATGGATAAAACGTTGGCACCTGAGACTTTCCTATCCTATTGTATAGATGCCAAGTGAACATTTTTAGTATGTAAACCTTTCTGAAATTGTGTGGTGACAAATGAATATATTAAATAATTTTATTTAAAGGGAAGCAGTACAAATACAAACTCACCTCTTTTATCAGATAGGTAGGCAAAGAGCATCACCAGAAAAATATACGCCAACTCCAACCCGTTTGACAGATTATCTCCGTATATGTGTTTCTTTGTCATATAGATGTTTGTCTGTCCGGGCTGTCTAGCATTTACACACTGGCATATATGTCTGCACATATAGCATTTACACAGTGGCATATAAAGGCTTATTTTCTACAAGCACGCGCTGTGTAGCATTTACACAGTGTCATATATGTTTCTCTATCTTGTCTCACAATGAACACACACACCACACACGGTTTTGATGTCGACCCGTTTTTAGGGATCTAGAGGAGAATCACGTTTTCATAGAAACAGTGATTTTCGTCTATTACTTATTAAAAAACTGTATTCTAGCCCCTCACAGACGCTGCCTTCTCTTACAGAAAAAGCACACACAAAATCAAGTAACAGAACCATCATATAAGCCTAAAAAACAAACATCATATTTAGTTTAGACATTAGGAGGCTCAGATCTGTAAGAGAAAAAGGTATGAAACAAAGACGATAAAACCGCCATGGCTGCAAAACATTGAAAATGAAGCACCCCGCCAAGATACGGCCAATGTCAGACTTTGTTTAAATTCATTGACTCGAAATTTATTGGTTTATATCATCACTTTCTCATATATAATACTCTGTAAGATGACACCATCATACTAACTAAGGGTATAATATGATACCTATTTTTGGGAAAAAAAATAGAAGGAATAATTAATGGAGTGTGTAAACAGTTAGACAGTGGTATTTCCTATGGTTTTTTTTATCTACTTTTGGAAAAATCTGCATATACCTATCAAACTTGTGATGGATCTATTTTTGGATTAAAAAAGGCAGAATAATGATTATGAGAACAGTGTCTGCGTGGTGGTAGTTTGTTTTTTTATCTACTTTTGGAAAGGTGCTCACAGAACCGTGAAATTTCGAATGTGGCTACTGTTTCTGTTGATAGGGGTTGTGTTAGTGCGTTACACCAGACAATGCAATTCAGGAGGGCATGGTATATAAAGGGGAGCTAACAACATTGTTTTTCACACAGTCTCACATATATTTGTAGGTGAGTTGGTAAAAAAAACTTGAAAATGGCATACCGGCCTAGATGTGCTTCTATGGAGGCAGAAGCCCAATCAGTCGACTGGGCGAAGATGTTTGTTTCCCACTTGCGGAATGAGATGCAAGGAGAAATGGCCTGGAAACAGAAGCTAGAACAGATGTGGCGGCAGATGAATAGCGTCACACGACACACCTTGTCCAGGAGTTACAGACCGTTGAACAGGAACCTATGGTCAACAATATGGTGGCTTTCTTACAGACTCTGCAAGATACAGACTGTGCTTTCCGCGACCAGCTCGCGGCTGAAGCAGCCGCTGATGCAAAGGTTCATCGAAAGGTTGCAAGGCGACGGGTCTGAATGAAATGGGTCGGTGAATGTGCCAAAATGTGTTGATAATAAACGGTTTGTGTCAGTCTGTGTCAAACATGCTGAATTTACCAGTTATTTCTAATCTTTCCAGTGTCATTGTGTTTGTTACATTTCCGTACTGACAGTCATGTCGTTGAAATATCAAGGCTGTGTATCATTTGGTTTCAATAATATATTGTTACGTGTGGTTTCTTCGTCGCAGGTCTTTCTAGTATTTCTTTTTATGTACTCGTATGTTTGCTTTGTTCAAATGTTTTGTCTTTTTTGAGGTTATTTGTTTGCATTAATACAAAGTTTGTAGAGGACAACATGTAAGAAAGTGAAGGAGTGAGTTCTTAAAAACTTGTAGGGGAGAGACATACCTGGTTCATGGTTCTGTATTCCATGTGCGTGCCTGCTGGGGCAACTAAAAGAAACTTTTAGGAGAGACAGAGAGATACGACAGACCTCTTATGTCTGTTTACGATTTTAGCTTCAGCCAAGCCAAAAAATGGAACATTCACCTGCAGCAAATGCGGTTGCAATCTATTAAAATCGGGTGGTTGAATAACTGAATACTGACATACAATCACTTCTGGTCCGTTTTTACACCAGCTAAACAATCACTTCTGCAACAAGTTGGGTATTTGGCAATTGTTTTAACAACAACCAAACATCCCTTATGTCGCAGGTAGTTTGTTTGCCAGCTTGCTAAGGGTTATATTTGTATGTAGTTGTAGCTTGAAAGGAAGACATAATACCTCTTTTTTTAACGGTGCTTTCCGAGCATTCATCAACAACATGTCTCCTTACGTTATGGACAGAAGCTGGAAACTACAGACCCGATATCCTTGAAGGGTATATTCTTTAAAAACCAACCTGTAAAATAGGTTGGTTCATATTTGCAATTTCGAATAATTGCTTCCAATAACTGCCACAACCCAAAGTTTACGCGAACCTTCAGACGAAGGTTCAAACAGCCATAATGACACCCTTATTATAGAAGCTTTGGTTATCGCTTTCAAAAGGGGCAAGTGCCCCCATCAGCGAACAACCAAATACCAAATCCAATGTATATGAACCTGCATATACATTTTTTTTAGCAACATGTAACATAGCAGGCTCAGACAGGTCGCCCTTCAAGTAAAACCGGATACACACAGCATAGCTGCATCCTCAAAAGGTTGCCCTGCCAAGGTCTGTGGAGTCTCGACTTTAACCTGGGATGTTCAAAGTCATCACAGCCTAGAGAATCGCAACCAACTCGGTTAGTTTTCCGCATATGTGTTTCTTTGTCATGTAGATGTTTCTTTGTATGGCCTGTGTAGCATTTACACACTGGCATATATGTTTCTCTGTCTTCTCTTAGAAGAAACACACACCCCAAACACATATGGTATTGGTGCCGACTCGTTTTCAGGGATCTAGGGGAGAATGGTGTTTCCAGAAAAACAGTTATTTTCGTCTATTACTTATTAAAAAACCGTATTCTAGCCCTTCACAAGCGTTGCCTTCTCTTAAAGAAAAAAACACACACAAAATAAAGTAATAGGACCATCATATAAGCCTAAACAACAAATACCATCTTTAGGTTAGACTTTAGGAGGCTCAAATATAAGAACTCGTACTTTTCGGTTATTAAATTATTCTTTTATTCGTACTTCTCGATTTTACAATGTTTTACTTGTTCCTCTTTACTTTTTCATACGTAAATCCTGAGATCTCTAGAATTTTAATTATAATATATTTTAATTATTTTTCTGATCATTGATAATATTTTATTCGGAATTATAAAAAAAATTATTTTTACTTTTCCATATTTATTTACTGTGAAAACCCGAAATTTAAAATCAACATCTAGACCGAGCTCTAATCTTATTCCTAATATTCGGACCAATATTTATTACCCGACTATTAGTTATCATGTTCGTATTTGCAGATAATATTGAGTTATCGGATAACCGACAAGGTTAAGGCTTTAACGTATCGAATACGTGTCATTTATTATTTATCGGCAAAGATTATGTTCGTCATCGACCATAAATATTCTCGTTATGACATAGAAATATTTTCTATTGTCGTCGTTTTAATTTTTCGTTTTACGAGCATTTTTCATAAATTATGTTAAATTTCTAAACGCCATTAGTTTATATAATGCGTTAACGTATTTTGAATCATAAGCCCTCATTTAATTATCAAAACATTTGTGTCTTTCGAATGTCAACGTTTTTACTTTATATTGAGCGTTTAATTTTTTTGTGTTTTACTCGTATCTTTTAAGTCGCGTAACTTTTAAAATATCGGGCTTCGATAATACCCGCTTTTTCAAATTAAAAAAATTTTAAAATATAAACTTTATCCTAACCTTTAAAGAGCCACGTCTAACCCATCTATGCTATTACTTGGACACGTATTTTAGATCGCATATATCATCACCAAATAATAACTATATCCTACTTTCGTTTCTACGGTATTCAAAAAACACTTCTTTTGCTCCATTTTTTTTGTCGTGAATCATGAGAACAAAACCATCATTTTCTTTTAATTTTCTTATTCAAATCTTGTTGTGATATTAAGGTGATGGTGCATGACTCCAAAGAGTCGAGTCTCGCATAGGTTTTATATACATCCGAGTTGTGATCCGTAAGCCGCGGGTTGGAGCTCGTGTTTTGGTTCGAGTCTCGGGAATATTTAACCTTGTTAGTATCCATGCTGATCGTTTCGGTTTTCAAATGGCGTCGGGTTCGTTAAGAAGCTGGTTTTAAGAGCTTGGTTTTGAGTCCGTTGTGGCTCGTTGAGGAGCAGGAACGCAATAAGGGCTTAGTTGTGATCATGTCGTGCTCGCCCGCGTTCTAATTCCCTGTGAGTCTAGTTACCCTTCTTTTACCTATAACGCATTCGTCCATAGTATGGTCTGCTTGAGACTTATGTTTTCAATAAATAAAACCAGAAAACAATAAAGTTGTTAAGTCTTAGCTCGTAATTTGGGTTGCCCTTGTAATAAAACAGAAAGTAATCGTTTGTTTTGGTGTCATGGGTTGAAAACAGAAAACAAAAGTAACGTTGGTATGCCTATAACATTTTTCGACCTTTTTTCCGACCCATATTTCACTACCGAAAAGACCTTGTCCCAAGATGGTCACATGACGGAAGTTGTAGACGGCCATGCCGTCTACACGAGACTACCTTCGGTTCGACCCGAAGGTCACTATCGAATACCGTAGACGAGGTCGAAACTGACCCGGTAGACTTGTAACACTCGAGACAGTTTCACGACCTTACTTCGGACACGATTTTAACCCATCAAAAGACCTCGGTTTATAAATCTTAAAATGCGGGTCTATAGATGACCCGACTGGCTATTCAACGGTACCTTTGGTTAACACCGTGAGCCACTAATGAATCCACAATTCTTCTCTAAAATTTGAAGATACAACCTTTGATTCGAAAAAGACGTACACTTTTCTTCTGCTTCACGACATGCGTTCTTTTTTTCCCCTTATATATTGCAATGGTCTCATGTTTCCCAACATGGGACAAGTTTTTATTTAAGTAATTATTTATATAATTTTATTATTTAATATAATATTAATAATAAAAATGTAAAACGTATTTTGTATATTGACCTACTACATGAGCTAACTGAGCTAACTAAACGAACTGCCCCGACTGCGAAGTGTCTAATATTGCTAAATATATCCCGATTAAACGATTACGTTATTATTAAACGTTAAATGCTCACAAGTGTTAAAATCGTTCAATTTTTTTTAAAAAAAAACTCAAGCACATACTAGGGGGCTAAATGCTATGTTTTATTATACTTTTGCATGTTTAGTAATACATACCTTATTTAACTTAGGTTACGGATTATTCTGAGCTATTCTCCATGTCTACGTTTGTGCTATTTTACCGTTGCTATTGCTTCGAGGTGAGTTCATAGCCCCTTTTTACTACTTATACATTGTTTCTAAACGCGGGGTGAGATTTTACATGGTGGAACACATTTATTTAAAAGTGTATGCTATCCAGAACTTGTATGCTATCCAGAACTTGTATGCTTTCCAGAACTTGATGATTTCCAACAGATTTTCATTATTATTATTATTATTGCTTTTAGTTATAGCCCTTAAGTTTCCTCTCCTGATCATGAACCGTTAATTTACTTGTGTTGCTAAGCGCGAATGTTGTGGGTGGATCCATCGGGATTGACAATCCCCGCCCCATGTTGCGGTTGTTTAACCATGACGCATTTCATTTGTTTATACTTGAGTATTTAGGCTGAATACTCACTAGAGGAACTTACATTGAGTTAAGCTTCGGTTCATGAACTAAATAGCAATAATAATGGTTTCGGACTATGGTTATCGTACGTAACCATTTTACCTATTTCTTGTTTTACAAATAAATGCTTGTGTTCCACACCTTTACTGCTAAACCTATGAATATCACTCAACTTTATGTTGACGATTTTACATGTTTAATCTCAGGTATTATTACTTAGCTTTGTTTGGATGGGAGCCCGCAGGATATTATCGCAGCTTGGAGATTTCTGTGTTACTTTTTAAAGTTTGGTTTTGATTAAAGCTGTAAGAAGTTTATCCTATATTATTGGTAACTATATATTATAAATCATGATAAAATAATAAATTTTTCCGCATATAAAACTATGGGACCTGTGTTTAAAACTCTGATCTTTTATGATGTAATGTACATATTTTTATTACGTCAATTTTGTGTCAGCAGTACTTCATTATTTCTTGTACCATGACGTGGAACCCCCTTGCTGCCTAGTTGTTTCCTTGCCTGATTTTGGGGGTCTCACAGATTGGTATCCGAGCAATGGTTATAGGGAACTGAGTCATTTTTAAAAACTTAGTCTATAACCGAAAGTTCAAATGTTTCATGTTTCAAAGTGTCAACACAGAATCTGCCATTGTTGCTCGGTATCTGCGCGGGTAACTCTCTAATCCTTATTATTTATTTCTAATTATCGTTATAATATTTCATCTCCTGATTACATTTTGAAATATTACCTTACCCTAATGACGATAATTAATATGTCATTTCAAAGCCTTCGTGCTTCATGAATTATCATTGAATATTATTTGATTACATATGATCTTACTATATTTCTTGAATTCTTGTTCATGTAATCTTGATCTTGTTGGGAATAAATTATGGGTAAGTTCACTAGACGCTGATAAGAAGAGTTCAAGCGCTGATAAGATGACATTGGACGCTGACAGCCAAGCGTTGACAGTGAGGAAAGTCAACGCTGACAGCCTTGAAGACAAGCACTGATGGAATATATCTTCATACGAATCTTTTTGTTTATTTGTTTCTTTATTTGTATATGGTAAAGATAAACTCGACATTGTATTTTCCATTATTATCTTTACCTAGAATAGTTGATTCGTAGCTTCTTGTACAAGACTTCTTAATCTATAAAAGAAGATCTTTTAGGTTAATGTTAATAATCAGTTATAATAAGTTTTCACAAGTATTCGACTGTTAAACCTCTTTCATTGTAATCAAGTTCGATTATTCTAATACAAGTGAAAGTTTGTTTAACATCTTTGTGTTCTAGATTAAGTGTTAATTCCGCATAACACTTAGTTACTTTATTCATAAGCAAAGGTTTCTCAACGTGTATTACTTGATCTAATCTCGTATACACAAAGCTTAATCGATCTAAGTTTGGGATCAACAAGTGGTATCAGAGCTTGTTGAGAAACTTTTGATCTTTAAGTAACACCAAAAACCCTAAAAACATCATGTCTGGCTCAGAACAACCTCCTGCTCCTGTTTTGCTACAAAGCAACACCACAAACCCTAACATCAAAATTCCCATGTTTGATGCCAGGAACTTCGAGCTTTGGAAGTCCAATTTTGAGCAATATGTAGCCATCCATGACTACACTCTTTGGGAGATTGTTGAATATGGGAACACATTCAACAAAGCTCAAAAGATTGCTAATGCTATTGCCGCAAGGGTAGCTGTTCCTAATTGTCCTGAAGCTGATAAGAAGGAAAGGCCTGAAGATGGAAGAGCTGTATCTGCTGAAGATATAGCCAAGAAAAGGGTGGACATGAAAATTTTGAACATCATGAAACACGCCTTGGGTCATGAGAATCAGCACAAGTACAAACGCTTTGAGTCTGCAAAAGAGCTTTGGGAAGCTCTTGAAGTAGCACATGGTGGCAATGCTGACACTAAAGAAGAAAAGAAGAAGCAACTCATGCATGAGTATGCTGTCTTTAAGGCTCAACCCAATGAGAATCTCAGCAGTGTGAGAAGTAGACTGCTTGACATTACAAGTCAACTTTCCTTCATGGGAACACAGATTGATGACCCTGACTTGAATGCTACTTTTCTCAAAAGCCTTGGTGAGGTATGGAAGATTGAGGCAAGATCCATTCTTGTCAATAACACCCACAAAACCTCTAGGTTTGATGACATCTTCAACAAACTAAGACTGTTGGAGAATGAATGGCTTTTAGAGAGTGATAATAAACCTTCCAGTAGCAACATGGCCTTCTTCTCACAAAGTGAAGGTCAATTTGATTCCATGAACTCCTATGGACATCCAGTCACTGGATCTGCATGTGTCAACGCTGGATCACATCCTATCAGCGTTGGAACACATCCTGTCAGCGCTGGATTTCATCCTGTCAACGCCTCACACTCAAGCGCTGACACTTACAGTTTTGGCGCTGATGGAATTAAACCTGCTGGTTTAGATCTAGATACTGTGTGTGCATTCATTGCTTCTTTGCCCAGTGATTCAAGGATTACATATGAGGATCTTGAGCAAATAAGTGATGAACAATTGGAAGAGATGGACATCAAGTGGACTCTGGCTCTTGTAAGTTTAAGAGCAAACAGGTTTAATAGAAGGTTCAAGAAGAAGATGACCTTTGATGCTAAGGATGTTGCTGGATTTGACAAATCCAAAGTTGAGTGCTACAATTGTCATCGTATGGGGCACTTTATGAGGGAATGTAGATCTCCAAGAAGATCTGATGCTGGTAAGCCTTCAAGCCAAATGGTTAAGAGCCAAGATTCCAAGGCCATGGTAGCTGTTCAACAAATTGATGGTGTTGGAGGATGGGACTGGAGCTGGAACTTTTTGGCTAAGGATGAGGAAGAGGACAAAGCATTGGTTGCTGAAGTTAAAGAAGAGCATGTTGAATATGCTCTCATGGCACACTCCTCCTCTTCATCAGATAATGAGGTATATGATGATGCTTTCTGTTCTAAGGGTTGTCGTTTAAATACTGAAAAACTAAATAAGGAGATAGTAAAATTATTAGATGAGGCAAGTTCTGAAAGATGCAAAGTATCTAATTATCAAATTGCTCTCACCCAAACAGAAAGGACAGTAGCTGAGTATAAGAAAATGGAGTTTGATTTAAAGGATAAAATAAATATCTTAAAACATGAGTTACATCAAAGTAAAGATATTCAAGATATCACAAACATGGTTAATCTTGATTTGATAGCTAAGTTAGATGAGGCTAACAAAAATAAAGATAATGTGAGTCTTAAAATCCAGAGATTTGATAAGGCCACACAAACCCTAGGAGAGTGTGTTAGTAAACAAAGAGACTCTAAGGACATGAGTGGGATTGGGATGAAAGATTATACTGGTGTTCCACCACCAGCTGGGGATTTCTATGGTGTCCAATCAAAGGACTTATCTTGGACTGGCTTGCCAGAACTCCAAGAGAAGGAATTCATTCCTCCACCTAGAGTGACTTCCCCAGTTGAAGAGTATAAACAAAAACTGACTGACCTAGATGAGTGGAAGAAAGCTAACCACACTTTGTTTGTTAAGAGAGGTTTGTTGTGTGAAAGTCCAAATGAGCCCACACCAATCACGAGCCATGATCCTACACCTATTAAAATCACACACCCAACCACTGGCAAAGCTGTTGACCTTGGCTCACACACTGTTAGAAAACCTAGTGTTAAGTATGCAGAGATGTATAGGAATACTAGGTCACCAAAAAGCCAAGTTAGTAACCATGGAACAGGCTTCTTTGCTTCTAGACCTAAGACTATGTCTAGAAAAGCCTGTTACACTTGTGGTAGCTTTTCACATTTGGCATACAAATGTGTCAACGCTTCAAATGTCAACGCTGACAAGAACCATTTCAGCACTGACAAAAGTCAACATAGGTCAAATACTGTCAGACACAAAACCTTTGTGAACAAAAGTTCACAAGTTGTTAGACCAGCCCCATTCTTTTCTAGAGGGTCTAACACACATGGCCTAAGACCTTTCCAAAAGACAAACACTTGGTCCAATAGGCAATGGGTTCATGTAGCAAACCCTAGGTTCAACGCTGATAAAGGCAATCGGGGCGCTGACAAGAACAATTTCAGCGCTGACAGACGCACTGCCAAACCTAGGTATTTGCAATCACAGGGAAAGGGGTCTAAAGCTTCTGCTAGCTTAACATGGAGACCAAAACAAGACCAAAACTCTAATTCTACTGGTCTTTCTATGACATGCAACAGGTTTCATTGTATTTCAAAGGTCATGTCAAGACCAATTGGGGTTAACTGGGCATTTCATCCAAAAAGGGATGAAAATGGGGTTGTTATGAGAACCAAGTCTGTTCTTGTTGAACAACCAGATGAATCCAAGTCTTCCAAGGCTTGGGTTCCCAAAGAAAACTAATTTGTTTTCTTATGTGCAGGGCATTCAAAAACAGGTTAATGACTATGGATATTGGGACAGTGGATGCTCTAGGCACATGACTGGGAAAGAAGATTACTTGAGTAACTTCACTCCCATTGAAGATGGTGATAAGGTTCTCTTTGGGGGCGGATATGGAACTATCACAGGCAAAGGAACTCTTCTCACCAACAACTTACGTTTTGAAAACGTATTTCTGGTAAAAGAACTCGACTATAATCTTTTTAGTGTATCACAGGTGTGTGATAACAAGAATAAAGTTCTTTTTACTGATACTGAATGCTTGGTGTTAAGCAAAGATTACAAGCTCCCTGAGGAGAAATACATAGAATTTAGAACACCAAGGCATAAAGACATATATAATGTGAATCTTAATGGAATTAAGATGAATAATAAAATGTCATGTTTTTATGCTAAAGCTTCAGTAGATGAAAGTAATCTTTGGCATAGGAGATTAGGGCACATAAACTTTAAAAATATCAATAGACTTGTGAGACTTGGTTTAGTTGATGGTTTGCCTGAAAAGGCTTTCCACAATGACCACTCTTGTGTTGCATGTCTTAAGGGCAAGCAGCACAAGGTCTCATTCAAATCTAAACTGGTGCACTCTAGTTCTAAACCACTTCACTTATTGCATATGGACCTCTTTGGTCCAACTAATATAGAAAGTTTGAAGGGTAAATCATATTGTTTTGTCATCACTGATGATTTTTCCAGGTTTACATGGACTTTCTTTTTAGCCAAAAAAGTGAAACTGCCCAAATTTTGATTGATTTCATTACCCAGATTGAAAAGAAGAGTGGTAATGAGGTCAAAATTCTTAGAAGTGACAATGGGGGTGAGTTTAGAAATCAGTTACTAGAGGATTTTTGTGCCAAGAAAGGGATTACTAGGAAGTTTAGCATAGCTAGAACCCCACAGCAAAATAGGGTTGCTGAAAGAAAGAATAGAACCCTAATTGAAGCAGCCAGAACCATGTTGGCTGATGCCCACTTTCCTATAGCCTTTTGGGCTGAAGCTGTTAACACAGCTTGTTATGTTCAAAATAGGGCATTGGTCAACAAAATACACAATAAGACACCTTATGAGTTACTTTGGGAAGGAAGCCAAATATTGGCTTTCTCAAGCCTTTTGGTTGTCATGTAGTTGTTTTAGAAACTAGTGATGACCTAGGTAAATTTGATGCAAAAGGTGATGAAGGCTATTTCATGGGTTATTCAGTGCAGAGCAAAGGATATAGGGTTTACATTAAAAAGGAAAAATGTATACTTGAAAAAGTACATGTTAGGTTTTTAGAGAGTAAACCTAGTGATCCTGAAAGTGGTCCAAATTGGTTGTTTGACTTGGAACCTTTATCTAGAGCTTTAAATTATATGCCTGTTACTAATCCAGACATTGTGAAGGTAACTTCAAGTGTTTTGAAAAAGAGAATTGGTAATGTTTCAGGTACACAGGTTGCTAAGAAGGATGGACCACAAGCAGTTGAGTCATCTCCCACACAAGAATATGTTACATTTCCCATATGGACAGATGAGTATTATGCTGCTGCTGCTGCTGGAAAGGATAAAGGTGGTTCTTCAATACCACCAGTTGATAACATGCATGGTCATTCAGGCGCTGACAAGCACAATTCTAGCGCTGACAAGACCAATTCAGACGCTGATGGCTCAAACGTTGACAACAATGATTCTGGCGCTGACAAAAGTAATTCCAGCGCTGACAAGCAAAATTCAAACGTTGACAACACTCATGAGCATTTCGTATCTTCCAATTTTGAACAAGGTGAACCTTCAAGAATAAATGAAGAGGTTCAAGATGGAAGAGAGTCTGAAGAAGATATTAGCAACATGGAGGATGATATTGAAGACAACAGAATTCTTGAAAATGGAATTCCTAGATCTACTTTGAAGAATCATCCTCCCTCTCAAATCATTGGGAATATCATGACTCCTGTTCAAACTAGAAGATCTCACCAGACTCATGATAGCTTCATTGCTAATATCCACAAGAAGGTTGATACCCCTCTTGTTCAAGCATGTTTGTTTGCATGTTTTCTGTCACAACAGGAACCCAAGAAGATTTTTGATGCTCTCAAAGAACCTAGTTGGGTGGAAGCAATGCAGGATGAGCTTCACCAATTTGCTATACAGGATGTTTGGGAGCTGGTTGATTGTCCTAGATATGTGAGACCAATTGGGACAAGATGGGTTCTAAGGAACAAGAAAGATGAAAGGGGTATTGTGGTCAGAAACAAGGCACGTTTGGTAGCTCAGAGATATACACAAGAGGAAGGGATAGATTATGAAGAGGTCTTTGCTCCTGTTGCAAGAATTGAAGCTATAAGAATTTTTCTAGCTTATGCCTCTTGTATGAACTTCACTGTTTATCAAATGGATGTGAAGAGTGCTTTCCTCTATGGAACAATTGTTGAGGAGGTATATGTCATGCAACCTCCTGGTTTTGAAGATCCTGAGACTCCAGACAAGGTTTATAGAGTGAAGAAAGCTATGTATGGACTTCATCAGGCCCCAAGAGCATGGTATGGTACTTTGTCCACCTACTTGGTGGAAAATGGTTTTAAAAGGGGCACCATAGATCAGACATTGTTTACAAAGAAGAAAGGTAAGGATGTCTTACTTGTTCAGGTCTATGTTGATGATATCATTTTTGGATCTACAAATCCAAAGATGAGTGAAGACTTTTCCAAGCTTATGACAGATAAATTCAAGATGAGTGCAATGGGTGAGATGAACTTCTTTCTAGGATTACAAGTTCAGCAGAAAGAAGATGGTATCTTCATCTCCCAAGACAAATATGTAGCTGAAATCTTGAAGAAATTTGGTTTTTCTCCACATGAAAAGAGTGCTTCCACTCCTATGGATAGGGAACACCCTTGGGGAAAAATTGGAGCTGGAAAAGATGTGGATGTTAGGCACTATATATCAATGATTGGCTCATTGATGTATCTTACAGCCTCAAGACCTGACATCATGTTTGCTGTGTGTGCTTGTGCACGCCATCAAGTGAATCCCAAAGAATGTCACCTTTTTGCTGTGAAAAGAATCTTTAGGTACCTAAGATGTTATCCAGATCTTGGCTTATGGTACCCAAAAGATTCTCCATTGGAGCTTATTGCATATTCGGACAGTGACTATGGTGGTGACAAGTTTGATAGAAAATCCACAACTGGTGGATGTCAATTTCTTGGGAGTAGATTGATATCTTGGCAATGCAAGAAACAAACAGTGGTGGCAAACTCTACAACTGAAGCAGAATATGTGGCTGCAGCTGCTTGTTGTGGACAAGTCTTATGAATTCAGAACCAGCTGTTGGATTATGGGTATAATTTCATGCATACCAAGATTTTTGTAGACAATAACAGTACTTTATGCATTATTAAAAATCCTGTACATCATTCTAAAACCAAACACATAGAAATTAGGCATCATTTTATAAGAGATTGCTTTGAGAAAGGTTTAATACAACCAGATAGGGTAGACACAGAAGATAATGTGGCTGATTTATTAACTAAACCTTTTGATACTGGAAGATTTCAATATTTGATAACAAATATTGGAATGGTTAATCTCACTTAATATGTGTTTTGGAACCTTTTTGTAAAAGTATGTACAGGATAATGCATTGTTATTGGTCTTTGTGATGATTTAGATTTTTCCACTTTATTTTTCTAACACTGACAAAGGTAAATTTAACGCTGACAAGTGTTATTTTGCCGTTGTTAGAGATATTATTGTCTAACGCTGACAAGAGTTCCTTCAACGCTGATAAGTGTTGTCGGGGCGCTGTCAGCAACAATGTTAGTTTTGTGGTTTTCAATCTAAATGTGTAGGTGGTGTTAGCTTTATGCCATTGGATACAGAGTTGCTTATGGATCTTTGAAGAGCTATTTGGACATGTTTTTGTTTATGGATGATGGTTGGAATATTTATATTCCTATCTTGACATAAATTTTTAATGTTCATATATTTTTTTTTTGAGAAACTCATGTATCATAGTTTAAGGGGAGGTTTAAGGAACCTTTAGGACTCTTAGGTATTCTTATAATACTCTTATCGCAATTCTAGATTGTGTCCACAGGTGAGTATGGGTTAGTTTTACTAAACCATGAGGCACTGTAGCATGCAAAGTTGACAAACTATGCATGCTGCCAAGACATTTTTGGCCTAGAATTGGTTGTGGTCTGTTGGGAGACTTGGGAATATTTTTGTTATGGGTTTACCTGGGAGTTACAAAGGATTTTATGAAATAACTTTGTTGGTAAGTATTTTGGTTAGCAAGGGACACTTGAGGACATTTGTGTCTATCTTGCTTAAGCAAGTGTGCATAAGTGGACAGTGCTTGCCACCCAGTAATTATTATCAACTTGCAAGATATTTCCCTTGGGATAAATTACTTTGTTAAGGTCTTTTTCTTTTTAAATATTTTTATTTTTAGACGCTGACAAGTTTTTCTCCAAACGCTGTTAAGACCAATCGTGACGCTGACAAGGCTTTAGGCAAACGCTGACAAGAAAATATAGCCGTTAGGCGTTGATGAGTTATTTTTGACCGTTGACACCTAGTGGGCCCTACCCAGTTGTTATTTTTGACTAATCTTTGGCCGTAATTTTTGGGGAGTTGTTACTTTTAATTAATGCATGAGATAAGTTATATTTGATTCAATATTTTCATCATTACTCTTTGAATATAACTGCCTCATTTTTGACCAATCATAATCATGCATCTCTCCTATAAATTTGGCTAACTTTTCATTCTGGGTATTCATATTTTCTTGTCTAACATCTTTCTCCTAGATTTTTCCCATATCACATAACCTAAACAGCTTTCAACATGGCACCAAAGTTCAACTCAAACAATCTGACATTGGAGTTCAAGAGCCAACATAATATGGTAGCTTACTTGGACGCTGATAATGATTTGTTCCCTCAATATTCACAAATGGTGGCATTTTTAAATGCATCCTCCATAAGGTATGCACTTTCTCATGAACCATTAGTCCCTGTCGCACACATTAGACAGTTTTGGAATAATGTAAGTTCCACAACAGCTAATGGAGTGACTACATTAACATCTACTGTTCATGGTAGAACATGGGTGGTTACTGAAGCTTTGGTTCGCCAAGCTTTGCGTCTTAATGACGCTGATGGTGTGACTACCCTTGCCATTGCAACAATAGAACAAGGTCTTAGGGAATTGGGTTATCCTATTCCTGCTGATAAAACTTTAAATAAATATCATAAGCAGGAATTTCCCTCAGATTAGAAATATTTGATACATGTCCTTCTTCAATGCTTAAGTCCAAAATGTACTGCTTTTAATGAAATAAACAGGTCCATTGCAAGTGCTTTGGTTTGTATGTCACGTGGGCTTAGGTATAATTTTTCAAAAATGATTTTTGAAGGGATGTGTAAAAATAAGGGAAGTAAAATGACTTTGGCTTACCCAAGATTTTTGCAAATGGTGTTTGATTTACAAGAATATTGTCTTAGGGATCATGACCATTTTTATGAGATCCCTAAGCAAAAGAAAACCATTTTTGACAAAATGATCTCCACAAACAGACCTATACCTCTCACCCAAGCCATGCTTGAAGTAATTCAGGCTGCCCAACCACAACCAGACCCTGTACCTCAACTTGAGCCTGTCCTTGAACCATTACCTTCACCTGAACACATGGACGTTGACCAAGCCAATGTCAACGCTGACACTCAATATGTTGGCGCTGACACAGCCAATCTCAACGCTGATCACATCCCTGAGCAATCCCAAACACCTCTTAACCAACCAACACCCACACAATCTACCTCATCTTCCACCCCATTACAATCTAGGTTAAATAAACGCCAACGGACTACTGGAGTGTTCTCCTCTAGTGGTCCTAGCCATGTAGCAGAGAGAACCACCTCCACAAGTGTGGCTGGTGACATGGGTGAGGCTGGACCTATTGGTACAGGCTTAGAAGCTGGCCAAGACAGGTCCAACATTGATAAGACCTCATCCATGCCCTATGATTCTATTTTGGGAGGTCAAATCCCCATTCTAGCTGAGGGCAGATTGGAACCTATGACATTGAATGAATTGACGGCTGCTGTCATTAGCTTGCAAAAGCAAAATGTCAGCCTTGTACAAATTGTCAATAATCAGGGCCGTGAACTCCAAGCATTGAGGGAGCGGGTAACTGTTTTGGAGAATCCTAGTAGCAGGAGTAGGATGGAGGAATCTTCCAAAGGGGAGGATGAAGTGGATGAGCTTATACGTACTGCAAGTGAAAGGAGTTCACATGATGGTGGATCCTTAGATATTGCTGAAGCTCTTACAAGCCTGAAGAAGCATCCTGTCATTGATACGTCCAAGGTAACTCCATTAAACTTGGAAGGATCTTTCACAACAACAATGCAACATATTACACAGGACGCTGTTGCAAGCAAAGTGGGTGCTGATACAGGTTTGAACGCTGACACATCCAGCGCTGACAAAGGTAATCGGGGCGCTGATAAAGGTAACTTGAACGCTGACAAAGTTGCAGGTGGTGTTGATGTATTCCAGTCATCAGCAATCATCAAAGATGTGTCCACACAGGTTTCTTCTTCTACCTTACCAATTATTGATCCAAAAGACAAGGGTAAGGGGCTTATGGTTGAAGAAGATGTTCCAAAGAAAGATGCAGCACAAATTGCATTTGATGAACAGTTGGCTGCACAACTTTTGGAAGAAGATTTGAAGAGGAGTGGTGCATCACCATTTGTAGCCACTGAAAGTGATGAGGAAAGTGACAAAGGCAGCTCAGATTCAAGTGTTCAAATCATTGAAGATCCAGAAAGACTTGAATATGGGGATGAGTTGGCAAAAGAAAGGTTGAGAGATTTGAAGATGCAGGTTGATTTTGACCTTCCAGAAATCACCAGAATGTACCATGCTTGGGAAGATAAGGTAATGGACAACCCAGGGATGAGTTTGTCAGATCAAATTTGGGGGTTGGAAATTCTTCTCAGGGTACAAGATGATATAAAGGTGATTTTGAAGTATAATGCACAAGAGGTCAAGACTTGTCTTAGAAGAGATAGCAGGCAATTGTATTACAAGTTGCTTAGATGCCATCAACCTGGATGGACATACAAGAAGTTGCTGGCTTTATCTTTTGAGGAGCTAGAGTACAGGGCACATCCTATTTGGAGGCATGTGCAAGAAAATAATGTCTTACAGTTTCTTTCAGAAGAAAGGAAACAGGAGCTTGCTGAGGAAATGCAGATTGCAAAGGAGATGAGGATTGCTCAAAGACCAATGAAGAAAGGAGATCCTCTTCAATTTCCCAAAGATATGGATATGTATGATCCAAGTGAAACTGTCATAAGGAAGCATCTCAAGCTTTCTCCATTGGAAGCTTCAGATTTGGTTAATGTAGTATCTCTAGATGCCAGAAATCCAATCATAAGTTTTGATGAAGATGAGTGTGGATTTTGGAAGATTGGCAGATTTGGGAAGGAGGTACACACTTTCACTTCGATTATTTCTATCTTTGCAAGCATAGACAGAGAAGACTTGGTGCATCTATGGAGATTGATAGAGGCCAAGTATAAGGCTGAAGCACCTACTTCAGCAAATGGTATAAGACTATGGCACACATTTTTGACTTTGTGTGGTCCAAGGGAAGCAGATCCTGCCATATGGAAGGATCTTGAAGATGACCTCAGTGGTCTTCATTGGAGGCTTTATTCTACTTGTGGTGTGTTTCATTTGAGCTCTACAAAGTTTTCAGAGTATCTACTTATGGATGCTGACTGTTTCTTGTCCAAAGAAATATTGGATAAGATGAAGGAGACACCCTTGGAGATTGATTATACTAGTGACGTGGCCAAGGACTTAATTAGATATGTTTATCACCAACATAGGAAGTTTTTGTAAGATTCCTCCTAACCTTTAGTATTTATTCAGAAACTTGATCATTAGAGTGGATATCAAGTTTAGGGGAGGATTGTTGGGAATAAATTATGGGCCAGTTCACTAGACGCTGATAAGAAGAGTTCAAGCGCTGATAAGATGACATTGGACGCTGACAGCCAAGCGTTGACAGTGAGGAAAGTCAACGCTGACAGCCTTGAAGACAAGCACTGATGGAATATATCTTCATACGAATCTTTTTGTTTATTTGTTTCTTTATTTGTATATGGTAAAGATAAACTCGACATTGTATTTTCCATTATTATCTTTACCTAGAATAGTTGATTCGTAGCTTCTTGTACAAGACTTCTTAATCTATAAAAGAAGATCTTTTAGGTTAATGTTAATAATCAGTTATAATAAGTTTTCACAAGTATTCGACTGTTAAACCTCTTTCATTGTAATCAAGTTCGATTATTTTAATACAAGTGAAAGTTTGTTTAACATCTTTGTGTTCTAGATTAAGTGTTAATTCCGCATAACACTTAGTTACTTTATTCATAAGCAAAGGTTTCTCTACGTGTATTACTTGATCTAATCTCGTATACACAAAGCTTAATCGATCTAAGTTTGGGATCAACAGATCTTATTACCGTGATTTTATCTTGTTATAATGTTACATACTTGTATTCAGAGCGCGTATGCTGCCGACTTTTTATACTCACTTTTCTGAGTACTATTGCTATCTTGTTTATGCATAATACGACTGACCTCATATACTCGTTTGTTTTGAACCGTCTGTTTTTCTCGACTCACTGTTACATGTTGTCGTATTCTCGTGATACAATTGTTCGGAATTGAATAAGTGTTGCTTTCAATGAAACTTCTTATTTTCATTTTACTACCGGCGTGTTACTTTCATTGTTAAACCTCTTTAAAATATCTGTTTAGATAAACAGATTACTTTCCGATCGTTTGTGATTGGATGTCTTGAAAAATAGTCTATCGATCATTATGTAGCTCAATGTGTATTCGAAAAAGACTAAAGGACACCATGTGAGTCTACATCTTGAAGCATTCCTTGAATCCGTGTTGAATAATATCGTGAGTTTTCATAACCTTGATTGACCTTTACGTCACCGTTTTACACGGCACTTGTATATCGATTAAATATTATTTCATTGACCATTCTTCATTTCGACTTGGAATTTCAACGTCCGTTTGTACCTTGAAAACACCATCGTCATCTTGTCAATCATTCTCTATTATGTAGCGATTGTTTGGAATACGATTCTACTTCTATAAAGTTGTATCCTCCATTTTCATTAAACCTCCTCGATCCATGAGTACGATTTGTTAATGTTCCGTTTCTCTCTCGATATGTCTTGTGATTTTGGAAAATCACGCCACCAGGAGACCTTCCTGCATAGCATCTTGAAATCAAAGACACAGAGGTCATGCACCGTTTTCTTTATTTCTTAGTTTATTATTGGCATTTTTGAACCATTTCTATACTATTTTTTTCTTTACATGCTTAATTATACAATCTATTCTCTTTCATCTTTATGGAATCCACAAGTCACATGTGTACATAAATTTCGGGTCATTATGAAGTTTGATTAAATTTTTTGGTGTGTTGAAAAATATACTTTCTGCATAAAAAGTACATGTAATTTAACGATGGCGAGAAAATATTTTTATAAACTTTATACATAAAAATATATTTCTACTTGTTGAAGACATTCACTTAGGACATAAAATTTGACCCGAAAATCTTAAAAACGAGCAAGTTACGCTCATTTGAAATTGTAAATTTTTAAGAACTTAGTTCTGCGTATTTTTAAAATAGCATTTTGTTGACAGATTTGATGCGAGGGCATTTTCGTCCATTTTTTTTTATCCGTTTCAAGTTTCGGATAAAATTAGAAAGTTGTCCAAAACATCGTTTTACATCAAATTGTTTTAGACTTCGAGTCTTAAAAATGTCATTTAGTGAGTTAATTTGTCTGGTCAGACCCAAAAGTCAAACTTAAAAGTCGAAGCTGATAGCATTAAAAAATATGGTTTGAAGCGTTGATTGAGTTCGTTTGAGCTCGTAAAACTTTATCAAATGAGATTTTACAACTACCAAGCCTTGATTGTGTTTGAAAACGTTAAATAGTAACTTTGAGTTCGGTCATACATACTTATATCTTGAACTTTTGGAACCAAGTGATTTGATAAACCGATAATGAACTATGTGTTTCGAAATATGTGTACATTTTTATGCGTCACTATTTACGTGCTAAATTCTTAAAATTTCCAGATTCATAAACTTTCCTAAAATAAAAAAAAATGTTCGGGTTGGTTGTATTATTCGAGAACTGATATTCTATTTTCTTAAAAGCATATTTATATCAAATAAATTACGATGTGAACATATGTGGATTACTTTACCCTTTCTTTTATGCATGACTTATTTGTCATTTTATTTTATTCTTCTTCTACTTCCATCGTACCACTGATTTGGGTAAAGATTTGAAGTTCTAGTTTACACATTTTCGTTATCATTTTTACACGTGTCACATGAAGATTCCGGCTAAACCTTTTGAAACTTTATAAACTTGTAACCATTTAATTGATTCTCTTGAACAACTCTTTACTATTCTCATGTAACCCACTCGCTATTCTATAAGATGTCACCATCTAAACCGAAATTATTATTGTTTGCAAATCATTTTACAAGACGTTCTACTTGGGCTTTACAAATACTTGAATGTTACCCTATAAAATTAATTGACATTAGTTTTACGATGTAATTTCCCAAATTGTTCAACAATTGGTCTTGTAAAGAATTCTTGTAACAATAAAATTGTTGATTTAAACATCTAGCCAATTAATTACTGGCGAAAAGTTTCATAAATAATATTAAATTCTATTATACAAATGGCATTATATACTTATTTTAAAACATATGACATGTAATACTAGTTTGACGAAACTGAGCATCGCATTGCTAGTCCTAAATTATGCATGGCCTGATCACCTATGCGTAATTTAGTAGGAGCCATGCAAGGCTGAATAGTAGTCACCTCAAATATTTTTTTTACAAGAACCAACTTTTTACTTATGTTTCTTAAAAAGTTAGATAAAATAAAGTTTTGAAAACTTTTACATATTATGCGAGTATCACCCTTTCATGATATATGCATATATTTCCTTGTCTTTTCTTGAACGAATTACGAGTCTGCGAGTACATGTTTCTTTATTAAACGATATATGTTCTACTTATTACCTCATTTTTTTCCTTCGTGATATAATTCTCGTTACCACTTGTATAATTTCTTACCATTGATACCAGACTTGAAAGTTTCAACGTTGATATGCTTCTACATCGATCGACCTTACCTATCTATCTTGGTAAACCTTCGAAACATCTCTGGACACGAATTGTGAGTTATGACTGGAAGTGACCAATGATTTCGTGTATCCATCATTATGTGTGTTAGACTCTATCGTATTGAAATTCATTCGTGAGAATCAGGTGTTGATTTCGCATCTTATTGTTGTTCTTCATTTTACTGGAATTTCTCTCAGTTGAATTCTTAAGAATTTTCTTTGATTCGAAAATTCGTTGTGTGGCTTTTCTCTTTCGATCGTATGTCGACCATCGAGAACTTAATAAGCCGTTGTTGGAGACACCAACTGCACACAAGAAGCGATGACTTTCTAAATCCTCTGTTTCTCATTGTCTCTATCATAGATGCATCTATCCTATCATGTTTGTTAAGAAATTGGTACAAATTTTGTTTTATTCCCTCGTGCTATCGCACCTTCTCCGTTTAAGCAAATCTCGTGCTCACTCCATCACTTTGTATTTCTTCATACCGAAAGGTCATTATTCTAATCCGAGTTTGAAAATTTATTCGAAAAAGAGTTAAGCAACTGAAGCATAGTGAATTCCAATTGTTAAAGTTCGTCGTGGTGCAGCAATTACTTGGGACGCAATAAATTTGTTCTACACTTTGTATCTCCTTTTGTTGCATCTTCTACTATTTCTAGGAGAACTCTGAGGGACCAGAGTTCCTTTAGGGGGGAAGACTATAAGAACTCGTACTTTTCGGGTATTAAATTATTCATTTATTCGTACTTCTCGATTTTACAAAGTTTTACTTGTTCCTCTTTACTTTTTCATACGTAAATCCTGAGATCTCTAGAATTTTAATTATAATATATTTTAATTATTTTTCTGATCATTGATAATATTTTATTCGGAATTATAAAAAAAAATTATTATTACTTTTCCATATTTATTTACTGTGAAAATCCGAAATTTAAAATCAACATCTAGACCGAGCTCTAATCTTATTCCTAATATTCGAACCAATATTTATTACCCGACTATTAGTTATCATGTTCGTTTTTGTAGATAATATTGAGTTATCGGATAACCGACAAGGTTAAGGCTTTAACGTATCGAATACGTGTCATTTATTATTTATCGGCAAAGATTATGTTCGTCATCGACCGTAAATATTCTCGTTATTACATAGAAATATTTTCTATTGTCGTCGTTTTAATTTTTCGTTTTACGAGCATTTTTCATAAATTATGTTAAATTTCTAAACGTCATTAGTTTATATAATGCGTTAACGTATTTTGAATCATAAGCCCTTAGTTAATTATCAAAACATTTGTGTCTTCCGAATGTCAACGTTTTTACTTTATATTGAGCGTTTATTTTTTTTTTGTGTTTTACTCATATCTTTTAAGTCGCGTAACTTTTAAAATATCGGGCTTCGATAATACCCGCTTTTACAAATAAAAAAAATTTAAAATATAAACTTTATCCTAACCTTTAAAGAGCCACGTCTAACCCATCTATGCTATTACTTGGACACGTATTTTAGATCGCATATATCATCACCAAATAATAACTATATCCTACTTTCGTTTCTACGGTATTCAAAAAACATTTCTTTTGCTCCATTTTTTTTGTCGTGAATCATGAAAACAAAACCATCATTTTCTTTTAATTTTCTTATTCAAATCTTGTTGTGATATTAAGGTGATGGTGCATGACTCCAAAGAGTCGAGTCTCGCATAGCTTTTATATACATCCGAGTTGTGATTCGTAAGCCGCGGGTTGGAACTCGTGTTTTGGTTCGAGTCTCGGGAATATTTAACCTTGTTAGTATCCATGCTGTTCGTTTCGGTTTTCAAATGGCGTCGGGTTCGTTAAGAAGTTGGTTTTAAGAGCTTGGTTTTGAGTCCGTTGTGGCTCGTTGAGGAGCAGGAACGCAATAAGGGCTTAGTTGTGATCATGTCGTGCTCGCCCGCGTTCTAGTTCCCTGTGAGTCTAGTTACCCTTCTTTTACCTATAATGCATTCGTCCATAGTATGGTCTGCTTGAGACTTATGTTTTCAATAAATAAAACCAGAAAACAATAAAGTTGTTAAGTCTTAGCTCGTAATTTGGGTTGCCCTTGTAATAAAACAGAAAGTAATCGTTTGTTTTGGTGTCATGGGTTGAAAACAGAAAACAAAAGTAACGTTGGTATGCCTATAACATTTTTCGACCTTTTTTCCGACCCATATTTCACTACCGAAAAGACCTTGTCCCAAGATGGTCACATGACGGAAGTTGTAGACGGCCATGCCGTCTACACGAGACTACCTTCGGTTCGACCCGAAGGTCACTATCGAATACCGTAGACGAGGTCGAAACTGACCCGGTAGACTTGTAACACTCTAGACAGTTTCACGACCTTACTTCGGACACGATTTTAACCCATCAAAAGACCTGGTTTATAAATCTTAAAATGAGGGTCTATAGATGACCCGACTGGCTATTCAACGGTACCTTTGGTTAACACCGTGAGCCACTAATGAATCCATAATTCTTCTCTAAAATTTGAAGATACAACCTTTGATTCGAAAAAGACCTACACTTTTCTTCTGCTTCACGACATGCGTTCTTTTTTTCCCCTTATATATTGCAATGGTCTCATGTTTCCCAACATGGGACAAGTTTTTATTTAAGTAATTATTTATATAATTTTATTATTTAATATAATATTAATAATAAAAATGTAAAATGTATTTTGTATATTGACCTACTACATGAGCTAACTGAGCTAACTAAACGAACTGCCCCGACTGCGAAGTGTCTAATATTGTTAAATATATCCCGATTAAACGATTACGTTATTATTAAACGTTAAATGATCACAAGTGTTAAAATTGTTCAATTTTTTTAAAAAAAAAACACTCAAGCACATACTAGGGGGCTAAATGCTATGTTTTATTATACTTTTGCATGTTTAGTAATACATACCTTATTTTAGGTTACGGATTATTCTGAGCTATTCTCCATGTCTACGTTTGTGCTATTTTATCGTTGCTATTGCTTCGAGGTGAGTTCATAGACCCTTTTTACTACTTATACATTGTTTCTAAACGCGGGGTGAGATTTTACATGGTGGAACACATTCATTTAAAAGTGTATGCTATCCAGAACTTGTATGCTATCCAGAACTTGTATGCTATCCAGAACTTGTATACTTTCCAGAACTTGATGATTTCCAACATATTTTCATTATTATTATTATTGCTTTTAGTTATAGCCCTTAAGTTTCCTCTCCTGATCATGAACCGTTAATTTACTTGTGTTGCTAAGCGCGAATGTTGTGGGTGGATCCATCGGGATTGACAATCCCCGTCCCATGTTGCGGTTGTTTAACCATGACGCATTTCATTTGTTTATACTTGAGTATTTAGGCTGAATACTCACTAGAGGAACTTACATTGAGTTAAGCTTCGGTTCATGAACTAAATAGCAATAATAATGGTTTCGGACTATGGTTATCGTACGTAACCATTTTCCCTATTTCTTGTTTTACAAATAAATGCTTGTGTTCCACACCTTTACTGCTAAACCTATGAATATCACTCAACTTTATGTTGACGATTTTACATGTTTAATCTCAGGTATTATTACTTAGCTTTGCTTGGATGGGAGCCCGCAGGATATTATCGCAGCTTGGAGATTTCTGTGTTACTTTTTAAAGTTTGGTTTTGATAAAAGCTGTAAGAAGTTTATCCTATATTATTGGTAACTATATATTATAAATCATGATAAAATAATAAATTTTTCCGCATATAAAACTATGGGACCTGTGTTTAAAACTCTGATCTTTTATGATGTAATGTACATATTTTTATTACGTCAATTCTGTGTCAGCAGTACTTCATTATTTCTTGTACCATGACGTGGAACCCCCTTGCTGCCTAGTTGTTTCCTTGCCTGATTTTCGGGGTCTCACAGATTGGTATCTGAGCAATGGTTATAGGGAACTGAGTCATGGAAGAATTAAAATTTAGAGGGTGAGGAGAAAAAGAATTAAACATGATAAAGGATTAAGAAGATTATTTTTGGTATTTTTCATAAAAACGATACATAATATATAATAAGAAAATAACAAAACTTTCCGAGGACGGAAAGGGTCTTCAAATCAACGATCAACAAATCTCCACAAAAGCGAATCGTACACAAGATCCCCGGCAGCGGCGCCAAAATTTTTGATGTGTCGTTGATAAGTATATGTGATAATTTGAGATACGTTATAGGGTAAATTAGAAAATTACCTTTAGGAAAAAGTAATTGTCTAAAATTACCAAAGACGGATTCAATTAAACACGTGGGTGAACCAAGTTCGTTGTACACGAAGATCGAGTGAATTTGAGATGTTTTGTTTCGATTTGGACAATTGATTTGAATTGGTTTTCGGTTTTTAAACTAGAAATTAAATCTACCAATTTTAAACTAGTTAATTTTAACCTAAAGTGCATGAATCGTAAACCCCGCTATATTAAAATTTAAAACAATTAATTACTTAAAATTAAAACTATTTAAAATTTAAACTATTTAACAACTTTATTAAAACTAATTAATCTAATTAAATCTTTTAAAAATTACTTTGACCTTTTAATGAACCAAATCTATTTTAAAAACTAATTTATTTAAAACTAACTTGATTAAAATCTAATTATTTTAAATACTAGTTAAGTTTCTAAAATTAGTAAAACATTTTTTTTTATATTATTTTAGAACTTTATAAAAGAAATTAAAAATGATTTAAATTTAATTAAAAGAAAAATCTATGTATAAAAGTTTATTTAAAAAAACTCACAGCAACATTTTGAAGTTATGATATTAATTCGAAAAGCTGTAATTGAACACAAAAAGAGAGCTAGAACAGTTGGCAGACACGTTTGGTGCATAATCGAAAGGTCGTGAGTTCGAATCCCATTGGGGACCTTTTTTTTGAGTTGTTATTTTGGAGCACAGCTTTTGTTATCCACCAATCAAACAGACCAATTGGGTCTGCTAAAGGTATCGGTAACACAATTATAAACGACAAATAATAGCAAAATCAGAATAACATGAACTAGAACATTAAGCAGCATACCAAATCAAGCATAAATATGACAGAATCAGAAATCCAATCTCTATTAATCATAACAGTTTACCAATTAAGTAAGTAAAACCAAGCTAAAAATCAATTCTATGACAAAGCTATAGCACATTCAGTATAGTCTATTGATCACGGAAGAGATCATATCAGCAGTCTAACAACAAGATCAGTACACAGCATTCTGAATATTATCAGACCTATGATACATTTAAATGCCACAGATTTGTAATGTAAGAGCTACAAAAAAAAATCAGTTTTCATCTGATACAAATCAAGCAGATCATATAGTAAAAAAAATGATGCCGAAAACATTCAACTCGCACAACCAAAAATCAAAACATGCAGGCAATTCAGACCCACAATCATCAGCAAAATTATTACTTTAAACAAAATTATAAACCCCACGATTAAGATTCAATTAGCAGATAATTAATCAAACTAATCTCTCATTCAACTTTAGAAAATCGATGTGCCAACTGAAATGATATAAATCTGAAAATGAAGTAGACCCACACCCACATCAGAACAATCACACAATACATGAGGATCTAAAATAGCAAAAATCCTAATATATCAATCCAAATATTATTTCAGAAACAAACAGATAAAACAAATCTAAATCAGTGAAAAGGTTAAACTAACACACTTAACCTTAACTAAACAAATTCATAACATCTTTCAAATTATCAATTCTCAGATTATAAACTCAAAATTTATAAAAAATAAAATGAGACTTACCTTTCTAACGAAAGCCTTTGGTGATGAAGAACGCGCTGAACGTTCTTTGAACACAATCAAAACCACACCATCTAAACACTATCTCGAACCTAACATCATGAATTGAATCCCGAACCACAATTCAACATCACGTCACACTTATGTGACTTTCGAACCAGACAACACCAATGACTGACACCATTCTTGAATCACGAACACCCTCACGTCACCACTTTTAAATCTTTACAGTATCAATTTCTTTTTAAGTTTTCTAGTGGGGAAGAACTTTTAATCCCAAATCTTACTTTTAAATATCCAATTAAGCTATAGAGTAAGCTTAATCAAATATTTTTTTTTTCTATTATATAACCAATTTATCATAGATTATTGCTTAAAACTGATTCATAAAACAGTAATAATTTGAATAGAAGAGATAAAACATTTACTAAAAATCAAACTTTTCATTAAAATATAAAATTCATTACAATACTAGAAAAAAAGAAATTACATTAACCTAAATCTAAAATGGCATAATAACAGTAAAAGTAAAAAATGGGATGAATACAATGAAAAATAAGGGGGTTTTTATAGTTGAACCCGATAGCATCTTCCTTGGCATATTCGAATCTTCATTCTTCTCTTTCTTCACTTGATTCGATCTTGATTCAATGTATCAGCCCATTCTGTTATTATCTTGATGATGTGGAAGGTTTTTATTGGATGGATTTGGATGATTGAGGTGTTTCAACCAGTAGTCCGCTGCCACGTAGAAGATCCTTCCATCATTCCATCTTCTTGCTTCCGAAATGGGAGGGGATTTAATTTCCAACTCGTGTGAATCACACGAGTGGAATAAATCACAAAGCCCCAATTTATTTGTGAAATTTATTGGATTAGGGTTTTGGAACAGTAATTGGAAGTTACTGGTTTTATTTGGTTTGGGAGAGAAGATGGATAAAACTTTGGATGTAACAAAAAAGAAGGTTTGTGTGGGTAAACTTTGATATAAATGTTTGACTAAATAAAAGTTAATATAACTTTCTTGACTGATCAAACCACAATGGGTACCCAAGCCCATTAATTTCACACGTCTTTCGTTTCCTTATATGGGATCTTTGGGCTTTTGGCCCAATTTGCTTAATCCGTCCATATTAGTGAAAATGATGGACCTTAGTGGGCTTGTTTTCCAAGGATAGTTAACTTAAACTTCATATTGGGCTTTTGGGCCCAATACCTAAATATGGGACCCACAAAGTCTAAAATCCACCATGAATATAAAATCCGCTAAAATCGAGATCGTTTTTGGCATTTGTTGGTCCTTTTCTTCAAACTCGTGTCGTTCTTGCCGGTTTTCGCGAACTTTGGTACCTACACACATCAAACAACAAAACAAGCATATACAAGGCAATATTTGAACGATTTATGCTTTTATTCATTGTTTTATGATATAATTGATATGAGTAAAATCACTCATATCAAACTCCCCCTTGCTAAGCAATTGTCGTGTCCTCACGCAATGATAAAATAAAACACTAACTACACCATTATTCAACCTTTGACTTTTATTTTGTAAAGACATAATGTATTGCTTTCATTATTCAAAAATAACTTTAAGGATCATAAAATTCAAATAGATTCATCGTCCTCGACTTTTCACTTTTCCATGCCAAGTGTAAAAACAAGATCATTGTTATTATAAGTTAGCAAACTAACACGAACTCATGTGGGCCAATTATTCACTTAGACTCCCTTATTCCTAGGTGTATCTCTTATATTTTATTGTTGTCTTGAATGATCACGAGGATGCATTGTTGACTTATTTCGATAATTTATTAGGCCGAAAATAAAGTGAACGATTTAATCAATAGTTAGCTAAAGGACAAAATCTTTTAAAACTGCTTCTCGGGACTTCATAAAGTTCATATCTTGGCATAACTTGCTTCGCGATTTGAGACCTTTCTCGGACCGATATTTGGCAGCGACTTTATACTTCAAACCTTGAGAGACGTTCATGAAATAATGGTCTTCTCTTCATATAGGAATTTCTTCACTTGAAGTTTTGAGAGATTCATACTTGGACCACGACTTCTTCATTTTTCTCCAATCTTTATTTGGGATTTTGATATACAACGATCCGCCTCCTTTTTGGACTTGGCTTCATTTATCCTCATACCTTGTTAGGGCCTTTTTGGATAGACTTCTCCATGACTTTTGGGAAGTATTTGCTTTTCGTCGTGTGTCTCGATCCTTCATATTGATTTTTGATAAATGATTCTTCACATCACTTGGGATCTTTAGCAATAAAATATAGCCCTCATGTCTTGTTAGGACCTTTTTGGACTCGCCAATCTTCGCATCCCGCTTCAATAAGTTATGCCTTGGCTATGAACTCTAATCCATACCGAGCAACTTTTAAACGATCTTGGGCTAGAAGCTAAGTAACTTTTTAAATCGTACAACCTTATTTATTGCAGATAAATTTATTAACAAGCGATGGGAGAATAGGCTTATAATTAACTCACATAAATTCCCGAAAGAATACCAAACTTATAATTGGCTCTATCATCTCTTGTTCTCCATATTGTAAACTTTCAAAAATGTGAAATCAATGGATACTTAGCCTATTAAATCAAAGTTTTGGGTTTTCAAGTCATCTATAGGATCTTGCATCTTCTTATACTCTTTCAAGTTTTAGAATTTGCGTTTTAAAGTTCCCTTGATAGACGACTTTCTAGGATCAATTATAGGAGCTTGCGAAAAGTTCTTGTTCTTAACTCGTATGAATTAAGACTTTCGCGTTTTAAAGCTCCCTATATAAAAGCCTAGCAAAACTTAATTCAAATACGTTAAGGAAAAGCTAAGGTTAAAAACCGAGTCGAGTCAAAAACTATTCTTATTTTCACCAACGGAAAGCCTACATTCGTGTCAAAAGCACTTATTTTATTATTAAAAACTTAAAAATAACACTAAAAATTTAAAACTTTATTGAATAATGAGAAAAACAATACGTTTGGACACGACAAGAGCAATAGCAAGCGATTATATCGATTGACTCCCCCATGCTAAAACCAAACATTGTCCTCAATGTTTCTTAGCTCAAGAGTAACACCCCCTTGCTAAAACACGAAGAGTCTAATGCAAAATCCTAGCATGGAAAGAGCACGCAAATCTATAAGCCGTTTATTAATTATGCCTCAAGATAAAACGTTAGTCGATAAAAATCAAGGGTAAAGAGTGTGCCCCTCTTTGGCATTCAAAGAATGGAAGATCAACTGGACCGGCAAAAACCGAACACGAGAGTCTTCAAATATAAGGGTCATACCTAAGATCACAACACAACAAAACACGAGCACGAGCTTGAAAGATCAAGCCTTATTAATTGTTAGAAAATAGAAAGAAGATAGAATGTATGTGACTCCCCCACAAGGCACCTCGTTTTTGTTCATCGAGTCATGAGCTTGACTCGATCCCCACATTCATTGGTCCTTAGGGAAAGTGGTAAAAAATGGCACATTGAAGTAAAAACCAACATAAAGCACGATGTCGGGGTCAAAGATTACATCCTCGTTGTCGGATGACAAACGAAAGAATAAAACTCCAACACAAATCTCTAATAAGATATGGTGGTCACAACTAATGGTATGGATAAAGCATGCTCCCCGAGATAAACTCGCACCAAGATGATAGAAAAATCTTTCATTTATTACATCGGTGAAAGGCCGAGATTTCCCTAAATCAACGATTCCGGGATCGAATACCTCGTCCTCGGTGGAGAAAGGAAAGGATAACACGGTGTCGTCCCCCCATGCTAATCCAAGATCATATAAAGCACATGGTAATGGTGGGATAAAAATCTCATCCATAGTGGAATCAACATTCTTTGCTTTAACGACCATTTCACCCTTAGAAATGTGATCAATCGGGTCATGGTACTCAATATGAGACACTTGAAAAACCCGCACATTAAGGTCAAAGTGGGTGGGAGGAGGACTTGGGACGACATCATCATCAAGTAAATTCTCTAAAAAGAGAGCGTCCCCCTCCGGGTCGATATCATCAACACCCGGTGGTATCGAATCATGAGAAGCAAGAAAAGTGTCAATCTCCTCCATAAGCGGATCACTATCCTCAACGGGAATAGGAGATGGAGAGAAAGACTTGGCATTAGGCTTAGAATTTAAAGCCTCGATCCTAGATATGAGAAGATATACGTTTGATAACTTCTCACGAAGAACCACGTCTTCCACATCTATATGAGTAAGTTCTTCGGAGAACTTCTCAAGGATCGGAATAGTCAAATCAGCCTCATTTCCCGGTGGAAATGGGTCTAAAGGAGCAAGTTCAAAAGTGAACCTCTCAAAATCCGGATCACTTTCATCCTCATTTCCCGGTGGAAATGGGTGAATAAGAGTAGGTTCATCGGTAAACCCCTCAAAATCCGAGTCGTGAATATCATCTTTATAAGAAAGTTCATCGGAGAACTCCTCATTAGAAAATTCACTAGAAGTAGAATCATTCTCAAAATCTTCATTTCCATCACAATTTTCATCATTAGTATAGAGAAAATATCAAAGTGAATGGAAGAAGTAGAGTCATCACAATGTGGCATATCACACATCTCATTGGAAATACCGTCAAACTCTCTTGGGTTTTGGACAAGTATAATGCTAATATGCTCGTACCCCTTGCTTAGAGAATTTTTGGGTTCCACGATGGAATAATCATGAATAGGAGTGGTGATGTCATGAGAGATTTCCTCATCATCTAGGATGGGAGAATCCTCGGGCTCAATAGCCGGCAAGATACGAATAGGAAGCACAATAGCACTAGACGAAGGATGTAGAGCAATAAGATCTCGCAAAGAAACAGAACTATCCTCGTCATCATCCAAAAGAAGAGAACGCTCGAGTTCACGATTAGCAAGAGATTTTGCTTCCGCTTGAGCTCGTTCTTTCTCACGAATTTCAATGCTTAAACCATTATAATCTTGCGAAAGTTTTCTAATCTTAAGTTCACAATCTCTTTTAAATCCCTCGTCAATTATTTCTCCATGAAATCATTGACTTCCTAATTCATTTGTAATGTCATTAATCTCTTGATTAATTTGTCTCTTTTCAAGCAACATATCTTCAATGCTTTTTTCAACAATTTCAACATTTCTTTGATTTGTTATTTGTTGGCACATTGTTTCAAGTCGTTCAATATCGAAAGAATATTTTGTAGATTGGTCAAAACCGGAAGGAATCGGAATATAACAAGAATTAGGCTCATAAAAATTTTGATCTCTTGGTTGACAACAAAAACTCTTGTGAGGACCTCCACAATACTCACAACAAAGATATTGTTGTGATAAACTCGTCGAATTTTGTGGATAACAATTATCATTAAAGTTTTGATTGTAGCTCGGTTCTTGCTCGTAATTAAGCGAGAATCGATGCGAACAATCATCACCAAAATGAGAATCGTTTCCACAACACTCACACGAGGGTGTCTCGTATGTAGGGTGTGGAGGTGGATCGAAATCGAGAGAATTATTTGAAAAATTCGGATTTCCACATGAAGTAATATCATCACAACAAGGACAAAATCCAACACGTACATCGTTTCGTAAGTCATTTCCACAACGCTCACACGTGCACCACCGACATGGTAAAAAACCATATAACGGTTCTCCACACCCAACACAATCGACGAAGAAATTCATGGAAGAATTAAAATTTAGAGGGTGAGGAGAAAAAGAATTAAACATGATAGAGGATTAAGAAGATTATTTTTTGTATTTTTCATAAAAACGATACATAATATATAATAAGAAAATAACAAAACTTTCCGAGGACGGAAAGGGTCTTCAAATCAACGATCAACAAATCTCCACAAAAGCGAATCGTACACAAGATCCCCGGCAGCGGCGCCAAATTTTTTAATGTGTCGTTGATAAGTATATGTGCTAATTTGAGATACGTAATAGGGTAAATTAGAAAATTACCGTTAGGAAAAAGTAATAGTCTAAAATTACCAAAGACGGATTCAATTAAACACGTGGGTGAACCAAGTTCGTTGTACACGAAGATCGAGTGAATTTGAGACGTTTTGTTTCGATTTGGACAATTGATTTGAATTGGTTTTCGGTTTTTAAACTAGAAATTAAATCTACCAATTTTAAACTAATTAATTTTAGCCTAAAGTGCATGAATCGTAAACCCCGCTATATTAAAATTTAAAACAATTAATTACTTAAAATTAAAAACTATTTAAAATTTAAACTATTTAACAACTTTATTAAAATTAATTAATCTAAATAAATCTTTTAAAAATTACTTTGACCTTTTAATTAACCAAATCTATTTTAGAAACTAATTTATTTAAAACTAACTTGATTAAAATCTAATTATTTTAAATACTAGTTAAGTTTCTAAAATTAGTAAAACATTTTTTTTATATTATTTTAGAACTTTATAAAAGAAATTAAAAATGATTTAAATTTAATTAAAAGAAAAATCTATGTATAAAAGTTTAATTAAAAAACTCACAGCAACATTTTGAAGTTATGATATTAATTCGAAAAGCTGTAATTGAACACAAAAAGAGAGCTAGAACAGTTGGCAGACACGTTTGGTGCATAATCGAAAGGTCGTGAGTTCGAATCCCATTGGGGACCTTTTTTTGAGTTGTTATTTTGGAGCACAGCTTTTGTTATCCACCAATCAAACAGACCAATTGGGTCTGCTAAAGGTATCGGTAACACAGTTATAAACGACAAATAATAGCAAAATCAGAATAGCATGAACTAGAACATTAAGCATCATACCAAATCAAGCACAAATATGACAGAATCACAAATCCAATCTCTATTAATCATAACAGTTTACCAATTAAGTAAGTAAAACCAAGCTAAAAAACAATTCTATGACAAAGCTATAACACATTCAGTATAGTCTATTGATCACGGAAGAGATCATATCAGCAGTCTAACAACAAGATCAGTACACAGCATTCTGAATATTATCAGACCTATGATACATTTAAATGCCACAGATTTGTAATGTAAGAGCTACAAAAAAAAATCAGTTTTCATCTGATACAAATCAAGCAGATCATATAGTAAAAAAAAAATGATGCCGAAAACATTCAACTCGCACAACCAAAAATCAAAACATGCAGGCTATTCAGACCCACAATCATCAGCAAAATTATTACTTTAAACAAAATTATAAACCCCACGATTAAGATTCAGTTAGCAGCTAATTAATCAAACTAATCTCTCATTCAACTTTAGAAAATCGATGTGACAACTAAAACGATATAAATCTGAAAATGAAGTAGACCCACACCCACATCAGAACAATCACACAATACATGAGGATCTAAAATAGCAAAAATCCTAATATATCAATCCAAATATTATTTCAGAAACAAACAAATAAAACAAATCTAAATCAGTGAAAAGCTTAAACTAACACACTCAACCTTAACTAAACAAATTCATAACATCTTTCAAATTATCAATTCTCAGATTATAAACTTAAAATTTATAAAAAATAAAATGAGACTTACCTTTCTGACGAAAGCCTTTGGTGATGAAGAACGCGCTGAACGTTCTTTGAACACAATCAAAACCACACCATCTAAACACTATCTCAAACCTAACACCATGAATTGAATCCCGAACCACAATTTAACATCACGTCACACTTATGTGACTTTCGAACCAGACAACACCAGTGACTGACACCATTCTTGAATCACGAACACCCTCACGTCACCACTTTTAAATCTTTACAGCTTCAATTTCTTTTTAAGTTTTCCAGTGGGGAAGAACTTTTAATTCTAAATCTTACTTTTAAATATCCAATTAAGCTATAGAGTAAGCTTAATCAAATATATTTTTTCTATTATATAACCAATTTATCATAGATTATTGCTTAAAACTGATTCATAAAATAGTAATAATTTGAATAGAAGAGATACAACATTTACTAAAAATCAAACTTTTCATTAAAATATAAAATTCATTACAATACTAGAAAAAAAGAAATTACGTTAACCTAAATCTAAAATGGCATAATAACAGTAAAAGTAAAAAATGGGATGAATACAATGAAAAATAAGGGGGTTTTTATAGTTGAACCCGATAGCATCTTCCTTGGCATATTCGAATCTTCATTCTTCTCTTTCTTCACTTGATTCGATCTTGATTCAATGTATCAGCCCATTCTGTTATTATCTTGATGATGTGGAAGGTTTTTATTGGATGGATTTAGATGATTGAGGTGTTTCAACCAGTAGTCCGCTGCCACGTAGAAGATCCTTCCATCATTCCATCTTCTTGCTTCCGAAATGGGAGGGGATTTAATTTCCAACTCGTGTGAATCACACGAGTGGAATAAATCACAAAGCCCCAATTTATTTGTGAAATTTATTGGATTAGGGTTTTGGAACAGTAATTGGAAGTTACTGGTTTTATTTGGTTTGGGAGAGAAGATGGATAAAACTTTGGATGTAACGAAAAAAAAAAGGTTTGTGTGGGTAAACTTTGATATAAATGTTTGACTAAATAAAAGTTAATATAACTTTCTTGACTGATCAAACCACAATGGGTACCCAAACCCATTAATTTCACACGTCTTTCGTTTCCTTATATGGGATCTTTGGGCTTTTGGCCCAATTTGCTTAATCCGTCCATATTAGTGAAAATGATGGGCCTTAATGGGCTTGTTTTCCAAGGATAGTTAACTTAAACTTCATATTGGGCTTTTGGGCCCAATACCTAAATGTGGGACCCACAAAGTCTAAAATCCACCATCAATATACAATCTGCTAAAATCGAGATCATTTTTGGAATTTGTTGGTCCTTTTCTTCAAACTCGTGTCGTTCTTGCCGGTTTTCGCGAACTTTGGTACCTACACACATCAAACAACAAAACAAGCATATACAAGGCAATATTTGAACATTTTATGCTTTTATTCATTGTTTTATGATATAATTGATATGAGTAAAATCACTCATATCAAATACTCACTAGAGGAACTTACATTGAGTTAAGCTTCGGTTCATGAACTAAATAGCAATAATAATGGTTTCGGACTATGGTTATCGTACGTAACCATTTTCCCTATTTCTTGTTTTACAAATAAATGCTTGTGTTCCACACCTTTACTGCTAAACCTATGAATATCACTCAACTTTATGTTGGCGATTTTACATGTTTAATCTCAGGTATTATTACTTAGCTTTGCTTGGATGGGAGCCCGCAGGATATTATCGCAGCTTGGAGATTTCTGTGTTACTTTTTAAACTTTGGTTTTGATAAAAGTTGTAAGAAGTTTATCCTATATTATTGGTAACTATATATTATAAATCATGATAAAATAATAATTTTTTCCGCATATAAAACTATGGGACCTGTGTTTAAAACTCTGATCTTTTATGATGTAATGTACATATTTTTACTACGTCAATTTTGTGTCAGCAGTACTTCATTATTTCTTATACCATCACGTGGAACCCTCTTGATGCCTAGTTGTTTCCTTGCCTGATTTTGGGGGTCTCACATCAGATCTGTAAGAGAAAAAGGTATGAAACAAAGACGATAAAACCACAATGGCTGCAAAACATTGAAAATGAATCACCCCGCCAAGATACGGCCAATGTCAGACTTTGTTCAAATTCATTGACTCAAAATTTATTGGTTTATATCATCATTGCCCCATATATAATACTCTGTAAGATGACACCATCATACTTAACCAAGTGTATATAAGGTTATAAAACATAAGCTGAAATCAAATACGCCATACGAGCCCTATATAAAAGAGGAGATTCACGTTTCCATAGAAACATGGATTCTCCTATCATTAGTCTATATATTAAAGAGGAGAATCATGTTTTCGTAGGAACAGTCATTCTCTTGACATACATATTAAACTAACCTTTCTTCGTACTCTCACAAACCTACCATTCTCTCACAAACATACAGAAAATCAAATAATAGAACCATCATATAAGCCTAAACAACATATATCATAATTAATTTAGACTTTTGGGGGCTCAGATCAGTAAGAGAAAAAGATATGAAACAAATAGGATAAAACAGTCATGTTGCAAAAAAGTGAAAATGAATTACCCCGCCAAGATACTACCGATCTCAGACTTCGTTCAAATTCAATTGTTCAAAAGTTATTGGTTTATATCATCACTGCCCCATATATAATACTTTGTAAGATGGCACCAGCATACTTAACCAATGACATATAAGTAAAATGAACACACCCATTAGTTTACATTCAGCACGACGAGGAAATACCCCCTATGGTTGCACCTTTAATGAGTTTCCCCGCCAAAGGGTAGGGTTGTCTCAGGCACATCCCTTTCATGCGACAGCAAAGAACCAAGGCAAATGTGAGTCGCGCCTTTCTTGTCTGAATACCTGAACCAAAAGTATTTGTGGAGGGTCTGGGAGACCATACTTCGAAAACGTGTGCCCATAGGCCATCAAAATACATAGGAGGTCATATAAAATGTACCTTTTTTTTGCATGGTGTACAAAACAGCGCCGGATACATACCGTTACGGATGCACGTGAGCAGATGTCGTCAGACATACTTTACCAATGTTTCTCCCATAGTTTCCGTGGGTCTGCAAGTTCACAGAATAAGAGCGATTGTGCAAACAGGACCCGTGTTTCATAAGCAGTTGCATCTCGTTGACGAAGTTGACACGCTGCATTTTTCTAAATGAACAACAAGTATTTGGACAGCGGGTTCTCTGCCGTGAAGCGGGAAACCAAAGATACACTAGCAAGCTTCATTGGCGCATCTGTGACGGCCATCAACATAATCTTGTTTTTCTCCCATAGTTTAGGGGGACGTTGCGAGAAGGTAGACGCCTCGCCCACTGGTTTTGTGACCTTGGCAAATATTCGGTCCCCTTTAGATATATACTTGAACAAATACTTTATTAGCATACTCCATCCACAATACCCCACATCTATATGTGCGTTGAAGACCAGCGAGAGAGTCCTATTATATGGGACGACATTCGTGTTATCGAGGTCCTACCCTCTTTTTTTGTGATACATATACCACTGTCCATGCGACGATAATGTACATACCTACCATCGTCGAAAAAGGTACGATCGTTGTATTTTTGGGACTTTTTTCTGCACACGCCATCTTGCATGCACGGGGAATTCATGTTTCCTGTCCTGCATGGGCCATGTAGCATTAGGTCTGACACAACTATGAATGTAGCATGGTCGGTATGAGGGCCTGGCAATTCTGCTAAAATGAATGCATGAAGGTGGGATGGGTCTACAATTTTGTCTTTCTCGTCCAGCCACAAAAGGGTATGACAGCGTGGGAGCCCGTGTTTTTTAAACTCGATGGTGTACAGGGCTGTCAGACAAATATACAAAAGATTTAAGGGTAGAAAATGTGGGCAAAGCGGGAAAAAGGAAACCTCAAAAAAATCGTATCATACCTCCCGTTACAGTACCAAAAAATCTTTCCTTCAAAATCTTTACATATTCCTTGACTTTCTCTTTAAAAATGCGACACGTGATGTCAAGTGTATCAGGGGTCGAAAACAGCGGGAATTGGGCCATGAATCGATCTATTTCAGACGAGTTTGCATTACATGTAAATGTAATAAAGCACTGCTGGTTTCCAAGAGCACGACACAGGGCAAGCACTCCAAGGTAGTGGTTATACATGTACCGTGGCCCCCAGGTGAAAGACATAGGGTAAAGGATCCCCTGGCCACATTGCACCCCCTCCCGGTCGCCTCTATTCAAAGAATCATACAATCCAGAAAGGTAGTCACACTGGATGTCGCTTTGGTCAGTTCTAACCCAATGCAACCTATCTGGTTAGAAAGTACAAAATACAGGTACAACATATTGTTGGAATAGATGGCCAGTTCTAAATATGAGACCATAATCACACGCTGGTTGGTGCACTTGTTATTTATAGTACCGGTTCATGGACACGATTCATGCTGGAATCAGATAACCTTGTAGTGTATAAGACAACTTTGAATGACCAGCATATACGTAAGTCGACTACTGATGATGAAAAGTAACCATGTAGAAACATGAAGTAAATAAGAAATTATTGAAACAGTTGTCTTACTATGGTAGCTGGTAAATTAGCTGATAGTTGGATGTCATTTGAGGACCAACATATCGTTTTGGGAAAAGGCGACGCACAGAAGCCTCAGGTTGAAGGAAAAAAACTGAAGTTGAATGATTTGTACTACGATGTTCTAGATGCAGGAAAATCCGGGAAAAAGGTAGGATATTATCCCGAATGATTGTTATAGTTTTCCTACAGACAACACTGGCACCCTCTTATTTTATTTGGAAACAGATTGAGATGTCGAACAGTTTATTGCCACAAAAATGTCCCCATTTTCTAGAAAAGAACGCCAATAAGTCCTATCATTCTACTTCGGTCCTCGGGTTAATATATGATACTGTGAAGGGGTGTCAACCTAACAATGGGTCAAGAAAAGGTAAGTGCGTTGACAACTTCCGGACACTCACGGCAGAGCGTGAGACTGCCGGTTGGACGTAAGATGGCAACCAAAGGCCGATGTAGTAAGATCAATGGTAATGCCGGCAACATAGACATATGCAACGTATTCGTGGAGATATATTAAGAAGCGAGATATATGAATTACTAAAAACATCAGGCGTCGATTAAAACTCAGCTACAATTCTTAGCTGAGCATCTATGGAATGGTTCCTGGTGGGTGAAAAATATAATTCAGCATCTTATTCGATAACGGGACATTATAGGCTCTGATTTACCACTAAGGGCAAACCGTACAGGCACGCCATGGCTGCAGCCCCGAGACGCTGCCTCGCCAAGATACGTGTAGTCTCAGACTTACCCCGTGCCGTAAAAACTCATCAAAGCCTCAGATAAGTGACCATTGGATATTAACAGACGTGCGCTCTGGCTACAAACACACAAAGTTTTCCCCGCCAAGAGGCGCACAACCCAGATCCTCCTCTAGTCCGCTTTGGGAGGTTCGAATTTTATCATCACTGACCCGATTAAAACTCAGCTACAATTTTCAGCTGTGCATTTGTGGAACGTTTCCTGGTGGGTGACAATTAGATTTTAGAATCTTATTCGAGATCGAGACATTATAGGCTCAGATATGGCACCATTAAGGGCAAACCGTACAGGCACGTCATGGTTGCAGCCCCAAGAGACTGACCCACCAAGATACGTGTAGCCTCAGCCTTACCCTGTGTCGTGAAATCTCATCATAGCCTCAGATAAGTGACCATCGGATATTAGCATATGTGCGCTTTGGCTACAAACATACAAAGTTTGCCACGCCAAGAAGCGCACAATCCAAACCCTCCTCTATCCCGCTCAGGGACGTTCGAATTTTATCATCACCGACATTTAGGGGCATTAAAAAAATACATCAGCACAACCATGGATATGTTACTGGAATAGCAGTCCATGTATCAAATGTCGTTATACATATCAAACTCTAGTAGATGCACATATCTAGTGTGGCCTCAAAGAGGCGCCATATAAAGACCATTAAGCAAAAGCGGGAAACAATATATATGTTATTGGCTGAAGAGGCGCCATATATCCAGCACCATCCAAAACTAATCACATGTATGCCGGCAACCTTAAAATGTCGCCTGGACAAAACCAACCAAAAGTATCAAAATGTCGTATAGAAAGAACCGGCCAATCAAAGACACTCCACAACAGTGTTGGTAATCATACTATTGGGTTTTTATAGCTTATTGATCAACATACAATCATATGTATGCCGACAACCTTAAAAGGTCGCCTGGGAAAAATCAAGTGACATTATCGAAACTGTATATCAACGACGCTTCATAACACCGTTGATAATCATAATAGTGGGTTTAAATACCTTGCTGTAATTTAACACCAAAAAACAACCATGGAAGTCAAAGTCGTAATCACAACGGCAGTACGAAACACACAAAAGAGAAAGAACAACTTGATACAATGCTTTTGGCCAGGTAAAAAGATTCGTTATAGTCGTCTCTTCGAATTGAAAAATGGTTAACTAAGCGACTCAGTCGTTCTTTGGTGAAACAAATAGTTGTGTCGTTGTAGTAATTAAAAAGTGCGAGACTTAAAGGTAAATGACGTTAAAATAAATCTAAATCTAATTTAAAATAAATGACGGGAATTTAAAACGTGACGAAAATTAAAAGGCACTAAAAGTAAATAACGCAAACTTAAAACTATCTAAGGCAAGTAAACTTAAAGTGCGACTAAGTAAAAAGGCGGGAAAAGTAAAGCTTAAAAATTAAATCTTAAAAAAAGAAATTTAAAAATAACCTGAACACAGCTTATCCGGAATAATCCTTCGTTCGGAATAAATCACTCGTTCGGAATGTCACCTTCGTCCGGAATAATTTCTTCTTCACTCGGAATATTTCAACATAAAACACTTATTCGGAACAATTGGTTCATCCGGAATATGTCACTTATCCGGAACAAACCCTTCACTCGGAGTAATGCTTCACTGATCCGGAATATTTGATGTTCCGAATAAAAGACCCTTGATTCGGAATAAATTCCGATTGAAGACCTTGATTCGGAAAACACAGCTTGATTCGGAATATGTTCCGAATAAACTCTTTGATTCGGAACAATAGATGTTCCGAATGAACAATCCCCAAAATCCTTCGTTCGGAATGTTTTGCTGATCCGGAGGAATGTTCCGAATAAACTCCTTCACTCGGAATGTTCCGAATGAACTCGCTGGTCCGGAGTTCTTTCTCAAAACCTTCGTTCAGAATGTTCCGAATGAACCAAACTGATTCGGAACTTCTACTGATTCAGAACTTTCACTGATTCGAAACTTCCTGAACAAAACTTTCGTTCGGAACAATCACAACACAATTCCTTCACTCGGAATAAATGCTTTGCTGGTTCTTGATTCGGAATAACTGGGGAAACAGAAAGAACGAAGAACACGGGATACAAAAACAACACGAATCTAGATAAAATTAATCAAAATCAACCAAAAGATTAAATCAAACTAATCAATAAAACATCAAAAACATAAACATGAACAATAAAGCATAAAGATTAAGATCAAACAAGAAAGTTAGATAGGAGATCAAACAAATTAAGTAAAGATTGACAATAATTAAAAGAAAACTTACTTGAAATTAAAGGTATTTAATATGCAAGACAATTAATTAAATGACATGTAATTAAATGTGCAAAAATTAAAGTGGAAGAGTTAATTGTCACACTTAGCCAGCAAAATGAAATGAAAACACTAATGATCTATTTATAAGGGAGATTAGGGAGGTGCTTAGGAAACTTCCTCCCCTCTTTCTTCTTTTCTTAATTGCATGATTAAGTCCTTGTCTTCTTAATCTTTTGACTTTAACGACTTTGTCTCGGGATTTCTTTAAACTCGTCTTGTAATTCTTCAATAAATTAGACTTGAGTTCTTCGGCTTTAAGTAAACTTCTGTCTTTTGACTTTTTCTTCGATAAATCTTCAGAATTGGTCTTGGACTTCCGTTCTTTTTGCACTCTTGATTTCTTGACTTCGTCTTTCGTCTTTTTCTTCGATAAAAGCCCGTTAATGCCCGTGTTTTCTCCCCTTTTCACAATTTCGTCCTAAATCACAACAAAAACACAAACCACGCATAATTCCGACATTTACGACATAAAATACACGTTTTGGCTCGGTTATTATTGTAGTTAAGTGGTAAAAAGGATGGGTGTTTACACACCTATCAAATCCCCTACACTTGACCATTGCAATGTCCTCATGCAATGCATTAGTTACAAAGCACGATTACACTTTTCATCATAATCAATCCATAATGGCCTTATTAAAAGAGATAGAAAATTATAAACATTCAAAGTAAAGAAATCAAAAACATACCTTCGGGTTTTGGAAATGTCATGAATGATCATCATCCTCAAGTTTTCACTTTCTCCAAACCAAGCTTAAAAACGAGATCATTGTTATTATAAGTTAGCAAACTAACACGAACTCATGTGGGCCAATTATTCACTTAGACTCCCTTATTCTTAGGTGTATCTCTTATATTTTATTTTTGTCTTGAATGATCACGAGGATGCATTGTTTGACTTATTTCGATAGTTATTTAGGCCGAAAATAAAGTGAACGATTTAATCAATAGTTAGCTAAAGAACAAAATCTTTTAAAACTGCTTCTCGGGACCTCATAAAGTTCATATCTTGGCATAACTCGCTTCGCGATTTGAGACCTTTCTCGGACCGATATTTGGCAGCGACTTCATACTTCAAATCTTGAGAGACGTTCATGAAATAATGGTCTTCTCTTCATAATAAGAATTTCTTCACTTGAAGTTTTGAGAGATTCTTCTTACTTGGACCACGACTTCTTCATTTTTCTCCAATCTTTATTTAGGATTTTGATATACAACAATCCGCCTCCTCTTTGGACTTGGATTTATTTATCCTCATACCTTGTTAGGGCCTTTTTGGATAGACTTCTCCATGATCTTTACGTGAGTATTTGCTTTTCGTCGTGTGTCTCGATCCTTCATATTGATTTTCGATAAATGATTCTTCACATCACTTTTGGATCTTTAGCAAGAAAATGTAGCCCTCATGCCTTGTTAGGACCTTTTCGGACTCGCCAATCTTCGCATCCCGCTTCAATAAGTTATGCCTTGGCTATGAACTCTAATTCATACCGAGCAACTTTTAAACGATCTTGGGCTAGAAGCTAAGTAACTTTTCAAATCGTACAACCTTATTTATTGCAGATAAATTTATTAACAAGCGATGGGAGAATAGGCTTATAATTAACTCATATAAATTCACGAAAGAATACGAAACGTATAATTGACTCTATCATCTCTCGTTTTCCACAGTTTAAAATCTCAAAGAATGAGACTCGTGGATGCTTAGCCTATTAAATCAAAGTTTTGGGTTTTCGAGTCGCCTATAGGATCTTGCAAATTCTTAGACTTTTTCAAGTTTAGAAATCGCATTTTAAAGTTCCCTTGATAAACGACTCTCTAGGATCAATTATAGGAACTTGCAAAAAGTTCTTGTTCTTAACCCGTGAGAGTTAAGACTTTCGCGTTTTATAGCTCCCTATATAAAAGCCTAGCAAAACTTGACTTAAACACGTTAAGGATACTAGCTAGAGTAAACTTAGACAAGTAAACTCGGGTTGAGTCAAAATATTCACAACGTTTGAAAATTAAAACCACTTTATTTAGATTTATTCTAATAAAGAAAGAAATTAACTATACAAAAGGAAAAACTAATAGGCCAAAATAGATCAAAAATTTTGAAAAATGTCGAAAAATTGATTTTCCGGTTAAAATGAGGACAAATACAAGGAAAAGACTACTTAACTTCGATAGAAGTCCCCCCTACACTTAATATAAACATTGTCCTCAATGTTTAAGCATGTGGGAGTAAACTCCCCTACACTTAGGACATTGTGCACGTTGTTTAAATCTTGCTAAGGAAGAGACAACTAACGAGATTACTATTTTAATATTGGAAAATATAAAATAGTGAATCGAAAAGAGTTTAGGATAGAACCGGGAAGACGGAAATACAGAATCACGGTTCGTCAAAAATCATCAAGAGTGTATCATTGAGCGCTCGAATCCCTGAATATTGGAAGAGAGGAAATAGCAAACACCAACGGGTCTCCCCTACACTTAGGATATAGATAGCTAAAAGATAGAAACATGGGTTGCCTCCCAAGCAGCGCTTGATTTTTGTCCACCGAGTCGTGAGCCTGACTCGACCTTGATTAGCATAGGAAGAAGCATGAAACACATCCACCGGGATCAAATACATAGTTTTCGTCCATCAAATAGCACAAGCTTAAGGCGAACAAGGCAAGCCAAAGAAGAGTAGGCAAGGTTCCCTTAAGCAAAGATGGAGCACGGTGGGAGCAGGGGTGATGAGGTGCAAGCATATCTTAATAAGTTCCAAAGATTTTTCCTTTTATTTCATCAGATGGATACTGAGATGGCTGAAGAATATCGATATCGGGGTCGAACACCTTTTCCTTTAGGGGAAAATAGCACTCAGGCTCAGCAGAATTTGAAGATGATCCGCGAAGAAAATGCACAACCTCGTCCTCAGAAGGTGGACAAAGAGGTGTTAAATCATACGTGCTGTGGATATTGGTGTCGTCTGGTTGCTTCTCCTTTGAAAGAATTTTCTTCAAATCCAAAGTAGGATCAAGACCATAATCATCAAAGTCTAAAGGAGGAGCATCACTCTCAGGAGGGAAGTATGTATTAAGAAAAGTAGAGAAGTCTTCCTCAAATGAGTAGTCATCCAAAGTAGGATTAAGCATGGTAGGCGGAGGATCTTCATCATAAGAAGAATCACTAGAAAGAGTATCGGCCTCATCAAAATCATCATAAGTGGGCATGTCGAGATACTCGAAAGTAAAATCATCATAATCATCTCCATCGAAGATAGAATCATCATCATAAGCATCAAAGATCGGTGGAGAATCATATATGGGTGAAGGTTCCAAAGTGGAGAGAGAATCATCCACATCATCTTGAAACAGTGGATTATCAATGCAAGAATCGAATAGAGGATTGTTGTAGATGACAAAATCATCAAGCACATTAATCATATTCGCGGATTCTCTTCCAAAGGATTTGCTTGTAAGCTTACCCATTTCAAAAACTTGTGCATCATCCCCGACTCTTAAAATTAATTCACCTTCGGCAACATCAACTAAAGCTCGTCCGGTTCTCAAGAATGGCCGACCAAGTATTAAAGGAATACGAGGGTCCATTTCATAATCAACAACAATAAAATCGACCGGAAAAGTAAAGGTGCCAACTTTAATGAACACATCTTCGGCAATACCAACGGGGTAAGCGAGAGTGCGATTGGCTAGCTCAAGAGTCATTTTGGTGGATGTAAGGTCGGGCAATGATAGTGTTGTCCAAACACTTAAAGGCATCAGATTTATACTGGCCCCGAGATCAGCTAGGGCAGTAAATTCTTCGGTTTTGTTAAAAATGCAAGGCAACACAAAACGACCGGGATCTCCAAGTTTTTCCGGAAGTTCTTTAAGAATAACTGCAGAACAGTTTTCATTTAAGCGTGTGTTGGCGAGCTCAATCAGCTTCTCCTTCTTGTTCAGCAATTCCTTGAATGCTTTGACAAATTTCGGCATGTGGACAAGTGCTTCAACAAGGATAATATTGAAATTCATTTGAGAGATCATCTTCAAACAATTCGACACTTGAATGTCATCCTTGGTGTAGAGTTTGGCCTTGTTGAGTCGAGAAGGGTAAGGAATGCTAGGGTTGGGTGGTGGAGGAGTAGCAGGTGAAGGTTGAGATGTTGAAGGTACATTGTTATGACGAGGGAGAGACGGTAATGGTGTACTAATACTAGGTGTAGGATTAGTAGGGATAAATGGTGGTGGAGGAGGTGTAGATGATGGGGGCGGGATAGGTGGTCCTACTAAAGTAACTCCACTACAAGTAGTAATAGCACTCACATTCGCTCGCGGATTGGTGACGGTGTTTGAAGGTAGAGAACTCGAAGTAGAAGTTTGAGTGGTGGGCAAGAAACTAGCCAGCATATTCTTCAAATCATTCGTTTGATTGCTGAAGGAGGATTGTATATTATCTCGAAGCTCGGATCTAATTTCATTCCCTTGCTTGGTGATATCCCCTTTCAAATTGATAATTTGGCTTTGTAGATTCTTGATTTGCTCACCTTGGGTTCTCATTAAGGCTTCAACATCTGGATTGATGGGTGGGGTTTGTTGAGCGGGTGGGTGGTAAGGATTAGAAGCTCTAGGTAGGATTTGGTTTCTTCTATTGTAGTTGTTGTTGGGGTTTTGGTTTTGAGGAGAAAAACCGGGTGAAAGATAGTTGTTCGACCGGTAACTCAGCAAATTTCTATCCCCTTGAGGTCGGGCTTGGTAATTTTCCGGTGAGTAATTACCATAAGTCGTATACACGTTTTCCGGATTTCCTTGAGTAGAAGGACAATCAGTGTATGAGTGTGGACCGCCGCATGTCTCACAAGGATTAGCTACCGCTTTAACTTGTTGTTGGTTTGTAGCGAGAAGCAAGATATTTTTGTTCATTTCGGTCATCATGCGGGTGAATTCGGTCATGTCAGGGCTTGCTGAAGTAGAAGAAACATTGACTCTCGGGTTGTTCCTTGAAGAAGCGGAGGAATCCTAGTTTTTGTGATGAGTAGTCATGTTCTCAATAAGCTCTCTACACTCCTCGGGTCTTCTTTTCATAAATGTGCCACCGGTGGCTGCATTAATCGTATCACGATCACGAAAAGTCAAACCATTGTAGAAAGTATCAATTAAGGTCACAGGGAGCATGTTGTAGTTTGGACAACAATCGATCAAAACATATATCTTTCCCAAGCATCAAAGAGAGATTCATCGGGTTCTTACATGAAACAGCTGATTTAATTGTGAAGGCTCGTGACCATGGATGGTGGAAAGTAGCGCGACAAAAAGCGTTGAGTCATGTCATCCTAAGTATGAATTGAATTCTTTGGAAGACGATCAAACCATTTCTCGGCGTGGTGTGATAAAGTATGTGGGAAGAGTTGAAGGCGTAGAACATCCATTGTGGCACCAGGCAACTTCATGCTTTGGGTGATTGTAATGAATTTGTCGAGGTGTTTGTTGGCATCATCATCAGGCATTCCTCGGAAAGGATTAGTTTGCACTTGCTGAATCATGTGGTGCTTCAACAAAAACTCCGGAGCCGTGATTTGCATCGGCGCAATCGGTCCTCCTCGTCCAAACATGGTAGGTTGACAAAGCTCCTCCATTGTCCGAAGATCGGGTTGTGGAAGAACATTGTTGTTGTTATTATTGAGGTGCGGTGGATTATTTTTGTTGTTCACACCTGCCATAGCTAAATCTTCTCGAGTCTCGGGCTCTTGATAAGTAGAAGATCTAGTACGCATACACCTAAAAAGGCAAAAGAAAAGATACCAAACAAAAAGAGAATATATATACACAATAAAAATAAAATATTTTTGGATTTTTGAAATTTTTTAATTTTTATGGATTTTTTAACAATTATTTTAAGCAAGAAAGTAACGCTCACGAATGAACGGATCCCAAAAAGCAACGCGTCTCTCACAGAAAACCGTTAATCTTTACGAAAAGAGCCGACAACGGCGTCATTTGGTACAATGCTTTTGGCCAGGTAAAAAGATTCGTTATAGTCGTCTCTTCGAATTGAAAAATGGTTAACTAAGCGACTCAGTCGTTCTTTGGTGAAACAAATAGTTGTGTCGTTGTAGTAATTAAAAAGTGCGAGACTTAAAGGTAAATGGCGTTAAAATAAATCTATATCTAATTTAAAATAAATGACGGGAATTTAGAACGTGACGAAAATTAAAAGGCACTAAAAGTAAATAACGCAAACTTAAAACTATCTAAGGCAAGTAAACTTAAAGTGAGACTAAGTAAAAAGGCGGGAAAAGTAAAGCTTAAAAATTAAATCTTAAAAACAGAAATTTAAAAATAACCTGAACACAGCTTATCCGGAATAATCCTTCGTTCGGAATAAATCACTCGTTCGGAATGTCACCTTCGTCCGGAATAATTTCTTCTTCACTCGGAATATTTCAACATAAAACACTTATTCGGAACAATTGGTTCATCCGGAATATGTCACTTATCCAGAACAAACCCTTCACTCGGAATAATGCTTCACTGATCCGGAATATTTGATGTTCCGAATAAAAGACCCTTGATTCGGAATAAATTCCGATTGAAGACCTTGATTCGGAAAACACAGCTTGATTTGGAATATGTTCCGAATAAACTCTTTGATTCGGACCAATAGATGTTCCGAATGAACAATCCCCAAAATCCTTCCTTCGGAATGTTTTGCTGATCCGGAATAATGTCTTGATTCGGAATGTTCCGAATAAACTCCACAAATCAAAACATCACTTTCATAAACGGATCATAACCAAGTGCATAAATCAAAACATGTAAGTAGGAAGCCATAAGAATACGAGAGCTTATAACCGTTTGTGAACAAGATCACCATAAAAACATGAAAGATGGGCAACCAATGGAAAAGAATAGCCACTCCACAAATGATGAAAACCCAGATCAATTGGGTTGCTGATGACGCTATATATATGAATGCAACACCCACAAAATCAATGGACACCATCGTGACACCAATTAGGTACCCAACGGTTAAGATGTGTTCATTGTAGCCACCACAGAAGCGGACAATCGCAATTAAGCAACGATTAACCACCAAAAGGCAAAATTAAAAGAGGCGACATAATTATTAATAACAATTTTTGAAAGGGCAAGCCATTGATTAATGATTAAGGGGGAAGAGGGATAACACCAAACCACAATCAATGCACACACGGATCATAATCATGTCGGCATCAAAACCGTGTGTATTTAGTGTGTGTGTTTATTGTGAGAGCGCGGTGGGTTTGTGAGAGAACGAAGAAATGTTGGTTTAATATGTATGTGAGGAGAATAAATGTAACACCCCATTTTGGTAAATGGAATGTCACGCGTGATTGTGGCGTGTCATCAAAGCATACAAGGATAAATGTATAAAACATCACATGACCATAAAGGAAATACCGAAAACAAACATCGGTACCCCAAAAGTAGAACTCATCACACACAAACATAAGTGCTGTAAAGGAAAAGGACTAAACAATGTCCATAAAAATGAGTATCAAAAGTAAAAAGAAATGCATAAAGTAATGAAGGCTAGGAAGCTTCCAATCGATATGCACGTACGCTTAACGTCTACGAGCGTCCCTGAGTACCTGCCGTTTTGGGAACATGAAAGGAAAACGGCTGAACATAACGCTCATTGCACGGATATACAAGTAAAGCATGAATAATATAAGCATATAAGCATGAAGTAGCGGAAAAGACTAAGTCCTGGATAACCTGGTATGTCTTAGTAAAACTGGTTTTATAGTTTGAAAAGCCTTATGTTTATCTTGTAAAAACTGTTTAACATGTTTACCATTTAGCCAATATAGGTCATGAAATATCAACGCGCATGAATACTTGGAGGGGTGACCTCGTCATGCAAATTAGAGGGGCTGCCTCTAATTTAATATAACTGTTTGGGTAGGAGGGATCAGCTCCTTGTGAAGGATGCAAGGCACACACCACATTCACCTGAATAATCTGCTGAAAACATGTTAACTATGATTCACCCATACGCCCCACATGATAATAATAATAATATGGCCAAAAGCTGAAGGGACGCCACGTGCTATCACTCCGTCGTGGTGGAGTCATAACACTGGTGCCTCCAATGTTATGGTTATGGTACCTCCATAACTAGGTGAAACTGGTCATGCATGTATATAGCTTTAGGTATCTAATTAAACATAAGCAATTCAAAAACATATAAAACATATACTGGGGAAAACAGTTGGCTACATATGGGGAATCCTAATAAGGAAGAATGTCCATACTGAAAGGACGGAGAATCCGTACCTTGTGTCCAGTGAACGAAGAAGACGAATGGAAGAGAGTCCTACTTCGATATCACTAATTATACATAAATAATATACGTGTATAAGTATCTTATTACTGAGTACGTAACTGGTTTTATATCATGTCTTAGCTTGTTTTATAAGTTCATGTCATGTTTTACTGATTTAAGCTTATACTGCGTTTATCATGTATTCTGTCTATTCTGATTAAGTATTACTTGTATTTCTTGTATTATTATACTTGTTGTGTAATAATAAGTAACTTTCTAAAAATAGCAGGTTTCCTAAAATAGAAAGTTTCCAAAAAAAGAAAGTTTCCAAAAACAGAAAGTTTCTAAAAATACAAAGTTTCCAAAAATATATTTACTGCTTAAAATAGATAAGTTTCTAAAAAAAGAAAGTTTCCATAAAAAGATTAGCTGTCTTAATTAAATAAGTTTCTAAAGATAGAAAGTTTTCATAAATAGAAATAAGCTGGATTATTAAGCAAATAATATAAGCTTAAGTGCTTACTGATTTATATTCTAAGTCATGTAAATTAAATAGCATAGTTTATTAATTATTACATGTAAATTAAATAAGGCATGTTTAATAATTAATTAACTATATAGTCTAATTCAGATAATAAATACTTAGGTTAAAAATCCATGTATTATTAATAATAATAATAACCTAAGTCATAATGTAATTAAATTAATTAAGTAACATGTCAAATTAATTTAATTAGACTTGTAAATAAATAATCTTGTAAAATAACTAAACTTGTAAAATTTATTAAGTCGTGAACCGTGAACCCGTGAACCGGACTCATGTTTTAATCTAAACATGTCGTGAACTGGACCGGTTTAACCCATGAACGGCCAAACAAACACACCCTTAACAGTGGCTAACCGCCTTAGCCGGTTGCCACTGTTTATGTAAAACAGCCACCGGTGGTTCCCTTGGTCTTGGCTAGCCGTCGGCTAGCAAAAGTTCCCACCGGTTAGCTGGTGGTTCCCCCTGCTACCGCGGCCATGGTTCCCCCTGCTTTCAATAATTAGCCACCGGCTTAAGCCGGTGGTGGTTCTTGTTTCTGCCGAGACCTAACAACACCAAACACACCCCGACCGAGGTCTGGGTTCTCTTTGCTCTTGCGGCCAAGACACACAACAGCACACCGAGACCTTGAGGTCTCGGTTGGTGCGAAACCAAGCAAGCCGAGACCATAGGTCTCGGTTCCCTTGCGTCGGCCGAACAAACACCCCTTAAACCATAATTAATTTACCCCCATGATTTATTTACAAGATGATTAATACTTGTTTTTAAATCACTTATGATTTCATGTGTTCAATTAAATAAAAACATAAAGAAAAAGGGGTTTAAGGATTTACCGATTACGTGACACAATGGAGAACGATAACACTAACAATCTTGCAAGAAGTCAATCACCAAAAATCAATAAACACTACCTTTGGTGGTGTTTTACCCGGCGGCCAAAGGAGACAAGAGAAAGAAAAGATTTTTGGGTTTTGATCTTTCCCAATATTTTGTTATTATGAAAATATATTTCCCTTATTTCGTGTTTTAACATAATTCAAAGTGGGCTTGGTCCCCTTCCTTTGTCTTGTCCGCGGGTAGATGCGGCCCACAAGGGTAACCCGAATGTTTTTAGTGTCTAATTATTATACGTGTTCTCGTGTCGTGTTTACGTGTTTTATATAGTTATCGTTCGTGTCGTATTATATTTATTCATAATCGTAATAAATATATGTAAACACATAATATTAAGCTCGTGATTAGTTACGTTCATGATTTCATGTTCGTATGTTCGTGATTATAATTATTATTGAAATAGTTATCGTGTCTTAATACGTATTAAATACTTATCGTGTTATAACACGTACGTAATACTTGTAAATTTTGTTCGTGAATTGTAAACGTGCTATAAAAGGAAAGTTCTAATCATGTACGTACGATGATAAGGGTACTATTCATGGTAAAAGCATGCGGGTTTTACAACTCTTCCCCCCTAAAAAGAATAATTCGTCCCTGAATTATAGATAATGTAACTCAAAAAGAAGAACATACCCGAATTCAAAATATGAAATGAGGGTAAGAAGCCCGGACAGACTCCTTTGTTTCCTAAGTGGCTTCCCGCTCGGTATGATCCCTCCAAAGGATTTTGACGAATGGAATCGTCTTCCTTCTCATGACTCGTTCTTGTCTGTCAAGAACTCGTTCGGGTTCTTTTATGAAAGTGAGATCTTCACGAATCTGTTCCATTGGATACTGAACCATGTGAAGGGGATGATACTTGTACCCTCTGAGTAAGGACATATGGAAAACATCGTGAACATGAGAAAGCTGTGGAGGTAACGCTAAACGATAAGATACTTCACCGACTCGCTCAATGACATCAAATGGTCCGATGAATCGAGGACTGAGCTTCCCTTTGATTCCAAAATGTCTAACACCACGTGCCGGCGAAGCCTTAAGGAAAACGTGATCTCCTACGTTAAAATGTAAGTTCCTACGATGCTTGTCTGCATAACTCTTCTAATGTGACCGTGCTTCTTGCAGTTTCTGCTTAGCTACTGCGACCTTCTCATTGGTCAACTCAATCATTTCTGGTCCTTCAAGTGTTCGCTCACCAACTGGATCCCAGCAGATTGGGGCGCGACACTTTCTGCCATACAACATCTCGAAAGGAGCACACTTGATACTTGCGTGCCAACTGTTGTTGTATGAAAACTCCACCAAACAGATATAATCGTCCCAATCACCCGTCCATTCCAACGGACATGACCTCAACATGTCTTCTAATGTCTGAATCGTTCACTCCGACTGCCCGTCTGTTTGAGGATGAAAAGCCGTGCTAAGCTTAATTTTTGTACCCCAAGCTTTCTGTAGACTACTCCAAAATCGCGAAGTGAACCGATGATCTCTGTTTGAGACGATGCTGGATAGAGCACCGTGAAGTCTCATGATCTCCTTCCTATAAGTATCGGCGAGTTTACTGACCGAATCTTCCTTGCGGATCGGTAAGAAATGAGCTGATTTGGTAAGTCGATCAACGATAACCCAAATCTCATCGTGCTTCCTCTTTGTCTGCGGAAGACCGGTAACAAAATTCATGGTGATCTTGTCCCACTTCCACTCTGGAATATCTAACAGTTGAAGAAGACCGCCAGATCGCTGATGCTCGATCATAACCTGCTGGCAGGTAAGACATTTGGAGACGTAAGTCGCAACATCCTGTTTCATACCACTCCACCAAAAGTACTGCTTGATGTCACGGTACATCTTGGTTGAACCAGGATGAATAGAGAATGGGGAGCTATGAGCCTCAGCTAACAATGCTTCCCAGAGTTCTTGATCGTCAGGAACACAAAGTCTCGTGCCCTACCATAAGATACCATATGCGTCTACTCAAAATTCTGTCTGCTTCTCCAAATTCTGAATTATCGCCCAGATTTCACCATCATCTTTCTGAGCTTCCTTGATCCTAGAGAGTAACTCAGGTTCCACTCTAAGATTAGCCCAGTAACCGTGTTGTCCACGTACCATGATCTCTATGTCTAGTCGCTCCAAGTCTCTTATAATTTCCTCCTCAATTTTAATGCCGTTTATCATTCCGGACTTTCTGCTAAGTGCATCTGCTACTACATTCGCCTTGCCGGGATGATACTGCAGATTAATGTCATAATCATGTTGATCCCAAACTTAGATCGATTTAGCTTGTCTAAACGAGATTAAATCAAGTTAAACACGTAGAGAAACTTTGTTGTGTATAAAACAATTTAAGTATTATGCGGAATTAATACTTAAACAAGAACACACAAACAATTGTAAAACAAACTTTCACTTGATTGATAATAACAAACTTTCTTACAATGAAAGTGTTAAACGTATGAAAAACTTATATGAAACATAACCTAAAGGTCTTCTTTTATAGACATAAGAAGCCTTGTACAAGAGTCTACGTATCAGCTATTCTAGGTAAAGATAAATAGAGAAAATACATTGTTGATCCTATCTTTACTAGAAACAAACTAGAAACATAATACGCGTAGAACATATCTTTCTATCAGTGCTTGTCTTCAACCTATCAACGCTTGACTTCTTCCTGTCAACGCTTGATCTGTCAACGCTTGATCTGTCAACGTTTGTTTTCTTCTTATCAACGCTTGTTTTCTTCTTGTCAGCGTTCAAGTGTACTGGCTACATTTTATTCCTAACAATCCTCCCCTAAACTTGATATTTACTCTAGTAATCAAGTTTCTGAATAAAAATTAAGAACTAGGAGGAATCTTACAAATCTTATCATATTGGTAATAAACATGCCTAATCAAATCTTTGGCCACGTCACTTGAATAATCAATCTCCAGCTGTGTTGTCTTCATCTTGTCCAAAACTTCTTTGGACATGGGATACTGAGCATCTACAAGAAGATACTCAGCAAACTTTATAGAACTCAAATAATACACACAAGCAGCTAAATACAAACGCCATTGAAGTCCACTAATATCATCCTCAAGATCCTTCCAAACATGATCTTCTTCTTCTGGTGCACACATTCTCTTGAATGTTGACCAAAGCTTTATTCCATTGACTGAAGTAGGTGATTCAGTCTCATACTTGGCCAGCAACAACCTCCAAAGGTCTGCCAAGTCTTCCCTATCCATACTTGCAAAGAGAGACATAAGAGTAGTAAATGTGTGTACCTCTTTCCCATATCTGCCAATCTTCCAAAACCCACTTGCATCTTCCTCATAGCTAATGATAGGATTTCTAGCATCAAGAGGTAAGACTTGTACCATCTCTAAAGCTTCCATGGGTGAGAGCTTAATGCTCCTTCTAAAACAGCTTCACTGGGAACCACTTTATTTAGATCTTTAGGAAACTCAAGTGGAACTCCCTTCTTCAAAGGCCTTGGAACAATCATTGCCTTCTGAATCTCCATCTCTTCTGCAAGTTCTTCTTTCCTCTCATCTAAAAGAAGTCTAAGAGTATTCATTTCATGCACTCTTGCCCAAATGGGATAAGCCTTGTACTCCAATTCTTCAAAGGATAATCCCTGCAATTTCTTGAAGGTCCATCCAGTTCCATGACATCTGAGTAACATGTAATAAAGCTCCCTTCTATCCCTCTTCAGCAGTGAGAAAACATTGCTAGCCTTATGTTTCAGAATTACCTTGCAGTCTCTTTGAACTCTTAGAAGAATCTCCAATCCCCAAATTTGGTCTGAAATTGTCAAATCTGGATTCTCCATAATCCTATTCTCCCAAGCATGGTACATCTGAACTACTTCTGGCATATCAAAGTCTACTTGCAATTTTAACTCTCTAAGCTTATCTCTTGCCAAGTCATCACCATATTCAAGTCTTTCTGGTTGTTCAATTATCATCACACTTGAATCTGAACTCCCTTCATCACTTCCTTCTTGTTCCTCAGAAGTGACAACAAATGGTGATTCACCAACCTTCTTTATTTCTTGTTCCACAAGCTGTGCAGCCAACCTTGAATCAAAATCTACTTGTGCTGCATCCTTTGGAACTTCTACTTCTACCATGATTCCTTTACCCTTATCTAATGGATCAATGATGGGTAAAGATGATGATGGTACCTATGAAGACACTTCTTTGATGATAGCTGATGACTGGAATACATCAACCATATCTGCAGGTCTGTCAACGCTCAAATTCTGTGTGTCAGCGCCTAATTTACTCTTGTCAGCGCTTGGTGTGTCAGCGTTCAAATTTTGCTTGTCAACGCTCAAATTACTTGTCTCAGCGCCTTTTGTAAACTGCTCCAACATAGCTGTAAAAGACAAGTTCAAATTCGTAGGAGTAACCAGAGATGCATCAAAACCTGGTTGCTTCTTCAGTTCAGTGAGGGCTTCAGCAACACCCAAAGATTCTCCATCATGTGAGCCTTTGTCACTCACATGGATCTGCTCATCCTCCCCTTTGGAAGATTCCTCCATTCCACGCCTAGTGTTAGCATCCTCCAAAATAACAATCCTCTCCCTCAATTGCTTGAGTTCAAGGCCTTGTGTACTGACTGTTTGTACCAGGTCTGCATTTTGCTTTTGCAAGCTAATGCAGACAGCCGTCAATTCCATCAATGTGTATGGTTCCAATCTGCCCTCCTCTAGAATGGGTATTTGACCTCCCAAAGTAGAGTCATGGGGCATGGATGAGGTCTTAAAGATGTTAGGACTGTCTTGGCCTGCATCTAAGCGAGTACCAATAGTCCCAGCCTCATCCATAGCACCAACCACACTTGTGGTGGTGGTTCTCTCTGCAACATGGCTAGGACCACTAGAGGAGAACACTCTAGTAGTCCTTGGGCGTTTAATCAACCTATATTCAGGTGGTGTAGAAGATGATGTGGATTGGGTGGTAGTTTGAAGGTTAAGGGGTGTTTGGGTCTGTAAAGGAAAGGTGTCAACGTTTGGATTACTTGTGTCAACGCCAACATTTAACGTGTCAACGTTGAAGGATTCTTGGTCAATTTCCATGTGTTGAGGTGAAGGCAAAGGTTCTAGTATTGGGTCAAGTTGTGGTTGTGGGTCTGGTTGGGGTTGTGCTGCTGCAATAACAGAAAGCATAGCTTGGTTAAGGGGTAATTCACGGTGAGGGGGTGAGTTCATCTTACTAAAAATAGCTTTCTTTTGCACAGGGATCTCATAAAAATCATCATGATCCCTTGTGCAGTAATTTTGCACATCAAAAACCATTTGCAAAAATCTGGGATAAGCCATAGTCATCTTATTCCCTTTGTTTTTACACATGCCATCAAAATCAGTTTTGAAAAATTAAACTTTTGCCCATTTGTAATGCACACAATTGCACTAGCAATTGATCTGTTAATTTCATTATGTGTAGTACATTTGGGACTCAAACATTGAAGAATGACATGTATGAGGTACTTGTAGGCTGGGGGAAACTCTTGTTATGATATTTATTTAAAGTTCCCTCATCAGGGAAAGGATACCCCAAAGCCCGAAGTCCTTGTTCTATTTCATTAATGGGAAGAGTGGTTATACCATTTGCATCATCAAGATGCAAAGCCTGGCGAACCAAAGCTTCAGTAACCACCCAAGTACGCCCATGAATAATAGCTGTTAATGTAGTCACATTATTAAGCGTTGAGGAACTGATAGTGTTCCAAAACTGTTTAATATGAGTGACAGGGATGAGAGGAGCATGAGAAAGTGCATACCTAATTGGAGATGCATTCAAATACGCCACCATCTGGGTGTATTATGGAAACAAAGTATCATCATCCTCCAAATAAGCAATCATGTTGTGCTGACTTCTGAATCCCAATACCAAGTCACTTGGTTTAAAATTTGGTGCCATTGTTGAAGAAAGCTATTTGTGAATTATTGATGAAAGATGAATTATAGGAGAAAAAGTGTTAGACAAGAATATGAAGTACCCTGTTTAAAAATAGGAGCCAAATATATAGGAGAGATAGGCACATGTGATTGGTCAAAAATAAGGCAAGTATTTTCAAAATATAATGATGAAAATATTGAAAATAAAATAAGTTATCTTGTGCATTAATTAAAAGTTATCTACTCCCAAAATTACGGCCGCAAAATTCGTCAAAAATAACAACTGGGTAGGTCCCAATGAGTGTCCACGGTCAAAAATAACCCATCAACGCCCAACGGCTATATTCTTGTCAACGTTTGCCAAAGCCATGTCAGCGTCTAAATTGGTCATAACAACGCTTGGAAAAATATTTGTCAGCGTCCAAAAATAAAAGTAATAAAAATGAAAAGGACCTTAACAAAGTAATTTATCCTAGTGAAGATAACCTATAAATTGATAATTATTATAGGGCAGCAAGCACTGTCCAGTTATGCACACTTGCTTATGCAAGATAGACATAACAGTCCTCTAGTGTTCCTTGATAACCAAAATTCTTAACAATTAAGTTATCTCATAAAATCCCTTGTAACTCCCAGGTAAAACCCATTATAAATCATTCCCAAGTCTCCCAACAGACCACATCAGATTCTAGGCCAAAAAGGTCTTGGCAGCATGCATAGTATGTCAAATTTGCATGCTACAGTGCCTCATGATTTAGTAAACTAACTCATACTCACCAGTGGACACAATCTAGAATTGTGATAAGAGTATTATAAGAATACCCAAAAGTCCTAAAGGTTCCTAAAACCTCCCCTTAAATTGTGATACACAAGTTTCCAAATAAGATGCATGTAAATAAAAATTTATGTCAAGATAGGAATATAAATATTCCAACCATCATCCATAAATTGAAACATGCTCCAATGATGCTCCAAGGATCCATAAGCAACTCTGTATCCAATGGTACAATGCTAACAACGCCTGCACACTTAGATCAAAAACCACAAAACTAACATGTTGCTGACAACGTCACGATAACACTTATCAGCGTTAAGATAACCTTTGTCAACGTTAGACAAATATAGTGGAAATTCTAACTTTTCAAAAAGACCAATAACAATGCATATCATGTACATACTTCTACAATATGACCCCAAAACACATATTAAGTAAGATTGATCATTCCAATACTTGTTACCAAGTATTGAAACCTTCCAGTATCAAAAGGTTTAGTCAATAAATCAGACACATTTTCTTCTGTGTCAACCCTATCTGGTTGAATTAAACCCTTTTCAAAACAATCTCTTATAAAATGATGTCTAATTTCTATGTGTTTTGTTTTATAATGATGTACAGAATTTTTAATAATGCATAAAGTACTGTTATTGTCTACAAAAATCTTGGTATGCATGAAATTATACCCATAATCCAACAGCTGGTTCTGAATCCATAAGACTTGTCCACAACAAGCAGCTGTAGCTACATACTCTGCTTCAGCTGTAGAATTGGCCACCACTGTTCGATTCTTGCATTTCCAAGATATCAACCTACTCCCAAAAAACTGACATCCACCAGTTGTGGATATTCTATCAAATTTGTCACCACCATAGTCACTGTCTGAATATGCAATAAGCTCCAATGGTGAATCTTTTAGATACCATAATCCCAAATCTGGATAACATCTAAGGTACCTAAAGATCCTCTTGACAACATGAAGGTGACACTTTTTGGGAGTCACTTGATGGCGTACACATGCACACACAACAAACATAATGTCAGGTCTTGAGATTGTGAGATACATCAATGAACCAATCATTGATCTATAGTGCCTGACATCCACATCTTTTCCATCTCCAACTTTTCCCCAAGGGTGTTCTCTATCCATAGGAGTACTAGCCCTTTTCTCATGTAGAGAAAAGCCAAACTTCTTCAAGATTTCTGCTACATATTTATCTTGAGAGATGAAGATACCTCTTCTTTCTGCTCAACTTGTAACCCTAGAAAGAAGTTCATCTCCCCCATTGCACTCATCTTGAACTTGTCTGTCATAAGCTTGGAAAAGTCTTCACTCATCTTTGGGTTTTTGAGCCAAAGATGATATCATCCACATAAACCTGAACAAGTAAGACATCCTTACCAGTCTTCTTTGTAAATAAGGTCTAGTCTATGGTGCCCATTTTGAATCCATTTTCCACCAAATAGGTGGACAATGTGCCATACCATGCTCTTGGGGCTTGATGAAGTCCATACATAGCTTTCTTGACTCTATACACCTTGTCTGGATGCTCTAGATCTTCAAAACCAGGAGGCTGCATTACATAAACCTCCTCAACAATTGTGCCACAAAGGAAAGCACTCTTCACATCCATTTGATAGACAGTAAAGCCCATGCAGGAAGCATAGGCTAGAAATATCCTTATAGCCTCAATCCTTGCAACTGGTGCAAAGACCTCCTCATAGTCTATCCCTTCCTCTTGTGTATATCCTTGAGCCACTAAACGTGCCTTGTTTCTGACCACAATGCCTCTTTCATCTTTCTTGTTTCTAAGAACCCATCTTGTCCCAATAGGTCTAACATATCTGGGACAATCAACTAACTCCCAAACATCCTGAATAGCAAATTGGTGAAGCTCATCCTGCATTGCTTCCACCCAACTTGGTTCTTTGAGAGCATCAAAAATCTTCTTGGGTTCCTGTTGTGACAGAAAACAGGCAATCAAACATGCTTGAACAAGAGGGGTATCAACCTTCTTGTGTATATTGGCAATAAATCCTCCAAGATTCTGATGAGATCTTCTAGTCTGAACAGGAGACATCACATCACCAATAATTAGAGAAGAGGGGTGATCCTTCATTGTGGAAGTAAGATGTAACACCCCATTTTGATAATGGAAATGTCACACGTAATTATGGCGTGTCATCAAAGCATACAAGGAAAAATGTCTAAACATTACATGACCATAAAAGGAAAATACCGGAATCAAACATCGGTAGTCCAAAAGTAAAGCTCATCACACACAAACATAAGTATAGTAACGGAAAGGACTAAACAATGTCCATAGCAGGTGTATCAAAAGAAAGGTAATGCATAAAGTAAAGAAAGGCTAGAAAGCTTCCAGTCCATATGCACGTACGCTTAAAGTTTACGAGCGTCCCTGAGTACCTGCAGTTTTGGGAACATAAAAAAGGAAAATGGCTGAGCAATACGCTCAGTGCACGGATGTACAATAAAGCATGAATAGGATAAGCATATAACATATAACAGCGAAAGAAACTAAGTCCCGAGTAACCTGGTTAAGTCTTGATAAAACTGGTTTTATAGTTTGAAAAGTCTTATGTTTATCTTGTAAAGACTGTTTATCGTATTTTACCATTAGCCAATATAGGTCATGAAAATCCACCGTGCATGAATACTTGGAGGGGTGACCTCATCATGCAAATTAGAGGGGCTGCCTCTAATTTAATATACTGGTTTTGGGTAGGAGGGATCAGCTCCTTGTGAAGGATGCAAGGCACACACCACATTGACCATGAAATCCTGACTGAAAACATGTAACTAGGATGCACCCATACGCCCCACATGATAAATATAATATAAATGGCCAAAAGCTGAAGGGACGCCACGAGCAATCACTCCGCCGTGGTGAAGTCATAACATCAGTGCCTCTAATGTTATGGTTATGGTACCTCCATAACTAGGTGAAACTGGTCATGCATGTATATGGCTATAGGTATTCTAAATTAAACATAAGCAAATCAAACACATAACTTATACTACAAGAAAACATTTGGCTGCATACGGGAAATCCTAATAAGGAAAGAATGTACATACTGAAAGGACGGGAATCCGTACCTTATGTCCAGTGAACGAAGACGACGAACTGAGAGGAATCCTACTTCCGTATCACTAATGCTACATAAATACATACATGAATAAGTATCTGCTTACTAATACGTAACTGATTTTATGTCATGTCTTAGCTTATTTTATATGTTCTTATTATGTTTTACTGTTTTAAGCCTTAAACTGTGTTTATCTTATATTCTGTTTACTCTGATTAAGTGTTTCTGGTATTTCATGTATTATTATACTTACTGTGTAATAATAAGTAACTTTCCAAAAATAGCAGGTTTCCTAAAATAGAAAGTTTCTAAAAATAGAAAGTTTCCAAAAATAGAAAGTTACCAAAAATAAAAAGTTTCCAAAAATAGAAAGTTACCAAAAATAAAAAGTTTCCAAAAATAGAAAGTTTCCAAAAACAGAATTACTGCTTAAAATAGATAAGTTTCTAAAAATAGAAAGTTTCCATAAATAGATTAGCTGCCTTATTTAAATAAGTTTCCATAAATAGATTAGTTGCCTGAAATAAATAAGTTTCTAAAAATAGAAAGTTTCCATAAATAGATTAGCTGCCTTATTTAAATAAGTTTCTAAAAATAGAAAGTTTCCATAATTAGATATAAGCTGGTTAAATAAGCTAAGTATATAAGCCTAAGTGTTTTCATGATTATTTTCTAAGTCATATGATATAATGTATAGTTTATTAATTATTTCATGTAATTAAAATAAACTATAGGTTAAAATATTTAATTAAAGTATATCATGTTTTTAATTAAATAAAGTTAAATACTTAGGTTAAAACATGTATTATTATTTATTAATAATATAACCTAAGTCATGTTAATTAATTAATTATAACCATGGTTTTTAAATAATTAATTAATTATAAGTCTAAAAAAATATAAAAATACTTAGGTTAATAATTTCATGATTTTAATAGTTAATATAACCTAAGTCATGTTATTAAATTAATCATGTCATGTTTATTAATTTAATATTAACATATGATTACATAAAAAAATAATCTTAACATACACCGTGAACTGGATCTTGACTAAGAACCATGAACCGGACATGAAAATGACACCATACCCCGAACCACTTCGGGGTTCCCCTTGTCTTGCTGCTGCCGTGGGACCCACACCAACCAACCGGGACCATATGGTCTCGGTGGTGGTCGAGTAGCCAAACCGAGACCCCCTTGGGGTTCGGTTTAGGCGCCAGCCAAAAACAAACACCCCTAAAACACCCTTTTTGATTTATTCCAAAACCAATTCCATGTTAGATCTATGTTTTAATTAGGTTTTTAAAAAAAACACATGTTCTTGATTATTTAATAGATCGAATCAAAAAGAAAAGGGTTAAAAGAATTTACCGATTGCGTGGATCTAAACAAGGATAAACAAACAGGAACACTTGCACCAAACCCAAGATCAAAGATCAAATAAACACCCCCTTGGTGTGTTTATGGGTGGCGGCCAAAAAAGAAAAAGAAGGAGAAGGAAGAACTTTTTAGGTTTTGTAAAAATCTTATGTAAAGTGAAAAAATGAGTAGTGACTTTTCCTTTTACCATTCTTTAGTAAATTTTAAGATGGGCTTGGCCCATCTCTCCCTTGTTGCCGCGGGTAGGGGGCCCCACATGGGGTACCCGTACCGTTTTCCGTGTCTCGTTATTTAATTACTCGTTCGTGATTATTTGTGTTCGCGTTTAATGTGTTCTCGTTAAATAATTACCGTGACGTAATATATTTATTTACGCTCGTAATAAATATATATACGTAATTAATAATAGTTCGTGATTTAATTACGTTCATGAATTCATGATCGCATGTTCGTGATTAATTATTGTCAAATAATTATTGTGTGCTCGTACGTAGTAAATACTTATCGTGTTCTAACACGTACGTAATACGTAAAATCCTAACACGTAATCATAATCATGCTATAATAGGAAAGTTTTAATCTAGTACGTACGATCTTAAGGGTACTATTCATGGTAAAAGCATGCGGGTTTTACAACTCTTCCCCCCTAAAAAGAATAATTCGTCCCCGAATTATAGATAAAGTAAACTGGAAAAGAAGAACATACCCGAATTCAAAATATGAAATGAGGGTAAGAAGCCCGGATAGACTCCTCTGTTTCCCAAGTGGCTTCCCGCTCGGTATGATCCCTCCATAGAATTTTGACGAATGGAATCGTCTTCCTTCTCATGACTCGTTCTTGTCTGTCAAGAACTCGTTTGGGTTCTTCTATAAAAGTGAGATCTTCACGTATCTGTTCCAGTGGATACTAAACCATGTGAAGGGGATGATACTGGTACCCTCTGAGTAAGGACACATGAAACACATTGTGCACACGTGAAAGCTGCGGAGGTAACGCCAATCGGTAAGATACTTCATCGACTCGTTCAATGATATCAAACGGTCCGAGGAAACGAGGACTGAGCTTCCCTTTAATCCCGAAGCGTCTAACACCACGTGCCGGCGAAACCTTAAGGAAGACGTGATCTCCTACGTTAAAATGTATGTCCCTACGATGCTTATCGGCGTAACTCTTCTAACGTGACCGTACTTCCTGAAGTTTCTGTTTAGCTACTGCGATCTTTTCATTGGTCATCTCTATGATTTCTGGTCCTTCAAGTGTTCGCTCGCCAACCTGATCCCAGCAGATTGGGGCGCGACACTTTCTGCCATACAACATCTCGAAAGGAGAACACTTGATACTTGCGTGCCAACTGTTGTTGTATGCAAACTCCACCAAACAGATGTAATCGTCCCAATCACCCGTCCATTCCAACGCACATGACCTCAACATGTCTTCCAATGTCTGAATCGTTCGTTCCGACTGTCCGTGCGTTTGAGGATGAAAAGCCGTGCTAAGCTTAAGTTGTGTACCCCAAGCTTTCTGCAGACTCTTCCAAAATCGCGAAGTGAAACAAGGATCTCTGTCTGAGACGATGCTAGATGGTGCACCGTGGAGTCTCATGATCTCTCTTCTGTACGTATCGGCGAGTTTACTTACCGGATCTTCTTTGCGGATCGGTAAGAAATGAGCTGATTTGGTAAGTCGATCAACGATAACCCAAATTGCATCGTGCTTCCTCTTGGTAGGCGGAAGACCAGTAACAAAATCCATGGTGATTTTGTCCCACTTCCACTCTGGAATATCTAACGGTTGAAGGAGACCGCCAGATCGCTGATGCTCGATCTTAACCTGCTGGCAGGTAAGACATTTGGAGACGTAAGTGGCCACATCCTGTTTCATACCACTCCACCAAAAATACTGCTTGATGTCATGGTACATCTTAGTCGAACCAGGATGTATAGAGAATGGGGAGCTATGAGCTTCAGCTAACAAGGCTTCCCGGAGTTCTTGGTTATCAGGAACACAAAGTCTCGTGCCCTTCCATACGATACCATCTGCATCTACTCTGAATTATGTCTGTTTCTCCAAATTTTGCACTATCGCCCAGATTTCTCCGTCATCCTTCTGAGCTTCCTTGATCTTAGAGAGTAACTCGGGTTCTACTCTAAGATTTGCCCAGTAACCGTGCTGTCCACGTAGCATGATCTCGATGTCAAGTCGCTCCAAGTCTCTTATGATTTCCTCTTCAATTTTAATTCCGTTGATCATTCCGGACTTCCTGCTAAGAGCATCTGCTACTACATTTGCCTTTCCGGGATGATACTGTAGATTAATGTCATAATCCTTCAACAGCTCTAACCATCTCCTCTGCCTCATGTTCAATTCACGTTGAGTGAAGATATACTTCAAGCTCTTGTGGTCTGTGAAAATGTCACATGATTCTCCATACAAGTAGTGCCTCCATATCTTCAATGCAAACACCACTGCTGCAAGTTCCAAGTCATGCGTGGGGTAATTTTCTTCATAAGGATTAAGCTGTCGTGAAGCGTACGCGATCCCTTTCCCATGTTGCATGAGAACACAACCTAGTCCCTTCCCCTATGCATCGCTGTAGATTTGAAATCCACCCGTACCAGATGGGAGAGTAAGAATAGTTGCAGATACTAGCTTCTGCTTCAGGTCTTCAAAGCTCTTCTCTCGTTCTTCAGTCCAGACGAATTTCTCCCCTTTCCGCATCAGTTTGGTCAATGGTAGTGCTAAGCGGGAAAAGTTCTCCATGAACCTACGGTAATAGCCAGTTAAGCCTAAGAAACTACGGACTTCCGTCGCTGATGTCGGCCTTGGCCACTTAGTAATGGCCTCAACCTTCGTTGGATCCATAGTGATTCCTTCTACTGATACAATGTGACCTAAGAATGCCACCTTGTCTAACTCGAACTCACACTTGGAGAATTTAGCATACAGCTACTTCTGGCGAAGAATCTGTAGTACTGTATGAAGATGGTCTTCGTGTTCTTCCTTGGACTTTGAAAAAATCAGAATGTCATCGATGAAGACAATGACGAACTTGTCTAATTCATGGAAGATTTTCTTCATCAAATCCATGAACACTGCTGGAGCATTTGTCAGGCCAAATGGCATAACTACAAACTCGTAGTGGCCATAGCGGGTACGAAAGGCAGTCTTAGCGATGTCCTGCTCCTTGACTCGTAGCTGATGATAGCCTGACCTAAGATCAATCTTGGAGAAGTGTTTGGCCCCTTGGAGTTGGTCAAACAGATCGTCAATACGTGGCAGTGGATATCTATTCCGGATAGTAATCTTGTTGAGCTCGTGATAGTCTATGCAAAGACGCATACTGCCGTCCTTCTTCTTAACAAACAAGACCGGTGCGCCCCATGGAGATGCGCTCGGTCGAATGAAACCTCGTTCAAGAAGTTCTTGCAGTTGATCCTTCAGCTCCTTCAGCTCTATGGGAGCCATGCGATAAGGAGCCTTGGAGATTGGTTCAGCTCCTGGAATAAGCTCGATACTGAATTCCACTTCTCGTACAGGTGGTATGCCCGGAAGTTCTGTTGGAAAAACATCTTGGAATTCCGACACTATAGGTTGATCCTGAATTGATTGGGATTCAGCATCCATGTCGTGAACTGTAGCTAGATAGCCCTCGCAGCCATGTGACAGTAGTGTACGCGCTTGCAGGGTAGATATGACTTGTACAGACCGTCCGGGTATGAACCCGTTATGAATGTACTCTGGTGCATTAACATCACCGAAGATAACTCGATATGAATGGCAATCTATGGTAGCATGATGCTTGGATAGCCAATCCATGCCCAAAATCATGTCGAAGTCATTCATGTCCAGCGGAAGTGCGTCAACAGGTCGAACCTTATCGTCAAATTCTAGGGGAAGACTCTTGTATACATGGGTGATTAATACAGAGTCCCTCAAAGGCGTGGAAATAGTAAGCCTATTTTCTAGTGGCATGGGGAGCATCCTAAGGTTCTTAGCATAATCAGTAGAAATAACCGAGTGCGTAGCACCCGTATCGAAAAGAACACATGCAGCTTGACCATACATATACAAGATTCCAGTGATGGTACTTGTAGACTTGTTGGCTTGGTCTCGAGATGTCGTGTAGACACGCCCGATGTTAGAAGGCAGCTTGGAATCAGCATGTCCTGATGTACCCTCCATCTCGCCCTTACGGTAATCCTTCATGATATGGCCAGAAAGACCACACTTGAAGCATGCGTCAGTGTTACGTCGACATGGCCCTGGGTGCCTACGGTGGCAAGTAGAGCAAAAAGGATAAGTAAATCCTCCAGTAGGTGCTCTGGCTGGCTGGGAACCTGATAAAACATTCTACATAAGACATGATAACAGGGTACAAAGGACAATGCGGATAATCGTAAGATTGAATACCAGTGATATCTGGACGGCTAGGTTGTGAACCTCTCTGGTTCTAGTCCCTACCGTTTCCATGGTTCCTGGTAGAAGTTTTGCTAAAGTGTCAGAATATGAGTTATAACATGAAATCATAAGGAAATGCGTAAGTATTAGGACCTACTGTTGTTGGAGTGTCCAGCGTTGTTACGGTAATTATCATTACCGCCACGCCTATCTGTAGCAGAACGGTCGTTAGTCTGACCGTTTCCCTTGGGCTGATGAGGTTGCTGCTGAGTAGCCGGCTGAGACCGTTCCCCAGTTTTCTGCCTGGAAGATACATTAAAGAGATGAATAATTGACATATATGGAAAGAATACGGATTGATCACCGCTTGAATACGAATGTTTACCTCTTGTCGGGTCTCTCAGCTTCCCCGAACTCATCTCTCTCTTACAGCATCTCTAGCTTACGTGCTGCATCGGCCACTTATGCTACAGTGTTGAACGTAGCACACACCAGATTGTTCGCGACCGATGTGCGAAGAGCCCACCTAAAGTGGTGTGCCTGCTCTTCAGGAGTACCTGCAGCCGCACCAAGGAAACCAGCTAAGCGAAGAAAGCGCTGCATAAACTCGTTGCTATTCTCCCCATCTCTCTGTCGGATCCCATGGTACTCTCTCTTGAGCTTGTCTTGCTCAGCCTTGGGAAAGAACTGCTCCATCACCCTGTCCTTGAACTGAGCCCAAGTCAAACCAGTAACCCACTCGTCACCACCCTCAGACTACATCAATGCTAACCACCAATTTAGCACATCGCCTTCGAACTGATAGCATGCCAACCTCGCCTTGTACGCGGGGTCACAACCCATAGCATTGAAAATCTTCTCGATGTGAGCCAACCAGCTTTCAGCATCACTGGGGCTATCTGTCTTCTCAAAAGCTCGAGGACGGAGCTTTTTGAATCTCTCCAGCCATACTGCTAATGTCACTGGAGGAGGAGGAGGTTCCTGATTATGCTGCTGATTGTTGGCAGCTTGAACTTCAGCCCTGATGTCGTTCCTCGGTTGAGGAAGCAAAGCTTGCATAGCAGCTTGAATTGAAGCATTGAGCTGTTTCTGTTCGCGTGTGAGAACCATCTGACAGTATAACATAAAACATATGATTAAACATATCAAAACATAAAATATATATACATGAAAAAAAAATTATACCAAAATTTCAAGAGAAAAATTTTATGCAAGAAAATTTTGTGTATGAATGCATGATGCAGTTTTATGAAAACTTTTGTATGCTCGAGAATGAACGCCTATGGTCAGTTCACCCAAAAACAAAAGACATGGCGAGGGGACGCCTATGGGTCGGTCCCAAATTTAAAAGTTTCGATAAAACACATGCGACTAAATAGGGCCAGTCCTGTACCAACCATTACTTAGTCATAAATCTGCGACAATGACATATATATGTATGCGTAAAAATGATGAATGCATGAAAACAACTGTCAGTTCTAGGAAGACCGTAGTGACTACCCACTAATCACAGGTCATATTTGAGAGCCTACAGGTCGAAGCCTTGGCTCTGATACCATAATTGTAACAGCCCATTTTGATAATGGAAATGTCACACGTAATTATGGCGTGTCATCAAAGCATACAAGGAAAAATGTCTAAACATTACATGACCATAAAAGGAAAATACCGGAATCAAACATCGGTAGTCCAAAAGTAAAGCTCAGCACACACAAACATAAGTATAGTAACAAAAAGGACTAAACAATGTCCATAGCAAATGTATCAAAAGAAAGGTAATGCATAAAGTAAAGAAAGGCTAGAAAGCTTCTAGTCCATATGCACGTACGCTTAAAGTCTACAAGCGTCCCTGAGTACCTGCCGTTTTCGGAACATAAAAAAGGAAAACGGCTGAGAAATACGCTCAGTGCACGGATGTACAATAAAACATGAATAGGATAAGCATATAACATATAACAGCGTAAGAAACTAAGTCCCGAGTAACCTGGTTAAGTCTTGATATAACTGGTTTTATAGTTTGAATAGCCTTATGTTTATCTTGTAAAAACTGTTTATCGTATTTTACCATTAGCCAATATAGGTCATGAAAATCCATCGTGCATGAATACTTGGAGGGGTGACCTCATCATGCAAATTAGATTGGCTGCCTCTAATTTAATGTACTGGTTTTGGGTAGGAGGGATCAGCTCCTTGTGAAGGATGCAAGGCACACACCACATTCACCATGAAATCCTGACTGAAAATATGTAACTAGGATGCACCCATACGCCCCACATGATAAATATAATATAAATGACCAAAAGCTGAAGGGACGCCACGAGCAATCACTCTGCTGTGGTGAAGTCATAACATCAATGCCTCTAATGTTATGGTTATGGTACCTCCATAACTAGGTGAAATTGGTCATGCATGTATATGGCTATAGGTATTCTAAATTAAACATAAGCAAATCAAACACATAACTTATACTACGGGAAAACATTTGGCTGCATACGGGAAATCCTAATAAGGAAAGAATGTCCATACTGAAAGGACGGGAATCCGTACCTTATGTCCAGTGAACGAAGAAGACGAACTGAGACCTACTTCCGTATCACTAATGCTACATAAATACATACATGAATAAGTATCTGCTTACTAATACGTAACTGATTTTATGTCATGTCTTAGCTTATTTTATATGTTCTTATCATGTTTTACTGTTTTAAGCCTTAAACTGTGTTTATCTTATATTCTGTTTACTCTGATTAAGTGTTTCTGGTATTTCATGTATTATTATACTTACTGTGTAATAATAAGTAACTTTCCAAAAATAGCAGGTTTCCAAAAATAGAAAGTTTCCAAAAACAGAAAGTTTCAAAAAATAGAAAGTTACCAAAAATAGAAAGTTTCCAAAAATAGAAAGTTTCCAAAAATAGAAAGTTTCCAAAAATAGAATTACTACTTAAAATAGATAAGTTTCTAAAAATAGAAAGTTTCCATAAATAGATTAGCTGCCTTATTTAAATAAGTTTCCATAAATAGATTAGCTGCCTGAAATAAATAAGTTTCTAAAAATAGAAAGTTTCCATAAATAGATTAGCTGCCTTATTTAAATAAGTTTCTAAAAATAGAAAGTTTCCATAATTAGATATAAGCTGGTTAAATAAGCTAAGTATATAAGCCTAAGTGTTTTCATGATTATTTTCTAAGTCATATGATATAATGTATAGTTTATTAATTATTTCATGTAATTAAAATAAACTATAGGTTAAAATATTTAATTAAAGTATATCATGTTTTTAATTAAATAAAGTTAAATACTTAGGTTAAAACATGTATTATTATTTATTAATAATATAACCTAAGTCATGTTAATTAATTAATTATAACCATGGTTTTTAAATAAATAATTAATTATAAGTCTAAAAAAATATAAAAATGCTTAGGTTAATAATTTCATCGTTTTAATAATTAACATAACCTAAGTCATGTTATTAAATTAATCATGTCATGTTTATTAATTTAATATTAACATATGATTATATAAAAAAAAATCTTAACATACACCGTGAACCGGATCTTGACTAGGAACCATGAACCGGACATGAAATCGACACCATACCCCGAACCACTTCGGGGTTCCCCTTTTCTTGCTGCTGCCGTGGGACCCACACCAACCAACCGGGACCATATGGTCTCGGTGGTGGTCGAGTAGCCAAACTGAGACCCCCTTGGGGTTCGGTTTAGGCGCTGGCCAAAAACAAACACCCCTAAAACACCCTTTTTGATTTATTCCAAAACCAATTCCATGTTAGATCTATGTTTTAATTAGGTTTTTTAAAAAAACACATGTTCTTAATTATTTAATAGATCGAATAAAAAAGAAAAGGGTTAAAAAATTTACCGAATGCGTGGATCTAAACAAGGATGAACAAACACGAACACTTGCACCAAACCCAAGATCAAATATCAAATAAACACCCCCTTGGTGTGTTTATGGGTGGCGGCCAAAAAAGAAAAAGAAGGAGAAGGAAGAACTTTTTAGGTTTTGTAAAAATCTTCTGTAAAGTGAAAAAAATGAGTAGTGACTTTTCCTTTTACCCTTCTTTAGTAAATTTTGAGATGGGCTTGGCCCATCTCTCCCTTGTTGCCGCGGGTAGGGGGCCCCACCTGGGGTACCCGTACCGTTTTCCGTGTCTCGTTATTTAATTACTCGTTCGTGATTATTTGTGTTTGCGTTTAATGTGTTCTCGTTAAATAATTACCGTGAACTAATATATTTATTTACGCTCGTAATAAATATATATACGTAATTAATAATAGTTCGTGATTTAATTACGTTCATGATTTCATGATCGCATGTTCGTGATTAATTATTGTCAAATAATTATTGTGTGCTCGTGCGTAGTAAATACTTATCGTGTTCTAACACGTACGTAATACGTAAAATCCTAACACGTAATCGTAATCATGCTATAATAGGAAAGTTTTAATCTAGTATGTACGATCTTAAGGGTACTATTCATGGTAAAAGCATGCGGGTTTTACATAAGAACTCCTCCCTCAAAAAGTATGTTGTCTTCAATCTCATCTTCCAAGTTAACAATATCTTCTTCAGACTCTCTTCCATCAATATCTGTATGAATCTCTCCATTTCTGCTTGAAGGTTCACCTTGTTCAAAATTGGAAGAGAAAATATGGTCAAAAGGGTTGTCAACGCCTGAACCAAGGTTGTCAGCGTTAGAGCCATCAACGCCTGAAATAGAGTTGTCAACGTTTGAGCCATCAACGCCTGAATTTGTCTTGTCAGCGCCAGATTTTCCTTTGTCAGCACCTAAAAGACCATGCATGTTGTTAACTGGTGATACTTGGGGACCACCATTTTCCTTTCCAGCAGCAGCAGCAGCAGAAAAAGCATATGTCCATATGGGAATAATAACATACTCAAGTATGGGAGATGACTTGTCTGCTTGTGATCCAACCTCTTCATTAACCTGTGTACCTGAAACATCAACAACTGGTTCTTCCACAACACTTGAAGTTACCTTCACAATGTCTGGATTAGTAACAAGCATATAATTCAAAGTCCTAGGTAGAGGTTCCAAGTCAAACAACCAATTTGGACCACTTTTAGGATCACTAGATTTACTTTCTAAAAACCTAACATGTACTTTTTCAAGTATACATTTTTTCCTTCTTAATGTAAACCCTATATCCTTTACTTTGCACAGAATAACCCATGAAGTAGCCTTCATCACCTTTAGCACTAAATTTACCTAAGGCATCACTAGTATCCAACACAACTACATGACAACCAAAAGGTTTAAGAAAACCAATATTAGGTTTCCTTCCCCAAAGTAACTCATAAGGTGTTTTGTTATGTATCTTGTTAACTAATGCTCTATTTTGAACATAACAAGCTGTATTCACAGCCTCAGCCCAAAAAGCAATGGGAAAGTGAGCATCAGCCAAGATAGTCCTGGCTGCTTCAATTAGGGTTCTATTCTTTCTCTCAGCAATCCCATTTTGTTGTGGGGTTCTGGCAACACTAAACTGTCTAGTAATCCCGTTCTTGGCACAGAAATCATCCAATAGCTTATTTCTAAACTCATCACCATTATCACTTCTAAGCATTTTAACTTCATTACCAGTCTTCTTTTCAATTTGGTTAAAAAATTTATTTAAAGTATCAGCAATGTCACTTTTCAAGGCTAAAAAGAAAGTCCAAGTAAACCTAGAAAAGTCATCAGTGATGACAAAACAGTTAGATTTACCATTCAAGCTTTCTATATTAGTTGGACCAAACAGGTCCATACGCAGCAAGTGAAGTGGTTTAGAACTAGAGTGCACCTTTTTAGACTTAAATGAGACCTTGTGCTGTTTGCCTTTAAGGCATTCAACACAAGAGTGATCATTGTGGAAAGCCTTTTCAGGCAAATCATCAACCAAGCCATGTCTCACAAGTCTGTTTATATTTTTAAAGTTAATGTGCCCTAGTCTCCTGTGCCATAGATTACTCTCATCAACTGAAGCTTTAGCATAAAGACATGAGAAGTTATTATTCATCCTAATTCCATTAAGATTCACATTATAAATGTCCTTATGCCTAGGTGTTCTATAATCAATGAATTTATCATCTGGTATTTTAAAATCCTTGCTCAACACCAAGCATTCAGTATCAGTAAAAAGAACCTTATTTTTGTTATCACAAACTTGTGGTACACTAAAAAGATTATAGTCAAGTTCTTTTACCAGAAACACGTTTTCAAAACGCAAATTGTTGGTGAGAAGAGTTCCTTTGCCTGTGATAGTTCCATATCCGCCTCCAAAGTAAAATTTATCACCATCCTTAATGGGAGTGAAGTTTGTGAGATAATCTTCCTTCCCAGTCATGTGCCTAGAGCATCCATTATCTCAATAGCCATAATCATTTACCTGCTTTTGAATGCCCTACACATAAAGAAAACAAATTAGTTTTCTTTGGGAACCCAAGCCTGAGCAGACTTGGATTCATTTGGTTGTTCAACAAGAACAGACTTAGTCCTCATAACAACCCCTTGTTCATCCCTTTTTGGATTGAACACCTAGTTAACCCCAATTGGTTTTGTGATGACCTTTGAAATATAATTAAATTTGTTATAGGTTATAGAAATCCCATTAGATTTAGGGTTTTGATCTTGCTTAGGTCTCCATGTCAAGCTAGAAGAAGCTTTAGACCCCTTTCCCTGTGGTTGCAAATATTTACCATTATTTGGTCTGGCAACGTTTCTGTCAGCGTTTGATTTGGTCTTGTCAACGCTGAAATTACCATTATCAGCGTTGAACCTAGGGTTTGCTACAGGAACCCATTGCCTATTAGACCATGTATTGGTCTTCTGAAAAGGTCTTTGTCCATAAGTGTTAGACCCTTTAGTAAAGAATGGGGCTGGTTTAACAACTTGTGGACTTTGCTCCACAAAAGTTTTGGGTCTGACAGTGTTTGACCTTTTGACAGCGTTGACCTTGGAAGCGTTTACACACTTATAGGCCAAATTTGAAAAGATACCACAAGTATAACATGCTTTTCTAGACATAACTCTAGGTCTAAAAGAAAAGAAACCTGTTCCATTATCACTAATTTGGATTTTTGATGACCTAGTATTTCTATACATTTCTGCATATTTAATGCTAGGTTTTCTAACAACGTTTGAGCCAAGGTCAACAGTCTTGCCAGTGATTGGGTTTGTTATTTTGATAAGGGTAGGCTCATTTGGACTATCACTAAGCATGCCACCTTTGACAAACAAGGTAGGGTTGGCTTTCTTTTATTGATCCAAATCAGTCAACTTTTGCCTATATTCTTCTACTGGGGTAAGGACTCTTGGTGGAGGAATGAATTCCTCTTCTTGGAGTTCTGGTAAACCAGTCCAAGATAAGTCCTTTCTTTGGACACCATAGAAGTCCCCAGCTGGTGGTGGAACACCAGCATACTCTTTCATCCCAATCCCAATCATATCCCTAGAATCCCTTTGTTTACTAACACATTCTCCTAGGGTTTGTGAGGCTTTATCAAATCTCTGAATTATAAGATCTACATTATCCTTATTCTTGATGGCCTCATCTAACTTAACCTGTAGTTCAACACTGACCCTCTCCATGATATTTCTAATATCAGTACTAGCATTTAAATCATGTTTTAAGATATTTATTTTATCTTTTAGGTCAAGCTCCATTTTCTTATACTCAGCTACAGTCTTTTCAGTTTGAGTAAGAGCAAGTTGATAGTTAGACAACTTGCATCTTTCATTACCTAGATCTGTTGACAATCTTAAAACCTCTTTGTTAAGTCTTTCAGTATTTAAACGACAACCCTTACTACAAAAAGCATCATCATATACCTCATTGTCTGATGAAGATGAGGAGTGTGCCATGAGAGCATATTGAACATGCTCTTCTTCTTCCATTTCAGCAACCAAAGCTTTATTCTCTTCCTCGTCCTTAGCCAAATAGCTCCAATCCCATCCAACACCCTCAATTTCTTGCATTGCAACCATGGCCTTGGATCCTGAGCCTTAACAATTTGGCTTGAGGGTTTTCCAGCATCAGATCTTCTTGGAGATATGCATTCTCTCATAAAGTGTCCCATACGATGACAATTGTAGCACTCAACCTTGGATTTATCAAATCCAGCAGTGTCCTTGGCATTAAAAGTCATCTTCTTCTTGAATCTTCTATTCCATTTGTTTGCTCTTATACTTGCAAGAGCCATATTCCACTTAATGTCCATCTCCTCCAAATGCTCATCACTGATTTGCTCAAGGTCCTCATATGTAATCACTGAACCATTGGGCAATGAAGCAATGTATGCACACACAGTATCCAGATCAATACCAGCATGCTTAACTCTTGGTGAGTCAATTTTGTATGTGTCAGTGTTTAAATGTGAGGCGTTGACAGGATATGATCCAGTGTTGACACAAGTTGATCCAGTAACGGGGTGCATGTATGACTCCTTTTGATCAAATTGACCTTCACTATGTGAGAAGAAGGCCATGTTTCCATTGGTAGACTTACTTCCATGATCCAAAAGAGTTTCATTCTCCAACAGCCTTAGTTTGTTGTAAACATCATCAAAAGTAGAACTTTTGTGAGTGTTATTGGCAATTATAGATCTTGTTCTATCTTCCATGCATCACCAAGGCTTTTAAGAAAAGTGGCGATAATATCAACATCACCAATCACTGTTCCCATGAAGGATAGCTTGCTTGTGATGTCAAGAAGTCTGCTTCTCACACTACTTAGCTTCTCATTAGGTTGAGCCTTAAAAACAGCATACTCATGCAAGAGTTGCTTCTTTTTCTCTTCCACAGTATCAACATTACCACCATAGGCAACTTCAAGGGCTGCCCAAATATCTTTTGCAGACTCATAACCTCTGTATTTGTGCTGATTTTCTTGTCCTAGAGAGAGTTTCAGAATGCTTAGGGTTTTCATATCAACCCTTCTCTTTGCTATGTCCTCAACAGACACAGCTCTACCATCTTCAGGTTTTTCTTTTCTATCTTCTTCAGTAGAGCCTTGAACAGCTGTTCTTGTAGCTATGGCAGCTGCAATCTTTTGAGCTTTATTGAATATGTTTCCATATTCAATGATTTCCCATAGGGTGTAATCATGGATTTGTAGATATTGCTCAAAGTTGAACTTCCACAGCTCAAAATTGTCTGCATCTAGCATGGGAATCTTAATTTTGTGGTTTGAGGAGGAGGAGGAGTTTGTTTCTGGGATAGACATGGTGTTTTTAGGGTTTTGTGAAAATTAGGGTTTTTGGCAGTTTAGGGTTCTTGTGTTCTTTAGATCAAAGTTTCTCAACAAGCTCTGATACCACTTGTTGATCCCAAACTTAGATCGATTTAGCTTGTGTAAACGAGATTAAATCAAGTTAAACACGTAGAGAAACTTTGTTGTGTATAAAACAATTTAAGTATTATGCGGAATTAATACTTAAACAAGAACACACAAACAATTGTAAAACAAACTTTCACTTGATTGATAATAACAAACTTGCTTACATGAAAGTGTTAAACGTATGAAAAACTTATATGAAACATAACCTAAAGGTCTTCTTTTATAGACATAAGAAGCCTTGTCCAAGAGTCTACGTATCAGCTATTCTAGGTAAAGATAAATATAGAAAATACATTGTTGATCCTATCTTTACTAGAAACAAACTAGAAACATAATACGCGTAGACCATATCTTTCTATCAGTGCTTGTCTTCAACCGATCAACGCTTGACTTCTTCCTGTCAACGCTTGATCTGTCAACATTTGTTTTCTTCTTATCAACGCTTGTTTTCTTCTTGTCAGCGTTCAAGTGTACTGTCTACATTTTATTCCCAACAAATCCTTCAACAGCTCTAACCATCTCCTCTGTCTCATGTTCAATTCACGCTGAGTGAAGATGTACTTCAAGCTCTTGTGGTCCGTGAAAATGTCACATAATTCTCCATATAAGTAGTGCCTCCATATCTTCAATGCAAACACGACTGCTGCAAGTTCCAAGTCATGTGTAGGTTAATTTTCCTCATAAGGCTTAAGCTGTCGTGAAGCGTACGCGATCACTTTCCCATGTTGCATGAGAACACAGCCAAGTCCCTTCCCCGATGCATCACTATAGATCTGAAATCCACCTGTACCAGATGGGAGAGTAAGAATCGGTGTAGATACTAACTTCTGCTTTAGGTCTTCAAAGCTCTTCTCTCTTTCTTCAGTCCAGACGAATTTCTCCCCTTTCCGCATCAGTTTGGTCAATGGTAATGCTAAACGGGAAAAGTTCTCCACGAACCTACGGTAGTAGCCATCTAAGCCTAGGAAACTGTGGACTTCAGTCGCTGATGTCGGTCTTGGCCACTTGGTAATAGCCTCAACCTTTGCTGGATCCATCGTGATTCCTTCTGCTGATACAATGTGACCTAAGAATGCCACCTTGTCTAACCAGAACTCACACTTGGAGAATTTAGCATACAGCTGCTTCTGGCGAAGAATCTGTAGTATTGTACGAAGATGGTCTTCGTGTTCCTCCTTAGACTTTGAGAATATCAGGATGTCGTCAATGAAGACAATGACGAACTTGTCCAGAAATTCATGGAAGATTCTGTTCATCAAATCCATGAACACTGCGGGAGCATTGGTAAGGCTAAATGACATGACTACAAATTCGTAGTGACCATAGCGTGTACGGAAAGCAGTATTAGCGATGTCCTGCTCCTTAACCCGTCGTTGATGATAGCCAGACCTTAGATCAATCTTGGAGAAATGTTTGGCCCCTTGGAGTTGGTCAAACAGATCGTCTATGCGTGGTAGTGGATACCTATTCCTGATGGTAATCTTGTTGAGCTCGAGATAGTCTATGCAAAGACGCATACTGTCGTCCTTCTTCTTAACGAATAAGACCGGTGCGCCCTATGGAGATGCGCTCGGTCGAATAAAGCCTCGTTCCAGAAGTTCTTGCAATTGATTCTTCAGCTCCTTCAACTCTATGGGAGCCATGCGATAAGGAGCCTTGGAAATTGACTCAGCTCCTGGGATGAGCTCGATTTTAAATTCTACTTCACGTGCAGGTGGTATGCCCGGAAGTTCTTTTGGAAATACATCTGGAAATTCTGACACTATCGGCTGATTCTAAATTGATGAGGATTCAACATCCATGTCATGAACAATACCTAGATAGCCCTCACAACCATGTGAAAGTAATGCACGTGCTTGCAGGGTTGATATGATTTGTACAGACCTTCCGGGTACGAACCCGTTGTGAATGTACTCTGGCGCATTAACATCACCGAAGATGACTCGGTATGAATGGAAGTCTATGGTAGCATGATGTTTGGATAGCCAATCCATGCCCAAAATCATGTCAAAATCATTCATGTCCAGCGGAAGTGCGTCAACAGGACGAATCTTGTCATCAAACTCTAAGGGAAGGCTCTTGTACACATGGGTTATGCGTACAGAGTCTCTTAAAGGCGTGGAAATACTCAGTATATTCTCTAGTGGCATGGGGAGTATCCTAACATTCTTGTCATAAGTAGTAGAAATGACCGAGTGAGTAGCACCCGTGTCAAACAGAACACATGCAGCTTGACCATACATATACAAGATTCTAGTGATGGTACCTGTAGACTTGTTGGCCTGATCGCGAGATGTCGTGTAAACGCGTCCACTAGTAGGAGGCGGCTTAGTATCAGCATGTCCTGATGTGCCCTCTATCTCGCCCTTACGGCAGTCCTTCATGCGATGGCCAGGAAGACCACACTTGTAGCATGCGTCGTTGTCGCGGCGACATGGCCCTGGGTGCCTACGGTGGCAAGTAGTGCAAAGAGGATGAGTATATCCTCCAGCAGGTGTCCTGACTGGCTGTGAGCCTGATAAGAACAATATACATGAGACATGATGAAAGGTATAAAGGACAATGCGGATAAATCGTAAGATGGAATACTAATGATAGCTGAACGGTTAGGCTGTGAACCTCTCTGGTTCTGGTCCCTCCCGTTACCATGATTCCTGGTAGAAGATTCTCTAATGTGTCAGAATTTAGAGTTATAACATGTAATCATAAGAAAATGAGTGAGTATAAGGACCTGCTGATGTTGGAGTGTCCAGCGTTGTTACGGTAATTATCATTACCGCTACACCTATCCGTAGCAGAACGGTCGTGAGTTTGACCGTTTCCCTTGGGCTGAGTAGGCTGATGCTGAGTAGCCGGCTGAGACCGGTCCCCAGTCTTCTGCCTGGAAGATACAGTTAAAAGAGATGAAATATAGACATATACTGAAAGAATACGGATTGGTCACCGTTGAATACGAATGTTTACCTCTTATCGGGTCTCTCTGCTTCCCCGAACTCTTCTCTTTCCTGCAGCATCTCCAGCTTACGTGCTGCATCAGCCACTTGTGCTACCGTGTTGAACGTAGCACACACCAGGTTGTTTGCGACTGATGTACGAAGAGCCCACCTGAAGTGGTGTGCTTGCTCTTCAGAAGTACCTGCTGCTGCACCAAGAAAACCAGCCAAGCGAAGAAAGCGCTGCACGAACTTGTTGCTATTTTCCCCAGCTCTCTATCGGATTCCATGGTACTCTCTCTTCAGCTTGTCTTGCTCAGCCTTGGGAAAGAACTGTCCCATCACCAAATCCCTGAACTGAGTCCAAGTCAAACCAGCCACCCAATTATCACCTCCCACAGACTGCTTCAGTGTCGTCCACCATGATAGCACATCACCTTCGAACCTATAGCAGGCCAACCTCGACTTGAGGACAGGGTCACAGCCCATAGCATCGAAGATCTTCTTAATGTGAGCCAACCAGCTTTCAGCTTTACTAGGGCTATCTGTTCTCTCGAAAGCTCGAGAGCATAGCTTATTGAATCTCTCCAGCCATGTGACCAATGTTGTTGGAAAAGGAGGAGGAGGTACTGGGTGTTGTTGCTGATTGTTGGCAGCCTGCACCTCAGCCCTGATTTCGTTCCTCAACTGAGGAAGCATGGATTGCATTGCAGCTTGGATTGCTGCATTGAGTTGTTCCTGTTCGTGTGTGAGAGCCATCTAACAGTATAACATAAAATACATGATTAAACTGATCAAAACATAAATATATACATGAAAAAAAAATTATACCAATAAATCATGAGAAAAATTTTATGCAAGAAAACTAGTACATAATGCATGATGCAGTTTTATGAAAACTTTTGTATGCGCGAGAGTGAACGCCTATGGTCAGTTCACTCAAAACAAAAGACATGGTGAGGGGACGCCAATGGGTCGATCCCAAAATTAGAAGTTTCGATAAAACCACATGCGACTAAGTAGGGCCAGTCATGTACCAACCATTACTTAGTCATAAACCTGCGACAATGACATATATATATGTATGCATGAAAATGATGAATGTATGAAAACCGACTGTCAGTTCTAGGAAGACCATAGTGACTACCCACTAATCACAGGTCGTGTTTTGAGAGCCTACAGGTAGAAGCCTCGGCTCTGATACTATAATTGTAGCACCCCATTTTGGTAAACGGAATGCCACGCGTGATTATGGCGTGTCATCAAAGCATACAAGGATAAATGTATAAAACATCACATGATCATAAAGGAAATACCGAAAACAAACATCGGTACCCCAAAAGTAGAACTCATCACACACAAACATAAGTTTTGTAAAGGAAAAGGACTAAACAATGTCCATATAAATGAGTATCAAAAGTAAAAAGAAATGCATAAAGTAATGAAGGCTAGGAAGCTTCCAATCCATATGCACGTACGCTTAAAGTCTACGAGCGTCCCTGAGTACCTGCCGTTTTGGGACATGAAAGGAAAACGGCTGAGCATAACGCTCAGTGCACGGATATACAAGTAAAGCATGAATAATATAAGCATATAAGCATGAAGTAGCAGAAAAGACTAAGTCCTGGATAACCTGGTATGTCTTAGTAAAACTGGTATTATAGTTTGAAAAGCCTTATGTTTATCTTGTAAAAACTGTTTAACATGTTTACCATTTAGCCAATATAGGTCATGAAATATCAACGTGCATGAATACTTGGAGGGGTGACATCGTCATGCAAATTAGAGGGGCTGCCTCTAATTTAATATAACTGTTTGGGTAGGAGGGATCAACTCCTTGTGAAGGATGCAAGGCACACACCACATTCACCTGAATAATCTGCTAAAAACATGTAAACTAGGATGCACCCATACGCCCCACATGATAATAATAATAATATGGCCAAAAGCTGAAGGGACGCCACGAGCTATCACTCTGTCGTGGTGGATTCATAACACTGGTGCCTCCAGTGTTATGGTTATGGTACCTCCATAACTAGGTGAAACTGGTCATGCATGTATATGGCTTTAGGTATCTAATTGAACATAAGCAATTCAAAAACATATAAAACATATACTGGGGAAAATAGTTGGCTGCATACGGGGAATCCTAATAAGGAAGAATGTCCATACTGAAAGGACGGAGAATCCGTACCTTGTGTCTAGTGAACAAAGAAGACGAATAAAAGAGAGTCCTACTTCGATATCACTAATGCTACATAAATAATATACGTGTATAAGTATCTGATTACTGAGTATGTAACTGGTTTTATATCATGTCTTAGCTTGTTTTATAAGTTCATGTCATGTTTTACTGATTTAAGCTTATACTGCGTTTATCATGTATTCTGTCTATTCTGATTAAGTATTACTTGTATTTCTTGTATTATTATACTTGTTGTGTAATAATAAGTAACTTTCTAAAAATAGCAGGTTTCCTAAAATAGAAAGTTTCCAAAAATAGAAAGTTTCCAAAAATAGATTTACTGCTTAAAATAGATAAGTTTTAAAAATAGAAAGTTTCTATAAATAGATTAGCTGCCTTATTTAAATAAGTTTCTAAAAATAGAAAGTTTCCATAAATAGAAATAAGCTGGATTATTAAGCAAATAAAATAAGCTTAAGTGCTTACTGATTTATATTCTAAGTCATGTGATTAAATAGCATAGTTTATTAATTATTACATGTAAATTAAATAAACTATAGGTTAAAGTATTTAATTAGATATAACATTATATAATTAAATAACAGCAAAAATACATAGGTTAAAACATGTATTAATATCTATTAATAATATAACCTAAGTCATGTAAATTAATTAATTATAAGGCATGTTTAATAATTAATTAATTATATAGTCTAATTCAGATAATAAATACTTAGGTTAAAAATCCATGTATTATTAATAATAATAATAACCTAAGTCATAATGTAATTAAATTAATTAAGTAACATGTCAAATTAATTTAATTAGACTTGTAAATAAATAATCTTGTAAAATAACTAAACTTATAAAATTTATTAAGTCGTGAACCGTGCCCGTGAACCCGTGAACCGGACCCGTGTTTTAATCTAAACATGTCGTGAACCGGACCGGTTTAACCCATGAACTGGCCAAACAAACACACCCTTAACAGTGGCTAACCGGCTTAGCCGGTTGCCACTGTTTATGTAAAACAGCCATCGGTTTCCACCGGTGATTCCCTTGGTCCTGGCTAGCCGCCGGCTAGCAAACGTTCCCACCAGCTAGCCGGTGGTTCCCCCTGCTGCCACGGCCATGGTTCCCCCTGCTTTCTATAATTAGCCATCGGCGCTTAAGCCGGTGGTGGTTCTTGTTTCTGCCGAGACCCAACAACACCAAACACACGCCGACCGAGGTCGGGGTTCCCTTTGCTCTTGCGGCCGAGACACACAACACCACACCGAGACCTTGAGGTCTCGGTTGGTGCGAAACCAAGCAAGCCGAGACCATAAGTCTTGGTTCCCTTGTGTCGGCCGAACAAACACCCCTTAAACCATAATTAATTTACCCCCATGATTTATTTACAAGATGATTAATACTTGTTTTTAAATCACTTATGATTTCATGTGTTCAATTAAATAAAAACATAAAGAAAAAGGGGTTTAAGGATTTACCGATTACGTGACACAATGGAGAACGATAACACTAACAATCTTGCAAGAAGTCAATCACCAAAAATCAACAAACACACCCTTTGGTGGTGTTTTACCCGGTGGCCAAAGGAGAGAAGAGAAAGAAAAGATTTTAGGGTTTTGATCTTTTCCAATATTTTGTTATTATGAAAATATCTTTCCCTTATTTCTTGTTTTAACAAAATTCAAAGTGGGCTTGGTCCCCTTCCTTTGTCTTGTCCGTGGGTAGATGGGGCCCACAAGGGTAACCCGAATGTTTTTCGTGTCTAATTATTATACGTGTTCTCGTGTCGTGTTTACGTGTTTTATATAGTTATCGTTCGTGTCGTATTATATTTATGGAAAATATCATATATATCCCTCTTTTGACTTTAAATTTCATATATATCCAACCTTACTTAAAAATTTCATATATATATCCCTTATTTTAATGCAAAATTTCATATATATCCAACCTTACTTAAAAATTTCATATATATCCAATTTAAAACTTGAAATTTCATATATGTCCAAATAACTATTTTATATGTAATTAAAACCTTAAAATACATATCAATTATTATTTAAACCTAAAATAACCATTATATCCATGTTTCTCTACCTAATAATATGTATATCTAATCAGTAAAACAACGACAAATCATTAAAATTCCATAAAAACAAATCTGACTAACCTTGCAATAGATAATAACCCGACAATCAGTATCCTTATCAAGTTGTGACACTACTTCCGTCTTTAATTTTACAAACACGATTTATTGGTTCCATCAATATCTTGTTCACCTTCTTCTATTTATGAATATTATCCAATGATGTTAGTATTATTTTGATTAGTTTATCATTTTAAATATATGATATAGTAAGCTTTATTTTGCTACTAATCAAATAATATAACTTTTGTGTTTGTTTGGTAATCGTAGTTAGATCTTTTCTTCTTTTATTCTTAAATACTTTGATAAAATATGTTTTGCATCAATGTGCGCATATAATAATTTGCAACATTGCTTACATAAAAATATATGAGATTTATATGTAAATATAAAAAAAGTATATAATGGTTATTTTATGTTTAAATAATATTTAATATGTGTTTTATATTTTAAATTATATACAAATTGAGTATTTGGACATATATGAAATTTCAAGTAAAAAACTGGACATATATGAAATTTTATGTTTAAAGTTGGATATATATGAAATTTTTTAGTAAGATTGGATATATATGAAATTTTGTGTCAAAAGAGGGACATATATGAAATTATCCCTATATTTATTCATAATCGTAATAAATATCTGTAAACACATAATATTAAGCTCGTGATTATTTACGTTCATGATTTCATGTTCGTATGTTCGTGATTATAATTATTATTGAAATAATCATCGTGTCTTAATACGTATCAAATACTTATCGTGTTATAACACGTACGTAATACTTGTAAATCTTGTTCGTGGATCGTAAACGTGCTATAAAAGGAAAGTTCTAATCATGTACGTACGATCATAAGGGTACTATTCATGGTAAAAGCATGCGGGTTTTACAATAAATGTTTCTAGGGAAACGTGATTCTCCTCTTTTATATATAGACTAATATATTAATCTTCAGATTATGGATATGGGATATTGGGTTTGTACACCAACAATACCGCTCACAAACTCAAATCACCATAGGCCTCTCCTTTAACTATAGTCACGATCCCACCTTTTACATACCGCTGACGTTTACCATCGGAGCACCCCGCCTTTTTACCAGCTTCCTTTTGGTATAAGGTTTAACGAGATTCACTAACATCGTCGAACCCAGATTTAACCAAGAGAACATCATCCACATCACCACTCGGCCCAACCTATCTCTAATACCAATTGTAGGAATATTTGGCCCAACCTCTCACAAAGTCTAACATATAAGACAAACTAAGGTTTCATTATAAAACCAATTGGTGATAGAAGGAGTAACCCACAAAGCTTATAAGTAGTAAAAGTAATGGTGATAGTGGAAGTTGTAGTCTGAAAACATCTGCTGCAGGAATTTGGAAGAAGTTGAATAGTTTGTATATAACTAAGTCCTTAGTAAACAAACTGTAGATGAAGAATAAACTATACACATACTATATGAGTCCAGTCACGAAACTGGGTGATCATATAGACTAATTTAATAATTTGATACTTGATTTGGCGAATATTGATATCAAGATTGGGGATGAAGATCAGGCACTCATGTTACTTACATTGTTTCCATCATATTATAAAAACTTTGTAGAGACATTGTTGTATGAGAGAGAATCCTTGACAATTGAAGATGTTCTAGCAACTTTGAATTCTAGGGAGTTGAAGAAAATAACAGAAGGCACAAATCAAGAGACTAGACGGGTTATATGTAAGAGGAAGGTCGGATCATTCAAGGAAAGCTCATTCTGAAGGAAGTTCGTGGTCTAAGTCAAGAGGTGGAACTGGTAAACTCAAGTGCTTCATATGTAATTCAGAAGGTCATCTAAAGAGAGTCTGTCCAATGAAGAATTCAAGTAGTTTCATCAAGAAGGGTAAACATGATCATGATTATGATTCTTTTGATGAAAAAGGTAATGCCTACTTTGGAGAAGCCTTGGTGGTAGTTGGGAATGATGAGATGACTGATTTGGTAATGGATTCAGGCGGGTCTTATCATATGACACCTAGGAGGAATTTCTTGTATGACTTCAAGGATATTGATGGTTGTTCGGTTCGGTTAGGTGATAACAGGACACGCACTATCAAAGGGACATGAAAAAGGAAAAATACAATTGCATGATGGGTCAAAATTTATACTAGAAGATGTCAAGTGTGTTCCAGGGTTAAGAATAAGTTTGGGTGCTCTTGAAAAAGGGGTTATACTGTGAAGATGCATATGGGTAGAATCAAGGTGATCAAAGGTTGTCGGGTTATGATGATTAGGATCAGGAAAAGGAATTATGTGTATACCTTGGAAACAAAAGTGGCGACTTTTAATTTACAAAAACATGAAAGTTTAAAACAAGTTGGATTAGAGCAACTTGGTTCTAAACAAGTTGGGTTCAAACAACTTGGTCATAAATAAGTTGGGTACAAGCAACATGGTCATAAACAAGTTGAGTACAAGCAACTTGGTCGTAAACAAGTTAGGTTCAAACAACGTGGTCTGGTGTTAAAACATGACTCTAGGGAGTAGTGGTTGATAAATGTGTCTGGTTTGAGGTGGAACTGTAGAGAGCTCAAAGGGATCGTAAAGCTGAGGTTTTCCAAGTTAGTAATGATCATGCTGCAGTGGCTTAAAGGAGGTTAGAGGACAAACAACCTGAAGAAAAGACAAACACGGGGTGCTTGGTAAAAGAGGAAAAAAATGTACACATTGATATAAATGTAGGGGCAAACATTACGGTAACTGGAGTACCTGGGCAAGAAGGTTTACAGGGTAATGTTGTTGAAAAGAAGAAAAAAAGGAAGGAGTCAAAAAAAGCTAATCTATGGAAATTACTAAAGTACAATGCATGGTCGAAAAGGTGGTCCTAGCTCTAGGTTCCAACATCAGTAAAAGGTGTTGAGTATCATTTATGTTTAAGTGTTACTCATAAGGTGGAAATTATTAGAATATTAGTAAACTTAAACATAGTTTAGGGACTTAAGTGTAATTTGTAATATAGATTAGGATTAGACTTGAATTAGGAAGTATTAAGCTTGTCTTGCATGGCAAGAAATGACTAAACTCCTTAAGTTGGTTTATGAGAAGTTTTCTATTAGACTTAAGGAGGTTGTAAAACTCGCTTTAAAATACTTTGAACAGTACACATGAATAGTAAGTACACGAAAATACGATACAATTAAAACTTTCCATTTATAATATACTTCACGTGTCACGATATTAAATAACATGTACTTACGTATATATTATAAATGTGTATACGATCAGGATAATTAAATGCACGATAAGTAATACACGAACGTATACGACATAATATTTTGTAACTTAGAAAAACTTCGGTTTTGCGTGTGGGCCTTAAGGGTGCCGCGGCCAAAGAGAGACAAAAGGGAAAGATGGGCCTTTTGGCCCATGACCCAACTAAAACCTATGCTAAACAAAACTCCAGGGGATTATTTTCATAAGTTAACTTTCACACAAAAAAACCCTAGCCTCCCTCTCTCTCTCTCTTGCCGTCGCACACCAAGAACACCAAAGGGCGTGTTTGTTGATTTTGATTCAAGGAGAGTACGTGTTTGTGTTCGTGATCATAAACCCTAAACAACCTACGCGATTGGTAAAATCATAAATCTTTCTTTTTTATTCTTTTAACATATTTATGAATTCACGAATTAATCTTAAGAACAAGCTAAGGAATCATGTTAAGATTAATTAAAACATGTTTAGGTATTTGGTTTGGTTCGGGTTTGTTGGCCGAGACACAACCGAGACCACATGGGGGTCTCGGCTTGTTTTTACCATCACCACCGAGACCATAAAAGGTCTCGGCTTGGTTCGTTTGGTTTGGACGCATAACAAGGGACCCCGAACAAGGGTTGGGGTATAGTTTAAGGGTTCTGTTTGGTTGTTTAGTATCAACCGAGACCCTCCTAGGTCTCGCTGGGACTTTGGTTCAGCTCGGGTACAAAAACAGTGGAATCGGGTATGAAGCAGAGGGAAACCAGCCTGAGCCAGTGTGACATTTGGGCTAGCAGTGGCTAGCCGAGTGCTAACCAGGGGGAAACTTTAGCCATTGTCAGTGGCAGCCGGCTAGACCGGGTAGCCACTGACGCGCTGTTTGGTTTTAGGCTTATTGTTTTGGCCTATATATAAAGAAGGGCTCGGGTTCGGGAAGTTTATAAAATCTTTTTAACATTTTTTACAAAACTTAGGTTAATTAATTATTTTAATAATTCATGTTTTTAACCTAAGTATTATATTTAATTAAAACATGTTATTTTTAGTTAAATTCTTATAATGTATAGTTTAATTAATTAACCAAGTTATATAATTAATAAGTTATAACCTTTAAACCATGACTTGTGTTTTTACTAAATAAACTTACTTGACATTATAATTCAGCTTATTTTTAGTTATGGAAACTTACTATTTTTGTAAACTTTCTATTTTTAGAAACTTACTATTTTAGGAAACTTGCTATTTTTAGAAAGTTATGTAGTATTACAATACAAGTATTATAATACACTAGTACATCCATAATACACTACAGAACCTCAGAATAACTATAGATAACACAGTAAAACATAAAACCATGTCAGTTTAAGTATAACTGGCTAATAACACACATAACCAGTAAAACACATGCAATTCAGACAACTCATACACGTCCCTATTCTTATGTAGTATTATCCGTCAAGGCAGAGTAGGTTCTCCAACGTTTTCCATTAGCTTCTACTGGACATAAGGTGCGGATTCCTGTCCTTCGGTAAGGACAATCTCTTCCTTTATTAGGATTTCCCATATGCAGCCAAATGTTTTCCCAGTAGTTATAGATTAAATGCTTATGTTTAATTAGTTACCTTAGCCATATACATGGATGACCAGTTTCACTTAGTTATGGAGGTACCATAACCATAACACTAGAGGCACCAGTGTTATAACTTCACCATGGTGGAGTAATAGCTCGTGGTGTCCCTTTTAGTTTATTTGGCCATTATTATACTATTATTATGATGTAGGGCATATGGGTGCATCCTAGGTTCAATTTCAGTCAGGATTTACATGGTGAATGTGGTATGTACCTTGCATCCTTCACAAGGAGCTGATCCCTCCTACTCAGACCATATAAATTAGAGGCATCCCCTCTAATTGCATGATGAGGTCACCCCTCTATGTATTCATGCACGTTGTTGACTTCATGACCTATATTGGCTTTTGGTATATTTAACTAATATAGATTTTCCTAAGTAAACATAAGCTACGTTTTCAGAACCAAAACCAGTAAACATGTTATACATCTAGGTTTCCCAAGACTTATTCATTTTCGTTGCCATTCATGCTATATGTTCGTCATATGCTTTCATTACTCTATGTTTCTATGCTTTATTGTATATCCGTGCATTGGACGTTATGCTCAGCCGTTTTCCATTTCCATGTTCCCAAACGGCACGTACCCAAGATCGCAAGTAGGATCTCAAGAGTATGTGCATTCAGATGGAAGCTTTCCAACCTCTTTTACCTTATGCATTTATTCCTACTTTCTCATACCTTACTTAATTTGGACATTGTTAGTCCTTTCATTTACAATACTTATATTTGCTTGTGTGTGAGTTACTTGGACTACCGATGTTTGATTCCGGTATTTCCTTTTATGGTCATGAATGTTTAGACATTTACCTAGCATGCTTTAATGACACGCCATAATTTACTGTAGCATTCCATCTTAACAAATGGGGTGTTACAATTATGGTATCAGAGCCAAGGTTTCTACATGTAGCTCTATAAAACATGACCTGTGACTTATGCGTAGTCACCAGCGTCTTCCTAAAACTGACATTTGGTTTTCATGCATTCATTCATTTTCATTTTTATTTCATGCATTCATATCATTGTCGCGGGTTTATGACTAAGCAATGGTTGGTACAGGACTGGCCCAATTTAGTCGCATGTGCTTTTATCGAAACTTTTAACTTTGGGACCGACCCATTGGCGTCCCCCGCTATGTCTTTTGTTTTGAGTGAACTGACCATAGGCGTTCACCCTTGCGCATATAAAAGTTTTATAAACTGCTTTATGCATTCTAAACTGTTTCATGCATTATAAGATGTTTCATTGATTTATACATTGTTCATGCATTTTATGTTCATCTCATTTCAGACTTATCATTTATGTTGCATTTTGTTTTTAAATTGTCAGATGGTGAACACACGCAATGCTCAGGAATTGGCTGCAGCCGTCAATGCAGCTTTGCAAGCCCTCCTTCCTCAACTTCGCAATGAAATCAGGGACGAAGTTCATGCTGAAGTACAAGCTCAGGGCGTTCAGTTCGACCTTCATTCTCAGAACAACAACAATCCTCTACCTCCACCACCTATTACTCTTATGACTTGGTTGGAGCGATTCAACAAACAACGACCCCGTTCGTTTGAGCAGACTGACAGCCCTAATGAGCCTGAAGCTTGGATTTCTCACATTGAGAATATATTTGATGCGATGGGATGTGACGGTGTCTTCAAGGCAAGGTTGGCTTGCTATTAGTTTAAAGGTGATGTGCTGCAATGGTGGAAGTCAGTCAAGCAGTCCAACGGTGGTGATGATTGGGTTGCACTACTGATATAGGACCAGTTTAAGGAGCTCTTCCTTAATCAGTACTTTCCACATGCTGAACAGGAGAAGCTTAAGAGGGATTATCATAATATCCGATAGGTTGCTAGGGAGAACAGCAACGAGTTTATGTAGAGGTTTCTCTGTTTGGCTGGATTCTTGGGTGAAGCAGCTGGTACTGCTGAGGAGCAAGCTGAGAAGTTTCGTTGGGCTCTTCGCACTTTGGTTGCCAACAGTCTGGTTTTTGCTACGTTCACTACAGTGGCACAGGTGGCCGATGCAGCCCGTAAGCTTGAAATGCTTCAGGAACGAGAGGAGTTTGGTGACGACCGATCAGTGAAGATGTATCTTCAATCACCAAATGTAAACCATTCTTTTGTTTCAGTATTTTCATTTTATATCATTCTCTATTCAACTTTATATTTCAGACAGAAGACTAACGACCGTAAGCCTGCGGTTGCTCACCAGCAATCCTCTAAGGGAAGCGGTCAAACCAACGACCGTTCTGGTTTAGATAGGCGTGGTGGTAATGATAATTACTGTAACAATGCCAATAACTCGAACATCAGCAGGTCCCTACATTTACCTTCTTTCGTGTTAAACTATTTTATGATGCAATATTCTGACACTTCAACGACTCATATTCAGAAACAATGGTAATGGTAGGGATCAGGACCGTAGGGGTTCGCAGCCTAACCGTTATACTTCATCTGGTAAATTATTAAACCTTCTATGTAATCAAGTTTATGTTCCATGAACATGTCTCATGCATGTACTCCTGAAACAGACTGTCAGCTAGCTAGGACGCCTGTTGTAGGGTTCAAGCATCATATCTGCACTACTTGTTCGCGCAGACATTCCGGTGTTTGCTGCCGAGGTACTGGTGGTTGTTTCAAGTGTGGCCAACAAGGCCATCAGCAAAAGGACTGTCGCTAGGGTGAGATAGAAGGCACCTTTGGACATGCCGACTCCAAGCCACCTCCTACTCCAGGTCGCGTGTTCACTACTACTAGAGAACAGGCAAACAAGACTTCAGGTACCATCACCGGAAATCTCTTTATGAATGGTTTGGCAGCATGCGTTCTGTTTGATACTAGAGCGACTCATTCAGTCATATCTACTACTTTTGCTACACGTGTTAGGATTTCCCCTATGCCATTAGATAATTCCTTATGCATTTACATGCCACTTAGGGACTTTGTACGAATCACCCAAGTGTACAGAGATCTTCCCCTAGAATTTGATGATAGAATCCACAGAGTTGACGCACTTCCTTTGGACATGTGCGATGTTGACTTGATTTTGGGCATGGACTGGTTATCCAAACACCAGTCTATGATTGACTGCCACACTTATCGGGTTATCTTTGGTGATGTTAAATCTCTAGAGTACATACACCATGGTTTTCTGCCAGGGAGGTTTGTACAAATTATTTCATCCATGGAGGCGCGTGCATTACTATCACACAGCTGTCAAGGCTTCATAGCCAACATTCATGACAATTCTGCTGAGTCTCCATCAATTCAAGATCAGTCTATTATGTTAGAATTTCCTGACGTATTCCCTGAGGAACTTCCGGGCATACCACCTGTTCGTGAAGTCGAGTTTGGAATTGAGCTCATTCCAAGTGCAGAGTCAATTTCCAAAGCCCCTTACCGCATGGCTCCCATTGAGCTTAAGGAGTTAAAAGGTCAGCTGCAGGAACTTCTGGAGCGAGGTTTCATCCGTCCCAGTCCATCGCCATGGGGTAAACCGGTAATTTTCGTGAAGAAGAAAGACAGCAGCATGTGTTTGTGTATAGACTATCGTGAGCTGAACAAGATCACGACCAGGAATCATTACCCTTTGCCACGAATTAATGACCTTTTCGATCAACTTCAGGGTGCCAAGTATTTCTCCAAGATCGATCTGAGGTCAGGCTACCATCAGTTACGGGTTAAAGAGCAGGCTATTTCTAAGACTGCTTTCCATACACGTTATGGGCACTACGAGTTCGTAGTCATGCCATTCGGACTCACTAATGCTCAAGCTGTCTTCATGGATTTGATGAACCGTGTCTTCCATGAGTTTCTGGACAAGTTCGTTATCGTGTTCATTGATGACATCCTGATTTTATCCAAATCCAAGGAGGAACATGAAGAACACCTTCGTACAGTCTTGCAGATTCTTTGTTAGAAGCAGTTGTATGCCAAGTTCTCCAAGTGTGAGTTCTGGTTAAACAAGGTGGCATTTCTGGGCCATATTCTATATGTAAGGGGATCACCATGGATCATGCAAAGGTTGAAGCTATCACCAAATGGCTGAGACCTACATGTGCAACAGAGGTCAGAAGTTTTCTGGGTTTAGCTGGCTACTACCGCATGTTTGTAGAGAACTTTTCACGGTTGGCCTTACCTTTGACTAAGTTGATGAGGAAAGGAGAGAAATTTGTCTGGACTGAGGAGAGAGAGAAGAGCTTTGAAGATCTTAAGAAGAAGTTAGTGACTGCACCTATTCTTACTCTCCCATCTAGCTCATGTGGATTTCATATATATATAGTGACGCTTCAAGAAAGGGTCTAGGTTGTGTTCTAATGCAACATGGGAAGGTTATTGCATACGCATCACGGCAGCTAAAACCTTATGAAGAAAACTATCATACTCATGATTTGGAGCTTACAGCAGTTGTTTTGGCATTGAAGATCTAGAGACATTATTTTTACGGTAAATCATGTGACATATTCACCAATCACAAGAGTCTCAAGTACATCTTCACCCAGAAGGGACTGAACATGAGACAGAGAAGATGGTTAGAGCTACTGAAGGATTATGAAACCAACATTCAGTACCATCCTGGTAAGGCGAATGTGGTGGCAGATGCTCTAAGCAGAAGGTCGGGTATGATTGCTGGCATCTGGATTGCAAAAGAGATCATCCATGACCTAGAGATGACGAATATTGTGTTTTGTATACGAGGACAACACGGTTACTGGGCGAATCTTAGAGTGGAACCAGACTTACATTCTAGGATCAAGGAAGATCAGAAGGACGATGGTGAGATTTGGGTGATCATTCAGAACCTTGATCAGCAGACGGATTTTTGTGTCGACAATGACGGTATCTTATGGCAGGGCACTAGTCTAGTGCTTCCTGATGACTCTACACTCAGGGAAGCTGTGCTGACTGAAGCTCGCAGCTCTCCATTTACCATAAATCCTGGTTCTACCAAGATGTACCACGACATCAAGCAGCATTTATGGTGGAGTGGTATGAAGCAGGATGTTGCCGCCTTTGTTTCTAAATGTATGATCTGTCAGTAGGTGAAGATCGAACACCAGAGAGCTAGTGGTTTAAAGTGATGGTCATATAATATATCGTTATGAAGCTCGTGAAAAATTTCATTTAATGATGTCGAGAGTTTTTAGTTATTATTGCTTTTGTAACGGGATTTAGTCCCGAACACACAAATGAGGAAGGCCTCCTAAACATGTGGTACTTAGTATAAAAGGCCTCCTAAGCCTCATTTGTGTGTGTGTCTTCCATTTTCCTTAGATTATAGAGAGAGAAACGTATGTGTTTCTCTCACTAGGAATTCACAACCATCTTTGTTTTTCTCTTTTTCTTCATCTAATATAAACTTTCTTTTTTGGTTTAATCTTTATCTTCATTTCTATATCCTATATAGTCGTGTGAATCACTCCTACAAGTGGTATCATTCGCCAAGGGATTCGTATTTAATCATTTCATGAGTTTTTGATTGTTTTTTACCAAAGTTTCAAAAAAAATTCGTGTTTGTTAATGTTCTTAAGTCGCATACATTCTTTATTCGTGTATTAGTGATTTGGGTATCTTGGTTTTTGGTTAAAACACAAACCTTTTGGATCAAAAGTTCAGAAATTTCTTGTTTCATCTTTCCGAAATTCTAGCAACTGATTCCATCGGAAAGTTCATGTGAGTGAGGCTCGATCGCAATAACCCAAGGGTTTTACTTTGCGATCACAAGGATTCAGACACCTTATTCCGACGGTTATTCCGATCACTCATTGCGATTGAGGATTCTGACGGTTTTTAAGGGATATTGAGTCGTTACTCTGTCCAAATAGTTTTAGCCATATTGCGCTCAACATTCCGACAGCTCAACATTCCGACAGCTCAACATTCCGACAGATCAACATTCCGACAGCTCAACATTCCAACAGCTCAACATTCCGATAGATCAACATTCCGACAGATCAACATTCCGACAGATCAACATTCCGACAGATCAACATTCCGACAGATCAACATTCCGACAGATCAACATTCCGACAGATCCAACATTCCGATAGAAGGACATTCCGATCAACATTCCGATAGATCATTCTGATCAACATTCCGATACCATTCCGATAGATCATTCCGATCATCATTCCGATAGAATATTCCGATGGGCATTTCGATGGAAATTTTGTTTGAGTAATTTTTAGACTTAGCCACCATCTAGACTAGTCTCGGCACATAGTTTACACGAAGATTAAAAAAGAGTTAAAATTTTTAGGTCAAGTAAAATCAAATTTTTTCCCTACTAGTTTTTGGCTATTTCTAACTCAATTTCAAAATTTGGCGATACAAAATTTTTCAGCTAACCGTTTTGTCGGACTGAGGAATTTATTGTCGGACTGGAAAAAATTAAAAAAAATCAGAAGTTTCGGAATTTCAACAACATCACACGCTTTCTACGAATTGAGATACTGTTTTTCACACGACTTCTACGATGACGTCTCAACAAGATATTTATGTTGCGGGTACCGAGAATCGTCCACCCATGCTTACTAAGGAGAACTACACTACATGGGCTAGTCGTCTCCTTCGTTATGCAAAATGTAAACCTATGGGAAAGTTGATTGTCAACTCGATTCAAAAGGGTCTGTATGTTAGAAGAACAACTATTGTGCCTGGGGACCCTACGAATGCTAACCCAGTGGCTGACTCTAGTCATGAGCAAACTGATGAAGAATTAACTAAAGCTGAATCCAAACAACTCGACGCTGATGATCAAGCAATTCAAGTCATTCTTATGGGACTTCCTGAAGATGTTTATGCTGCTGTCGATAGTTGTGAAACAGCACACGAGATGTGGCTTAGGATTCAGAAAATGATGAAGGGCAGTGAAATCGGTTTACAAGAAAAGGAAACTAAGTTGCTTCGTGAATGGGAGAAATTTACATCTACTGAAGGGGAACAAATTGAACCTTATTATCATCGGTTTTCAATCCTCATGAATCATCTTAGAAGAAACAAACATGAACCTGCACAAATTGCTGCCAACATCAAATTTGTTGGTAATCTTCCTTCTGAATGGTCACAATATGTCACTCTTGTCAATCAAACCAAGGATCTTCATGTCGTGGACTACACTCAAGTATATGACTATTTGAAGATGAATCAAGATGAAGCTAACGAGGTTAGGGCAGAAAGACGTGCCAAAACACAAGATCCATTGTCTTTTATGGCAAACTCTCCATCATCTATGTCATATCCCATGGTACCCTACCATCAACCCTCATCAAGTAACTTCATGCCACAACAACAACAACAACTCACTGCTTATGGATATCAACCTCTTGCTGCTATGAATTACTTACAACAACCCATTGCCTGTTTTGATGACATCACCGATCCTACTCATGCTATTAATACTGGTCTTGCCCTTCTTTCAAAGGCATTCAAATTCACCATTAACCCTGTGGATTTGCTAAATATGATCCGGTGGTCTAACATGGTGGAATATGGTGGTGGTAGCCATTGTTGATAGAGAGAGAGAAGAGAGGTTGTGTGTGTAAGATAAAAGAAAGGAAAAATGTAATAGAAAGTGAAAAATGAACACAAGCAACACCCCTCCTTGGAAGCTAAGGAGGGGTATATATAGTAACACACGCTGCTTAAACTATACAACGTACCTAGTCTAGTCTAAGCGTGTGTGACTATGATAACTAATGGGAATTCTTAAATGTCGTCACATAAAGAGAGTTTCCAACAATCTTCCCCCATGGGACGACGTGTAGAATTCCTTATAATATTTTTCCTAACAAGTACATAATGATAAAGAACAAGAGCTTCCATGAAGCGTCCAATGCTGATGAAGTCTTCTGAGGCCTTCGTCTTCAAAACGACTTATCTTTAAAGTAACTTGTAGAAGAAATACTGTAACGGCACGAGCTAAGTAACCCATACACTGGTTAAGGAGAAGCTTCTGAATTAACTTCCCCCTAATTCATGCCACATAAACTTGATGTAGAAGCTTTTAAATAGCTTCCCCCTAAATCGACAATCCTCGTAAGCAACTTCAAAGCTTTCAATAAAGCTTAGAATGATTAAGCGCACAGCGGAATCTAACAAGCAAATCCCATCATATAACATGATAACGTTGCTAAGAGGGATTGAAAGTAAGGGTTACACCAAGTAGATCAACAACTTCTCTTCTCACGCTTGAATAATTATTCTGATTTTTTCTTCCTCCTGAGAGTTCAAGTTATGCATACCAGAAAGAATCAAGACATTTCTTCCCCCACATAGTTGAAGAAAGTACCCAATTATGAAGCTCAAATACTGAAGTGGACACTTTATCCCATTCATGAAGTTGACATCGTAACACCGGAGTCAATTAAGTCCCGAAAATGCACATATCTTCTTCCGGAGATGCACCAGAGTCAATTAAGTCCCGAGAATGCATATAGGATAATGATGATGTTTAATTGCAACAATCAAACAATTAAACCTCGAATCAGTAGTGTACCGTTTAGAGATTGATAACGCCACGAGTTAAAACACTGATTTTCTCTGCGGCTATGACAAATGTCATCCCGGAATGTCTTCAAATCAAAAGAAGGTATGAAGTTCATCACGTGTACTCGTTGTGCGTTCAATGTGTCTTCTTCTTCCCCCTTGATGGTTTCGAAACTCGGAACCATCAATAAATTGTACGCACATGAACCTGCAATCTCGTGAGAATAATAAATAAGCTGAATTATATATTTTGTGAGAATCAGTTGTTGATCGAAAATCTCTTCTCATAAACTCCCCATGGCCACCTTTACCAACCCACGTGAAAGCAATTTGAAGTGACCACTGATTGAATGAACCAGATACATCAAACGTGAAACTGAATAAGAATCCTTCGATCTTGTGACTTAAGCTTGCACAATTGTTGAATGAAGAACGGTGGAGAAATCTCTAAGTACTCAATGCATCACTGAAGAAGTCTATAAGCACAACACCTCTTGAAATTATCCACGTCGACTAAGCGCGTGACACTGAGTACAACAATGTAACTCCTTTAAGTGATAGTTATCTAAGTCATCAACCAACCACCCCGAACCCGGAAACTAGATAACCAATTCGTCATTCTAATATGAAGCACGAGCAAGTTATCTTTGAAAGATAAAATAAATACACGCCTTCGAAAAATCCGTCTTCAACGTCACGTAATTAATACCCGATCCAGAAAAATCTGTAGTCACTAAAAAATCGCCCATTTTTTCTTGGTCTCGTCAAAATAATTTCTCGTCACATTTGTCTCGTCACGTTGTCACGTCATTTGTTGTCTCGTCCCGATGATGACCGAAGTAAACTTAATACATACAAAATTTTAAAAAAAATACAAATTTGTTTTAAAAACTTGTGTGTATAAAAGCAAGATCATGCGGCCCAAATCAAATTGATTTAAAAAAAATGGAGTCCAAGGCCCGTGAGTCATGGCCCATATCAAAAGTGATATACCCGGTCCATCAAAGTGGATATATCTTACTCACTCCAACCCTAATCTCATTCATAGTTAACTTAACCCTTCACATAGATACATCCGCCTCCCTTTTCTCTCACTACTCCCACCTTGTTTATCTCCATCAAACTTCTCACAGCCACAAAAAATCTACATCTCTCTAAATCTCCAGCCCCATCTCGTTTAATCCGCCTCATCAAACTTAATCTCAGAACTCCATTTCTCAAATTATCAATCCATCTCTTTTACTCATCAATCTCATCACTCCATCCCAATCTCACCAAAGAAAAATAATCATTCACCTATCAATAAACCATCCACCAATTCATATCTTTCAATCTTATATTATCATAGAATGATAAATTTGAAAGAAAAAACGACATGCAAGAGGCTGAAAGATCTAAAGAGATCTCGGGTGAGTATATATAGTGATTGGTTTATTGTGTGTCAACGAAACATGGAAAGATCCTAACATATTTGTTATAGATCTTCTTTACTGTTTTCGTATATTAAAAATGGTTTAGCCATCACAATGATTAATGATGTTTATGGTTCTAATTATACACGATCTAAATAGATCTGTAAAAAGTAGAACAAAGACTGAAATCATTTTTATTTAATTTTGTTCGAGTCAAGAGATGAATTAGATTAGTTGTGATGATGAGTTAGTGACGAAGGGATAATAGAGTGAGTTGTTGTTGATGTTGATGAAGGGAATTAGATCGAGTCGGGTTTGATTGGTTGTGAGTCGAGTGAGGTCTGGTTTGGTTTCGACGAGGTTTAGGTCGAGAGATGAGTGATAGGCTGTGTTTGTTGATTCTGTTGTGGTGTTAGTCGAGTCGAGACAATGGTCGAGTGACTCGAGTCTGTTTTGAAAGTCACAACACCATCGGAATGTCAAAAATTAAAAACATTGAAATGTTTTCACTACACCCCATCGGAATGTCTTCAAATCCATCGAAATGTGAATTCCTATCGGAATGGTGTTAAGTCTCCATCGGAATGTTTTTTAAATATTCATCGGAATCAAACAAACACCCCATCGGAATGGCTATCCGAATAGCCATCGGAATAACCATCTGAATAGTCATCGGAATAAACATAATTGGAGTCCCCATCTGAATCCCCATCAGAATCCCCATCTGAATCCCCATCGGAAACCCCATCTGAATCCCCATCGGAAAAGCTGTCAGAAACCCAGTCGGAAAAGGGTTTTGAAGAACCTAAAATGGTAGATCTGATTATTTATTTTGTATTTTGTCCTTTTCCCAATAAAAAATTGGATCTGTTAGATGCAAGGAACAAAAAATAAAAAATGGACAAATGTTTGATGAAACCAAGAATGACTCTTGAACACAGATTAATAAATGAATAACATCGTGACAAAAGATTGAACAAAGATTGAGACTGTTTGGACAAAAATAAGACGTGACAAAAAAATTATGACAAATTGGACCAAAAATATTATAGAACGAGACACAAAAAAGAATTAGACCACCAAATCGAATACACGAACACGATCCAAGGATGGAACCGAGGCTCTGATACCAATTGTGGATTTGCCATATATGATCCGGTGGTCTAACATGGTGGTAAATGGTGGTGGTAGCCATTGTTGAAAGAGAGAGAGAAGAGAGGTTGTGTGTGTAAAATAGAAAATGTATAAAAATGAGAAAATGACATAAGCAACACCCCTCCTTGGAAGCTAAGGAGGGGTATATATAGTCACACACGATACACTTAACGATACACTTATGGAGGGGTATATATGGTCTTGCCCTTCTTGCAAAGGCATTCAAATTCACCATTAACCCCGCCAACAACAATCAGAGAATCTCCTCGAATACTAGAAATAGGCAGATTGCTCAACCTTTCATGAATGCGAATCAAGATCGCCAATTGGTAGTTGTTGGAAACACGGGGACTCAGTTTCAACAATATGGTCAGAATGCTGGGCAGACCGTTGGCAATGCAGGAAATCAGTATGGTCAAAACCATGGTCAAAATCCGGGTGTTCCGAATGCGGGTAATCATAATGGGTTAATAGTTGTGCCAGCGGTTGGTAACTAGATGGGAAACATTGTGGCTGCAAGGGCTAAGAATACTGGTACGGGAAATTGAAACAACAATCGTCAGGTTCAGTGCTACAACAGTAGGGGATTTGGTCATTATGCTCGAGATTGCACAGCCAAAAAGAAGAGGGATGCTGCTTATCTTCAGACTCAGCTTCTCATAGCACAAAAAGAAGAGGCAGGGATTCCACTTCAAGCTGAGGAATTTGATCTTATGGCTTCTGCTGCAGAATATGACGAGGAAGAAGAGGTGAATGCCAACTACATCTTGATGACAAACTTACAGCAAGCATCAACCTCAAGAATGCATGGTGACAGAGCTCCCGTCTATGATTCAGACGGTCCCTCTGAGGTACACCCAAGTTTTGATGATAATGATATATATAATATGTGTTGGAAATTCACTTTATGTGACGACATTTAAGAATTCCCATTAGTTATCATAGTCACACACGCTTAGACTAGACTAGGAAACAATGTATAGTTTAGGTGCGATGTGTGACTATATATACCCCTCTAAGGCTTCCAAGGAGGGGTGTTGCTTGTGTTTTCATTTTGTTTAATACACTTTTCTTATTTTCACACACAACCTTTTCTCTCTCAACTCATCCATGGCTTCCACCACCTTCCACCACCCACCTAGACCACCGGATTACTAAAAAGCAAATCCACAATTGGCATCAGAGCCTCGGTTCAATCCTTGGATCGTGTTTTGTTTTTGATTTGGTGGTCTAAAATTTTTTTTTTTGGTTCGTGTCTTAAAACCTGTCACTTTTGTCTTGTCACTATATTGTTTTTCTTTTTGTCTGGTTTAAGTTGTCATCCTGGTTTTGTCAAGTTGGCTGAAATATTGTCCAAATATGAGTTTTCATAGACAAGTCTTCTGGATATCTAAAATCCAAACATTTTGGTTAAAAAGTTGTGCACTTTTTCAGTAGTATCATTAATCTGGTTATGGTCTTCATCGATATAGTCCGATATGTTTACTGTGGTCATGGTTTTGTCCATTGGAGTTTGTGTACCTACCAAATCTCATTTCTGCCATAGCAATAATTTAATCTGTGTCAAATATGTTTTTTTTTATGGTTAAATCTTGATTTTTAGCTTTGAAGATGAAGATTGTGCCCAGAAAAACAAGATCCTGAAAATCAGGAAAAAGGACAATTTTTGGATTAGATCGCATTGATTGCGATGGCTGGACTGCGATGGTACCATTGCGATGGAACCATTGCGATGGTGTCCATTGCGATGGTGTCCATTGCGATGGTGTCCATTGCGATGGTGTCCATCTAGATTGCGATGGCATTTTTTTAGACTGTGATGGGTTTAAAAAGTTAGATTGCGATGGCTTTATTTTGTTAAAAATTATTGCGATGCTGATTTTGGAAAACATTGCGACAAGACTTTGTGACCAGTTTAAAAACGTGACAAGGTTGTATCATAACTGACCAATACTTGACTTAAACCAATATCTCTGTAATCAATCCTAACCCCCATCGTATCAAGAAATCAATCACCATCCTTTTATCTCCCAATCAACACCAAATCTATCTATAACCCATCGACACCTAAACCTCTATAAATCTGAACAAGACTAGAAGTAATAAAACATATAGATCTCAGATTCCTTATTTTTCGTGTTGGCACATGCAAGATCATTTACACGAAAATAAATCATTCATCACAGATCCATGTTTGGGTATGAACCCATATTTTATTTTCGAACATAAAGAATGATTTATAACAAGTTTGTTACAATCACTCCTTTATTCGATTAGAACAAAAAAACCGACATGCAATTTATCAGGACTTACCCGAGACCACTGATGATCTTAAATCCGTCACTTTGGAGATGAGTTTCTGTTTAAACTTATTAATCCATAAGATCACGGATTGGTTTTTGTTGTTTTGATTTGGTGACTGAGTTTGGGAGTAACATAGGTTTATTATCCGTATGTCTATGGAGTGATTTGGGTTAAGATAGATGGGATTGATGATGTGCTTGAGTTTGACAGTTAGCAGTCGAAGATTTATTGATGAGATGTTTGAGGTTTGAGATGGAACTAATATGTTGACTGCGTCTTGGTTAAAACTGAGATGAGAGAAAACATATGTTTGCGGCTGATGAAAGATGTGTGACATTAAGTTAGAGACAATTAGGGTTGGGTGATTTAAACCTAATTTTTAATTATACTATGTGTTGGATCAGGCATTGGTGAAATGTGGACCAGGCTGCACAAAAAGTGATGGGCTTCAATTTGATGGGCTCTATAAAAAACATATTAGTTGTTCACGTGACTGATATTGTTGACAAAGTTCATGCATCTTCTAATACTATATTAGTATAGTAACGAATTTGCATTAAACATATTGAGCTCATAATGGGTTTTGACGTCATACATTTGGGCATCCCATTAAATGAATTTCATGCATTATTGGGTCGGGTATTGTCACTTGGTTTAAAACGTTGTAAGCTTACATATAATTTTTACAAAATTAGTCGTGGTTAATTTTTGTATAACTTATTTTGTGGTTTGACATGACGAGACAAAGACGAGACAAAGTGACAAAATGATGTGACAAATGTGACAAAATTTATTTGACGAGACCCAGTGTTCTAAAAACCGGTTGGACCCGGTCGGTTCAACCGATTGAACCGGGAACCGGAGTGGTGACCGGTCTGTTGTTAGCCGGTTTTTGACTGAAATTCGAACCGGCTTGAACCGCCGGGTTTTACTCGACCCGGGTCGAACCGCTGACCGGAAACTGGCCGATTTAACAAAAAAGTAAAAAAAATCTATCAAATTATGTAACTGAACAAGATTTGTGTGTAGTTGAGACTTGAGATCGATCTATTACTTTCATTTTCTTGGACTTTGGTGTGATGAGGACATGTTTTTGTGGATGAATATGAAGATCCATTGTTGAATCTTTGTTTCTTGTGTTTTTAGTTATGTTAAACTAAAACAAATGGATGATGGCAGATCGATGAATATAAGATTCGGTTTTAGTGAGATTTTGATTTGTTAAATAAGATGGGGAACCAAATATTGCATCACCTGCTGATTTAGTTGGAGATGATAGGGAAGAAATATGTGTTGGGGTTAGTGACGGATTCAACGATGCTAATATAATGTGATGTTTGGTACAGTACTTTAAACCAATGCATGTTGAAATGAATGGTTTTTATTTATCAAGTACTAAATTTATTGGATGCAAAGGAAACAAGTAACGAGTACCTATCTTATCTGGGTAATTTTTATTTGGGTTTAAAACCGGTTTGAGCCGACGGTTCAACCGGTTAAACCGGTGACCCGGTGACTCAACCGAGTCAATTAAAAAACCGGGTTTTAAAACATTGACGAGACCAAGAAAAATTTGGCGATTTTTTAGTAGCTACGGACTTGTTTGATCGGGTATTAATTATGTGAAGTTGAAGACGGATTTTTTGAAGTCGTGTATTTATTTTATCTTCAAAGATAACTTGCTCTGCTTAATCTTAGAATGAAGACTTGTTTATCTAGTTTCCGGGTTCGGGGTGGTTGGTTGATGACTCGGATAACTATCACTTAAAGGGGTTACATTATTGTACTCAGTGTCACGCGCTTAGTCGACGTGGATAATTTCAAGAGGTGTTGTGCTTATAGACTTCTTCACTGATGCATTGGGTACTTAAAGATTTCTCCACCGTTCCTCATTCAACAATTGTGCAAGATTAAGTCACAAGATCGAAGGATTCTTATTCAGTTTCACGTTTGATGTATCTGGTTCATTCTATCAGTGGTCACTTCAAATTGCTTACAAGTGGGTTGGTAAAGATGGCCATGGAGAGTTTATGAGTAGAGAATTTTGATCAACAGCTGATTCTCACAAAATATATAATTCATCTTATTTATTATTCTCACGAGATTTCAGGTACATGTGCGTACGATTTATTGCTGGTTCCGAGTTTCGAAACCATCAAGGGGGAAGAAGAAGAAGACACATCGAACGCACAACGAGTACACGTGATGAACTTCATACCTTCTTTTGATTTGAAGACATTCTGGGAATACAATTTTCATAACCGCAAAGAAAATCAGTGTTTTAACTCGTGGCGTTATCAATCTCTAAACGGTACACTAATGATTTGATGTTTAATTGTTTTGTTGTTGCAATTATTCATCATCATTATCCTATATGGAGAGATATGCATTCCCGGGACTTAATTGACTCGGGTGCATCTCCAAAAGAAGATATGTGCATTTCCGAGACTTAATTGACTCTGGTGTTACGATGTCAACTTCATGAATGGGATAAAGTGTCTACTTCAGTATTTGAGCTTCATACTTGGGATTGGTTTATTTTCTTCAACTATGTAGGGGAAGAAATGTGTTGATTCTTTCTAGTATGCATAACTCGAACTCTCAAGGGGAATAAAAATTAAGAAGAATTATTCAAGCGTGAGAAGAGACGTTGTTGATCTATTTGGTGTGACCCTTACTTTCAATCCCTTATAGCAACATTATCATGTTATATGATGGGGTTTGCTTTTTAAATTTCGCTGTGCGCTTAATCATTCTAAGCTTTATTGAAAGCTTTGAAGTTGCTTACGAGGATTGTCGGTTTAGGGGGAAGCTATTTAAATGCTTCTACATCAAGTTTATGTGGCATGAATTAGGGGGAAGTTAATTCAGAAGCTTCTCCTTAACCAGAAGTATATGGATTACTTAGCTCGTGTCGTTACAGTATTTCTACTACAAGTTACTTTAAAGATGAGTCGTTTTGAAGTGAAGACTTGAAGTCAAAGGCCTCAGAAGATATCATCAGCATTGGATGCGTCATGAAAGCTTTTGTTCTTAATCATTATGTACTTGTTAGGAAAAATATTGTAAGGAATTCTACACGTTGTCCCATAGGGGAAGATTGTTAGAAATTCACTTTATGTGACGACATATAAGAATTTCCATTAGTTATCATAGTCACACACGCTTAGACTAGACTAGGAAATAATGTATAGTTTAGGTGCGATGTGTGACTATATATACCCCTCCAAGGCTTCCAAGGAGGGGTGTTGCTTGTGTTTTCATTTTGTTTAATACACTTTTCTTATTTTCACACACAACCTTTTCTCTCTCAACTCATCCATGGCTTCCACCACCTTCCACCACCTACCTAGACCACCGGATTACTAAAAAGCAAATCCATAATACGTCTAATCAGGAGGAAGAGTATACTGAGATGCTTGAGCCCTACATTGAGACACATGAGGATCAAACGAATAATAGTAATATTCTTTCGAATGAGCCTAGTGTGGACCTTAGTGTGGATCAAGTTGCTCAACCTACAACCCTTCCTGATGAGACACATGTGTATTATAAATCTCAATTTGATAAGCTTTCTAAGGATGTAGATCATGCTACGGTGGTTAATAATAACTTTAGAGAAACTAATGCCAAATTGACCACTGAGCTTGTAGGATATAAGGAACGGGAGAAAAGTTTTGAGATTCATCATGCTAAAATCAAGGAACTTGAACAAGCTCATGCTACATCGGTTTATCAAGAAAAATGCACAACTAAGAAATTAAATGCCTTACACTTAAGTAGTGCTAAAAAGATAAGCGAATTGAATGATGAAATCACTTCTCTTAATAAACAGCTTTCAACTGAAAAATCTATTATTTTGGATTTAAAAGAAGAACGAAAAAAGCTGAAACATGATTTCAAAATTCGAGAAGATGGGCTTCTTGAAGATTTTTGCAAAGCTCAGGATAGGATTAGAGAATTAGACAACCTTTTAGTAAAACGTGGCCAAACTATGCAGACGATAAATATGCTCGCACCAAAAGTGAATGAGATAAATTACACTCGATACAAATTGGCTTTAGGTTGTCCTCTCCCCCCTAATCCCGGATACCTTAAGCAAGTTCAGGCCACTAATGAAACTTTATATAATGGTAGTGTGCTATTGTTTGATGAGCATGATCCTCCTAGTGTGCATGATTCCGAGGAAACTACTGAACTTGCTGTAGAGACTCGTTTAAGAATGAAAAAGCTTGATAAAGAAGTGATACCCGTTTATTATCCGAAAGTTAATCCTCCAACTGTTTTTGTTCGGTCTAGAACGAGTACTGAAATGCTTTTGTTACCAAGTGAGGAATTGTCTGATGACCCTCCTAAATCGAGTATCACACGCCGATTTCTAAACGAGCTTAAAGATAACTTTGTCATCCTTAAACGTGTTGTTAATTCAAAAATAACTGGAGGTAATTTTACATCACCTGTTCAGATTGAGGTTCAGAAAATTCTTCAAAACGATATTAATCCGATTATTAATCAAGTTGATGGTCGGTTAGGAAATTTGGAAAACGCTTTTCTAAAAGAATTAGCCAACTTTGTTGAAGACTTTAAATCTTTGACGAAGGAAGCTGATGAATCTCTTGATAAAATCAAAGTTTTGGAAAACGATCTTGAACGCCTAAAGCTCGTGATTGTATTGATAGTAGCCCTGTTGAGTTAGGTACCTCTATGTCGCATAATGAAAACATCCAAACTGAGCTTGATCTTATGAAAGAGAAAATGGAATCTTATGTCATTAAAAAGGATAAAGAATTCACCGATCTTTGGAATAAATTTGTCAAAAAATGTGATGAATGCAAATATGACAAGATCTCGTATGAAAAAGCTTACAATGAAATGCAACAAACAATCGCACGGTTGCAGGCTCAGTTAGGAGGGGTTTCGAAAACAAATTTGGCTTCGTCAGGGTTAGAGAGTGCTAGTGGTGGTAATGTTCAGAAGCTTAAGGCTAAGATTGCAGATTTAGAATCTGTTGTTGTTTCATATAAGCGGGCTGTTGAACAAAGTAAGTTTGTCTATCAGAAACTTATTTATAAAATCTGTGAGAACTGTAAGTTAAAGGCCTTGTTAAAAGATAAGACTTCTGAACCTAGCTCGATTGTGGATACGATGATCCAGAAACCAGCAACCTCGAGACCCACTCGTATTGCTGTGACACCTTTTCCCAAGGTTGCTGGAACGAAAACTGCTGTGATTGCCCCAGGAATGTTGCGTGTTAGTTCTCCATCTGTGCCAAGCAAACAATGTAAAGCAAGCGTTAGGACAAAACCGATCACTATAACTCAACCACAGGTTATTGATTTAAAAAGTGCTAATTCTAATAGACGCGTGTCTTCTTCTACAGGAATAAAAAACTACACTAAGAGGAGAAGGCCACAGCCTACGAGCAATACAAGGAATGATAGGGTCGCGTTTGCCTCTAGAAGTATGTAACACCCCAATAAAGCGGGTATCACAGTGGTGGATCGATGAGCAAATAGCTTACAAAGCACAGATCATAATTATATGATTTTTGAAATACAATTGATGTAAACATTGAATTTGGTACAATCATTTAAATCGTTGAATAACATTTGTTATGAATATCCCTGTAAAAGATAATCCCCCGTCATTTTTATGCTCCTAAATGATGCTCAATCCATGCTCAAATAATCTTGCTAAATAACCTGGGAAAAGCATGCTTAAAACAGTCAACATAAAGTTGGTGAATTTATAGATTTTAACAATTAGTTAGTTTGGACATACAATAATCATAGAAGTAATATTGCACAGAGCAATATTACTAAAATGTAAATAACATTTGTTAATTATTAGAAACTGAAGCTTAACCCCATAGTCCTCAACAGATGAGGACGTAGTGTCTTACAAAAAGACACCCATTCCAGTTCCAACATGGTATACGTCTGTTGTCCCGACCAAGGCACAGTGAGCATGACTCACCCAGACGGGGATGGTCAATTCCTAATAGATCTATTTATAACATTTTGGCGATTTACAACAATTTAACAATTTCAATAGTAAGCAATCATAATCCAGTTTATACAATCCAGTTATGTCCAATATATGTTTGCATATTTTCTTTCCCAAAAAGGGAAAGTTTTATCAAAGTTTATAGGGGGCTGTAAACTCACCTGATACAATCGTCACAATAGTTAATAGAGAACGAACGTCAATCAAGAATACATGTCAACAATCGATACATGATCATACGAGACCTAAAGATAACGAGGCGCGTCTTAGGCTTGAGACAAGAAATAAATCGTACATATATGTAATAATTATGTTTTAATAAGTTCTTGGACATTGCATAAGTTTTATGATTCTTTATAAAACTTTTAGGTAACACTTAGTCATTTTAAGTGAAAATCCAAGTTGACACTTTTAGCCCATCTTAAGCCCAATAGTGATCCTCTACCCAAGTACTTGACTTAAGTCCATTTTAAATTCAGTATACTACTCTAAGTTGGTTATAAATCTCAGGTCCAATAATGGCCCAATAGCCATTTCAAGTGTAAGTTGGGCTTTTATGGCCCAAGTCCACTTTGTATAGTTTTTGGTTCTAAAACACATCACAACCACATACACTTAATATTTCACGTTGGTCGGGTATCGGGTCATCTAGTCATCAGTATATAAATAAGTACAAAATACCCGACAAGTGGATCCTACCACGTTGGTTTATATAAGAATCATCACATTTTACGTTAATGAGTTATAATCCGTTTATTATAATTTTCTCGACAGGTCTCGCTAATTTGTTCATATCTCTTGAAACGTAAATCATCTAAGTGTGTTCTTTTTATCAAAACCATTATTAACTCATTACTACACTTATTATAAGTCTAATTACCCCAAATTTATACTTTTCATAGCTAATTAACCCATTTCCTAACTTAGAAGAGTTGGCTGTTTTTGGGCAGCCAAACTCGTTTTCATTATTTTGGTCGCCATTCCAAACCGTAAGGAACTGGTAAATCATCCAATTGATTCTACTTCTTCATGATTTTATCTACAACCTACAGTTTTACCTTTTTCAATGATTCTGAGTTCTTATATGAGAAAACAGTCCGTGAAGACAGTATGTTCAGATCTGACTAGTTTTCACTATTTTGGTCACCATTTCCAAACCGTACAGTCCATCAAAACAGTATGTTCAGAACTGACTAGTTTTCACTATTTTGGTCATATCTTACTATCTAAAATTCGTCACGAGACGAGCCACCCGGGGAATTAACCACAAAACAATTATCTATCTTAATATGTAAGATTTTTAGTATCCCAAACCTACTGAGTTTGCCATGCAATCTGTTTTTGTTACGGTTCAAAAATTGTTATGAATCAAATCGTTACTAGAGCTTGTTTAGCTTGATTTTTAGTGTTCAAAATCTCATATATAATGTCCCAATACTCATTAATCCATTTCGTACATATATATATATATATATATATATATATATATATATATATATATATATATATATATATATATATATATATATATATATATATATATATATATATATATATATATATATATATATATATATATATATATATATATATATATATATATATATATATATATATATATATATATATATATATATATATATATATATATATATATATATATATATATATATATATATATATATATATATATATATATATATATATATTCGGAGTATATATAAGATCAAGAAAATAAAAGGAATGATAAATAAGAACGAGATGTAGATCTTACGAGGCTTATCAAAGTCGTTGTACTAGTGAGTGAGCGAGCAACCATCCAAGATCTTGTCACCACTTGATGTGACCACCATGCATGGATAGATCCGGACTAGATCTACAAGTTTCACTTGATGTAACCATCATGCATGTATAGATCCGGGGTAGATCTAGACATTTTACTTGATGCATGTATAGATCCGGGGTAGATCTACACGTTTTACTTGGTGCATGTATAGATCCGGGGTAGATCTACACGTTTTACTTGATGCATGTATAGATCCGGGGTAGATCTACACGTTTTACTTGATGCATGTATAGATCCGTGGTAGATCTACACGTTTTACTTGGTGCATGTATAGATCCGGGGTAGATCTACACGTTTTACTTGATGCATGTATAGATCCGGGGTAGATCTACACGTTTTACTTGATGCATGTATAGATCCGCCATGGAAATAAAAGAAAATCTTGAAAGTGTAACGCATGTAGGAGATTTACATACCAATGTGTAGATCTCGATATTTCCAAGATGGGTCTTTGATTTGTTTTTGAAGATTCAAACAAGAAAATCAAAAATTTGATGATCTATGTGGGTTAGGGTTCACGGCTCAAAGAAGAAAAGAAAAGAGAGAGAGAATTTTTGGTGTGTGTGTGTTTTGTGTGAGAAAAATGAAGAGTATGAGGAGACACAGCCCTTATATAGGGTGGGAGGAAGTGTGACAAGTGTCACCTACTTAGACATTGTCCAATGAGAAGCAAGAAGGTGGGTGCACATGATGGACATGTGTCACCAACCTAGAGTTGGTCCAATGTGGAAGTGAGGTATGTTGGTGGCTTGTCTAGTGGGCCCAAAAGAGTTTTTGGGCTTCTTAAACCTCTTATTAGGCTTATTAAGCCCATTACTATCCAAGGTCTAAATAGTTGGGCTTATAAGGCCACAAATGGGCCTAAAGTGTATCTTGTATTATAACTTTCGTTATTACACGGTTCGGGTCACGTCGAGGTTTATGAATTTTTGATTCATCTTACGAGGATTTCGTAATTGATCCAAAAATCATTTTTCCAATAAGATGGAGTATTTATATGACGTATAAATACGAAAAACGTGTTCGTTTATTTAAACGACAAGTATTTGTCATTTATCTTTTGTATAATGTAAGTATCGTTTTAGTAGAAATACTTCTCATTTAATCATTCCGTAGAAAAATGTAATATTAAACAATTTAATCAAATTGTTTATCAAGTATTTCTCGACAATAATTTATGTAGTTAAATTATTGAATTGTCGGTACGCGGTTTGTATGGCTTTTGTCAAATTTTCAAATCCGATGATTTTTGTATGGTTCAAAAAGGGTTTTGAAACATACTTCATTATTATTTAATGAACGAAAAATATCGGGTTTTACACCATTCACATGTCGTCTTTGAGTTTCGTCCTCGAAACACGATTACTATTACTAGGTTGAGAAATGATCTAGGATCATTGAGTAGATTTTTATTACATTATTCTCATGGTAAAATCATGGATTTTACAGCACCACCCCGTTATTTTAGCTTCGTCCTCGAATCTATTAAAAACTTTGTCATATGTTAGGGTATAGATGTCATAGATCTAAAGGTTCGTCTTAGACATGCTCAGAAACGAATGGTGCCAACAATGTAAATAGATAGTTATTCGGATTGCTCTATAAGTCCGATTGGGCAATATCTGGGTGATGCTACCATTACGGATGGACAGAAAGCAATGCAAAAAGATCTTTATCCAGGTCTCCCTATACATCCGATTGGGCAGTATTTGGATGCTGCTATCAGTTACGGATGGACAGAATTATCCGTAAAGTTTGGCTGTCAATTTGACAGGGCGGTAGATGTTCGTAGAACAAATAATGAAAATTTATAGAGGACACTCTAGGAGGTTCTCAATTAGGGAAAAGTTGATGTAGGGTTAACTACATTTAGTTGGTTAAGCTCACGATGATTGATGTTCATCTGGAAAACTTATGAGTCAAGTTTTAAGGTCGGAGAGGGTTCTGAAACTGGACATGCTGATCCTGTTCAAGTTCGGATTGCTGCTTTGGCCATGAGCCAGGAGCAGAACATGACGGATGTCCACAGCCTGTTGATAGCAGGCCAGGTGGAGTACACTGCAATGCATGAGCGCATAGACTCTCTCTCTTGGACCATATGGGTAAATACCCAGATAGTTCGAGGTTATTGGGCCACGAGGCCTTGCAGTGGTTGTTGGAGGAGAAATACTACCTCCGTTGGCATAATCACACCTTGGAGGGGGGGTCTTCAGCGTAAGACTCACATCTCTCTTACTGCACAAGGGCGGTCCTTGTCCACCTTCTTTGATCTTGCAGCTGATTGTCATGATGGAGTGACAGCAGAGACCACCTACCTTCAAGGAGTCGTTGGCAGACTGCGGTCCCAGTTGTTGATTGCACTCAGTTTGCTTAAGGAGCCCTGATTGGCTTATAGAGGTATTGCAAAGTACCCTGTCGGCACCTGTAGCCTTATCAGCCCTACCAGTACCAGCCCTATCTAGCAGACCTACTGGGCAAGATTTGCGTAGATGTACTAGATCTTTTGTTTACCATGATAAGCTTTCGGGTTGTATTCAAGCTATCATGCACAATTTAAGAGTCACTTAGAAGTTTAAGAAATCATTTGCCAAATCACAGTAAGTCTTGTGATGATATATTCTAAAGGTAGTTTATTACAATATAGTACGATGAATGATAACGTTAATGAAGTCGGTGGCGTGTGTAGAAACCCAAATTTCTAGGGGTTTTACACCACCTCGTTATTTTAGTTTCGCTCCCGAAGCTAAAGATGAAGTTACTTGTTCAGGGGACAAGTGAGAGTACTTTTTCGTGAGGGGTAATCTTGTGAACTTAAGTTTTAAGTTTACAAGGTTGGATTGACTAGGACAAACTCGTCTTAAGTCTTAGTTTTCTTAGATGTGCCTCTGGGGCCCCAATGTGTCTTGATGAGCATAGATAATAGTTCATTAATGTTACTACTAGTTCTTAAAGAGATTTTTAAGTCTATTAAGCTTTAATAGGCTGATGCGATGTCAAGTTTGAAATATAGTTCTCGCTGGTACCGCTCTTGCGTCAACAATTTTCACGCGAAGGGCTTCCCGATATACTTCTAGCCTGTGGAAGGCAACATTAGCTTGACACCATGCTTCTCTTAGTGATAAGGCTAAGATTATTATTGGTGTTACTTGGGTAGGAAGTTACAAAGAATCTGCTTCATTTGTGACTGAGTTGGGGCATAAGTTGCATGGAGAAGAAGTACTTCAAATGATGGAAATCAAAGAAGATACCAAGAATAAAGAAGTGTGCATCTTGTGTGATGCTGGAAAGGTTGTGCGTTCAATGTAAGTGGTCCAAAATTTGCACAAATTTTGACTTCTAAAAGGGGGAAGTCATTCATTTCAAGGCTAGTTGGACAATGGCATTGTCAAACTAATTGGATCCGAAGAGGAAAAAGATTATCCAAAAGAGTTTTGGACATCAAATAACGCTTTTTGGGTGATGATGAACATAACCCTACAAAATACACCCATTGAGAGTTGGGCATGTCTTTTATGCTTGGGTTTTTCTTCCTCGTCGACTTAAGAAATGTGGGTTAAGAAGATAGGGCATCCTCTTACCAAATATTTCTGGTCTTCGGTACAAGAGATGACACTAAGTCTAGTGTCAAACAGTCTGTGTTACCATCAGCTCGAATGATCGAAGTTTCATTTCTCAATTGCACATGAACCAGCTTTCTTTTCTGTGACACCCCAAAGGGGTCAAATGAAATGGAAGTGGGCACTCCCGAAAAGGGTTCAAAATTACAGTGGAAAAAAACTCTCCCAAAAAAGGTTGGATGCAGCGGAAAACAACACTCTTTGAAAGGGGTCAGATACAGTGGAAGTAGGCACCCTCAAAAGGTTCAAACGCGGCGGAAATGGACATCCCCTAACGTGGTCGAATGCAGCAAAAATGATATTTGGGCTAAGGATAAGCCCAAAAATCAAGAGCAAAATGCTATGATCCAAAAGAGATGAATACGAGTCTTCTTAGGTTTCTAGATGGTGATGTAATAACGATAAGATATTACTAGAGGAAATCGCGTGTCAAGGAGGGATACGTTACATAGTCGGACACATAAAATAATATGAATAATGAGTTATGACGAATACATTTAAGCCCATGTGATTATAAATCTATTTACATTGACAAGCGTCCTTATCTATGTAAGGTGAAATTTACAACTCCATTCGGTGACCTATGATTTCTTTATTCAAACGAACAAGCGTCCTTACTCGTTTCAATAACGATTTCATAGCCCACCTTACCTAAATATTCCCGGCAAGTCTTATTATTTAGGATAAATATAACATCTAAGATAATAGATATTATTAAGATACTTTACAGCCCGTTTATTTATAACTTTTCGTCTTCGGGCGTCCCATTCCACCTTGATACGACTTTTATAACTAAACTTCTGGTCTGGTGGCCTATGGTTTCACCTTTAGACGTCCCATACCGTCTAAAGACGAAATCATAATAAACTTAAGATCAAGAGGCTCAGGTCCCATATGTAAAATATAGGATCATAAGTACCTTGATTTTTGGGTCCCACCGCATCATTTAAAGATACAAATTTATCCTAATAATACCACATGATATTATAAAAAACACGCGTATATGAGTCGTTAATAAGTCGTGTTCCGTAGATATACGTACAAAATCATAAGCGAGAGAAAATACATGTTGATGCGCGATAACGTGAGCAAGAATACGCATCAAATAAGGAGTTCATATGTATAATCTAATATAATAATATATTACAATCATAAGCATAGGCATTATATCATATAGATCCTAGGGTATATATATATACATATAAACACATACATCAAGTTCAAACATTTAATAAAATGTAGTACGCTAGGTAATGCTTTCTAGTCTATTTTTAAATATTCGAATTTGTATGTTTGTTGTAAATTCGTTTTCATTAAGTGGCATGTCAGTTATCCTAGTGGTTAGAATAGATTAACCAGTTCCTATTCATCGAATAACTATGCAAAGATAGTATGCTCAAGTTTTAATACCTTAAATGAAATAAAGGTTCTAGGGTTTGCCTAACTTTCGGCTATTGGCAAAACAAGTCCCTCTATATTTTACCAAATGTACATTTTCCGGCTCTTAACAGCTTTAGTCCTTAGGGTTTCTAGTATTTTCAGGAGATGGTGAAAATAGTCCCTCTATTTAGCATTAGGTTTTATAACTTCCAATAAGTGGCGAACTAATCCTTAGGGCTTCTAATTGTTTCGGTTGATTACACCATTAGTCCTTAGAGTCATAAAATGACAATCTAACTTCCAAGAATTTACAAAGGTGGTCCTTATGGTATAATAAGTTACGAATGGCATTTATTAATCCCTACACTTTCAAATATTTATAATATTAGTCCTTGTATTTTCTGTTTTGTCAAGACAAGTTTCAAATGTCATGGTTTTAATCCACAAGTCTTATAAACTAACGTTCTTAGTCTAAAAGTTTTTATAGTTATATCCTCGGTATAAAAACTTTACTTAAGTGTAAAATCACTAAGTGAGCTTATTAAGTGCACCAAAAGAGCTAATGGGCTTCCCAGACCCTTATTGAGCTTACAAGATCCATTATCAATTCTTATGAGCTAAGGATTTATTAATGGGCCTAATTACAACTTTAGATCCATCAATGTTAGAGTTTTACTACATAGGTCCATAAGACAATAAATGGGCCTAATGGTCTTCCGAATGGGCCTAAGCATATTTTAGTTCATTAATAATTAAAGGTTTGCTAAGTGAGCTTACTAGGCATTAAATGGGCCTAATATGTTTAGTTAATGGTTCGGCTATAAGGTATTGGGCCTATATGGCCTATTCAAGTCTGGGTTACTGTTATTTGTGCTTAACTAGTCCATTAATAATACTTAACAATTTATCTAGGTGTGAAGTTTATGAAACCTTACAAGCTTATTGGTTCTTAAAGGTTAATTCAAGATCTCCAAAGAAAATTTTATAAAATCAAATTATAGATTTCCCCGAACATTTCATTAGATTTTTCAATATTTGTAAAATCTAATTAAGTTTACTAAAGATTTCCTAAGATTGAGTAAAATAGGTAGATCTATTTAGATTTTTAGAGACTTAAAATCTTCTTAGATTTTCTAACGGGTTCTAGAGATTCTGTTAGATTTCCAATGTTCCCAAAGTTTTTATCTAAATTTCCATTTAAATATTTCCATGTGTCTGTTATGTATTAGATTGTTCGTGGTTATAATGCATTGTTCGGCCATCATACTTCAGAAGCCATTCTATAAACGTTTGAGTGGCGAGGGAACTTTAAACCGTAAACCCAACCACTCAGTCAAAACGTAATATCGAGATGAAACATCTTTAGTATAAAGCTCCCTACTAACATTGCATGTTTATTTGTTTTGTTAAGTACTTGAGTATTTAATATTTCTATAATAAATATTAAATAGTTATATTACGTAAATACGTACAAGTTAGCATCTAATACAATCAACAATTACGAATGCATACAATAATGAATGCGCACTTAAATCATATAGTTATGCATGCTCTCTATGCTATATGCTCTCTAAGTATGTCCCCAAAAAATCCCCAAAAGATTTTTATAAAGTTATAGTCTAGTTTTAAATAAAAGAAAAATATTTTTTTTATTCTTATTTTATTTAAAATTTAATCTGGTTCGCTATAACTAAAGCTCTAATACCATTCTCTGTAACACCCCCATAAAGCGGGTATCACAGTGGTGGATCGATGAGGAAATAGCTTACAAAGCACAGATCATAATTATATGATTTTTAAAATACAGTTGATGTAAACATTGAATTTGGTACAATCATTTAAATCGTTGAATAACATTTGTTATGAATATCCCAGTAAAAGATAATCTCCCGTCATTTTTATGCTCCTAAATGATGCTCAATCTATGCTCAAATAATCTTGCTAAATAACCTGGGAAAAGCATGCTTAAAACAGTCAACATAAAGTTGGTGAATTTACAGATTTTAACAATTAATTAGTTTTGACATACAATAATCATAGAAGTAATATTACACAAAGCAATATTACTAAAATATAAATAACATTTGTTTATTATTAGAAACTGAAGCTTAACCCCATAGTCCTCAACAGATGAGGACGTAGTGTCTTACAAAAAGACACCCATTCCAGTTCCAACATGGTATACGTCTGTTGTCCCGGCCAAGGCACAGTAAGCATGACTCACCCAGACGCGGATGGTCAATCCCTAATAGATCTATTTATAACATTTGGGCGATTTACAACAATTTAACAGTTTCAATAGTAAGCAATCATAATCCAGTTTATACAATCCAGTTATGTCCAATATATGTTTGCATATTTTCTTTCCCAAAAAGGGAAAGTTTTATCAAAGTTTATAGGGAGCTGTAAACTCACCTGATACAATTGTCACAATAGTTAATAGAGAACGAACGTCAATCAAGAATACATGTCAACAATCGATACATGATCATACGAGAACTAAAGTTAACGAGGCGCGTCTTAGGCTTGAGACAAGAAATAAATCGTACATATATGTAATAAGTATGTTTTAATAAGTTCTTGGACATTGCATAAGTTTTATGATTCTTTATAAAACTTTTAGGTGAACACTTAGTCATTTTAAGTGAAAAATCCAAGTTAACACTTTTAGCCCATCTTAAGCCAATAGTGGTCCTCTACCCAAGTATTTGACTTAAGTCCATTTTAAATTCAGTATACTACTCTAAGTTGGTTATAAATCTCAGGTCCAATAATGGCCTAATAGCCATTTCAAGTGTAAGTTGAGCTTTTATGACCCAAGTCCACTTTGTATAGTTTTTGGGTTCTGAAACACATCACAACCACATACACTTAATATTTCACGTTGGTCGGGTCTCGGGTCATCTAGTCATCAGTATATAAATAAGTACAAAATACCCGACAAGTGGATCCTACCACGTTGGTTTATATAAGAATCATCACATTTTACGTTAATGAGTTATAATCCGTTTATTATAATTTTCCCGACATGTCCCGCTAATTTATTCATATCTCTTGAACCGTAAATCATCTAAGTGTGTTCTTATTACCAAAACCATTATTAACTCATGTACTACACTTATTATAAGTCTAATTACCCCAAATTTATACTTTTCATAGCTAATTAACCCATTTCCTAACTTAGAAGAGTTGGCTGTTTTTGGGCAGCCAAACTCGTTTTCACCATTTTGGTCGTCATTTCCAAACCGTAAGGAACTGGTAAATCATCCAATTGATTCTACTTATTCATGATTTTATCTACAACTTACTGTATACCTTTTTCAATGATTCTGAGTTTTTATATGAGAAAACAGTCCGTGAAGACAGTATGTTCAGATCTGACTAGTTTTAACTATTTTCGTCCCCATTTCCAAACCGTAAGGAATTGGTAAATCATCCAATTGATTCTAGTTCTTCATGATTTTATCTACAACTTTTAGTTTTACATATTCGTAGGTCAGTATACAAATTTTACAAGAAAACAGTTCATCAAAACAGTATGTTCAGATCTGACTAGTTTTTACTATTTTGGTCATATCTTACTATCTAAAATTCGTCACGAGACGAGCCACCCGGGGAATTAACCACAAAACAATTATCTATCTTAATATGTAAGTATTTTTTGTATCCCAAACCTACTGAGTTTGCCATGCAATCTGTTTTTGTTACGGTTCAAAAATTGTTATGAATCAAATCGTTACTAGAGCTTGTTTAGCTTGATTTTTAGTGTTCAAAATCTTATATACAATGTCCCAATACTCATTAATCCATTTCGTACACACACACACACACATATATATATATATATATATATATATATATATATATATATATATATATATATATATATATATATATATATATATATATATATATATATATATATATATATATATATATATATATATATATATATATATATATATATATATATATATATATATATATATATATATATATATATATATATATATATATATATATATATATATATATATATATATATATATATATATATATATATATATATATATATATATATATATATATATATATATATATATATATATATATATATATATATATATATATATATATATATATATATATATACTAGTTTCGTAACCCACCCAACGGGCGGGTATGTTTCATTAATTTTTTTAAAATAACATTGCTCGATTTGTTATATTAGTTGACAGGTAGATATATAAGGTTTAACTGTTTTTGTTTAAAAGAATCTTTCCTTACATCTATGCTTTCTCACTCGCTGAACTGATTATGTCCCATGTTAATCTTGCGATGTAGAGAAATACACTGTTGTGTGTTTGTTAGTATATATGTTTAAAAAATTGTTTGAAAATATGTTATATTCTTTTTAGTTTAACATATATTTGTTGTTTTTATTTTTCTAATAAAAATGATTTAAAATTTAGTTAGTGTTAGTCGATGTAACTCTGAATGAACGATTGATTTTAGCCACATATTAATCTTTGAGTGTACAAAATTATTAGATTGTTTTTTAAAATTTTGAGTTTGTAATTCACTTGTTTTATTGCAATTTGATTAATATTTCATTAGTTGTTTAGTATAAATTTATGTAAAATTTTAATTATAATATTATCTTGACTCGCTATTTTATACATTGTTTTCTAGTATAAAACAAAAAGAAAAGAGACAAAGAGAAAAAAATAGGAGAGTGGTGTAGAAGAGAGGAATGACAAAGGATTTTTTTATCTTGTATTAGATCAGTAAAACAATTGATTTTATTTCCTAATAAACATCAAGTATGTGATCGAAATTGCATTCATAAATATCATGTGGCCTTGTGGAACGCACTCAAACATATCTTTTCCGTGATACAATCATTATGATTTTCCCAGGAAAAAAAGTTCGTCGATAGTATACAAACTTGCCCTTCGGTAGAAAGATAACTTAATTCTCGTCACGACGTTATGTTTCATTTTACGTAACGATTAACGATTTGTGATATATTTAATTTTTGAAAAATAGATTTTTTTTGTTAGATAAAAAAATAAACTGTTGTGATTATTGAGTTTATGCATAAAAAAAGTGTATGTTAGAACTGTTAGGAGGCACGCTTTGTTTCTCTCTTGACTCCCATCTTATGCACCTCTCGAGCCAGGCGCTTTTTTATTTTCTAGAATCCGTCGTACATTTCTGAAAGTACCCAATATCATGTTAATAGCTGCTTTATTTAATCATTTACGTAACTTGCATATCTAATAAACACGTTTGGTTTTCAATTATTAACTAAATGAAAGTATGATTGTATACAGAAAGATTTCCAAAAAAATAATTACTGATAATTGTCTTCTTCATTGAGAGGCAATCAAAAAATGTAACTATAATTGTATACATTAGTTGTATAGCTGGCGTTGAATAGAGAGCATTGGCACAACCAACCTGTATTTATGTGTACGTAATCAAATCTAAACCACATAATAATGTAAACGACGCTGATGAATAATGTTAAAGAAAGAATAAGGCAAACATAGATGAGATTTAGAAAGATTAAGGTTGATAGAGTATCTAACTTTAAGAGAACAGACATGTAGTAGCATAATTGAACCATATAGAGCAGAATGAAGGTTTTCCACACACAAATCAAGTGCACCACATGACTGGGAGACCAATGAATATGGCCAAATGAATTTGAATGTAATAACAAAACAATAATGATCAAAGTAAACAAATCATTATAAAAATAGGAAATCCATTTTGTATTATTTAGGATTATATTTTCACAAATTAACTGTCTAAAAATGAGTGGAAGGAAATAAACATTCCTGAAAATGCTGCGAGTAGCAGTCTCTATACTAAGTTGTAGTGTGCAATTTTTCCCAAAAGATATCTGTCAGAAAAAGGGACACACGATTTTTTTTATCTGAATCAACTTTAGATAAGTCACAACGCTCGAGAGCATATGTATTTCCATTATCACATGGAATATGAATGTTGCTGAGATAACGCTTACAATAATTGACACTAAAACCAACACTAAGATTAACACTAAAGGGATATTTATACAGGAAGTCATAAAATTAATTTTTATACTGATTATGAGGTGACTGATTAACAAAAGTAGACGCACATGTCTCGTCTGTTGACGATGCAAAATGCTGATGACCCAAACATGATATAGCATGCTGATTTAATCACTGATATAACACGGGGTCCACTCATTGTAACTAAAGTAAAGTGGCTTTTAGACCCGCTAGAGATAAAACATAACCCAAATCAATCTATTTTAGTGAATAAACTGAATACGATACCTTTACGAATACATAAACTTACCAAACCAAAAGCAAATTTGTAATGTTAGATAAACAAATTGCTACTACAAAAGTGACCAAGATCATAGTCGTGGATCAAAAACTTGAATACCTTACACTTGCAACATGTAATGTTATGGTAATAATATATATTGAGTTTAGTGTAATGATACAGATTAGTGTTACACCTTAGCTTGTGTTTATAGACTCTACACCAAAATGCTTATAAAGAAAACAACAACCTTTTGATTGTTGTGACATAATTTTAGGGTGCAATAAATACTGTATAAATCTGAGCAGTGGCAACGATAATATATTCATCTTGGTGATACTTGTAAAAGCTTTTCAACATTTAATGGCCACAAGCAGATGTCAAATTCACATACCATATCCAAACACCCCTTGATCACGATTAATTCAACTTGTTTTTAAAATATACATTGAGCAAATAGTTGTACTCACAGCAAGACACCTGAGTTCTTCGAAAACCAACCTGAATGAGGACGGGAAGAAAATCCATCCAAAATTTCTGCAAAAGCTCGCACTGAGATGCAAGTCGGCTTGTGGAATTCAACAGAGGCGTAGTGGTGCTCTTGTTGACCACATGACTTGACCTCTCGGAATTTGTAGAAGGCATGAAACCAACTTCCTTAGAATCTTTATTTCCTGAGGGATCTACAGCGACAGATGGAGTAATGTTAGTTTTCTTCATTTTCCTTTTAATTAGAGCCAGAACTATCAAATATATTTACGCTCTTAGTATTACCCTCATTGAAAATAGATGCTTCAAACCCAACAAGCTCCTCAATGGTGGGTTTCTTGGAATAAAGCACACTGTTCCAAAAAATATATGTCGCACAAGGTTTGGAAAATACTAACTTGTTAGTAGTATAAGCATCCTGATAAGATACACATTAGGAGTCATAGAGGGCTCACGAGTTGAAGATCCATTAGAGCCATCATCAGCGTCAGAAGATGCACTTGACAACCTGGTCTTAACATCTTCATAGAAAAAGAAGCTACAATTATTGAAGCAAAAATAGGAATGAAGCCTTAGCAATAAAGAAAGCACAATAACTTTATTTTTTCTAACTAAAATAATAAATGTGTGTGCATCAGTAGATAAAAAGTTTTCAAATATAGTCAGCTGATTTGCATTAGTTAATGCCACACCCCACGATCAACAAATTGAGAAGTGAGTAACTTGTTATTTTGTGGAAGGCGGGTAAACAAATTTATGAAATTATTATCAAAGTAAAGTTATAACCAACTTTGAATTTTCTAATATAATTGTCGACAAACAAATCTTAGACAAAGAAGGCTTGAACGATCGCTCTCCAAATGTTTCAATGAATGAGCTGGAACCTGCACAATGAGCATACTATTAATAAATTTCTTGCATAAGTAAGATTATAGTGAGTTCAACGTACATCATAGACCTGCTATATTAAACTAATTAGTTGGCTATAACAAAAAACAATTTTTAGAGTTTTGAACAGAAGCCAAAGCTCTTAGAGAGATGATACTCTGTCAAAAAAAAGTTCTAAACCATTGGCTCTTACAGGCTTGCAGCAAATTAGAACAAATTAAATCTTAGATATCATTTGAAAAATTAAGGTAACTTTTTAGAGCGTTGATTGATTGGTTATCGTATGATTATCTATTTATTCAAATAATCAGTTGATTACGGGGATAACTTAAAAGTTCTTGTTGACCTCCACTTTAGACTATTAAAAACGTGTCATATATAGTTGTAGTTGTTAAATCACGAGGAAATAAATATAGATGAAATGTTATCTACTATGTCTTTTCTAGTACCGTCTATTATCCGATTTGTATTGTTCACTAGATTTCCTCTGTAGCCACCATACTTGGCTGCTTTAGCTGCAAAGCTCAGCGCATAAAGGCTGGTGGGACATCAGTTGAGGATCTGATGAGTGATGTAGCTAGTCCTGTTGTAGCTAATGATGTGGTAGATAAATTAGGTAGTCGTAGTTTGGTGGTGAACCACATGGGGACATGGGGTGGTGGCGTTGTATGGGGACGTGGTCAGTTTTTTTTGGAGACTTACGTTTGTCCTCGGCTCTTACGACACTATAACCTCACTAGAATTAGTTCAAGGATTTCGATGATCCCTCCCTCGTCTGGGTTTGTAGGACTTATAGTGTGAGGTCAGGAGTATTCTACACTATAATATCTCACTGAGCTGTAGGAAATGAGGTCTGGGTCTTGGCCATTATTGGTGAGTTCTAAATAGGGTGAATATAAAGCTTTGTATTACTTGTAGGTTGTTTCTTCTTAGCCAATGTTCTGTTTTGTGCCACCGTTCAGGTTCTTATGTATACACAAAGGCCCCTTAGAAGGCCTATCACTTGAAACTACAATAGCCTTTCGAGGTAGCTTACAAAATAAAAGGAAAACTATATCAAAATGATACTAATTTCGAAATAGTTGGTGAATTTTAATTGCATGAACACATCAGACCATGCCTGAGTATATAAAAACATACAAACTATCCAGGACACAATATATTTTCCATTAACTTATTGGCTAGCGCCTAGCAAAATATGAAACATTGGCTATTATGCGGATAAATCAAGAATAGTAACACATTTTTAAAAGCATAGCAGATAACAAACCTGGTTAACTTTTAGATATCCTCCCAACACTATGTCTACCAATGCAGGCATAGGCTTGGATACTGATGAAATCACCAGTATTTGCTTCTCTGTCTACCTGCAAGCTTTCTCGTAGGTGATCAGATCAAGCCTGGACCTTATGAATCAGAATAATACTATAGAATTAGTTAATACTGGTAATAGATGAAACCAGAATCTGAAGCTAGATTATCTAGACAGATCTTCACAGTTGGTAGTAAATCTTCATGACCAATATTGTCAATGACAACCTTGAAAATACCAATGAGTTTAATGCCATTTTACATCAAGTTAATTCTTTTGACTAAAAAACTAAACTTAATATAGTTTTATAAAATTGCATTTAACTTGCTATATATTCAAAAACTTGGTATGAATATACCAAATTTTAGTGATGTAGAGTAATTCAACCAACAATAGTAGGTCCAAAGACATAACACCGATGTGTTCCACCTTTTAATACCTACAACAATGCCTGCAAGCTTATCAGTTTATAGTTGGTTGTTAAAATGAGGAAAAACAATAATTAATTTTGCTTTCTATTCAATTGAGACTCGTACTTTTTATTTTCATGTCTAACCCAAACTCCTTCACGGAGATCGATTCGAATGAAACTCTACACCAAATAAGAGGGCGTTTAAGATTGCTTCTTTTGCTTATGTTACTATTTAACAATAAAGCTAATAAGAAGAAACATTCATTTATCAATTCATTTGTCTAAGAAAATTTAAAAATGAAGATCGTACGAACGAACCTCCCTTTGTTGTAACAGCTCGTCTCTGGCATAATGAAAATGTTCACAGACTTCGTACCGGTAATAATCTGGCTATGAAAAACTATAATGTAGAGTAAGAAAAGTTATAAATGCAATAGATTACATATCAGAATCAATAGAATCAGGTGAACATTGCTTACCTTCATAAGATCAAAAACCTTTCATAAAGAATCGCCGTTTTGTAGTAACTAAAAAACCATTATACACATAATCATAAGTTTGTACAGTCAAACACGTCAGGTTGATACCAAATATAAATTGTCAAAATAGTTCTTAATGTATTTTAAAATCTAAAATACACAATTTAGTAAGCCAATAAGTGACTTCTACTATACACAAGTGAGCACAAGATCTTCTATTAGACTATCTTGATCTTTCTGTTTGATATTCTTTTGGTCATTAACTTCCAATAGATGCTGTAAAAATGAAAAAACTTGGTCGAGGTGCTTATATTGAAATTGAAGTGATTGTTTATAGTCAAGAAAAGCTAGAGAACAGAAAAAAGAAATTTGAAGTTAGAGAAAGAGAACATGTGCTTACTACACGTACGCTTCACAAACGACCTTCTTATATCATTCAAAATTTGTAGCTATAGTTTCTATTGCTTCCTTGTTAAAGCATGTTCTGTTTGCCGTATAACAATACTATTTTGTTCTGAGTATTAACAATAACATACTTAGATCTGGTAACCTTGCATCTAATAATTTATGACTTGTGTTTCTAGACTGATTTACGTTGCTGCAAACTTAACCGGTGAAGGTGATAAGACTATTGAAAACTTGTTGCTCTTGGATATAACTCCCTTATCATTGGGTATACATACACTTGGGAGACCTAATGAGTGTTGTGATACCGCATAACACTTCCTTATCATTGGGTATACATACACTTGGGAGACCTAATGAGTGTTGTGATACCGCATAACACTAAAATACCTACAACTATGTCCAGGGGTTACCACACAAGCTCTGACAACCAATCTACCCTAAATATTGTTGTTTATCAAGGGGAAAGGGCCAGATCTACTGATAACCATTTCTTGGGGGAATTTTCAATTTCTGCTATACCACTTGCTCCCAAATGAGTATCTTCAATTATGGTATGGTTTCAAATAGATAGCAATGGTATCCTCACCGTCACTGTTGGAATAATATCCACTGGTAAGAGGGAGAAAGTCACAATTACCAATGCAAGCGAGATACTTGCATAACTAATTGTATGGTTCCACTTATTCCGTAAATATAAACGGTTACTAAGCAATCCAAAACGCTCCCTTAATTTTCTTTTCTTTTCAACGTCTTACCAGAGTTTTAAGAAATCTAAGTCTCCTACTCCTCGCCATAGCCTCCATGTCCTATTTTTATTGCAAAAAACTCACAACCAATGTTAAAAAAGAAATAAGAACTACTACTTGTAAAGTTTAAGATGCATACCCAATAGGTTTTTGTTGTAAGGCACATTGGTTCTTGATCGTTTCGTCACCTTTTCATAAGGTGCTTGATCCTACATAGATCACCCAATGAACCAAAGTAAATATCAATAAACATAAATATATACGATAATCAAATTCTGTATAGTTGCCACAAATTAAAAAGGGTGTATGGGATTGCTTCTAAACTTCTAATAATTTTAGGAGCCCGAAACCAGTTTTAAAACTTAAAACAAAGCAAATAACTGGTATTGGTTTGAACCACCAAAATTCAGTTTATAGTTGGAATCAAACATCGCAAAAAGTAGTAGTCTTTTTAATTTCTGGTTGAGCTTGTTAAATAAGATCAAAACCCTTGTGAAGGGAACGATGCCCCTTTGCTGAAATTGCAGCTGACTTCTTAAAACCTGCAATCACAAGAAAAATGTCGTATACATACGATTTAATCACATAAGCGAATGAAACATTAGATGAAAAAAATGTATGAACCATAAGCATAGATGACTGTCAGAAGGATGTCTTGTAGACCCATAGCATCAAAACTAAATAAGAAAAAGGTTAACATGATCAGATAAAGGATATTTTTTCCTCATAAAGCTAATGATATGATCAGTACCAAAAGATAGAAATATATTCATACCTAACATATGTAATTTTAAGAGATGGTCGATTCAAAAAACACAAATAGCAGCAATATAGAGACAACATGTACCTGCTGAGGAGCTCTTTTTAACCAATAACGCCATAAATTATTGCTGCACAATTTTTGTTAGCCTTTTGGGTGACATAGTCGCTTCTTTAAAAGTCGCTTACCACATAATGTTACGTAGTCATCAATAAACTTGTAGCGTTCTTGGTACCAATTTGACCATTGTTTGTCCATCCATCTTGAAGCAAGTATTCTTACTTTTGTTTCCAATACTTGCACATACAGAATATGCAATCTCATAAATATAACATATATAACATATATTATTTATTTTTGTGTAACACATAAGTTTTTGTATTAAACCTTAATATTCAGACATTATATAATTACTATCACCCTATATTATGATAAATAGGGAATGATGATTAGGTTTTTGTAGATACGCCCTTCTGACCTCAAATTCTTTAAGTATGCCACCATGTATACAACTAATCCTGCAAAGAAAACCGATATTATTATGGGGTGAAAACCAAACTGCGTTTAAGAAGAAATGTTTGTTTAAACAAAAGCATAAATAAAATCGATACTCGTAAAACAAATAAGAGACGTCCCTTTATTAAAGAGAAAAGTGTTTTTATTTTCGGGCCAATAACCTGAATCCAATTCGGAAATTACATAGTACAAAGTACAAACATAACATGCAAGAAGTTTTGAGAATTAGTATACAATTCCTGCAAAAAACTACAAAGAAAAAAGATGACATAACTACATGTATCACTTTCTAACATGTGAATAAATACCTGAGATCATGATGATGATGGCGATTTAAGGTTTTTTTTTTTTGAATCTGAGTGCTTTTGATTTAACGGAGATAGTGAATGTGGTTGATACGATTAATATTAGGGTTTAGAATGATAAAAAAACAGTCGAATGTTTTTTTGTGACAAACCAACCAGCCGATATATTTGTGATTATCTTTAAAATATATCTTCATATATATTTTTAATACAACTAAATTTTAATTCAAAAATAATATATTTTCCAAAATAAATTAAATATAACTATAGCCAATGAGATAATGCCACATAGGATATGAGGTGGCGCCATCTTATTATCCTATGTCAAACTTAGCCCCATATATATATTTTATATATATATATATATATATATATATATATATATATATATATATATATATATATATATATATATATATATATATATATATATATATATATATATATATATATATATATATATATTCGGAATATATATAAGATCAAGAAAATAAAAGGAATGATAAATAAGAACGAGATGTAGATCTTACGAGGCTTATCAAAGTCGTTGTACTAGTGAGTGAGCGAGCAACCATCCAAGATCTTGTCATCACTTGATGTGACCACCATGCATGGATAGATCCGGACTGGATCTACAAGTTTCACTTGATGTAACCATCATGCATGTATAGATCTGGGGTAGATCTACACGTTTTACTTGATGCATGTATAGATCCGGGGTAGATCTACACGTTTTACTTGGTGCATGTATAGATCTAGGGTAGATCTACACGTTTGACTTGATGCATGTATAGATCCGGGGTAGATCTACACGTTTTACTTGATGCATGTATAGATCCGGGGTAGATCTACACGTTTTACTTGGTGCATGTATAGATCCGGGGTAGATCTACACGTTTTACTTGATGCATGTATAGATCCGGGGTAGATCTACACGTTTTACTTGATGCATGTATAGATCCGCCATGGAAATAAAAGAAAATCTAGAAAGTGTAACGCATGTAGGAGATTTACATACCAATGTGTAGATATCGAGATTTCCAAGATGGGTATTTGATTTGTTTTTGAATATTCAAACAAGAAAATCAAAAATTTGATGATCTATGTGGGTTGGGGTTCACGGCTCAAAGAAGAAAAGAAAAGAGAGAGAGAATTTTTGGTGTGTGTGTGTGTTTTGTGTGAGAAAAATGAAGAGTATGAGGAGACATAGCCCTTATATAGGGTGGGAGGAAGTGTGACAAGTGTCACCTACTTAGACATTGTCCAATGAGAAGCAAGAAGGTGGGTGGACATGATGGACATGTGTCACCAACCTAGAGTTGGTCCAATGGGGAAGTGAGGTGTGTTGGTGGCTTGTCTAGTGGGCACAAAAGAGTTGTTGGGCTTCTTAAACCTCTTATTGGGCTTATTAAGCCCATTACTATCCAAGGTCTAAATAGTTGGGCTTATAAGGCCACAAATGGGCCTAAAGTGTATCTTGTATTATAACTTTCGTTATTACACGGTTCGGGTCACGTTCGAGGTTTATGAATTTTTGATTCATCTTACGAGGATTTCGTAATTGATTGCAGTGTTTTACCACACATTTAGGAAAAGGAGGTAAATAGGGAAAGTATTAAATACGACGGTTTAGGAAAACCGTGTACAAATGACCCTAATGAAATGAAAGTTCGTTTCCCAAGGAGGTATATGTGTGTGAATAATTCGTAATTGGTTTGAGATTAATATTTGAAAGAAGGGGATGAGAAAAGAGAATGACGAAGACGTGAAATTAATTACTACTACGACTAAACGTAAAACCGTAAAAATGGCTAAAATAAAAATTAATTCTAAAAATTCCCAAAAATTTACCAAAAATCAAAATAAATAAACTAAGAGTTTACCAATAATCAAAACTTTTTCAAACCTTTTAATTAAATAAATATTAATTTTTAAATGCTAATTAAAGCTCTAAAAAAATTAATTACCAAAAAGCCCAAATAAAGATTTTTCATTTGGTAAACCTCTAAAATGACCTAAAAAGATTAAAAACTGTTTTTATAAATTTTTAAACTAAGAAAAACTATTTAAAATGATTTAAAAACTATTAAAACTTAAAATAATTATAAAAATTAATCTAAAGATGAAAAATTAATCTAAGAGTTGAAAAAATCCTATTTTAATGTAATTAAGCTAAAAAATATATAAAAAGTGCAAAAATGTAAAATTTGAAAAATAATGATAAAATAATATTAAAATAATATTAAAAATCCAAAAATTGTAAAAAAATTCTAAAAACTTGCAAACTAGTTTATTTTAACCTAAATAATCAGAAAATGAAAGTGAAATTACCAAAATACCCCTAATGGCCCCCCAAATGGGCTAAAAGCAAAATCAGTCAACCTTAATGGGCTTTTGGGCCCAAAAAGTCAAACTAAGCCCAAATGACCTGAAAAAGCACTATCTGATTCAAAATTTAATTCTAAGCACAAAAGTCTGAAGGCCCAAAAGCTGAAACTGAGCTTATCACAGCTTAAATAACAAACAACTTATGCTTATTGAGCCAATAAGCCCATTAAGCAATAAGCCAATGCCATAAGCTCTGCTTAAACACACAACCTTCTTTTGAGATGCCTAAGAGATCTGTGAAAAGAAATTTTAAAAAAGCACACTCAATAAGCCAGAAATAAGCCAAGAAGATTTTCACTAAAAGACAAAATAGTCGACTTGGAGTTCTAGACCACCTCAGGACTTGATTCAACTTGAAAAAGACTCTAAACAACTTAATTAAGCCAAAACAATCAAGAAAGGTTCAATAAGCAAAGCCAAATAAGCTGGATAAGCCAATAAGCACTTATGAAAAAGTCAATTAAGTTGGTTTTCTAGTCAAACCCTAAAGTCAACCCATCAAATGCTCCAGTATGAACAAATGGGTCAAATAATGAGCACCTATTACAAAATAAAAGTTGTTGCTGGTTAAAATAAGCTAGAATAGCTTATTGATAAGCTGAACACAAAATTACACTAGCAGTGGCTAGCAGCAGGGGAAAGGAGTTCCCACTACTTTGACTATTTGACCTGTGATTTGTGAGAGATTTACTATGATTCAAGTGGAAACAAGGGCACCCTTGTGATCAGTGAATCACAAGGAGTCACAATCAAGCAAATAATCACACTTCCAATAAGCCAATAAGCACAGAAAAAGCCAACAATCCACAGATATTGCACAGACCTTGAAAATAAGCAGTTATGAACAAATAAGCAGTTTGAGCATGAATAAGCCAGCCAAATTGAACCAAATGCATACACAAGCTATAATAAAGTCCAATAAGCACAAATAAACTTGTTTCAAGCAATGGATCAAAGTAAAGAAGCAGATTCAAGCACCAAAAGTTACTGATTAGCAAAAGTGATTATCCAAAATCCTTTTGCTGATCTATTTGACCACCAATCCAATTTTAAGCCTTCAAATCTCTTTCCCTGATTAAGTTAAGCAAAATTTCACACTTGTTATCCCTAGTCTACCCTTAGATCTAGGTGTCCCCAAAATTTTAGCCAAAATACCCAAGTAAATCTGATTTTATAGCCCTTTGATTGATTTTGTTGTTCAAACCCACAAAACTTGCAGATAAATGTCACTTAGCACCAGGTAAACAGATACCAAACCAAAAGAACCAAGAACATCAACAAAGGAAGGGTCATATCCCTTTGAATCAGTTAACCCAAACACCCCTTTGGAATCTGATTTTGCAATCTTCCAAAGGATTGTTGTGTTTTAACCTATCAAACAAGATCCAATCCACCCTAACAACTTCTAAGCAACCTCAGAAACACAAATCAAGCCTCAAAACACAGATTCACAATAAAACATGCAAAATCACCAAAAATTCAATGAAAATTAAAAAAATGAAAAGGGAGAGGGATGCAAACCTCCAAGACTTACATCCAAGCCTGGGATTGTTTGAGCTGAGGTACTAGCAAAACAAGTACCAGCTTCCTTGTACCTGCTAAGAATAACAAACCACAATGATGAACAATAAACAATAAACTTATGATTTTTGACACACAAGTTTTATTGCTTAAAACCTTGCCTCAAAAACCTTCAAACATGAATATTGAACTCAGACTTTAGCTTATCAGATACCAAACTTTTATAAAACACAAAGGGAAATCACAAATTTTCAGAAAATCCAACTTTTATTTAATAAAAAGGAATTACAAAGATTTAAAGCTAAAATCTGGAACAAGGCTCTCTCACAAGTTGAGGAGTCCTTATATAGGCCACAAAGGCTGAGATTACAATGAGAAAACCCTAGCTATGAAGTCCCTAAAATGCCCTTGAATCTTCTAGACGCATTTGTTGTTTGAGCTGTCCAAATTCATCCTGACTGTTCATTTTAGCTTTGTAACCAAGCAAGGAGTGTGGGCTGTTGATTTTGACACCTGGCATTCCTTGGAGGCTAAGTTGGATCATGATTGGTTGGCGTGTGAATGGGTAGGGTCCTTTGGTGAGTGGGGATTGGGGTTTTGTGTGTGGGATGGGTTTCTGCATGTGTGAATCACACGTGTTACCCTTTGGTTTAAGTGAGATAGTAACTAGGGGTGAAAGGTGAACAGTAACACCTTTTGATCCGTTTTTGTAGGAGTGAAAAGTGTTTGGCGCATTTCTTTGTTTGAATGTTTCAAATGCCCATCTTTGGCCCTTGTGTTTTGGTGAAATGGATAAATCAAGTTTTGCAGCCACCAAAACGTATTCCCTTTGTATTTGAAGTTCTGATTTTCACACTTTTGCCCTAAAACTTTGGCAAAAGTGTTTTAAGGGTTGTTTTTGCCATTTTTCCATATTTGAGGGACTGATTTTGGACATTCTTGATCTTCAAAGGTCTTCATTGTATCTTTGACTTCATGAGGGACCATTATTGACAATTTAGAATAGTTGAGGGACTAAACTTGCCAATTCTTCAAAGTTGAAGGACCATTTTGTAATTTTGACAAACTTAAGGGACCAAACTTGTAATTATGAATATACAAGGGTTTTAAGTGTCATTTCTTCATAATTTGAGGATCAATCTTGTACATCTTCAAGTCTTCAAGGGTTAATCTTGGATAAATCATGAACTAGGGCCCGGTTCTTTGTACGGCTTCGTTTCTCGTGTCCGTTTTTCCTTGTTTCTTGTGATCTTTTGTCTTTTCCATGATATCCATACCTAGAACAGACAAGTAAACAAATACAAGCATATATATGGTATTTTATGACATTTTAATGCATTTAAAGCCCGAAAAGAACGATGAGATCATGTACAAATGCCATCTCATCACTCCCCCATACTAAGCCATTGTCGTGCCCTCACACAATGCTAGAATAAAGTATCTAAGCATCACCAAAATTCAATTTTATTAACCTTTATTGAAAAGTAAAAGACTTGCAACAAAACTACGAAGATGTGTAAAGACATAATGTATGATTTTCATCACGAATGTGACTTTTAGGGTCAATGAATAGAAACAAGTAAATGTCCCATAGAGTAAATTTCGTCATCCTTGATTGTCATACATTCCATGCTAAGTGCAAAAACGAGATCATTGTTGGTACAAGTCACAATGCTAACACTACTCATACGTCCAAATTGTGTAACACTTTTTCTCCCCACAATCCTAGTTATTATAAAAGGAATTGGGTTACTAGCATTTTTTAACTATTTGTCATGGATCACAAGTGATTCATATTGACTTATTTGAGTATTTATTAGTCTTAAAGCAAAGTAGCACGATTTAATCGATAGTTAGCCGAAGGACAAAAACTTTTAAAACGGCTTCTCGTGTATCTCCTTAAGTTCATATCTTGGCATAACTCGTTTCACGATTTGAGACCTTTCTCAGACCGATATTTGGCATGTACTTCATACTTCAAATCTTGGGAAGACGTTCTTGAAATTATGGTCTTCTCTTCATATATTGGAATTTCTTTACTTGACGTTTTTTAGAGATTCTTCATATTTGGACCACGACTTCATCATTTTTCTTCAATCTTTATTTTGGACTTTGATATACAACGATCCGCCTCCTTTTCGGACTTGGATATATTTATCCTCATACCTTGTAAGGGTCTTTTATGATAGACTTTCTCCATGATCTTTAGAGGAGTAATTGCTTTTCGTCGTGTGTCTCGATCCTTCATATTGATTTAGGAATAATGATACTTCACATCATCTTGGATCTTTAGCAAAAATAGAGCTCCTCGTGCCTTGTTAGGGCCTTTTTGGATCTTCACCAATCTTCGCGTCCTGCTTTAATAAGTTATGCCTTGGCTATGAACTCTATTCAACCCCGAGCAACTTTTAAATGATCTTGTGCTAGAAGCTAAGTAAACTTCCAAATCGTACGACCTTACTTATTGCAATTATTTTTATTCCTAATGCATTGATCTTATGGGAAGAAAAAGCCACAATTAAAAACATATGAGTTTTTGAAAGAACATTTTCATGTTCTACGTTTAGCATGATCACTTGTCTAACTCTATCACTTCTCGTTCTTCACTATATAAAGACCTCTAATTAAAGAGACTCGTGAATACTTAGCCATGCAAGTCAAAATTAAGCCAAATTTGGATTAGCTTTCATTAAGACTATATCAAATCAAAGTTTTGGGTTTTCAAGCAACCTATAGGATCTTGCACTTTCTTGGACTTTTTCAAGTTTAGAAATGCATTTTATAGTTCCCTTGATAAGTGACTTTCTAGGATCAATTATAGGAACTTGCGAAAAGTTCTTGTTCTTAACCCGAATGAGCTAAGACTTTCGCGTTTTAAAGTTCCCTATATAAAAGTCTAGCAAAACTTGAATTGAGAGGGTTAAGGAATGTAAAGGGCTCCAAATGCCCATCAATTCAAAAATTAGCTCTTATTCTACCCATCGGAAAATATACATTCGTGTCTTAAAAACACTTATTAAAACTAAGAAAAAATTTAAATTTTGGCCATTTTTAGCCTTATTAGCAACAAAACAAAACAAAACGCTGAAAGTTGGAAAACGTGAGGGCGTAGCAAAGCAAGTATCTATTCACCCCCCATACTAAAAGTAAACATTGTCCTCAATGTTTCGGGTCTAAAGGTGGAGCACCCCCATACTAGAGACGAAGAATCGAATGCTTAGGATCTAGCATGGAAAGGGTGATCAACAATATATCTAAAGCCGTTTATTAAGTATCCTAAAAGATAATTGTTAGAACAATAAAGGATATGTCAATGGATTCGTGAAAAACTTCTTCAAGCAAACGATGGAGGCTCACGTAAACGAACATGAGAGTCTTCAATCGTAGATGATGATGATCTAGATAACACAATCACAAACAACCACGAGACAACGAGTTGGAAGGGCACAAATCCCCTCTCATTATTTATTAGAAAGCATAAAAAGATAAGCATGGGATCTCCCCCATGAGGCACCTCGTTTTTGATTACCGAGTCATGAGCTCGACTCGATCCCCTCAATGCTAATTATCATTGGGGAAGGTGACTTGGTCGAGGTCAACCATTGAAGGAATTTCCCCACCAAAGTAGTGCTTAAGCCTATGTCCGTTCACCTTGAAGTTAGGACCATCATCTTGAGATAGCTCGATGGTCCCATAAGGAAATACTTGTGTAACGGTGAAAGGACCCGACCAACGAGATTTCAATTTCCCAGAAAATATCTTTAGTATAGAGTTAAAAAGTAACTCTTGATCACCAACGTTAAAAACTCGGTTTTTAATCTTTGCATCATGAAACTTTTTAGTCTTTTATTTAAAAATCAATGAATTTTCATAAGCATTGTCTCTTAGTTCATCCAATTCATTCAATTGTATTTTCCGGTGATCTCCCGCGGTCTTTAAGTCAAAGTTTGCATGCTTAAGGGCCCAATATGCCTTGTGCTCCAATTCAATGGGCAAATGACAATTCTTCCCATAGACTAACTTATAAGGACTACAACCGATAGGTATCTTATAAGCGGTCCTAAAGGCCCATAAAGCGTCATCGAGTTTGTCGGACCATGAAGCACGGTTTTCCCCAATCGACCTTTCTAAAATCCTCTTCAAAACTCAGTTCGAAACCTCGACTTGCCCACTCGTTTGCGGGTGATAAGCCGTAGAAAGACGAAGAGTAACTCCAAATTTCTTTAAGACCTTCTCGAATTGGTCATTACAAAAATGGGTTCCACGATCGCTTATAATAGCACGAGGGGTTCCGAACCGAGAGAATAGTTGCTTTAAAAACTTCACTACCACACGAGCATCATTAGTAGGTAAAGCCTTAGATTCCACCCACTTAGAAAGGTAGTCAACCGCGACGAGGATATACTTGTTACCATGAGACGATGGGAACGGCCCCATAAAGTCTATGCCCCAAATGTCGAAAATCTCACACACTTGAATTATGTTTTGTGGCATTTCATCACGTTGAGACGATTTTCCTTGACGTTGGCACGAATCACACGACTTCACAAGTGCGTGTGCATCACGATAGATAGAAGGCCAAAAGAAGCCGGCATAGAACACTTTCTTAGCCGTGAGATTAGCACCATTGTGACCACCCGTGGGTCCCTCGTGACAAGCTCTAAGGATGTTAGAAGCTTTGGCACCAAAAACACAACGTCGAACGAGTTGATCCGCACAAACCCGAAAGAGATAAGGGTCGTCCCAAAAATAGAACTTTACGTCACGAAAGAATTTTCGCTTTTGTTGTGTCGTCATACCCTTGATTATGAAATTGCCCGCATGGTAATTTGTAATGTGGGCAAACCATGGGGTGGTGTCTTTAGAATTCACTACACCGAGAGTCTCGAGAGGAAATGTTTCGGTGATTTCCTTGTTCTCGAAAACATCTTTGTGAGGATCTTCTAGACGAGAGAGATGATCGGCCGCTAGATTCTCGGCTCCTTTTTTGTCAAGCACGGTGACATCAAAATCTTGGAGGAGGAGCATCCAACGAAGCAATCTCGGCTTAGCATCTTGCTTAGCTAAGAGATACTTGATAGCCGAATGGTCGGTATACACGATGCTTTTAGTTAAGACGAGATAAGGTCGGAATTTCTCAAAAGCATTGACCACGGCAAGGAATTCCTTTTCCGTTGTGGTGTACCTTAATTGAGCCTCGGTCATCGTCTTACTAGCATAATGGATAGGACGGAAATGCTTTTCATAACGTTGCCCTAAGACGGCCCCTATAGCATAATCACTTGCATCGCACATGATTTCAAAGGGTAATTCCCAATTAGGAGCAACAAGAATGGGAGCTTCGGTAAGTTTCCTTTTAAGAGTTTTGAAAGCTCTAACACAATCCTCATTGAAGTTAAAAGGAGCATCCTTCTCGAGAAGGTGTGTCATAGGTCGAGAGATTTTCGAAAAGTCTTTGATGAAACGACGATAAAAGCCCGCGTGGCCTAGGAAACTCCTAACTCCCTTAACGGTTTTGGGATGAGGTAACTTGGCGATGACGTCTACCTTAGCTTTATCGACCTCAATCCCCGCTTTCGAGACCTTATGTCCTAAGACGATTCCTTGTTTACACATAAAATGACATTTTTCCCAGTTAAGCACAAAATTGGTTTCTTCACAACGTTTTAACATTTGCTCGAGATTAAATAAACACGACGTGAACGAATTGCCAAACACCGAAAAGTCATCCATAAACACTTCCATTGACTTCTCGATCATATCGTGAAAAATGGCCATCATACATCGTTGAAACGTACCCGGTGCATTACAAAGTCCGAAAGGCATCCTACGATAAGCAAACGTTCCCTAAGGACACGTAAACGTAGTCTTCTCTTGATCACGAGGGTCGATAGGGATTTGAAAGTAACCGGAAAAACCATCTAAAAAGCAATAGAATTCATTTCTCGCTAGTCGCTCCAACATTTGATCCATGAAGGGCAAAGGAAAGTGGTCTTTACGAGTGGCGTCATTTAACTTTCGGTAGTCAATACACACCCTCCAACCGGTCACAACACGAGTGGGAATTAACTTGTTGTTTTCATTAGGTACAACGGTCATTCCTCCCTTTTTAGGGACACAATGGATTGGGCTCACCCATGAGCTATCGGAGATAGGATAAATCATTCCTGCGTCAAGGAGTTTCAAAACTTCCTTTTTGATGACATCGTGAATTTTAGGGTTTACCCTTCTTAGACTTTGAATTGCGGGTTTTTAGTCTTCCTCCATTAAAATCTTGTGAGTACAAAATTTTGGGTCAATACCCTTAATGTCGGAAATTTTCCACCCAATTGCCCCTTTATGAGCTTTAAGAACTTTCAAGAGCTCGGTTTTTTCATCATTAGCAAGACCTCTTGCAATAATAACCGGCAACTTGTCATCACCTTCCAAGAATGCATATTCAAGGTGAGATGGAAGATCTTTCAATTCAAGGATAGGTGGTTCCTCGATTGAAGATTTTTGCTCAACACTCATAACTTCCATCGGCGGAAGAAATGGTGGAATAGAAGTATCACTACAAATAAACACCTCATCTTCATTGTCGATTTCATTTGAAGTAAAATCGCCTCCTTGGAATGGAGTGAGATTTGGTGTAGAATTAGTAAGAATCGGATCCAAAATAGTGGGATTGCCACTTGACGAGCTATCGGAAAAACCTAACACTTCTTGTGAAAAATCATCGCAAACCACATCAACTAAGTCAATGTGATTGATGGTAGCGATTGCATAAACATGAGAAGGTTTTGATTTTTGAGTAGCGTTTATAACAAGTTCCTATTCGTTGAATCTCAAAGTGATAGTTCTTGCATGAACGTCGATAAGCGATCTCGAGGTGTCTAAAAATGGACGACCTAAAATTAGAGGAACTTGAGGATCCGCGGGGATGTCAACTACTATAAAATCAACGGGATAGTAGAACTTCCCTACTTTCGCGAAAACATCCTCGGCTACTCCACATGCTAAAATCTTAGAATGATCGGCCATCTCGATAGACATGTTCGAAGGAGTAAGAGCCGGAAACGAAAGCGATTTCCAAATGGAAAATGGTATCAAATTAATGCTCGCACCAAGATCGGCCAAGGCGAGGCATTCTTTCATATCTTGTATGTCACAAGGAATGAGAAACTTTCCAGGGTCACCAACCTTTTCTGGTATGCGGTTAAGATAAACCGAAGAACAATTAGCAAGCTTTAAAAGCTTTTCCTTATCGCTCATCATACTTTTAAAAGTGGAAACAAAACGAGGCATATATAACAATGCGTCGGCTAAACTCACATCAAAATTCACTTGTTGAAACATTTTTATAAAAAGCTCGATTTGTTGTTTGTTACGTTCTTGCAATTTCTCTTTGTTTCGTCTTGAAGGGTAAGGTAAGGGTGGTGTGGGTTGGACATTAGGCAACGGCCTTGGAAACTCGGGTTTCATGATTGGTATTGGTTCAACCGTAGGTGTGGTATGAGCGGTACTTCGTGGGCTTGTAATATGCTCCTTTTCGACCATCACCTCGGGTTCTTTCTCGATTTCCTTCTCCGTAGAAGTACTTTAACGAGAGATTGGTTCCTTGAAAGTTTTACCACTTCGTGTAGTAATAACCTTCATTTCTCCCTTCGGGTTTGCAATGGTATCACTAGGAATACCACCCGAGGAAGAGGGTTTACACATGATTGCTTCAAACATTTTTGCCATTCGGTCTTCAAATTTTGATTTCCTTAAATCCGCTTTTAACAATTCTTGCTTAATATCATGTTGTCCTTGTTCCATCTTTTGTTGATTTTGTTGAAGACGTTGAACATTTCCTTCCATTTTATTTGCATGAGTTTTAAGTTCATTAGGAAGTTCGTTTTTAAGCTCGTTATTCAACTCGGATCTTAAGCTAATCATCCTACGTTGCATGTTATCAAACTTAGCATCATTTGCTTTAGCATAATCCAAAAATTCTCCTTGAAGATTTTTAGTGTGAGCATTTTGAAAACCTTGTGTAGTGTTTTGAAAATCACGGTTTTGGTTTTGATTAGTAACTTGTCCATTCCCACTTTGATAATTCCCTTTGTTGTAGTTACGTGAATTGCCTTGATAATTACCACCTTGATTGTTGTTTCGATAGTTATTAGCATTTGATTTGGTGGAGCTTGATTTGGGCGGGAACCTTGGCCGTTTTGGTTGTAAGTTCCCGTTGCTACGTAAGCACTGGAAGTGTTACCACCGGCGGTAATGCACTCGGAAAGATCATGAGCTCCACCACAAGACAAACAACTCTTATCAACCGCTTTAACCGAAGCGGAATTCAAAGCCTCTTGTGCTTTCCAATGAGTCATAAGATTTGAAAACCTATCGAAAAACCAATTTTCCTCATTAGCTTCATCATGTAAGGCATTAATGCTACGAGACGATGATGACGATGACGAACCCATATTGGCAACACTCGGTGTGTTACGAGGGCTATAAACCTTAGATCTATTCTCGATAATCTTTAAAGCTTCATCGGTCGTTTTGCACAAAAAATTACCACCCGTGGCGGCATTCAAATAATATCGTTCATGATCATTAAGCCCACTATAAAAAGTATCAACTTGATGTAATTCCGAATAATCATGGTGTGGACATTCATGTAACATTTCCTTAAATCGTTCCCATGCCATTGAAAAACTTTCATTATTTCATTGTACAAATCTTGAAATCTCATTTTTCAAATGTGTTGTTTTAGATGGTGGAAAAAATTTGTTCACAAACTTAGAAACGAGATCACCCCATGTCAAAATTGAATTTGGCGGTTCTTTCTCAAGCCAAATTTTAGCGGGTCCATCTAACGAGTATGGAAACAACATCATTTTAATGGCGTCATGTGGAACATCCTTAAACTTGCTAGTTGCGGTGAGACGATCAAAATTCCTTATGTGATAGTGCGGGTTGTCTTTCTCATGACCTCTAAACTTATTAGCTTGCAACATCGACATTAAACCCGTCTTAATCTTGAAATTCTCCGCAAGGATAGCGGGAATCACAATGGCCTCTCCAAAACCCTCGGTGGGTGCTTGAAGCAACTCCATCATAGTACGATTAGCCATGACGACTTCTTGTTCTACAATAGGTTCAACAATTGGAGTTTGTTCTTCAATCAACGTCTCTTGATTTCCTTGATTTTGACGACGTTTACGAGCTCGTTTTGCTTGATTACGAGTTATCATAAACTTCACGAAGAATGGGAGGTGAGCAAGGAAGATTCTTTTTGGGAGTTTTGTGAATTTTCAATTTTTTTGTGTTTTTGATTGTTTTTAATTTTTTGTGTTTTTCACGAAAGTATTTATCTATTTTTGCCTTTTTCTTTTGTTTGAGATTCGAATACAATAATTAGGAGATCAAATCCCAATTAAGGTTGTGTTTTCACACTTTTGGAGATATTTTGTATTGATTGTGATACTTAATACAATACAGTAATAATAATTTCACAAGAAAAACAAAAAAAACCGATAATACGTATTAGTAGATTTCTACTAATACAAATACTATTTATGGTTAATATTAAAAACAACAAGACAAATTAATCACGACACACCTCCCCGGTAGCGGCGCCAAAATGATTGCAGTGTTTTACCACACCTTTAGGAAAAGGAGGTAAATAGGGAAAGTATTAAATATTTAGGAAAACCGTGTACAAATGACCCTAATGAAATGAAAGTTTGTTTCACAAGGAGGTATATGTGTGTGAATAATTTGTAATTGGTTTGAGATTAATATTTGAAAGAAGGGGATGAGAAAAGAGAATGACGAAGACGTAAAATTAATTACTACTACGACTAAACGTAAAACCGTAAAAATGGCTAAAATAAAAATTAATTCTAAAAATTCCCAAAATTTTACCAAGAATCAAAATAAATGAACTAAGAGTGTACCAATGATCAAAACCTTTTCAAACCTTTTAATTAATTAAATATTAATTTTTAAATGCTAATTAAAGCCCTAAAAATTAAATTAATCATTAAAAAGCCCAAATAAAGATTTTTCAATTGGTAAACCTCTTGAATGACCTATAAAGATTAAAAACTATTTTTATAAATTTTTAAACTAAGAAAAACTATTTAAAAAGATTTAAAAACTATTAAAACTTAAAATAATTCTAAAAATTAATCTAAAGATGAAAAGATTAATCTAAGAGTTACAAAAATCCTATTTTAATGAATTTAAGCTAAGAAAAATATAAAAAGTGCAAAAATGTAAAATTTGAAAAATAATGATAAAATAATATTAAAATAATATTAAAAATCCAAAAATTGTAAAAAATTCTAAAAACTTGCAAACTAGTTTATTTTAACCTAAATAATCAGAAAATGAAAGTGAAATTACCAAAATACCCCTAATGGGCCCCCAAATGGGCTAAAAGCAAAATCAGTCAACCTTAATGGGCTTTTGGGCCCAAAAAGTCAAACTAAGCCCAAATGACCTGAAAAAGCCCTATCTGACCCAAAATTTAATTCTAAGCACAAAAGTCTGAAGGCCCAAAAGCTGAAAATGAGCTTATCACAGCTTAAATAACAAACAGCTTATGCTTATCGGGCCAATAAGCCCATTAAGCAATAAGCCAATGCCATAAGCTCTGCTTAAACACACAACCTTCTTTTGAGATGCCTAAGAGATCTTTGAAAAGAAATTTTAAAAAAGCAAACTCAATAAGCTAGAAATAAGCCAAGAAGATTTTCACTAAAAGACAAAATAATCGACTTGGAGTTCTAGACCACCTCAGGACTTGATTCAACTTGAAAAAGACTCTAAACAACTTAATTAAGCCAAAAAAATCAAGAAAAGTTCAATAAGCAAAGCCAAATAAGCTGGATAAGCCAATAAGCACTTATGAAAAAGTCAATTAAAAGTTGGTTTTCTAGTCAAACCCTAAAGTCAACCCATCAAATGCTCCAGTATGAACAAATGGGTCAAATAATGAGCACCTATTACAAAATCAAAGTTTTTGCTGGTTAAAATAAGCTAGAATAGCTTACTGATAAGCTGAACACAAAATTACACTAGCAGTGGCTGTTGGGAATAAATTATAGCCAGTCTACTTGAGCGCTGACAAGAGTAAAACAAGCGTTGAAAGGAGTAAAACAAATGCTGACAGATCAAGCGTTGACAAGACAAAGTCAAGCGTTGATACATTAAAGACAAGCACTGATGGGAAGATATACTCTACGCGTTTATTGTATTCTAGATTACTTCTAGTAAAGATAGCAACAACAATGTATTTTCTATATTTATCTTTACCTAGAATAGTTGATACGTAGATTATTGTACAAGGCTTCTTGTGTCTATAAAAGAAGACCTTTAGGTTAATGTTCGATATAAGTTTTCATACGTAAACTACTTTCATTGTAAGCAAGTTTGATATCGTTAATCAAAGTGAAAGTTTGTTTATATCTTGTGTGTTCTTGTTTAAGTGTTAATTCCGCATAACACTTAGATTGTCATATACATATACGAAGGTTTCTCTAAGTGTATTACTTGATCTAATCTCGTATACGTAAAGCTAAATCGATCTAAGTTTGGGATCAACAAGTGGTATCAGAGCTTGTTGAGGAACTTTTGATCTTAAAGAACACAAGAACCCTAAAAATCACCAAAACCCTAATTTTCTCAAAAACCCTAACAACATCATGTCAAATCAAGAACTAACCTCCTCCTCCTCACCTTTACCAAACATCAAGAATCCCATGCTTGATGCAACCAACTTTGAGTTATGGAAATTCAACTTTGAACAATACCTGGGGATCTATGACTACACACTCTGGGAGATTATTGAATATGGAAACACATTCGATAAGGCTCAAAAGATTGCTAATGCTACTGCTGGAAGAGCAGCTGTTGCTGGATGTTCTGAAGCAGATAAGAAAGAAAAGCCTGATGATGGTAGAGTTGTGGCTGCTGAAGACATAACAAAGAAAAGGGTTGACATGAAAACCCTAAATATTCTGAAACTCTCTTTGGGACAAGAGAACCAGCATAAATACAGAGGTTATGAATCTACTAAAGACCTTTGGGCAGCTCTTGAAGTTGCATATGGTGGCAATGAAGATACTAAGGAAGAGAAGAAGAAGCAACTCATGCATGATTATGCTGTCTTCAAGGCTCAACCTAATGAAAAGCTTAGTATTGTGAGAAGCAGATTGCTTGACATTACTAGCAAATTGTCCTTCATGGGGACACAACTTGGTGATGTTGACATTAATGCTACTTTTCTTAAAAGTCTTGGTGAGGCATGGAAGATTGAGGCAAGATCTATTCTTGCCAATAATACTTACAAAAGTTCCACGTTTAATGATATCTACAACAAACTGAGGCTGTTGGAAGATGAAACTCTTTTAGAGCATGGAAGCAAGTCTACCAACAGTAACATGGCCTTCTTTTCTCATAGTGAAGGTCAATTCAATCAGAAGGACTCCTACATGCATCTAGTTACTGGATCATCATGTGTCAGCGCTGGAACATGTCCTGTCAACGTCTCCTTTTCAGACGCTGACACATTCAAAAGTGACTCACCAAGAGTTAAACCTGCTGGTTTGGATCTGGATACTGTATGTGCTTATATAGCTTCTTTGCCTAATGGTTCAGTGATTACATATGAGGACCTTGAGCAGATAAGTGATGAGCACTTGGAAGAGATGGACATTAAGTGGAACATGGCTCTTGCTAGTATAAGAGCAAACAGGTGGAGCAGAAGGTTTAAGAAGAAGATGACCTTCAATGCAAAGGACACAGCTGGATTTGATAAATCCAAAGTTGAGTGCTACAACTGTCATTGTATAGGGCACTTCATGAGGGAATGCAGATCTCCTAGAAGATCTGATGCTGGTAAACCCTCAAGTCAAATTGTTAAAGCTCAAGATCCTAAAGCCATGGTTGCAGTTCAAGGAATTGATGGTATGGGATGGGATTGGAGCTATCTGGCTAAGGATGTGGAAGAGGATAAAGCTTTGGTTGCTGAAATTGAAGAAGAAGAGCATGTTGAATATGCTCTCATGGCACACTCCTCCTCTTCATCTGATAATGAGGTATACGATGATGCTTTTTGTAGTAAAGGTTGTAGGTTAAATACTGAGAGACTTAACAAAGAGGTGTTAAGATTATTAGATGATGTGAGTACTGAAAAATGCAAACTGTCTAATTACCAACTAGCTCTCACTCAAACTGAGAAGACAGTTTCTGAATACAAGAAAATTGAATTTGACTTAAAAGATAAAATAAATATCTTAAAACATGAGTTAAATGCTAGTATGGATATTAGAAACATCATGGAAAGGGTTAATGGTGAGTTACAGGCTAAGTTAGATGAGGCCATTAAGAATAAAGATAATGTTGGCCTTAAAATTCAAAGATTTGATAAGGCCACACAAACCCTAGGAGAATGTGTGAGTAAACAACGGGATCCTAAGGACATGACTGGGATTGGGATGAAAGACTACTCTGTGGTTCCACCACCAGCTGATGACTTCTATGGTGTCCAACAAAAGGACCTATCTTGGACTGGTTTGCCAGAACTCCAAGAGGAGGAATTCATTCCTCCACCAAGAGTTGTCACCCCAGTTGAAGAGTATCAACAAAAGTTGACTGACCTGAATGAATGGAAGAAAGCTAACCCTACCTTATTTGTTAAGGGTGGCTTGCTATGTGAAAGTCCTAATGAGTCAACTCCCATTAAAGTAACAACCCCAATCACTGTAAGGCTGTTGATCTTGGCTCAAACACTGTTAGAAAACCTAGCATTAAGTATGCAGAGATGTATAGGAATACTAGGTCACCTAAGAGCCAAGTTAGCAATGATGGAACAGGCTTCTTCTCTTCTAGACCTAGGGTTGTGTCTAGAAAAGCCTGTTACACTTGTGGTAGCTTTTCACATTTAGCATATAAGTGTGTCAACGCTCCCAAAGTCAGCGCTGACAGGAACAAATTCAGCACTGACAGGAACAAAGTCAACGTTGTTAGAAAGTCAAACGTTGTCAGACCCAAACCTTGTGTGCAGCAAAGTTCACAAGTTGTTAGACCTGCCCTATTCTTCATTAGAGGGTCTAACACTCATGGACAAAGACCATTTCAAAAGACAAACACTTAGTCTAATAGGCAATGGGTTTCTGTAGCAAACCCTAGGTTCAACGCTGACAAGGGTAAATTCAGCGTTGACAAGACTAATTCCAACGCTGACAGAAATGTGACCAGACCCAAATATTTGCAACCACAGGGTAAGGGATCTAAAGCTTCTTCAAGCTTGACATGGAGACCAAAGAAAGATCAAAACCCTAATGATAATGGGATTTCAATGACCTGCAACAGATTTAATTACATTTCAAAGGTCATTACAAAACCTATTGGGGTTAACTGGGTATTTCATCCAAAGAAGGATGAAAATGGGGTTGTTATGAGAACTAAGTCTGTTCTTGTTGAACAACCAGATGAATCCAAGTCTTCCAAGGCTTAGGTTCCCAAAGAAAACTAACTTGTTTTCTTTATGTGCAGGGCATTCAAAAACAGATCAATGATTATGGATATTGGGACAGTGGATGCTCAAGGCACATGACAGGGAAGGAAGATTATCTTACTAACTTCACTCCCATTAAGGATGGTGATAATGTTTACTTTGGAGGCGGATATGGTACTATCACAGGCAAAGGAACCCTTCTCACCAAGAACTTGCGTTTTGAGAACGTATTTCTGGTAAAAGAACTTGATTACAATCTTTTTAGTGTATCACAAGTTTGTGATAACAAAAATAAAGTTTTTTTTACTGATACTGAATGTTTGGTGTTAAGCAAGGATTATAAGATCCCTGATGAGAAATATATTGACTACAGAACACCTAGGCATAAAGACATATACAATGTGAATCTGAATGGGATTAGAATGAATAACAATATGTCTTGTTTTTATGCTAAAGCTTCAGTAGATGAGAGTAATTTATGGCACAGGAGACTAGGGCACATAAATTTTAAGAATATCAACAGGCTTGTGAGACTTAGCTTGGTTGATGGTTTGCCTGAAAAGGCCTTCCACAATGACCACTCTTGTGTTGCATGTCTTAAAGGCAAGCAGCACAAGGTCTCATTCAAGTCCAAACAGGTGCACTCTAGTACTAGACCTCTTCATTTTCTTCATATGGACCTCTTTGGTCCAACCAATATAGAAAGCTTGAATGGTAAGTCCTTTTGCTTTGTCATCACAGATGACTTTTCTAGGTTTACTTGGACCTTCTTTCTAGCTATGAAGAGTGACACAACTGACACTTTAATTGATTTTATCACTCAGATTGAGAAGAAAACTGGTAATGAAGTTAAAATACTTAGGAGTGATAATGGTGGTGAATTTAGGAATAAAAAGTCAGATGATTTTTGTGCCAGGAAAGGAATTACTATGCAATTTAGTGTTGCCAGAACCCCACAGCAAAATAGGGTTGCTGAGAGGAAAAATAGAACCCTAATTGAAGCAGCCAGAACCATGTTGGCTGATGCTCATTTTCCTATAGCCTTTTGGGCTGAGGCTGTTAATACAGCTTGCTATGTTCAAAATAGAGCATTGGTTAACAAAATTCAGAACAAAACACCTTATGAGTTACTTTGGGGAAGAAAACCTAATATTGGTTTTCTCAGACCTTTTGGTTGTCATGTAGTAGTTTTAGATACTAGTGATGCCTTAGGTAAATTTAGTGCAAAAGGTGATGAAGGCTACTTCATGGGGTATTCAGTGCAGAGCAAGGGATATAGGGTTTATCTTAAAGAGGAAAAACGTATTCTTGAAAGAGTACATGTTAGGTTTTTAGAGAATAAACCTAGTGATCCTGAAAGTGGTCCAAATTGGTTGTTTGACTTGGAACTTTTATCTAGAACTTTAAATTATATGCTTGTCACTAATCCAAACATTGTGAAGGTAACTTTAAATGTTGTGGAAGAACAAGTTGTTGATGTTTCAGGTACACAGGTTCATGAAAAGGTTGGATCACAAGCAGAAAAGTCATCTCCTATACAAGAATATGTTACAATCCCCATATGGACAGATGCTTTTGCTACTGCTGCTGCTGCTGGTAAAGATAATAACAGTCCCCAAGTACCACCAGATAACAACATGCATGGTCCTTCAGGCGCTGACAAAGGCAAATCTAGCACTGACAAGACCAATTCAGACGTTGATGGCTCAGACGTTGACAACAATAGTTCAAGCGTTGTTAGCTCACAAGCTGACAAACAAGGTTCAGGTGTTGACAACACTTCTACACATCTTTTCTCTTCCACTTTTGAACAAGGTGAACCTTCCAATTTATATGAAGAGGTTCATCCCCATGTAGATGAAAGAGAGTCTGATGAAGAAGATATTGGCAACATGGAGAATGAGGTTGAGGACACCAGACTTTTTGAAGGAGGAGTTCTCACTTCTACTATGAAGAATCACCCAACTTCTCAAATCATTGGTGATATTATGACTCCTGTTAGGACTAGAAGATCTCATCAAGGTCTTGGTGGATTTATTGCCAATATTCACAAGAAGGTTGATACCCCTCTTGTGCAAGCATGTTTGTTTGCCTGTTTTCTGTCACAACAGGAACCCAAGAAAATATTTGATGCTCTCAAAGAACCAAGTTGAGTGGAAGCAATGCAGGATGAGCTTCACCAATTTGCAATTCAGGATGTTTGGGAGCTGGTTTATTGTTCCAGATATGTCAGACCTATAGGGACAAGATGGGTTCTAAGAAACAAGAGAGATGAAAGAGGTATTGTGGTCAGAAACAAGGCAAGATTAGTGGCTCAGGGATATACACAAGAGGAGGGGATAGACTATGAGGAGGTCTTTGCACCAGTTGCAAGGATTGAAGCTATTAGGATCTTCTTAGCCTATGCATCCTGCATGGGCTTCACTGTCTATCAAATGGATGTCAAGAGTGCCTTCCTCTATGGAACAATTGTTGAGGAGGTATATGTGATGCAGCCTCTTGGTTTTGAGGATCCAGAGAATCCAAACAAGGTGTATAGAGTCAAGAAGGCTATGTATGGACTTCATCAAGCCCCTAGAGCATGGTATGGTACTTTGTCTACTTATTTAGTGGACAATGGATTCAAGAGGGGCACCATAGATCAGACACTATTTACAAAGAATAAAGGCAAGGATGTGTTGCTTGTTCAGGTCTATGTTGATGACATCATTTTTGGGTCTACTGATCCAAAGATGAGTGAGGATTTCTCCAACCTGATGACAGATAAATTCAAGATGAGTGCTATGGGGGAGATGAACTTCTTTCTTGGTTTACAAGTTCAGCAGAAAGAAGATGGTATCTTCATCTCCCAAGATAAGTATGTGGCAGAGATCTTGAAGAAATTTGGCTTTTCTCCACATGAAAAGAGGGCTACTACTCCTATGGATAGAGAACACCCTTGGGGAAAGATTGGAGATGGGAAAGATGTTGATTTCAGGCACTATAGATCCATGATTGGATCATTGATGTACCTTACAGCCTCCAGACCTGACATCATGTTTGTTGTGTGTGCTTGTGCACGCCATCAAGTGACTCCTAAGGAATGTCACCTCTATGCTGTGAAGAGGATCTTTAGGTATCTAAGATGTTATCCTAGTCTTGGTTTGTGGTACCCAAAGGATTCACCATTGGAGCTGATTGCATATTCAGATAGTGACTATGGAGGTGATAAGTTTGATAGAAAATCCACAACTGGTGGATGTCAGTTTCTTGGGAGCAGGTTGATATCTTGGCAATGCAAGAAACAAACTGTGGTGGCTAATTCTACAACTGAAGCTGAGTATGTGGCTGCAGCTGCTTGTTGTGGATAAGTTTTGTGGATTCAGAACTAGCTGTTGGACTATGGGTATAATTTCATGCATACCAAGATATTTGTTGACAATAACAGCACTTTATGCATTATTAAGAATCCTGTACATCATTCTAAAACTAAACACATAGAAATTAGACATCATTTTATAAGAGATTGTTTTGAAAAAGGTTTAATACAACCAAATAGGGTTGACACAGAAGAGAATGTGTCAGATTTACTAACTAAACCTTTTGATGCTGGGAGGTTTCAATACTTGGTAACAAGTATTGGAATGATCAATCTCACATAATATGTGTTTTGGAGTCTTTTTGTAAAAGTATGTACAGGATAATGCATTGTTATTGGTCTTTTTGATGATTTAGATTTTCCACTATATTTTTCTAACACTGACAAAGGTTGCTTGAACGCTGATAAGTGTTTTTGTAATGTTGTCAGCAATATATTTGTCTAACGCTGACAAAGCTTCCCTCAACGCTGTCATGTGTTATCGGGGCGTTGTCAGCAACAATGTTAGTTTTGTGGTTTTCAATCTAAATGTGCAGGTGGTGTTAGCAGTATACCATTGGATACAGAGTTGCTTATGGATCATTGGAGAAGCATTTGGGCATGTTTTTGTTTATGGATGATGGTTGGAATTTTTAATTCCTATCTTGACATAAATTTTTTATGTTCATGCATATTTTTAGCAACTTATGTATCATAGTTTAAGGGGAGGTTTTAGGAACCTTTAGGACGTTTGGGTATCCTTATGATACTCTTATCACAATTCTAGATTGTGTCCACAGGTGAGTATGAGTTAGTTTTACTAAATCATGAGACACTGTAGCATGCAAAGTTGATATACTATGCATGTTGCCAAGACATTTTTGGCCTAGAGTTGGTTGTGGTCTGTTGGGAGACTTGGGAATGATTTTTTTATGGGATTTACCTGGGAGTAACAAGGAATTTTATAAGGTAACTTAGCTGTTAAGAGTTTTGGTTAGCAAGGGACACTAGAGGACTGTTATGTCTATCTTGCATAAGCAAGTGTGCATAACTGGACAGTGCTTGCCGCCCTATAATAATTATCAGCTTTTTGGTTATCTTCTCTAGGATAAATTACTTTGTTAAGGTCATTTTTCATTTTTAAACATTTTTATTTTTGGACGCTGACAAGTATTTTTCCAAGCGTTGTTGTGACCAATTTAGACGCTGACATGGCTATGGCAAACGTTGACAAGAATATAGTCGTTGGGCGTTGATAGGTTATTTTTTACCGTTGACACTCAATGGAACCTACCCAGTTGTTACTTTTTGACATATTTTTAGGCCGTAATTTTGGGAGCAGATAAACCTCATTTAATGCATGAGATAAAATTATTCTTTTTCAATATTTTCATGATTGCATTTTGAAAATACTTGCCTATTTTTGGGCCAATCACATGCATTTTCTTCTCCTATATATTTGGCTCCTATTTTTAAACAGGGTACCTCTTATTCTTGTCTAACACAATTTTCTCTTATCAACTTCATCTTCATCAATCATTTTAACAGCTTTCAACAATGGCACCAAAGTTTAAACCATCAGATTTGGAATTGGGGTTCAGAAGTCAACACAACATGATCGCGTATCTTGAAGCTGATGATGCTCTGTTTCCCCAATACACACAAATGGTGGCGTATTTGAACGCATCTCCTATTAGGTATGCTCTTTCTCATGCACCACTCATTCCTGTCACACATATTAAATAGTTTTGGAACACTGTCAGTTCCTCAACAGTTAATAGAGTGACTACATTATCTTCTATTGTTCATGGGAGAACTTAGCTGGTTACTGAAGCTTTGGTACGCCAAGCTTTGCATCTTGATGATGCTGATGGTATAACCACCCTTCCCATTAGTGAAATAGAACAAGGACTACGGGCTTTGGGTTATCCTTTTCCTGATGAAGGAACTTTAAATAAATATCATAAACAGGAGTTTTCCCCAGCCTGGAAGTACCTAATACATGTCCTCCTACAATGTTTGAGTCCCAAGTGAACTGTGCACAATGAGATCAATAGATCTATTGCAAGTGCTATTGTGTGTATTGCTACTGGGCAAAAATTTAATTATTCCAAAATGATTTTTGAGGGCATGTGTAAAAATAAAGGGAACAAAATGACTTTAGCTTATCCCAGATTTTTACAAATGGTTTTTGATGTCCAAGGATACTGCACAAGGGATCATGATGATTTTTATGAGATCCCTGTGCAAAAGAAAGCAATTTTTATGAAGATGAACTCACCCCCACATCGTGACCTTCCCCTAACCCCAGCTATGATTGCTGTTATTGAGGCAGCTCAACCTCAACTTGACCCCCAACCTCAAATTGACCAAATACCAGAACCATTACCTTCACCACAACATATGCAAATTGACCAAGAACCCTTCGACGCTGACACGTTCAATGTTGGCGTTGATGTGCCTATTTCAAACGTTGACACACAACCTTCACAGGCCCAAACACCCCTTAACCAACCCACATCCACCCAATCCACATCATCATCTCCACCAACACAATATAGGTTACAAAAACGCCAAAGGACTACTAGAGTGTTCTCCTCTAGTGGTCCTAGCCATGTAGTAGAGAGAACCACCACCACAAGTGTGGTTGGTGCTATGGATGAGGCTGGGACTATTGGTTCTGGCTTAGCAGCTGGCCAAGGCAGTCCCACCATAATTAAGACCTCATCCATGCCCAATGAATCTGACTTGGGAGGTCAAATACCCATTTTAGAAGAGGGCAGATTGGAACCAATGACTTTGATGGAATTGACGGCAGTCTGCATGAGCTTGCAAAAGCAAAATGCAGACTTGGTACAAGTTGTCAGCACACAAGGCCTTGAACTCAAGCAATTGAGGGAGAGGATTGTTATTTTGGAGACAGCTGAGTCCAGGAGAAGGCAGACAAGGGTCCTTGTATCTGAGGAGGATTCTTACAAAGGGGAGGAAGCTGCTACTGAGCCTGTTAATTTGAGTGATAAAGGCTCACATGAAGCTGCTACAAAACCTTTTGTTGAGAGTGGAAAAGATTCATTTGATGAAGAATCTTTGGGCGTAGCTGAAGCCCTTACTGGTTTGAAGAAACAAGCAGGTTTTGATATGTCTCTAGTTGCTCCTACCAACTTAAATTTGTCATTTACAGCCATGTTGGAGGAAATTGCAAGAGGCGCTGAGACAGGTACATTAGGCGTTGACAAGACAGATTTGAACGCTGACATGAGTATTTTGGGCGCTGACAAAGCAATAGTGAGCGTTGACAGACCTGCACATGAGGGTGATGTATTCCATTCATCATCCATCATCAAGGAGGTTTCTTCACAGGTATCACCATCTACCTTACCAACAATTGATCCATTAGATAAGGGTAAGGGTATTATGGTAGAAGAGGTTGTTCCAAAGAATGCAGCACAGATTGAGTTTGATAGAAAGTTGGCTGCATAAATTATGGAACAAGAAAAGAAAAAGGTGGGTGAATCACCTTTTGTTGTCACTTCAGAAGAGCAAGAAGGAAGTGATGGAGCTAGTTCAGACTCAAGCGTTATGATCATAGAACAACCAGAGAGACTTGAGTATGGTGATGAGCTGGCCAAGGAGAAATTGAGAGAGTTGAAATTGCAGGTTGATTTTGATATGCCAGAGGTGGTTCAAATGTATCATGCTTGGGAAGATAGGTGTATGGAGAATCCACACTTGACCATTTCAGATCAGATATGGGGTTTGGAGATTCTTCTCAGAGTACAAAAGGATTGCAAGGTCATTTTGAAACACAAAGCAAGCAATGTTCTCTCAAATTTAAGAAGGGATAGAAAGGAGTTGTACTTCATGCTGCTCAGATGTCATGGAACAGGGTGGACTTACAAGAAATTGGTTGGGTTGACATTTGATGAGTTAGAATGTAGAGCTTATCCCATTTGGGTTAGAGTGCAGGAAGCAAACACTCTAAGACTTCTTTCTGATGAAAGAAAAGAAGAACTTGTAGAGGAAATGGAGCTCAAGAAGGCAATGTTTGTTCCCAGACCAGTGAAAAGGGAGTTCCTCTTGAGTTTCCCAAAGATATGGATCCATTATATCCAAGTGAAGCTGTCATAAGAAAGAGCCTCAAGCTCTCACCATTAGAAGCTTCAGATTTGGTACAAGTGTTACCACTTGATTCCAGAAACCCAATTGTAAGCTATGAAGAAGATGGATGTGGGTTTTGGAAGATTGGCAGGTATGGAAAAGAGGTTCACACTTTTACCACCCTTATATCTTTGTTTGCAAGTTTTGACATAGAAGACTTGGTAGACCTATAGAGGTTATTAGAGGCCAAGTATGAGACTGAAGCACCAACTTCAGTAAATGGAATAAAACTGTGGTCCGCATTCAAGAGAATGTGTGGACCAAAAGATGAGGATCCTGCTATTTGGAAGGATCTTGAAGATGATCTCAGTGGTCTTCAATGGAGATTGTATTCAGCTGCTGGTGTTTATTATTTGAGTTCTACAAAGTTTGCTGAGTATCTACTTGTGGATGGTCAATATTTCATGTCCAAGGAAATCTTGGAGAAGATGAGGAACACTCAGCTGGAAATTGATTATTCAAGTGACGTGGCAAAAGACTTGATCAGATTTATTTATTACCAATATGAGAAGGTTTGTAAGATTCCTCCTAGTCCTTAATGTTTATTCAGAAACTTGATCACCAGAGTAGATATCAAGTTTAGGGGAGGATTGTTGGGAATAAATTATAGCTAGTCTACTTGAGCGCTGACAAGAGTAAAACAAGCGTTGACAGGAGTAAAACAAACGCTGACAGATCAAGCGTTGACAAGAAAAAGTCAAGCGTTGATACATTGAAGACAATCATTGATGGGAAGATATACTCTACGCGTTTATTGTATTCTAGATTACTTCTAGTAAAGATAGGAACAATAATGTATTTTCTATATTTATCTTTACCTAGAATAGTTGATACGTAGATTATTGTACAAGGCTTCTTGTGTCTATAAAAGAAGACCTTTAGGTTAATGTTCGATATAAGTTTTCATACGTAAACTACTTTCATTGTAAGCAAGTTTGATATCGTTAATCAAAGTGAAAGTTTATTTATATCTTGTGTGTTCTTGTTTAAGTGTTAATTCCTCATAACACTTAGATTGTCATATACATATACAAAGGTTTCTCTAAGTGTATTACTTGATCTAATCTCGTATACATAAAGCTAAATCGATCTAAGTTTGGGATCAACAGTGGCTAGCAGCAGGGGAAAGGAGTTCCCACTGTTTTGACTATTTGACCTGTGATTTGTGAGAGATTTACTATGATTCAAGTGGAAACAAGGGCACCCTTGTGATCAGTGAATCACAAGGAGTCACAATCAAGCAAATAATCACACTTCCAATAAGCCAATAAGCACAGATAAAGCCAACAGTCCACAGATATTGCACAGACCTTGAAAATAAGCAGTTATGAACAAATAAGCAGTTTAAGCATGAATAAGCCAGCCAAATTGAACCAAATGCATACACAAGCTATAATAAAGTCCAATAAGCACAAATAAACTCGTTTTAAGCAATGGATCAAAGTAAATAAGCAGATTCAAGCACCAAAAGTTACTGATTAGCAAAAGTGATTATCCAAAATCCTTTTGCTGATCTATTTGACCACCAATCCAATTTTAAGCCTTCAAATCTCTTTCCCTGATTAAGTTAACCAAAATTTCACACTTGTTATCCCTAGTCTACCCTTAGATCTAGGTGTCCCCAAAATTTTAGCCAAAATACCCAAGTAAATCTGATTTTATAGCCCTTTGATTGATTTGGTTGTTCAAACCCACAAAACTTGTAGATAAATGTCACTTAGCACCAGGTAAACAGATACCAAACCAAAAGAACCAAGAACATCAACAAAGGAAGGGTCAAATCCCTTTGAATTAGTTAACCCAAACACCCCTTTGGAATCTGATTTTGCAATCTTCCAAAGGATTGTTGTGTTTTAACCTATCAAACAAGATCCAATCCACCCTTACAACTTCTAAGCAACCTCAGAAACAAAAATCAAGCCTCAAAACACAGATCACAATAAAACATGCAAAATCACCAAAAATTCAATGAAAATCAGGAAAATGAAAAGGGAGAGGGATGCAAACCTCCAAGACTTACATCCAAGCCTTGGATTGTTTGAGCTGAGGTACTAGCAAAACAAGTACCAGCTTCCTTGTACCTGCTAAGAATAACAAACCACAATGATGAACAATAAACAATAAACTTCTTATTTTTGACACACAAGTTTTATTGCTTAAAACCTTGCCTCAAAAACCTTCAAACATGAATATGGAACTCAGACTTTAGCTTATCAGATACCAAACTTTTATAAAACACAAAGGGAAATCACAAATTTTCAGAAAATCCAACTTTTATTTAATAAAAAGGAATTACAAAGATTTAAAGCAAAAATCTGGAACAAGGCTCTCTCACAAGTTGAGGAGTCCTTATATAGGCCACAAAGGCTGAGATTACAATGAGAAAACCCTAGCTATGAAGTCCCTAAAATACCCTTGAATCTTCTAGACGCATTTGTTGTTTGAGCTGTCCAAACTCATCCTGGTTGTTCATTTTAGCTTTGTAACCAAGCAAGGAGTGTGGGCTGTTGATTTTGACACCTGGCATTCCTTGGAGGCTAAGTTGGATCATGATTGGTTGACGTGTGAATGGGTGGGGTCCTTTGGTGAGTGAGGATTGGGGTTTTGTGTGTGGGATGGGTTTCTGCATGTGTGAATCACACGTGTTACCCTTTGGTTTAAGTGAGATAGTAACTGGGGGTGAAAGGTGAACAGTAACACCTTTTGATCTGTTTTTGTAGGAGTGGGAAGTGTTTGGCGCATTTGTTTGTTTGAATGTTTCAAATGCCCATCTTTGGCCCTTGTGTTTTGGTGAAATGGATAAATCAAGTTTTTCAGCCACCAAAACGTATTCCCTTTGTATTTGAAGTTCTGATTTTCACACTTTTGCCCCAAAACTTTGGCAAAAGTGTTTCAAGGGTTGTTTTTGCCATTTTTCCATATTTGAGGGACTGATTTTGGACATTCTTGATCTTCAAAGGTCTACATTGTATCTTTTACTTCATGAGGGACCATTATTGACAATTTAGAATAGTTGCGGGACTAAACTTGCCAATTCTTCAAAGTTGAAGGACCATTTTGTAATTTTGAAAAACTTAAGGGACCAAACTTGTAATTATGAATATACAAGGGTTTTAAGTGTCATTTGTTCATAATTTGAGGATCAATCTTGTACATCTTCAAGTCTTCAAGGGTTAATCTTGGATAAATCATGAACTAGGGCACGGTTCTTTGTACGGCTTCGTTTCTCGTGTCCGTTTTTCCTTGTTTCTTGTGATCTTTTCTCTTTTTCACGATATCCATACCTAAAACACACAAGTAAACAAGTACAAGCATATATATGGTATTTTATGACATTTTAATGCATTTAAAGCCCGAAAAGAACGATGAGGTCATGTACAAATGTCATCTCATCAGTAATTGATCCAAAAATCATTTTTCCAATAAGATGGAGTATTTATATGACGTATAAATACGAAAAACATGTTCGTTTATTTAAACGACCAGTATTTGTCATTTATCTTTTGTATAATGTAAGTATCGTTTTAGTAGAAATACTTCTTATTTAATCATTCCGTAGATAAATGTAATATTAGACAATTTAATCAAATTGTTTATCAAGTATTTCTCGACAATAATTTATGTAGTTAAATTATTGAATTATCGGTACGCGGTTTGTATGGCTTTTGTCAAATTTTCAAATCCGATGATTTTTGTATGGTTCAAAAAGGGTTTTGAAACATACTTCATTATTATTTAATGAACGAAAAATATCGGGTTTTACACCATTCACATGCCGTCTTTGAGTTTCGTCCTCAAAACTCGATTACTATTACTAGGTTGAGAAATGATCTAGGATCATTGAGTAGATTTTTATTACATTATTCTCATGGTAAAATCATGGATTTTACAAAGTAGTCGCCCCAAGATCAATAATGTGGAAGTAGAAGAACACCCTAGGAATTTACCGCTTTTTAATCATAATCAGGATCCTAATTCATCTGAATGTAATGACTCTAAGCTTGTTATTCGAAATGAAAAATCTGAAGTTATTTATGATAAATGTAATAAATGTTTCTTTACTTTTAGTCATGATGCTTGTGGTTTGACTATGAATGGGTTGAATTATGGTGGTTACACTCGAATTGACAAGCTGTGAGTCAGTGAACAACAACGCACTCCTAAGGCTAAGGTGTATGTTCCAAAAAGTACGCATGTAGGGTCTACAGAAAGTCTGGCTAAGCCTAGTAGCCCTAGATTCACCGCTAAATGGTTGCCTACTGGTAGAAACTTTGACTGTAGTGGCAAAATTATCGACACTAGTAGATCTCATACTGGCAGTGAAACGTCGGTATGTGATACGGCTTCATTATCATCTAACCCTACAGGAACCTATTTCATCGGTTGCCAAAATATTTTCTTCTCTTATCATTGGCAGGCTGTTGAAATTTGTCTCTAGTGCGTGGACTCGGGCTGTTCCAAACATATGACTGGGAATCGAAGCCTTCTCAAGAACTTTGTATGGCGTTTCATGGGAACTGTTCGATTTGGAAATGATCATGTTGCGGCAATTCTTGGCTATGGTGATCTTCATTGGGAAAATATAATCATCACCAGAGTCTCTTTTGTTGATGGCTTGGGACATAATTTGTTCTCGGTTGGGCAATTTTGTGACTCGGACTTGGAGGTTGCTTTCAGAAGTCATACATGTTTTGTAAGAGATCTTGAAGGAATTGATTTGTTGAAAGATAATCGCACCACCAACCTTTACACCATTGATCTTTTTCAAATGTCTGCTGCTTCTCCAATTTGTCTCATGGCCTGGGCCACTTCAACAAGGTCATGGTTATGGCATCAAAGGTTATCTCATCTCAACTTCGATGCCATCACCCAACTTGTGAAAGATGATCTCGTTACCGGTCTTCCAAAGTTTAAATATACAAAAGACCATATTTGTCCTTCCTGTGAGCAAGGTAAAAGTAAGAAGAAGCCTCACAAACCCAAACCTGTTCCCAACTCAACGAATAGGTAACATCTCCTACATATGGATTTATGTGGCCTAATGAGAATCAAAAGCATTAATGGAAAGCGGTATGTCCTAGTAATTGTGGATGATTATTCTCGTTACATATGGGTTCATTTTCTTACATCAAAAGATGAAGCCCCTGATGTAATTATTAACTTCTTGAAGAAAACATCAGTACTACTGCAATCCCCTGTCATTATTGTGAGAACGGATAACGGTACAGAATTCACCAATCAGAAATTGAAAGCTTATTTTGACGAAGTTGGGATTTCTCATCAAACTTCGGCTGTAAGAACTCCAGAGCATAATGGAGTTGTGGAACGGAGGAATCGTACGTTAGTTGAAGCTGCTCGAACGATGCTTCTCTCCTCCAGTGCACCGTTATTCCTTTGGGCCGACGCTATAGCAACTGCATGTTATACTCAAAACCGCTCCATTATTCACACCCGTTTCAACAAAACACCATATGAAATCATTAATGGAAGAAAACCGGATATTTCATTTTTACATGTCTTCGGTGCATTATGTTATCCGAAGAATGATCGTGAAGATATCGGTAACTTAAACCTAAAGGTGATATTGGTTTTTTCATTGGTTATTCTTCAACTACTTGTGCTTACAGGGTTTATAATCGAAGGACAAGAAAGGTAATGGAGACTATGAATGTTACCTTTGATGAACTCTCGGGTATGGCCTCTCAACATAGGAGTTCACATCCCGAGCTTCAAGGTCAGACTTCTAGACACGTAAGTTCAGGACTCGCGCTTCAATTTGCACCGTCAGCAATCTCATCATTACAACCTTCGGAACGTGAGTTGGAAGTTTTATTTGGGCCAATTTATGATGAATATATGGAGGGTCCTTCGTCATTTGGTGTTCCTCAAAATGCCCCGGCTGCACCTGCTACGGTAGTTCAAGAACCTCCGACTGCATCTACACCAACGGCATCTACTTCTGCCCCATCTACGTCAACCTCAACCATATTGACTCCAAATATTCCAACCACTTCTCCGATTGCTGACGCAACTCAACAACATTCTCAGCAAAATACTACTCATGTTCATCTTCAGAATGAAATAGTTGCTGAAAATGCAAACAATGCGATGCTCAACGAACACGAGTTTGTTAATCCATTTGCGGCTTCCACAAATTCTACTCAGCCTTCAACACCATATGTGGATCCGTCGAGCTCGCATCAAGTTTCTCATACACTTCCACATGAACACAAATGGACTAAGAATCATCCTTTGGTTCAAGTGATTGGCAATCTCTCACGACTAGTCTCAACACGAAATCAGCTGCGTACCGACGGTGATATGTGTATCTATGCACTATCAGTCAGATCAATGGAACCAGCAAGTGTGAAAGAAGCAATGACCGATGCATCATGGATTGAGTCTATGCAAGAAGAACTCAATCAGTTCATCCGGCTTGATGTATGGGAGTTAGTACCTCGACCGGACAATATCGACCCCTTACTCTGAAATGGTTATTCAAAAACAAGATGGATGAGGAGAAAGCGGTCATTAGGAACAAGACTCGGTTAGTTGTGAGAGGTTATAAACAAAAGGAGGGAGTTGACTTCGCAGAATCCTTTGCCCTGGTTGCTCGGATGGAAGCTATTAGGATTTTCTTGGCATACGCTGCACACAAATCATTCACAGTGTATCAAATGGACGTGAAGACGGCTTTCTTGCATGGGCCGTTAAAAGAAGATGTGTATGTATGTCAACCTGAAGGTTTCATCAATACCAAACATCCAAGCCATGTCTACAAGTTAAAAAAGGCAATTTATGGTTTGAAACAAACACCGAGGGCATGGTACGACGAATTATCATCATTTCTTCTACAAAATCACTTCAGCAAAGGAACCATTGATCCAACGTTGCTTATCAAGCACTATGGAAACGACATCTTGGTGGCTCAGGTCTATGTAGATGATATTATATTTGGTTCTACTAACCCAAAATATTCCATATTATTTGCCGAACTTATGAAAAGTTGATTCGAAATGTCCATGATGAGGGAAATGACGTTCTTTCTTGGTCTCCAAGTTCACCAATCCCCCCTTGGTATTTTCATAAATCAGTCCAAGTATGTGCTTGAGATTCTAATGAAATTTGGCATGGAAAACTGTGATCCTATTGGTACTCCAATGGACACTAAACACAAGCTTAATTTGGATAAGAAAGGGACATTTGTAGATGATACAAAATACCGAAGCATGATCGCGTCCCTTATGTACTTAACCTCAAGCAGACCGGACATTGTGCATGCTACTTGTTTATGTGCTCGGTACCAGGCGAAGCCAACCGAGAAGCACCTCAAGGAGGTTAAAAGGATCTTTCGTTATCTCCGGGGAACCATTAACATGGGTCTCTGGTATACGAAGGATTCTGGTTTTAATCTCATTGGTTTTTCAGATGCCGACCATGCAGGGTGTCATGATACATTCAAGAGCACTTCCGGTGGGGCACAATTCTTAAGCGAGAAGCTAGTGAGCTGGTCATCAAGGAAACAAGACTGTACGGCGTTGTCAACCGCGGAAGCAGAATATGTGTCTCTATCCGTGTGTAGTGCTCAAGTTCTTTGGATGAGAACACAACTCACGGATTATGGCTTTTACTTTAACAAAGTCCCTATTTATTGTGATTCACAATCAGCCATAGCCATATCCTGTAACCCGGTCCAACACTCCAAGACCAAGCACATAGCTGTCCGATTCCATTTCATAAAGGAGCATGTGGAAAAAGGAACGATCGAACTGTTCTTTGTCAAGACGGACTACCAACTAGCCAACATCTTCACCAAAGCTCTTTCTCAAGACAGATTTGAGTTCTTGGTTCCTCGACTTGGTATGCGTAGTTTCAATCCTGATGGACTTGAACGTCTTGCACATTCGTAGTAACCTTGTGTATATCTATCAGAAAATCAAAATACAAAAATATAAAACCTATAAAAACAAAATAAAAAATGAGAAAATCTTTCAAAAATATCAAAAATATTCTTCTCCGACATGTCTCTCAGCGTCGATAATATGGACGCACTTAGAAATGTCGCTAACGACACGGGTACGTACATAAAGTTTGAATGAGAGTTCAAATGGTTTCAAAACATGTCTTTTCTATTTTCTTCTCATAATGGCTTATAGTCACATGTCAGACTATAACCCGGTCACCAAAGAAAGGAAAGTCTTTGACTTATCCTCAACAACGAGAAATTAATTTTTCTCGGTCATGGGCTTATATCAAAATATTCAAAGTTTTAAGCTCATGAACACAAGGAAAATGTTCATTTATGTACATTATTCCTTAACAACGGGAAAATAAGTTTTCTCGGGTTTTTGAGCACAATTTTTCAATGTATTTCAAAACTGTGTGCTCATATACTCCCCTAATTTTAAATAGAATTTCTTTTCGAGGGGGAGTACAAACTTTCATGCAGCATTATTCTCTCCATGTTTCATCACTAGTTTCACAAAAGTTTTAGTGTCATGCAATTTTTGAGGGGGAGAATAGTGATTAAAATGTGTTATCTTGGATAAGATCTTTGATATAAGTGCTTTCTCTTCCTAATATGTGCAAAAACCTTTCCTTTTATGATGCACATATGTAGGGGGATCGTTTTTGGTGATTAAGAAAGTTTTTTCTGGTTACGATATCTATACCTTCGACACAATTATTCACGACGATATTGGTGTCAAAAGGTGGTTAGGTATTCGTCCTATGATCCATCCAGAACCAAAGGGATCTTCCCAGGGACAATCCATTAGAAAATATAAGTCCTTAGGAAATATGGAGTAGCTGAGTGTACGGGAATAATGCCGACAAATGACTTAAGCTAGCACTGGAACAATCACAACAAGGTGCTAGTTATGACGTCTTGGTAAGCATTGAAGGGGTTGAAGAATGAAAAAGAAATGTAAGGATAAAGGGTGTAAAGAAATAGCCCTCCATACAACTTAGGTAGAAACCGGGTCAATACATCTACTATCAGAATCACGTTGATGATTCCTGGTATTGAAGACAAAGCATCATGGACCCAGTGATGTAATGCACAACCCATCCCAGCCTACTCAAGCTTCTCTCAAAAGAATTTTGTTTTATTGTCACGGAGTTCAACTCATTTCTATCGACTTTCTCACTCTGAGATAGTAGATATTGAATAGGTGGCAGTCTGCTCCAGCCTCTGATCACCAAATAAATGTGCACTTATAGAGTCTAGAGCCAACGAGATTCATCAAAAATCTCATTAGGACACTTATTCCATAGATCAATTGTTGTTCATCATTAGAACACAAGCGATGATTTACAGGGTCATATGTATGATTCACAAGAATTAAACATATGTTAACTAGAAAGCAACAGTGGTTTGATTCTTAATTGATTCAAACTCGTTCCAGGTCTCGACGCAATATCTTTATGATCTTGCCAGAACATTCAGAGTAATACTTTTCAGTATTTACAGTGACGAATGGAAATCCTTCTAGTGTCATCATCAAACAGCACTGCGGTAGGTAACTTGTGCGATTATATATGAATCAAACTTGTGTCAACTGGAAAGCAACGATGGTTTGATTCTTAATTGATTTAAACTTGTTCTAGGAAATTGAATTGACGACTTAATCAGCAGAATGGAACTGCATGATTCACTCCTTACTATGAATTATCTTTCGATATATTCAAGTATTGAGAACGGCTACCACAACCGGAAACCCTGTCAAGGAAGTTCTTTGAACTTACCTAATCACATGTACAATATTCTTACTGTATAACGGGAAACTGGAGGAATGCAAACGGTGGCGTTGTAATTCAAGATCACATGCTCATATAAATGAAGAAAGATCAAGAACATCTGAAGACAAAGACTTCCGCTACTCTGATGATCAAGGGAGATTGTTTACAAGCTTTCATGTCAACACAAAACATGAGTATGTGGGTAAAGACACAAGAACACAAGCTGGCAAAGTTACAAGATCAAGTCAAGGCAAAGATCAAAGATCCAAGATCACAAGTCATGAAAGGAACTATGAAGAAACTGTCAAGACATCGAGCTTCAAAGTCTGCAACAACAAAGAAGTGAAGTCACATATTACATGACCACCCCTTAGGGGGAGATTGTTAGAAGTAATTAAAGTGATGGTAATATAATATATCGTTGCGAAGCTTGTGAAAAATGTCATTTAATGATGTCGAGAGTTTTTAGTTATTATTGCTTTTGTAATGGGATTTAGTCCCGAACACATAAATGAGGAAGGCCTCCTAAACATTTGGTACTTAGTATAAAAGGCCTTCTAAGCCTCATTTGTGTGCGTGTCTTCCATTTTTCATAGATTGTAGAGAGAGAAACGTATGTGTTTCTCTCACTAGGAATTCACAACCATCTTTGTTTTTCTCTTTTTCTTCATCTAATCTAATCTTTCTTTTTTGGTTTAATATTTATCTTCATTTCTATATCCTATATAGTCGTGTGAATCATTCCAACAAGAAAGTTACTCATTATGATACAACAAGTACTCGTACCACATAAAACATGAAATACACTAATCCGAACACATGAAACACTAATTAAACACATAATTAAACATGAAATAGTAAAACAAGTCAAGAACACTTAAAACAAGACAAGAACATGTAAAACAAGTAATAACTCGTCAAGTAAACTAATAATCAGTAATTACAAGTTGAACAAACAACTCATTCATGTCCCTTTTTATTATGTAGCTATTGTGAAGTCGGAGTGATCTTCCACTTTCGTTTTCATCCGCTTACTAGACATAAGGTACGGATATTCCGTCCTTCAATAAGGACATTGCTTTCCTACATTTAGGATTCCCCGTATGCAGCCATCTGTTTTCCCCAGTAGTTTATGTGTCTTAAACACTTTTAGTAATTACTATGATTAATATTTTAGATTGCTTAAGCTATATACAGGCATGTCAGTTTCACCTAGTTATGGAGGTACCATAACCATAACACTTGAAGCACCGGTGTTATGACTCTTCCGTGGTAAGAGTGATTGCTTGTGGCGTCCCTTTCAGTTATTGGTCATTTATATTATTATTATCATATGGGACGAATGGGTGCATCCTAGTACAAGTTTAGCAAGATTACATGGTAACTGTGATGTGTGCTTTACATCCGTTACATGGAGTTGATCCCTCCGCACGGACTATTATAATTAGTGGCAACCCCTCTAATTGCATGACGAGGTCACCCCTCTATGTATTCATGCACGTTGATACCTTCATGACCTATATGGGCTCTTGGGCATTTAAAATACATTTTTTATGAATCAAACATAAGTCTTTTCAGTATAAACATAAACATCAGACTTTTCAGTATTAATCCGTTAAAATAAGCAACTTTTAGGTTTTCCAGGACTTACACATTTTCTGCTACTTTTCATATCTTTTGCTTATGTTCATTATTCATTTACATGTCATATATCCGTTCACTGAGCGTATTGCTCAGCCGTATATTTTCTTCCATGACTCAAACGGCAGGTACCCAAGGACAGGCTTGAGCATTTGGATCACGTGCATAGCATGGAAGCTGCCTTAGACTTCTTCTCCTTTTGCGTCATATACTTACGCTTGCTTGGACACTTGTTTTGTCCTTCCTATTCCATTTATTTTATTTATGTTTTGGGCTTATGTATGGGAACCGATGTGTGGTTCCAGGTTTCCCTTTTTGATCATTTATGTTTTAATACATTACCTTGCATGCTTTGATGACACGTCATAATTTTGCTGTGACGGTCCATTTACCAAATGGGGTGTTACATAACTAGTTAAAGGTTTAAGGTACAAAGGTTAATTAGTTTTAGGTGAATATAAATATATATATAATTAGGTTTAAAAATTCGTAAAAGTTAGAAATTTAGCAAAATAAATTAATTTATGATTTTACGATGAAAACGTTATTTTATGATTTATAAAACATTTTATACGTGCTAACGGTGATAAAACGTAAAAATGACGTAAAAATGACGTAAAATACAAAAATACGATAATACGCTGATAGGTGTGTAAACATTCATCCTTTTACCACTTAATTCTGGCTAAAACGAGACCAAAACATGTATTTAATATCATTTGTTTGGAATTATGCGTGGTTTTTGTGTTTATTGTGTTTTCAGAGCCAACCGGATGAATATTGAAGAAAACATGGGATTGCACGGGTTTTACTGAAGAAAAGAACTCAAGATAAAGTCTATTGTCCAAGAGATGCAAAAGATTTGAAGTCACTTGGCCTATTCGAAGATTTATCGAAGAAAGGGACCAAAGATTGAAGATCTACATAAGTCGAAGAAACTCAAGTCTATTAAACGAAGAAATTAAAAGACGAGTTGAATTTAATCGACGACAAATCCCGAATCAGAATCGAAATCGTCAACTTTTCTGAAAAGACGAGAAGACACGAAGAACGGGAGAAAGCCCACTCACCAACCAAGGGAAACACCTATAAATAGCCACCCCTCACACATTTAGCCAGTTAGTTTTTAGTTTTTAGTTTTTTCTTTCTTCCCTTTTCTCTCCCTTAGGTTCGCACCATCACCAACACCATTAAGGTGTTTGGTGATTTTGATCTTTGATTTTCAATCTTGTAATTTTTAATCTTTGTTTTGTTATTATTAAAACATCAATCATCAATACAAGTTCTTATTTAATCTTTTCATTTCATCTTATTCATCATAATCTTTATCTTCAAGTTCTTAAGTTTTCATTTTATTGAGTTTGATCTTATAAAGTTGTTGGGATTTGTGTTTTTTGTTAATGGGATTTGTAGTTTATTGGTTAGTAAATCATTTGTGTTAAGTTGTATTTAAGATTTGGTGAAAAACTTGGTGAATTTTGGATTAAAATTAGTTTTCCTTGTTCTTCGGGTGATATTACTGTATCTGTGTTCCCAGGTTCCGGATGAACACCAAATGTTCCGGATGAACACCTAAGTTCCGAATGAGTTTTGTTTCTGAAAAGTTCCGAATCAGTCACAAACTTCCGAACGAACCACAAAGTTCCGGATGAGTTACAATCTTCCGAATGAACAGTAAGTTCCGAGTGAATGTGTTTTTTATAAAAAGTTCCGAGTGAGTTTTTGTTTTAAAAAGTTTCGAATCAGTATAAAGTTCCGAACGAACTGGAAGTTCCGGATGAACCTAATCTTCCGAATGAACCAAAGTTCCGGATGAGTCAAAAGTTCCGAATGAGTCTAAAGTTCCGGATGAATCAAAAACTTCCGAATGAGCATTAACTTCCGCATGAACCAAAGTTCCGAATGAACCTAAATCTTCCGAATCAACCAAAGTTCCGGATGAATGTTTATTTTCTAGAGTTCTGAATGAATGTTTTCTCCAAAGTTCCGGGTGAATCTTCCGAATCAACTTCCGAGTGAAAGATCCGAGTAAAGTTCCGAATCAAAGTAAAACTTCCGAATCACTCTTCTTTTGATCATTATTAATTGTTACTGTTTCTGTTTCTTCATTTTTATTTCATACTTTACTTTCAATTTTACTTTTAATTTTAATTCAAGTTCAAGTTTTTATTAATTGTCATTAAGTTAATTATCTTTGATTTAAGTTTTCATTTTAATACATTTAAACCTTTTAGTAAACTAGATAACTAAACCACCCCCTTTTTTAGTAACCAAGAACAATCATTCCACTTAAAGCCGATATCAATTCGAGAGGACTGTGAGAGATTAATCTGAACCCCAACAAAATGCATGTATCAAATGGCGCCGCTGCCGGCTCTTCTCGTTAAGATCAAAAGTTTTTTGTGAGAACTTGTATTTTGGGATCCGTTCCCCGTGAACGTTACTTTTTCATTAAAAAAAAATTTTCAAAAAAGTCCAAAAAAAATAAAATTTTCAAAAATATAAAAAAATTAAAAAACATAAACACCAAAAATATTTTTGCTTTGTCTTTCTTTGTTCGTTCTTTTGCAGGTGTATGCGCACTCGTTCCACGTCTTATCAAGAGCCCGAGCCTCTCGATAACTTAGACATGGCCGGTGTACAAAACAACAATAACATACCACCTCCGAACAACAATAATAACAACAACAACCCGCCTTTCAACAACATGAACAATAACCACAACCATGAGCCCCTTCCGGATAATCGCCCGATGATTGAACTGCTGCAAGCTCATGTAGATGGCAACACGGATCCAATTATCATACCTCCAATTGCCGCCAACAACTTTGAGCTCAAATCAGGCTTTATCCAGATGGTCTCCGCTCAACCATTCTTGGGACGTACCATTGATGATCCACACGACCATATCAAGAGATTCTTGCAATTAACCAACACGGTCAAATTCAATGGTGTTCCACAAGAGGTTATCAGGTTACAACTTTTTCCCTTTTCTTTAGAGGGACAAGCCCGGCATTGGCTTGCTAAGGAACCGCCACAGAGTATTCTCTCGTGGACGGATTTGGAAACAAAGTTCATCAATTACTTTTTCCCACCCTCTCGTACTACCGCTTTGCGGAATGAAATCATAAATTTTGAACAAAAGTACGATGAGTCATTCAGTGAATCTTGGGATCGTTTTAAAGATCTTTTAAGAAAATACCCACAACATGATTTTACCAAAGTACATCAAATAAATACTTTTTACAATGGTTTAAGCATGAGTGACCAAGATTCACTGAACAGTGCCTCGGGGGGTAATCTATTGGCTAAGACTTCCAATGCTGCTTGGGACATCATTGAGAATAAATCTCGTGTGCAAACCAAGAGTGTTCGGACCAATGTCGCTAGTGCTAGCACTAATGACAGCGACAAGCGACTTGACAAAATCACCACGCTTCTTGAATCGCTTGTTACCCACACCGTCAGCAACAACAACAGCAGCAACGCTAAAAACGCTCAAATCAATGCTGTCAGCCAACCTTGTGAGATATGCGGTGGTCCTCACTCTTACACCACTTGTACCGCCACCCAAGATTACCCTGCTGAGAATGTGAATGCGGCATATGGCACCTATCCTCAACCTGCTTATCAAGCTAGACCTCAAGGTGACCGTAATTTGCTTAGCTACCGCTCCAACAATTATCTTTCACCACCTGGTTTTCCTCCTACCAACCCAAACCAACAACAAAACCTCAACCGCCCTCCTCAACAACAACAACAACCTCGACAACCATACATCCCTCCTCACAAGCAGCAACAACCACCTCAACGTAACAACCAAGTTTACCAATAACCTGCTTATCAACCACCCACATACAATGCTCCTCCCAACCAAACCACCACTGCATTACACCAAGAGGTTGCAACCTACATGAGGACCAATGATGTGATCGTGGAAAATCTTCAACAGGAAGTGCGAAATTTGAAAGCAGACTTGGTCAAACAAGGGAACGATCTGAGAGCCGACATGAGAAATACGTTGGATAGCCAAACTAATGATCTGAGGAACATGATGGTTGGTTTCTTCCAAGGTAATCAACCCTCTTCTTCGGGTACTCTTCCGAGTAACACCGTTGCGAATCCAAGAGGGGAGATGAAAGCAATCACCACTCGAAGTGGCAAAGGTACCACGGAACCCGAGCTTCCTATACCTCCACCGGTGGTTGTGACTAAGGAGAACGAGTCACCTGCTCCTATTCCTCATCCTTCTCCTTCCCAAATTTCTCCACCTCTTCCTTCTACCCCTCCTCCACCCATGGTTGTGAGTGATCCTATTCCCCTAAAGCCTTCTTCTTCATCCAATATACCTTATCCTTCAAGGTTGAGGAAAGAGAAGCAAAAGAGCAAGGATGATATTCAAGTTTCAAACTTTCTCAAAATGTTTAAACAATTGAATTTTAACATCTCCTTTGCCGAGGCTCTCGCTCACATGCCCAAGTATGCGAAAATGTTTAAAGATCTTCTGAGCGACAAGGAAAAGCTCCTCGATATTGCCAACACCCAACTTAATGAGAATTGCTCTGCAGTGCTCTTAAGGAAATTGCCAACCAAGCTTGGTGATCCGGGTCGTTTCTTAATTCCTTGCAATTTCCCGGGAGTAGAGAATTGCATGGCCCTAGCCGATCTAGGTGCCAGTATTAATCTCAAGCCTCTAAGCGTTTGGAAGCAATTATCTCTCCCAGAGCTAGTCCCCACCAAAATGACTTTGGAATTAGCTAACCGTACGGTTGCTTATCCAGTGGGGATAGCCGAAGACGTCATTGTAGGAGTCGACAAATTCACCTTTCCTGCTGATTTCGTTGTCGTCGACTACGAGATGGACCCTCGTGTACCACTAATTGTTGGTCGTCCATTCTTGAGGACCGGTCGCACTCTCATTGATGTTGAAGCCGGTGAGCTTATCATGAGAGTGGGTGACGATAAAGTAGTCTTCAACATGGGAAAGTTGTCTAAACAGCCTTATTCATATGAGAGTGTTAATTGCATTGACGTTCTTGATGAGGCTTGTGAAGAACACTTTAATGATGCTTGCAAAAGTATTCCTACCTCTCTTCCCAATGTTGAGGCCGTGTCCTCTATTGATTCATCATTGTCTCTATTTGGAGATAGTGATTTATTTTGGAACAATCTTGAAGATACCATGGGAGATGTGAATTTAGCTACTAATGATTCTCCCACCGATGGGGATGAAGACATGAATTTCTTTGACAATCTTCTCACCGAAGACAATCCTTCTCCTCCATCTCCCACAGTCATTGCTATCGATACTCAGACTTTGCATACGCCTCCTGTCGAAAATCCTCCGGATTTAGAACTTAAGGAGTTGCCGCCTCATCTCGAGTACGTGTTTCTAGAAGAAGAGAAGAAGTCGCCAGTCATCATTGCTAAGGACCTAAAGGAAGACGAAAAAGCCCGACTTATCACCGTGTTGAAAGATCATAAGAAGGCTATTGCTTGGAAGATTTCAGATATTCGTGGAATTGATCCTCACTTCTGCACACACAAAATTCTCATGGAGGACGACTTTAAGCCCACAATTCAAAGCCAACGAAGGGTGAATCCAAAAATCCATGAAGTCATCAAAACAGAGGTTATCAAACTTCTTGATGTGGGTATGATTTACCCTATTTCGGATTCACCATGGGTTAGTCCAATCCATTGTGTGCCCAAGAAGGGCGGAATAACCGTTGTTCCTAATGAACACAACGAGTTGATTTCCACTCGTCTCGTTACTGGGTGGAGAGTTTGTATAGACTACCGCAAACTCAATGATGCCACGAGAAAGGATCATTTCCCTCTACCTTTTATGGACCAAATGCTTGAATGTTTAGCGGGTAATGAATATTACTGCTTTCTTGATGGTTTCTCGGGTTATTTTCAAATACCCATCGATCCCCAAGATCAAGAGAAGACAACATTCACTTGTCCCTATGGCACTTTTGCTTACAAAAGAATGCCTTTTGGCTTATGTAATGCGCCCGGGACTTTCCAAAGGTGCATGTTAGCTATCTTCCATGACATGGTTGAACAAATCATGGAAGTCTTCATGGATGATTTCTCGGTCTTTTGGGATTCCTTCTCTTCTTGCCTTGCTAATTTGGAACGTATGCTCAAGCGGTGCGAAGACACTCGCCTAGTTCTGAATTGGGAAAAATGCCATTTTATGGTAAAAGAAGGCATCGTGCTGGGACACAAGATTTCCAAAGCCGGTCTTGAAGTAGACCGTGCTAAAGTCGATGTTATCGCCAAGTTGCCTCCACCTTCAACCGTGAAAGGTGTGAGAAGTTTTCTGGGTCATGCGGGCTTCTACCGTCGATTCATCAAAGATTTTTCTCAAATCGCTCGCCCGATGACCCACCTCTTGGAAAAAGATACTCCTTTTATCTTCTCCAAAGAGTGCCTTGACGCCTTCAACTCGCTTAAGGATAAGCTTACTAAGGCACCCGTCTTGGTTACCCCTAATTGGGAGCTGCCCTTTGAGTTGATGTGCGATGCTAGTGATTTTGCTATTGGAGCGGTTCTGGGACAAAGAGTGAATAAACACTTCCAACCAATCCATTACGCTAGCAAGACAATGACGGGGGCACAATTGCATTATACGACAACCGAAAAAGAGCTTTTAGCTGTTGTCTATGCCTTTGAAAAATTTCGCCCCTATCTTGTCCTTTCCACAACAATTGTGTATACCGATCATTCCGTGCTGAAGTACTTGTTGACAAAGCAAGATTCCAAACCAAGACTTCTTCGCTGGGTTTTGCTGCTCCAGGAATTTAAAATCGAAATTCGCGATAAAAAGGAGCAGAAAACCTAGCCGCGGATCATCTCAGCAGACTTGAGGATCCTTACCAAGGGGCTCATCCGAACAAAGAAATCAATGACTCTTTTCCCTTGGAGACCTTAATGTCTATAAATTCGAATTCTAATGAAACCCCGTGGTTTGCAGACTTTGCAAACTACTTGGCGGGTGGAATTCTCAAGGAAGGGTTGACGTCTCAACAAAAGAAAAAAAATTTCACCGACATTAAGACTTACTTTTGGGACGACCCTTACCTATTCAAACAATGTGCCGACCTGATTATCCGCCGATGTGTTGACGGACCGGCAGCGTCAGAAATCCTTGATGCTTGCCACAAAGGACCCACCGGTGGTCACTTTGGTCCCAACTACACCGCCAAAAAAGTGTTTGATTCGGGATTTTATTGGCCCTCCATATATCGTGACGCTCACGATATGGTTAAACGATTTGATGTTTGCCAAAAACAAGGCACGATCACACATAAAGACGAGATGCCTCAGAATTTCATTCAAGAGTGTGAAATCTTTGATGTTTGGGGTATCGACTTTATGGGGCCATTCCCTTCCTCTAAAGGAAACAAATACATCCTTGTAGCCGTTGACTACGTCTCCAAATGGGTTGAAGCCAAAGCTTTACCCACTAATGACGCAAGGGTGGTTTGTAACTTTTTGAAAGCTCTTTTCGCTAGATTCGGTGTGCCTCGTGCCATTATTAGTGATCGTGGGACTCATTTTTGCAACGATCAATTTGCAAGAGTCATGGCTAAGTATGGTGTCAATCACCGTCTTTCCACCGCTTATCATCCCCAGACCAATGGGCAGGCCGAGATATCCAACCGTGGATTGAAGCGAATTTTGGAGCGTACTGTGGGAGAGCATCGCGCCGCGTGGGCCGATAAGTTAGATGATGCTCTGTGGGCTTTCCGTACTGCTTACAAGACCCCGATCGGTTGTACACCTTATCGTCTTGTGTACGGGAAAGCATGCCACCTTCCCATCGAGCTGGAGCATAAGGCGCACTGGGCCTTGAAGTGGGCTAACTTCGACATCAACAAAGCCGGTGATCATCGCAAGATTCAACTCAACGAGCTCAACGAATTGAGGAATGAAGCTTATGAGAACTCGCTGATCTACAAAGAGAAGACGAAGATCCTTCATGACGCAAAAATCAAGAACCGAGAGTTCCACGTTGGTGATCAAGTCTTACTTTTTAACACTCGGTTGAAGATCTTCTCTGGCAAGTTGAAGAGCCGCTGGTCTGGTCCATTCACCGTCGCCAAAGTCTTTCCATATGGGACCATTGAGCTTTCTCGGCCAAATGGGCCCAATTTCAAGGTGAATGGCCAGCGTCTGAAGTTGTACTTTGGTGAGGACACCTCTCAGGAGGTGATTCCATCCCTCACCACGTTCCCCATGAACTGAATTTGGGTCGAGTCAGGCTCGTGACTCGGTTAACAAAAACAAGCGCTCCTCGGGAGGCAACCCGAGTATCTATCCCTTTAACCCCCTAAGTGTAGGGGAGGACCTATTTTGGTCGTTTGTGTTTGTGTGGTGATGTGATTAAAGGGATTAGTGCACTCTTGGAAACTCTGAAGAACCGTGCTCCCGTGTTATCCGAAATCCGGTTCTATCTCTCAACTATCGTGATTCAATTTTCTTCATACTCACATTTGAAATTGATCACTTTAGTCGTCTCTTCCTTAACTCGAGTTAACCAACGTGCACAATGTCATAAGTGTAGGGGAGACTTTTCCCACATGATTAAACATTGAGGACAATGTTTATCTTAAGTGTAGGGGGGACTTCTATCGAAGTTTTAAGTGGACTTTTCCATGAAAATGCCTTCATTTAACCGGAAAATCCTATTTTTCAACATTTTTCAGATTTTTTATTAAGTTTGGCCATTTAGTCGTAATTTTTAAATTTTTATCGTTGCTTTCATATGTATATATCCTGCAATAAAGTCAAAAATATTAATAAAGTGGTGTAGCTAGTTTAGAAGTCTTTGACATATTAGGCCCGTTGCGTTTATTTTGGTTTATTAGGCTAAGTGTCCACGAGTCTCATTACTTGAGATTTTAAATTGTGGAGGACGAGAAATGATAGAGTCAATTATAAGTCGGTATTCTTGCACAAGCTCACTTGGTGTAATTATTTGCCTACTCTCCCATCACTTGCTAATAATTTATCTGCAATAAGTAAGGTCGTACGATTTGAAAGGTTACTTAGCTTCTAGCCCAAGATCGTTTAAAAGTTGCTCGGTAATGATAAGAGTTCATAGCCAAGGCATAACGTATGAAGCGGGGCGCGAAGATTGGCGAGTCCGAAAAGGCCCTAACAAGGCATGAGGATTCAATTTTATTGTTGAAGATCCAAAATGATGTGAAAAGCATTATTCCCAAAATCAATATGAAGGATCAAGACTCACGACGAAAAGCAATCAACTCCCGTAAAGATCATGGAGAAGTCTATCCGAAAAGACCCTAACAAGGTATGAGGATAAATAGATCCAAGTCCGAAAAGGAGGCGGATCGTTGTATCTCAAAATCCCAAATAGAGATTGAAGAAATAATCATGAAGTCGTGGTCAACAAAGTTGGAGTACCCCTCAAAAGTCTCCAAGTGAAGAAACTCTATGAACGATGAGAAGACCATTATCTCAAGCACGTCTCTCAAGATATGAAGTATGAAGTACATGCCAAATATCGGCCCGAGAAAGGTCTCAAATCGTGAATCGAGTTATGCCAAGATATGAACTTTTTGATATCCCGAGAAGCAGTTTTAAGAGATTTTGTCCTTTAGCTAACTATTGATCAAATCGTCCTACTTTGCTTTCAGCCTAAATAAACTATCGAAATAAGTCCAAAAATGCATCTTCATGATCATTCTAAGACAAAAATAAAATATAAGAGATACACCTAGGAATAAGGGAGTTTAAGCATTTAATTAAGCCATGTGTGTAAGTGTTTGAATTGCTAACTTATAATAACAATGATCTCGTTTTTAAGCTTAGTATGGGGAACGTGAAACTTGAGGGTGATAAATCTTCGCAGCACCAAAGCCCTAATGTAAGTCATCGATTTCTTTGCAAGTTATTTCCATGTAGCTATTTTCAAGTGAAAATGGTTTTCTATCCTTTTGTTACCTTTAAAGTTTAATTTCTTTTAAGTACTTTAATTTTTGTTTAGTTGTATTTAAATAAGGCCAAGGTTGATTAATTATGAGAAAAGTGTAAAATTGCTTTATCACTAAGCATTGCATGAGGGCATGGCAATGGTTAAGTGTAGGGGATTTGATAGGTGTGTAAACACCCATCCTTTTACCACTTAATTCTGGCTAAAACGAGACCAAAACACGTATTTAATATCATTTGTTTGGAATTATGCGTGGTTTTTGTGTTTATTGTGTTTTCAGAGCCAACCGGATGAATATTGAAGAAAACATGGGATTGCACGGGTTTTACTGAAGAAAAGAACTCAGGATAAAGTCTATTGTCCAAGAGATGCAAAAGATTTGAAGTCACTGGGCCTATTCGAAGATTTATCGAAGAAAAGGACCAAAGATGGAAGATCTACATAAGTCGAAGAAACTCAAGTCTATTAAACGAAGAAATTAAAAGACGAGTTGAATTTAATCGACGACAAATCCCGAATCAGAATCTAAATCGTCAACTTTTCTGAAAAGACGAGAAGACACGAAGAACGGGAGAAAGCCCACTCACCAACCAAGGGAAACACCTATAAATAGCCACCCCTCACACATTTAGCCAGTTAGTTTTTAGTTTTTAGTTTTTTCTTTCTTCCCTTTTCTCTCCCTTAGGTTCGCACCATCACCAACACCATTAAGGTGTTTGCTGATTTTGATCTTTGATTTTCAATCTTGTAATTTTTAATCTTTGTTTTGTTATTATTAAAACATCAATCATCAATACAAGTTCTTATTTAATCTTTTCATTTCATCTTATTCATCATAATCTTTATCTTCAAGTTCTTAAGTTTTCATTTTATTGAGTTTGATCTTATAAAGTTGTTGGGATTTGTGTTTTTTGTTAATGGGATTTTTAGTTTATTGGTTAGTAAATCATTTGTGTTAAGTTGTATTTAAGATTTGGTGAAAAACTTGGTGAATTTTGGATTAAAATTAGTTTTCCTTGTTCTTCGGGTGATATTACTGTATCTGTGTTCCCAGGTTCCGGATGAAAACCAAATGTTCCGGATGAACACCTAAGTTCCGAATGAGTTTTGTTTCTGAAAAGTTCCGAATCAGTCACAAACTTCCGAACGAACCACAAAGTTCCGGATGAGTTACAATCTTCCGAATGAACAGTAAGTTCCGAATGAATGTGTTTTTTATAAAAAGTTCCGAGTGAGTTTTTGTTTTAAAAAGTTCCGAATCAGTATAAAGTTCCGAACGAACTGGAAGTTCCGGATGAACCTAATCTTTCGAATGAACCAAAGTTCCGGATGAGTCAAAAGTTCCGAATGAGTCTAAAGTTCCGGATGAATCAAAAACTTCCGAATGAGCATTAACTTCCGCATGAACCAAAGTTCCGAATGAACCTAAATCTTCCGAATCAACCAAAGTTCCGGATGAATGTTTATTTTCCAGAGTTCCGAATGAATGTTTTCTCCAAAGTTCCGGGTGAATCTTCCGAATCAACTTCCGAGTGAAAGATCCGAGTAAAGTTCCGAATCAAAGTAAAACTTCCGAATCACTCTTCTTTTGATCATTATTAATTGTTACTGTTTCTGTTTCTTCATTTTTATTTCATACTTTACTTTCAATTTTACTTTTAATTTTAATTCAAGTTCAAGTTTTTATTAATTGTCATTAAGTTAATTATCTTTGATTTAAGTTTTCATTTTAATACATTTAAACCTTTTAGTAAACTAGATAACTAAACCACCCCCTTTTTTAGTAACCAAGAACAATCATTCCACTTAAAGCCGAGATCAATTCGAGAGGACTGTGAGAGATTAATCTGAACCCCAACAAAATGCATGTATCATACGCTATGAAAAATAATTATTCACTGTAAATACGATTTATTGCTATAAATAGCAAAAATACAATATTACATACACGGAAACGTACACAGAAGCTAATAAACACATAGTTCATATAAAGAACGATCACGCAGGTAAAACTAAACATTTAAGCACACAAATCATAGTTAACAAGTAATCTCACGATTATCGTAAATTCATTGACGTCACAACAATTAGATCAGATTCACAGGAAATTCTCATAATAATGACTGAGCATAGTGCCAAGTCATTACGCGTCCTCGGAAGTTTTTCAAAAAACGCGAGACAAGTTCCCGGTTCAAACACAGTTCAAGCACATAGTTGAATAAATAAAAAGTCAAATTGGTAAAATAATCATTTAACGAGAGGTACAAATATAAGTTTGATATTATAAACTATATGCTTAGCAGTTTTAAGTGTAAAACTTAATTCCCAACAAATATATTTACAAACGCCAAAATAGATAACTCCCAATCTATTTTTTACAATCGCCTCACCTATATCATTATCTCCCATAAACCCTGTCTTTCATCATAAAACAACACATCTCTCCCTATGTGATATACCTAAAAACAATTCATTTATATCTTTTCTTTTTAGGTCTATTTTTCTATATATTTCCATCTTTGTAGATTTCACTTTGGATTTTCTATCGCTTTTCCATATACTTAAAACTCGACCCAAGCATCTATTTTTTATGCTTTGATGTTGTTCTTTATGGAGATTTAGATCCCGGTCGAGGACATTGTTTTTGAAATTTCGCTTATTTATGGGTATAGATTTTGCTATAAAGTGTATTTTGGTTCATCGGAAAATTATTAAAAATTATTTTTTGTCACTAATTTGGAGTTATTTTATTTGAGTATATTTCGTTTTCTACAATACACTATCTATAAAAAAAACCAACCTAACACAAGCTACACAACCTATACAACTCTTGTTGATTTAGAATTGTATATGTTGCTACTACTATTTAACCGATCCGTCTGTCCCCAATAATTAATTATCCCTGACCGCGTCCTATGAGAATCATTGAATCAATAACAATAAATCCTGTTTGAAGAGGCTTATATACATAACGTCGAGAATAGTTCTAATCCCTCATTATTCACATCTTTTTTGGAATTCTTTTTTTTTGTAAATCCTTAGATAAGGATTAAGAAAATATTGGATCTCTCTCTGCACAAACAAATTATTGATAAACTCTAAAATAGCATTTTCTTATAACTCTATTAGTCATACATTTTAGGTCTCTCAATGATTTTGTGCCCATATGTTTAGGCATAATATTAGTCATACATTTTAGGTCTCCCAATCACTTCTTTTTTTATAATTTTTCTATTATTAAATTATATAAAATAAGCTATAAGCAAATAAAGTAAAAAAACAAGACCCGGCTATAGCAGGAGCTCAAACAAAGGTGTTTGGATGGATTAAACAGTATTACTTTTCTCATCATTTTAAACTCTTTTATATAATAAAAAAAAATAGATTATGTGAGAATTTTAATTATGAAAAGTCGAGGTTGCAAAAAAAACAATTGGACCAACCAACTAACTTGATTTTGACACATAAACAAAATCGAGCGATATGATTGGTCAAAACTAAATTCAAGTTAGTCAAAATTAAAAAATTTGGTGGAAGAATTTGATGAAAACACACAAAAATATATGTGTCAAATTTGTCAAAATAAAAACTTAAAAGAGGAGGAGATGATTAATTAAAAATTTAGTGATTGAATTTTAAATAAATTAGATTAACTTAAGTGTAAACTTATAATTTTCCATATTTTTTAGTATTTTTAAAAAATTAACAAAATACATTCTTAAACTTTATACCCTCTATACTTTATATTTTAAAAATACAACACTTATGTAATATAAAAATCAACAGGTCACATGATTATTAATATTCAAATAAAAACAAACATTATTGTCTATTTCTATTTTGAATAAAGTCAATTAATGCAATCTATGTAAATTATTATTAAAATAAATATAAATATCAAAATAAATGCAGGTGCTCAGAAATCGGTATGAGATGAAAATAAACAGACCGGATTCTACATATTACAACAACATTTTTTCCAGGTCATTATGTGTTACTAAACACACAATGTCTAAAAAAGATAGCTAACATTTTAGTTAAACAATGTCAAATAGTTTATGCAACAAATATTTATACAAAATATCAATTAATATTATCACATAATGAAAGATCATGTAAAACTCGTGGTTTCATGAGTATCATAATTATTTAAGTATTAAAAATTTAATATTATTTTATAGAATAAACTTAAACATTACAAAATCATGAATTTATAAATCGTGTACGTGTAAATTTGATGTAAATGGTTTGCTTATTTATAAATCATGAATTTATATTCATGAGTCCAGTTATTTTGGATACTTGTATTCTTTGGATACAAGGGGACCAATCCCCACCTTCCATCTACCAAAAATCAATAGTCCAGATTAATCTTTACTTTTTAATTAAAAAAAGCGGAGGGGTATTTTCGTCATTTTATAGCCCACCCACTCCCACCTCCAAAATACAACCTACCCCGTCCCTTTCTCAGATCGTAACAAACACACACACAAAAAACACACACATAAGCTTAATCCATCATCCCAATCCAAAACACATACTAAAAACACATACAAATAAAAAAAGATCAATAAATCACGTTAACAAAGTAAAAAAAAAGATGTCGATGCTATTGAAGAAAAAATCACCAGGTTATATCATCATCGTATATATCTTTTTTAGCTTATTTGATGTAAATAAGCTTATTTTGATGTGATTATGGATGTGTTAGCTTTTTTTTCATAAGGATATGCTAGCTTATTTGGTGTGTAATTATTAAGCTGATTTGATATGTTATAATTAGGCTTATTTGATGTGTTGTACTTAAGCTTAACGTAAATAAGCTTATTATGAGAGTTATGTGAGTAATCTTATGAATTAAAATAGAGTTATGCGAATAAGCTTACAAAAAGAGTTTGTTGAAGCTATAGGATAAGCATAAGGTGATGTTTGTGAATAAGCTTATTAGGAGAGATGTGCAGAAATTGTAAGTTACAATAAACAGATGTATCATATATGATACATCCATACATCATATATGATAAATATATCATATATGATATATGAAAGTATCATATATGATAACATGCTAATGTGCTTGAAAACAAATACAAAAAAGTCTGGGATCTTCTGGTTGGTAAATAAAAGTTAGTTGTGCGCATATTATCATATTTGATAATATTGTTGAAATTCAACTTCTGGAATATATCATATATGATAATCTGGTTGAAATTCAACTTTTGTAAGATATCATATTTGATAATCAGGTTGAAACTAAAACCAAATCTTTTTATTTGTGTAGTGAAAGGTGTTTTCAATGCATATTGAAAAACTCAATCATCTCAAGGCCAAAGAAGTGAGCATAAAACAAGTATCGAAAGAACAAACAACGGCGTGTGCATGAGACGACTAAAGACGAGTGTCGAGTTTGCAACCAAAGTGTTGATGCATGGAATCAAGATCCATTGTTTTAGCCATTTGACTTGTTTATATTTTAGTAATTTGTGTATGACGTTGTAATGCTTTAACTTTGTAATGCGACTAAATCATTGAGTTTTTTTTCTTGAATATGGAAATGGTGAAACATCCGCGGATGTAAGTTTGTATAATATGCCTATTTTGTTGATGCTTTTATCATTTGAAGCATAGCTTTTTTTACCTTATCATATATGATAGTGATATATCATATATGATAATCCATGTAATCCTTAAATTCTGCCAAATATGACACTGCATTATCATATATGATAATGCATTATCATATATGATACTCAAAAAAAGTTTGATAGATTAAACAATGAGGCTGCTGAATTCATGATTAAAACAAAGAGTATACTGGATTCATGATAAAACACTTGTGTAGTAAATAAAAAAGAGTACTTTCTGAAAGTAACATATATGATAATTCAAACAGAATGTATTTACATATAATATCATATATGATAAACACTTATTCATAATAAAAAATTAAAAAAACAAAAGAATCTGTTAAATTCATTCATGATTAACACCAAATAAATTCTTATTATTGAAACTACTCTTCTTTCTTTAACCAATTCTTCTTCATACTCGTGCACGTCCGATTGTTATGATAGAAAACATCCCTTCATTGTTCACACAATTTGCATTTATAAAAGACAGAAAAAAACATATTAGGTAGCATGTAATCAGCAACTGTATCATATATGATAGAAACAGGTTTGAATAGTTTAAATAGATTTTGTGAAATTAGTCAAAAATTTTGGTTTTTCAATGGTTTGTTAGATACGTCATATATGATACATATGAGGTATCATATATGATAAACCTATCATACATCACATATCATATAACTATCATATATGATAAAAAGGTATCATATATGATACATCAGACTTATAGCTTACATCAGCAACAAAGTTAAAAATGCCTAGTACAGCTTATTTACACTAACATAAGCTTATTCATATCTCTCATACTTATAAAACTTGATAATTCACCAAAATAAGCTAATAAGCTAGCTTATTTATAAATCTCCACTAATATATAAGCTTATTCACATAACTCTCCTCTAATTCATACACTTACTCACATAGCTCTCACATAACTCACATAATAAGCTAGCTTATAATTCGTTCAAAATAAGCTAAATAGAAGCTTATAAATTCAAGTAGTGGTAAATTAATAAGCTTATTGACATAAATAAGCTAAAATAAGAATAAACTATACCCGATGATCAACCAATCGATTCGTGATTTTTGATTGATCGGTTATTGATGATGGATTGATCGATTCGTGATGATGGATCGAGCAATAAGATGTTTTTGATGTTCTTCATGACTGATTGTAGCAAAAAAAAAGATGGTGGATCGATGTTGCTAGATAGAAGTTTACAAATCTGGTGTTTGTTAGTAGAGAGAGAAAACACATATCGATGTGTGTGTGTTGAATGAAAATTATTAAAAAAGAAAAAGATTTATATAGTGGGCAGATGAAATCACGAAGATACCCCTGTAGTGTAAAATGAGGATTTAATCTTAGCCATTAGATGGTAGGTGGATGGAGGGTGGGGATGAGTCCCCTCATATTAGCTTATTTTGGTGAATTAAGCTTTGGTTGCAAACTCGACACTCGTCAATAGTAAAAGTAAAATGAGTATAAAATTCAAAAAATAAAAATTGTGATGAGTTTATATTAATTTACGTGACACACAGTAAAAAACAATATAATCAAACATATAAACATTAAATGTTCTTAAAAAAACATATATAATATATATAAAATCGTAATAACAAAATTATTAATTAACTTATTTACATGGTACGTTCAAACTAGTTAGTTATAGTGGGATAAGCAGTTTCGTTTGATTGTCAATACATGTTCAACGTTTTTTAAACAGCATTTTTTGTTCACACACATTAACCATTTGTCTCGCAATATATTTCATAAATGTGTGTCAATTTTACCTAACAGGACTTATTTAAGAAAAAGATTTATTTTGTTCAAGAAAAGACACATTTAAGAAAAAGATTTATTTCGTTAAAAAAAAAAGATTAATTAAAAAATAAAAAATATTTTGTTCACATGCCGCTAAAAAGTTAATTAAAAAAAATTAAAAAATAGACATATGTTCACTTTTACCTAAAACAAGACTTATTTAAGAAAAAGATTTAAAGATTTATTAACGATGGTAAATTTTCTCTGTATTCTACTTTCTAGAATTTTTCTTTGGTAGAAAATTATTGTTCAAGCAATGTCTTAACTTAAAACACCTTCCTAATCAAAGCTCAAACTTAATATGGCTTAGATCTAGTTATATTTTTTGCACTTTTTACCACGGTCATTGTTTTATATAAATACCGCACACATTGCATTACACAATACATCGAAAAAAAAAACATTCTTCTTTTTTCTTACATACACATCGCTTTCTCTGCTTGTTCTAACAATGAACTCGAACACATGCAACCTTGGTGACATCAGGAATGTCGGTTTGGAATCGAAGGCTATTGGGAAGCGTAGGCCAAAAACTAAGATCGTTTGTACGCTAGGTCCGGCTTCTAGATCAGTGGTGATGATCGAGAAGTTGTTGCGTGCAGGGATGAACGTTGCACGTTTCAACTTCTCGCATGGTTCTCATGAGTATCATCAGGAGACTCTTGATAACCTTCGTACTGCTATGGAGAATACACGTATTCTCTGCGCTGTCATGCTCGATACTAAGGTTCGTTTCATATGCCTTATTTATTTATACATGCTAGTCTTTATTAGAATTTATGAAAAGTACACTCTTTTGTTAGATTGATGTTTGCTAGCTGTACTTCACGTATACCCAAACACATGTGTTATAGCCCGATTCGATAACAAAACCAAAACAGCCCAGTTTTCCTTTGTTGTCAGATATCTTTACTTTGACCAAGAACCAAAACTCAGTTGTATGATATCGGACAACACTAAGTCTGGTGAAAAGTTCCTCCTGTTCGAGACCGATCAGCAGGTGGCCAAAAGCCCAAAACCTTCAATAAGCTGTTGCTTATTAATAAGATGTTACTTAATTTCTATGAATTTATGATAAATACTTCTTTGATAGAATGAATTTTGAATAATTTATACTAATGCTTATTATTAAGATGTACTTCATCAGTATGTAGTACAAAAGTAGAATTTTCATCAGTATGCTTATTATTAATTGGTTAGGGTTTGTACACTTCTTATTAGAATATGTGTTAGAACAAGGAGATAGCCTAAACAAGAATGGTTATGCAAGTTGCAAGATTTGTTCCAGAAGACTGCTGCTCTTGTGTTTTATCTAGATGCTTGATTATATGAATAATGTGTACTAAATTATTTTATATGACAGGGTCCTGAAATAAGAACCGGGTTCTTAAAGGATGGACAGCCAATTCATCTTAAAGAGGGTCAAGAGATCACTATTACCACTGATTACACCATCCAAGGCGACCAAAACATGATCTCCATGAGCTACAAGAACCTTGCCAATGACTTGAAGCCTAACAGCAAGATTTTGTGTTCTGATGGAACAATCTCCATGACGGTCCTTGCTTGTGACACGGAGCGTGGTCTGGTCAGGTGTCGCTGTGAAAACTCTGCTGTTTTAGGCGAGAGGAAGAATGTTAATCTTCCTGGGGTAGTTGTTGATCTCCCAACTTTGACTCAGAAAGATAAAGATGATATTTTGCTATGGGGGGTTCCTAACAAGATTGACATAATTGCTATGTCCTTTGTTCGTAAAGGTTCAGATGTTGTCCAAGTTCGGAACCTTCTTGGAAAGCATGCAAAATCCATAATTCTCATGACAAAGGTTTGTTTTCTGTTTACATTCACTTTTGTGCCATGCTCTGTTAGTCATTATGCTCTTTTTGTTACACATTTGTCATTGAAAAACCTGTTTGTATTTTAATTTGTATATCTTTACTAAAATTACAGGTTGAAAATCAAGAAGGGGTGACCAACTTTGATGATATTTTGGCTGAGGCAGATGCGTTTATGGTCGCTCGTGGTGATTTAGGAATGGAAATCCCAATTGAGAAGATGTTTCTTGCACAGAAACTTATGATCCACAAATGTAACATCCAAGGGAAGCCAGTGGTGACTGCAACACAAATGCTTGAGTCAATGATCAAGTGTCCACGTCCTACAAGAGCCGAAGCCACAGATGTTGCAAATGCAGTTTTAGATGGTACTGACTGTGTCATGCTTAGTGGCGAAACAGCAGCCGGGGCCCACCCAGAACTTGTTGTCCAAACAATGGCCAGGATCTGCATCAAAGCTGAAGATTCACTGGATTACAAGAAGGTGTTCAAGAGGGCTATGGAGACTGCACCGATGCCTATGTGCCCATTGGAAAGTTTAGCTTGTACTGCTGTCAAAACCGCAAATATGAGCAAAGCAACTATGATTTTGGTCCTGACCAAAGGGGGAACAACTGCGAAGCTCGTTGCTAAGTATCGACCAAGTATGCCTATTCTGTCTGTTGTGGTGCCGGAGCTAAATCCAACAGATTCTTTTGATTGGTCATGCAGTGATGAGTCTCCAGCAAGGCATGGGCTTGTTTTTCGCGGGTTGGTGCCTATTTTGAGCTCAGAGTGCGTTGAGGCTACATCAACAGAATCATGTGATAAAGCTGTGGAGTTGGCTATAGAGGAAGCTAAAGCCAGGGAGATTTGCAAGGCTGGGGACTCAGTTGTGGTGTTGCACCGTTCTTCTGGCTCTAGCTTGATCAAGATCCTCAATGTCAAGTGAAGGAGTTAGCGCTGTTATGTTTGTTCGTTTTATATGTTTATTGTGCGGCTATATTTCTTCTTGCTAAGAGAGTTACTTAGCTATGTTTTCATGGAACAATATTTGTTTAACTGACATTAGCTTTAATTTACATCCTGCCAATTCTTTTTCTATTGTATTGCCTTAGCTTACTTACTGTTCAGCTTATTGAAAGATAAGCTACATGTTAGCATGGGGAAAAGTTGAGTTGACAATTACTCTTTAAATAATCCTGCAGATGCTCGCATTCAGGTAAACTTGGTTCATCAAACCTGTAACCGAACGAACTTTCTTGAATAGCCATCTAACATCAACTCGATCTATATGTTTTAGATTTACACCTTTCACACAATCAAATCCTGTATGAAAAGTGTTCGATCTATTGCTCATAAATGGATATAAGTAGTAAAAGTAATGGTGACAGTGGAACGTATTCTGATTTCACCGCAATGTGGTAGGACATTTAGAAGTCGAACCACATGTTATTGGCGGTTATTCCGTTTGTTTCCAATGCCGCGCTTGCACATTTTCTTCTTAGCTTAAGTTTGTCAACTCTTGTTTTTTTTTTTTAAATATTACTGTATCTGCATGCCATCTCACATTCTCCATTGTACCATGAATGTCGTGTGTCAGGAAATTTCGATCCTGAAACTTTCTTAAAGCCATCTGCCCATCCCCATTCCCACAATTTATACGTTCTATAGGTTGGCACCCACTCGACCAATCAGCTGAATTCCATTCTTCTTCGACTGTTGGCACAAAACCTTCTATACATCGACAAAGTGGATATTTGTTTATGTCACAACTTCCATAAGCTCTTCATAATCCATACTACCGGCATCAACTGCTGCATTCCCATAGGTTATCCAGTCCTGGCCCCGCTGGACCCATTGCAAGTAAATTGTATGGCCTGAAAGTTTATGGATTAAAAAATCGATAGTCGTGTGATAGGATCGAACTCGAGATCACGGGATTGCACACATTACGTGAAGAGTTAATTTATTTATTTATTAAATATATTTATTATATTTATTAAATCAAACCGTAACTAACGATCGTTAAGTAATTAAAAGTTAAGTATTAAACGACCGTTATAGAAGGTTAAAGAAGCTAAAAGAAGGAGTCAGAAAAGTTCCGGAAATCTCTTTTGGAGCTTGTGAATATCCGGCCTAAATAGGGAGACAAGATAAGGAGGAAAAGATTTTTTTGGCTTTATCTTGTTTAACCTTGGAAGAGAAGTTTCCAAGGTGTATATAAACAAACCTAGTGCCTCATTATTTTTCACTCCATATCTCTCTTTCTTTGCTCCTAACCGCCGGCCAAAACAAACACCCATTAGGGTTCTTCTTTGATTTTCAATAAGCTATTCTAGATCTAGTCCTAGCCCCTCTCTAGGGTTGTTGAGTAGATCTTCCATAGACTTGGAAGCTCGGTTTTGTTCGTGCTAGACTCACGGTTAACTCACCGTATCACGTGTGTACAAGATCGTGGTGTAATCTTATTTTAGATTACATCCTGGTGGTGTTCGTGATCTATCTCTACCGGTGACCATTCCGTCAACTTGTAGATCTTGCTAGGATAAAAGTATGTAACCCTAGCCTTGATTAATTATAATCGTGTTAATTAAAGATCTTGTTAATTTGCTTCCGCTGTGTGTTCTTTGATCCATTTTAGGGTTTTTATAATTGTTATGATAATCATAAACCATCAGTGGCATCGAGAGCCGTTTTAACATGATTTTAATTATCAAGATCTAAAGTTTTTTAACTAATATTGATTTGTGTTAATAATTACATGTTGTTTTTTAGGTTTTATATAAAAAATTAGGTTTTTTGTTTTTGTTTTTTTTAAATTCCGATCTGTCGAATTTTTTATAAAAAAAATTTTTTTTTTTAGTAAACCCTAAAATTACATGGTAATTAAACTTTAGATGGTTTGCATGAATTAATTGTTATGTCATGCGTGGTTACCATCCGTAGTAGTTTTTTAATTGTTAAGAGAATATGGTAGATCCGTAATAAACATGCATGTTTTTACGGATCATATAATTTTGATTGCTATTTGCTTTATTTGATTCAAAGTTTTAAAATTAGGGAAGACTTTTTATGTTTATAAAAACCCTAGATTTAATGGTCTTTGAATAAATTGTTATTGCATGTGGCTATTTGATTTAGTTTTTTTTTTGTACTACTTGTTTTCATGCGTTTTTACATTGTATGTTGTAAACAAGGGTAATTTTTTTTAAGAAAAATAATATGGACTAAATCTTATCAAAATTAATGAATTGTTTTGAGATCTAAATTACATATGATTTGTGTTGATTATAATTGCAATAGCAACTTAACGGCCTACTCAATTTTGACAAACTATAAAGTGGGTATAACGCACCGCTGGTCAAGTACCCGGTTAAGGAAGGAGGTGTTATGCTTCAGCGCTGACCAAATTCCCGGCTCGCCTGTGCGTCAAAATTGGAATTACCTACGGTTGTTATTGGTATAATTCTTTAAGGTTGATTGGTTTAACCAATACCTCAACTTGCAAATATATGATGAACTTTTAGTCTCACCAAAAAGTTTACTAAACGTTTTATTAAACTTATGTTATGGAGATGTATGCATGCTTCTCCATACATGATTTTGACACCAAAATCTATACCCTAAAATTTAAGTCATATGCCCTCTAATTGACGAACACTTGAAGTTACAATTGTCGTCATATAAGATATCGGACGATGTTGTAATGGAGAGAAAACTTCATGACTGAATAAGATTATACATGAAGGTTTTACGTTCGTTAGATTAGTCGACTTAATTGAGTTACTCAGTGAGAACTGGAAACTTAAGGCATAAAGAAGGGATAAAACATGTTTACAATGCAAATGTTTTTGGCAATGTAAATCCCTGACATATCTAGAAATTGCAATATGTTTTGGCAATTATTGTTCGACAAGTTACTGTGTTGAATACATTTGTCACTAGCAGATCAACTGATGTGATAAATCTATGTCAATATGGATTCTAGTTTTTCAAGGAAAATACTATGGTTTTATTACCGGGGTAATTTTATTTTCTTGAATTTTATTATCGAAAATACTAATGTTTGAACTTATTTCTGTAGAAATGGCTCAACCCGAAAACAATCTGACAATAAGCTCGGCGTTCAAAGCTTTTTTTGAACGGCCTGAACTTACTGGCCCTAATTTCAATGACTGGTACCGCTCACTAAGAATTGTTCTGAGAGCAGCGGGTACCATCAATATCTTGGAAACTCCTTTTCCGGAGGATCTTGCTGAAGGAGCAACTGATGCTGAAAGGCTCCAACACGCTGCTAATGTTAAGAAGCACCATGAGGTGGCTGCTGTAATGTTAGGGAGAATGGCTCCATCACTTCAAAGGAAGAATGAGCTAGCTTCTCCTCAGCAAATGCATGATGAACTCAAGGCTGTGTATGAAACGCCGCAAGCTGTAGAGATCTATGATCTGGTTGATGCTCTACATAGTTGCAAGCAAGCTCCTGGAAAGTCCGTAAGTGCTCATTATATGGAGATGAGGGGTTATATGGAACAACTCATATCACTAGGACAACCCTTTGATAATAATATGGCTATTAACTTGATCAATAGGTCCCTTAATAAGGACTTCAATGATTTCGTTCGTAACTATAATATGCATTGCACGGGGAAGACAGTTAATGATTTGCATGCAATGCTCATTGACTTCGAAAAGGGTTTGAAAGATAAGGCACCCACTGCTACTCCTCAAGTACTTTATGTACAAAAGGGTAGAGTGTCGAAACCAAAACCGCAAGTGAATAAGAAGCAGAAAGGCAAAGGCAAGGTTGATAAGAGCAAGCAAGTTGCGAGTACATCAAAACCAAAGCAGAACTTTGATAAGAAATCTCTGAAAGATGAGACTTGTCACTACTACAAGATGACTGGACACTGGAAGAGGAATTGCTCTCTCTATCTCCATGAAATGGCAGAACATAAGAAGAAGTCTGAGCAAGCTGCTGCAGCACCATCTTCTGGTAACTTTTTTATGATAGAGTTATTTAATCTTTCATACAAATCAAACTCCTGGGTATATGATACGGGATGTGGTATTAATATTTGTAATACCTTGCAGGGATTTGAGTTGAAAAGGAGGCTTACCTATGGGGAACAATTTCTGCAAGTGGGCAATGGCGCACAAGCAGCGGTTGAAGCTATAGGAATATTTAAATTAGTTTTACCTTCGGATTTAGTACTGTTTTTGAATAATTGTCACTATGCACCTACAATTGTTAGGGGTGTCATTTCCTTTTCTTGTATGTTGGATCTTGGATTTACTCACACGATTGATAATAATAGAATTTCTGTTTTCAAAGATGGTTTATTCTATTTTGATGCAATTTCTGAGAATGGTGTTTTTGAAATTAACATGCATGATAAAAATCCCAAGAGAAAAAATAATTCTGTTTTTAGCATGAATAAGAAGAGTAAGTTAGACAAGAACTCTTCTTATCTTTGGCATTGTAGGCTTGCCCATATTGGGAAGACTCGCATACAAAAGCTTCAACGTGATGGGCTTTTGGAAAGTATCAATGATGAATCATTTGATAAATGTGAATCTTGTATCTCTGGGAAGATGACCAAGAAACCTTTTAATAGCAATATTGAAAGAGCTACAGAACTACTTGGTTTAATACACACTGATGTGTGTGGACCACTTAGACATGTGTCAAGGAAAGGTGCTAGCTACTTCTTGATGTTTACGGATGATTATAGCCGTTATGGTTATGTTTATTTACTTAAACATAAACATGAGGTATTTGAAACATTCAAAACGTTTAAAGCCGAAGTAGAGTTACAACTAGGAAAGAAGATTAAAGCTCCTCGTTCTGATCGTGGTGGTGAATATTTAAGTCAAGAGTTTAAAGATTATTTAAGTAAGAATGGAATTGTTCAGAAACTTACTTCTCTGTATACTCCACAACAAAATGGTGTATCTGAAAGGAGAAATCGTACATTATTGGATATGGTACGATCTATGTTTAATCTTACAACTTTACCATTATCTTTTTGGGGTTATGCTCTTGAATCTGCCGTTCGTATTCTGAATATGGTTCCCACAAAGAAGGTTGATAAGACACCATATGAACTATGGCATGGCAAGAAGCCATATTTGTCTTATTTGAAAGTCTGGGGTTGTGAGGCGCATGTGAAACGTGACTCTGGAGATAAACTCCAACAACGCTCAGTTAAATGTATCTTTGTAGGTTACCCTAAGGAAACTATGGGTTACTACTTTTATTATCCGGCTGAGAACAAAATAGTTGTGGCTTGGTATGGAGACTTCCTTGAAAATGATCTTGTAAATCAAGAATTCAGTGGGAGAAATTATGATCTTGAAGAAATTCAAGAAGATACATTGCCTTCTGAAAATACTAGCGATGAAACTCCTGTAGAACCAGAAAGTGTGAGTGTTCCATCGGAATTAATTCCTCCACGTAGGTCTCAAAGGGCTATACGTGCGCCGGACAAACTATGTCTATACATAGAGGATGATGAGGAAGAAGTAGGGGATCTTGGTGAACCTGCTAACTATCGATCCGCAATGTCTGATCCAGAAAAGTCAAAATGGATAGTTGCGATGAATGAGGAAATGAAATCCATGGAAATCAATGATGTTTGGAGTCTTGTAGACGCACCTAAAAATGCTAAAGTAGTGAAAAATAGGTGGATATATAAGAAGAAAACTGACATGGATGGTGATATACAATCCTATAAAGCACGTTTGGTGGCTAAAGGTTTCACTCAAACTTTTGGCATAGACTACGAGAAGACATTTTCTCCTGTAGCAGACTTACGAGCTATTAGGATTCTCATAGCTATAGCAGCATACTATGACTATGAGATATGGCAAATGGATGTTAAAACTGCCTTCTTGAACGGTCGCTTAGATGAAGACATCTATATGCAACAACCAGAAGGGTATGTTGATCCTAAATATCCAAAACGCGTGTGCAAACTTCAAAGGTCTATTTATGGTTTGAAGCAAGCATCACGTCAATGGAATAAGCGATTTGATGAAAAAATCAAAAAGTTCGGATTTATTCAAAATCGTGATGAGCTATGTGTATACCGCAAAGCTAGTGGGAGTAATGTAGTGTTCCTAATTCTATATGTCGATGACATATTGATCATGTGAAGTAACATTCCAAGACTTAAGGAAGTTAAGGATTATCTTGGTAAATGTTTTTCTATGAAGGATTTGGGAGATGCTGCATATATTTTGGGAATTAGATCTATCGAGATAGGAGTAGACGGTTAATTAGTCTTAGCCAAGATGCTTATATTGATAAGATATTAAAGAAATATAACATGCATAACTCTAAGAAAGGTTTCTTACCGATGGAGGTTAAGCATGAGTTAAGCCATGAGAAAGATGCATCATCACCTGAAGAGGTGGCTTACATGAAGAAGGTGCCTTATGCTTCGGCTGTAGGATCTATTATGTATGCTGTAAGATGCACAAGGCCTGATGTGGCATTTGCTCAGAACTTGGTCAGTAGATACCAACAGAATCCAGGAAAGTCCCACTGGACTGCTGCTAAGCATATTCTAAAGTATTTGAGAAGTACGAAAGATATGTTTTTGGTATTCGGGGGTAAACCAGACACAAAATTGAATGTAACAGGATTCTGTGATGCGTCCTGGCAATGTGATAAAGACGATACGAAGTCTCAGACGAGTTACGTGTTTGTCATCAATGGAGGAGCAGTTGACTGGAAGAGCAGTAAACAGAAAATCATTGCTATGCATGCAACTCAATCTGAGTACATGGCCGCTTCAGAAGCTGCAATGGAAGCTGTTTGGATTAGGAAGTTTATTGGAGATCTTGGAGTGATGCCTTCAATTAAAGAACCTATTGATATATATTGTGACAATTCTGCGGCAATAATATTCGCCAATGACCCTGGAGTCATGAAGGGCGCCAGACACTTTAAACGTAGATATCACTACGTTCGAAAACAAGTGGAAGCTCGAGAAATAAAATTAATAAAAGTTCACACAGATGATAACGTAGCTGATCCTTTTACTAAGGCTTTGTCTAGGCCAAAGGTAGTTAAGCATGCCAAGGCAATTGGGCTGCAACTAGCTAGCGAATTCATGCAATAAATCTGTTGATTAGTATTTGGATAAAGGGTGTAAGACATTATTGAATTGATGAAATAAAGATTGGAATTCGTTTATTTTTCTGTTATTTGATTTTGTATCCTATTTTACATGTTTTAATCTGTGAGCATTATGATGTTTCTAAATGTCCGTTGTCGATTAATAATATGGGAGTATTATTAAACTAAGACAATTTAAAATAGTGACAGAGTATACTTGAAAGTATATTGGTCAATTTTGGATGATATTTGATGGATCAAATATTGGACTCATCCCAACTATGTGATTTTACTTTATGGATATTTGTCATTAAGTAAATCATAAATAGTTATCCTTAGACCTGAGATGCCAGAAAACTGCATTGAATATAGTGCATTTCTGTAAGGTAACCTAACGCTAAACGTAACTGGTAGTCATAAGGGTTATTTTCAGAAGTGTTGCAAAGTTCATGTGTTTTGCTTGTAGTCGAAATGGGATTCGTTTCCTTCAAATTATTATTTGAAGTATAAATACAACTGGGCCCCTCGGGGGAATAGTAAGATGTTTGTATGACCACACCCAAATGTGTTTTGGTAATCTTGCTATATCCGTAAACGAGAAACAGAATAGTTAATGAAAGGAATGACTGAGATCCATATCCTTATTAACAATGTATTTGAAATGAAAGGATAATAATAATGATTATATATCATTAAAAGGTTTGTCCAGGAAACCTTACTCGAGTTGTACTAGTGACATTGTTAGTTTAACTAGACGCTAATCAATGTGATCACGATATTCGAATTTTGTCCAAGTGGGAGCTGAAAGTTTATGGACTTAAAAATCGATAGTCGTATGATAGGATCGAACTCGAGATCACGAGATTGCACACATTACGTGAAGAGTTAATTTATTTATTTATTAAATATATTTATTATATTTATTAAATCAAACCGTAGCTAACGATCGTTAAGTAATTAAAAGTTAAGTATTAAACGACCGTTATAGAAGGTTAAAGAAGCTAAAAGAAAGAGTCGGAAAAGTTTCGGAAACCTCTTTTGGAGCTTGTGAATATCCGGCCTAAATAGGGAGACAAGATAAGGAGGAAAAGATTTTTTGGCTTTATCTTGTTTAACCTTGGAAGAGAAGTTCCAAGGTGTATATAAACAAACCTAATGCCTCATTATTTTTCACTCCATATCTCTCTTTCTTTGCTCCTAACCGCCGGCCAAAACAAACACCCATTAGGGTTCTTCTTTGATTTTCAATAAGCTATTCTAGATCTAGTCTTAGCCCCTCTCTAGGGTTGTTGGGTAGATCTTCCATAGACTTGGAAGCTCGGTTTTGTTCGTGCTAGACTCACGGTTAACTCACCGTATCACGTGTGTACAAGATCGTGGTGTAATCTTATTTTAGATTACATCCTGGTGGTGTTCGTGATCTATCTCTACCGGTGACCATTCCGTCAACTTGTAGATCTTGCTAGGATAAAGGTATGTAACCCTAGCCTTGATTAATTATAATCGTGTTAATTAAAGATCTTGTTAATTTGCTTCCGTTGTGTGTTCTTTGATCCATTTTAGGGTTTTTATAATTGTTATGATAATCATAAACCATCATGGCCATCGGACCTCAAAAGTGTTCTTAGTACATCTGAGGTCATTTATAAAAAATTGCCGGGTGACAGCTAGTTACGTCTAGCATAAAAGGTTATAATTCATATCCTAAGCCTCTTGATATAAAAATTGCTACTGTATGGTGTTCTTGGATGGTCATTGCCAAAACTGGGAGTGGTCTCCATTTGTTAAGGATGGCTATTGTGGATTTGTGGCTTGCTTGTCGACATTTCTACCTTTTGTAATCATAAGCAGTAAGCTGATCTCGCAAAGTACGAATTACGAACATACCTAAAAAAGAGTACATATTCAAAATCTTTACAATATTTAAAAAATCTTGAACATAATATGGTATACGCGTGTATTAAATGAGTGGTATAGGAATATTTGGCTTAGTATCTCAAAAAGTTATACGAGTTCCGTTGATGTTTTATTATAAAACTAATTGGTGATAAAATAAGTAGTCCATTAAGTTTACTAGGTATCGGTGCCCGCGCTTCGCTGTGACGAAGTGCGAACTTATTTTGGAACGTTTTAAAAGGGCACACTAATGTAAGGAAAATTGAGAGATTCATACAACCATTTTAATACCATTTTAGTATGGTAGGAACATGAAACGATAACGAAAAGCATTTAAGGAAAATGTGTACATTGCAAAGTAATGTAAGCAATCTGATGACATATTATTATTTTTTTTGAACAGAATCTTATGACATATGTAAGCCATATTTATGGGAAAACTGCACAGATTTTCACATATCGTATTCATAGCATAAATCAGAAACAAAATCTTATAAGTAGTTGTGATCGTCGTTCTTCAACCCAGTGAATGAGGTCGAGGAAATGTTCTTTCATGGCGACTTTCTGCAAGGACATATGAACTTGCATATGAACCTCTGTAGCTATTACACACAATCGCATGTCTTTCAATTCCTAACATTGGAAATATAGTGAGTTAGTACATGCTGCAGCACATAGAGTTAATTACAAAAAGAAATTTGGAATTACCTTAACTTTCAGTGTAGGCATAATAACTCTAACTAATGTAAGTTTAGTTGATCCCTAGTTCTGTATATCCTTTGAAAGCATTATCATATTGGTGTATCACACAACATGATGATTCTAGTTAAATTAAAAAATAAGTGAAAATTAGTCGTCAAATATATCAAATCCTAACCTGTGATCTTTCCCCTTTAAGAATGGATAAAACGTTGGCACCTGAGACTTTCCTATCCAATTGTATAGATGCCAAGTGAACATTTTTAGTATGTAAACCTTTCTGAAATTGTGTGGTGACAAATGAATATATTAAATAATTTTATTTAAAGGGAAGCAGTACAAATACAAACTCACCTCTTTTATCAGATAGGTAGGCAAAGAGCATCACCAGAAAAATATACGCCAACTCCAACCCGTTTGACAGATTATCTCCGTATATGTGTTTCTTTGTCATATAGATGTTTGTCTGTCCGGGCTGTCTAGCATTTACACACTGGCATATATGTCTGCACATATAGCATTTACACAGTGGCATATAAAGGCTTATTTTCTACAAGCACGCGCTGTGTAGCATTTACACAGTGTCATATATGTTTCTCTATCTTGTCTCACAATGAACACACACACCACACACGGTTTTGATGTCGACCCGTTTTTAGGGATCTAGAGGAGAATCACGTTTTCATAGAAACAGTGATTTTCGTCTATTACTTATTAAAAAACTGTATTCTAGCCCCTCACAGACGCTGCCTTCTCTTACAGAAAAAGCACACACAAAATCAAGTAACAGAACCATCATATAAGCCTAAAAAACAAACATCATATTTAGTTTAGACATTAGGAGGCTCAGATCTGTAAGAGAAAAAGGTATGAAACAAAGACGATAAAACCGCCATGGCTGCAAAACATTGAAAATGAAGCACCCCGCCAAGATACGGCCAATGTCAGACTTTGTTTAAATTCATTGACTCGAAATTTATTGGTTTATATCATCACTTTCTCATATATAATACTCTGTAAGATGACACCATCATACTAACTAAGGGTATAATATGATACCTATTTTTGGGAAAAAAAATAGAAGGAATAATTAATGGAGTGTGTAAACAGTTAGACAGTGGTATTTCCTATGGTTTTTTTTATCTACTTTTGGAAAAATCTGCATATACCTATCAAACTTGTGATGGATCTATTTTTGGATTAAAAAAGGCAGAATAATGATTATGAGAACAGTGTCTGCGTGGTGGTAGTTTGTTTTTTTATCTACTTTTGGAAAGGTGCTCACAGAACCGTGAAATTTCGAATGTGGCTACTGTTTCTGTTGATAGGGGTTGTGTTAGTGCGTTACACCAGACAATGCAATTCAGGAGGGCATGGTATATAAAGGGGAGCTAACAACATTGTTTTTCACACAGTCTCACATATATTTGTAGGTGAGTTGGTAAAAAAAACTTGAAAATGGCATACCGGCCTAGATGTGCTTCTATGGAGGCAGAAGCCCAATCAGTCGACTGGGCGAAGATGTTTGTTTCCCACTTGCGGAATGAGATGCAAGGAGAAATGGCCTGGAAACAGAAGCTAGAACAGATGTGGCGGCAGATGAATAGCGTCACACGACACACCTTGTCCAGGAGTTACAGACCGTTGAACAGGAACCTATGGTCAACAATATGGTGGCTTTCTTACAGACTCTGCAAGATACAGACTGTGCTTTCCGCGACCAGCTCGCGGCTGAAGCAGCCGCTGATGCAAAGGTTCATCGAAAGGTTGCAAGGCGACGGGTCTGAATGAAATGGGTCGGTGAATGTGCCAAAATGTGTTGATAATAAACGGTTTGTGTCAGTCTGTGTCAAACATGCTGAATTTACCAGTTATTTCTAATCTTTCCAGTGTCATTGTGTTTGTTACATTTCCGTACTGACAGTCATGTCGTTGAAATATCAAGGCTGTGTATCATTTGGTTTCAATAATATATTGTTACGTGTGGTTTCTTCGTCGCAGGTCTTTCTAGTATTTCTTTTTATGTACTCGTATGTTTGCTTTGTTCAAATGTTTTGTCTTTTTTGAGGTTATTTGTTTGCATTAATACAAAGTTTGTAGAGGACAACATGTAAGAAAGTGAAGGAGTGAGTTCTTAAAAACTTGTAGGGGAGAGACATACCTGGTTCATGGTTCTGTATTCCATGTGCGTGCCTGCTGGGGCAACTAAAAGAAACTTTTAGGAGAGACAGAGAGATACGACAGACCTCTTATGTCTGTTTACGATTTTAGCTTCAGCCAAGCCAAAAAATGGAACATTCACCTGCAGCAAATGCGGTTGCAATCTATTAAAATCGGGTGGTTGAATAACTGAATACTGACATACAATCACTTCTGGTCCGTTTTTACACCAGCTAAACAATCACTTCTGCAACAAGTTGGGTATTTGGCAATTGTTTTAACAACAACCAAACATCCCTTATGTCGCAGGTAGTTTGTTTGCCAGCTTGCTAAGGGTTATATTTGTATGTAGTTGTAGCTTGAAAGGAAGACATAATACCTCTTTTTTTAACGGTGCTTTCCGAGCATTCATCAACAACATGTCTCCTTACGTTATGGACAGAAGCTGGAAACTACAGACCCGATATCCTTGAAGGGTATATTCTTTAAAAACCAACCTGTAAAATAGGTTGGTTCATATTTGCAATTTCGAATAATTGCTTCCAATAACTGCCACAACCCAAAGTTTACGCGAACCTTCAGACGAAGGTTCAAACAGCCATAATGACACCCTTATTATAGAAGCTTTGGTTATCGCTTTCAAAAGGGGCAAGTGCCCCCATCAGCGAACAACCAAATACCAAATCCAATGTATATGAACCTGCATATACATTTTTTTTAGCAACATGTAACATAGCAGGCTCAGACAGGTCGCCCTTCAAGTAAAACCGGATACACACAGCATAGCTGCATCCTCAAAAGGTTGCCCTGCCAAGGTCTGTGGAGTCTCGACTTTAACCTGGGATGTTCAAAGTCATCACAGCCTAGAGAATCGCAACCAACTCGGTTAGTTTTCCGCATATGTGTTTCTTTGTCATGTAGATGTTTCTTTGTATGGCCTGTGTAGCATTTACACACTGGCATATATGTTTCTCTGTCTTCTCTTAGAAGAAACACACACCCCAAACACATATGGTATTGGTGCCGACTCGTTTTCAGGGATCTAGGGGAGAATGGTGTTTCCAGAAAAACAGTTATTTTCGTCTATTACTTATTAAAAAACCGTATTCTAGCCCTTCACAAGCGTTGCCTTCTCTTAAAGAAAAAAACACACACAAAATAAAGTAATAGGACCATCATATAAGCCTAAACAACAAATACCATCTTTAGGTTAGACTTTAGGAGGCTCAAATATAAGAACTCGTACTTTTCGGTTATTAAATTATTCTTTTATTCGTACTTCTCGATTTTACAATGTTTTACTTGTTCCTCTTTACTTTTTCATACGTAAATCCTGAGATCTCTAGAATTTTAATTATAATATATTTTAATTATTTTTCTGATCATTGATAATATTTTATTCGGAATTATAAAAAAAATTATTTTTACTTTTCCATATTTATTTACTGTGAAAACCCGAAATTTAAAATCAACATCTAGACCGAGCTCTAATCTTATTCCTAATATTCGGACCAATATTTATTACCCGACTATTAGTTATCATGTTCGTATTTGCAGATAATATTGAGTTATCGGATAACCGACAAGGTTAAGGCTTTAACGTATCGAATACGTGTCATTTATTATTTATCGGCAAAGATTATGTTCGTCATCGACCATAAATATTCTCGTTATGACATAGAAATATTTTCTATTGTCGTCGTTTTAATTTTTCGTTTTACGAGCATTTTTCATAAATTATGTTAAATTTCTAAACGCCATTAGTTTATATAATGCGTTAACGTATTTTGAATCATAAGCCCTCATTTAATTATCAAAACATTTGTGTCTTCCGAATGTCAACGTTTTTACTTTATATTGAGCGTTTAATTTTTTTGTGTTTTACTCGTATCTTTTAAGTCGCGTAACTTTTAAAATATCGGGCTTCGATAATACCCGCTTTTTCAAATTAAAAAAATTTTAAAATATAAACTTTATCCTAACCTTTAAAGAGCCACGTCTAACCCATCTATGCTATTACTTGGACACGTATTTTAGATCGCATATATCATCACCAAATAATAACTATATCCTACTTTCGTTTCTACGGTATTCAAAAAACACTTCTTTTGCTCCATTTTTTTTGTCGTGAATCATGAGAACAAAACCATCATTTTCTTTTAATTTTCTTATTCAAATCTTGTTGTGATATTAAGGTGATGGTGCATGACTCCAAAGAGTCGAGTCTCGCATAGGTTTTATATACATCCGAGTTGTGATCCGTAAGCCGCGGGTTGGAGCTCGTGTTTTGGTTCGAGTCTCGGGAATATTTAACCTTGTTAGTATCCATGCTGATCGTTTCGGTTTTCAAATGGCGTCGGGTTCGTTAAGAAGCTGGTTTTAAGAGCTTGGTTTTGAGTCCGTTGTGGCTCGTTGAGGAGCAGGAACGCAATAAGGGCTTAGTTGTGATCATGTCGTGCTCGCCCGCGTTCTAATTCCCTGTGAGTCTAGTTACCCTTCTTTTACCTATAACGCATTCGTCCATAGTATGGTCTGCTTGAGACTTATGTTTTCAATAAATAAAACCAGAAAACAATAAAGTTGTTAAGTCTTAGCTCGTAATTTGGGTTGCCCTTGTAATAAAACAGAAAGTAATCGTTTGTTTTGGTGTCATGGGTTGAAAACAGAAAACAAAAGTAACGTTGGTATGCCTATAACATTTTTCGACCTTTTTTCCGACCCATATTTCACTACCGAAAAGACCTTGTCCCAAGATGGTCACATGACGGAAGTTGTAGACGGCCATGCCGTCTACACGAGACTACCTTCGGTTCGACCCGAAGGTCACTATCGAATACCGTAGACGAGGTCGAAACTGACCCGGTAGACTTGTAACACTCGAGACAGTTTCACGACCTTACTTCGGACACGATTTTAACCCATCAAAAGACCTCGGTTTATAAATCTTAAAATGCGGGTCTATAGATGACCCGACTGGCTATTCAACGGTACCTTTGGTTAACACCGTGAGCCACTAATGAATCCACAATTCTTCTCTAAAATTTGAAGATACAACCTTTGATTCGAAAAAGACGTACACTTTTCTTCTGCTTCACGACATGCGTTCTTTTTTTCCCCTTATATATTGCAATGGTCTCATGTTTCCCAACATGGGACAAGTTTTTATTTAAGTAATTATTTATATAATTTTATTATTTAATATAATATTAATAATAAAAATGTAAAACGTATTTTGTATATTGACCTACTACATGAGCTAACTGAGCTAACTAAACGAACTGCCCCGACTGCGAAGTGTCTAATATTGCTAAATATATCCCGATTAAACGATTACGTTATTATTAAACGTTAAATGCTCACAAGTGTTAAAATCGTTCAATTTTTTTTTAAAAAAAACTCAAGCACATACTAGGGGGCTAAATGCTATGTTTTATTATACTTTTGCATGTTTAGTAATACATACCTTATTTAACTTAGGTTACGGATTATTCTGAGCTATTCTCCATGTCTACGTTTGTGCTATTTTACCGTTGCTATTGCTTCGAGGTGAGTTCATAGCCCCTTTTTACTACTTATACATTTTTTCTAAACGCGGGGTGAGATTTTACATGGTGGAACACATTTATTTAAAAGTGTATGCTATCCAGAACTTGTATGCTATCCAGAACTTGTATGCTTTCCAGAACTTGATGATTTCCAACAGATTTTCATTATTATTATTATTATTGCTTTTAGTTATAGCCCTTAAGTTTCCTCTCCTGATCATGAACCGTTAATTTACTTGTGTTGCTAAGCGCGAATGTTGTGGGTGGATCCATCGGGATTGACAATCCCCGCCCCATGTTGCGGTTGTTTAACCATGACGCATTTCATTTGTTTATACTTGAGTATTTAGGCTGAATACTCACTAGAGGAACTTACATTGAGTTAAGCTTCGGTTCATGAACTAAATAGCAATAATAATGGTTTCGGACTATGGTTATCGTACGTAACCATTTTACCTATTTCTTGTTTTACAAATAAATGCTTGTGTTCCACACCTTTACTGCTAAACCTATGAATATCACTCAACTTTATGTTGACGATTTTACATGTTTAATCTCAGGTATTATTACTTAGCTTTGTTTGGATGGGAGCCCGCAGGATATTATCGCAGCTTGGAGATTTCTGTGTTACTTTTTAAAGTTTGGTTTTGATTAAAGCTGTAAGAAGTTTATCCTATATTATTGGTAACTATATATTATAAATCATGATAAAATAATAAATTTTTCCGCATATAAAACTATGGGACCTGTGTTTAAAACTCTGATCTTTTATGATGTAATGTACATATTTTTATTACGTCAATTTTGTGTCAGCAGTACTTCATTATTTCTTGTACCATGACGTGGAACCCCCTTGCTGCCTAGTTGTTTCCTTGCCTGATTTTGGGGGTCTCACAGATTGGTATCCGAGCAATGGTTATAGGGAACTGAGTCATTTTTAAAAACTTAGTCTATAACCGAAAGTTCAAATGTTTCATGTTTCAAAGTGTCAACACAGAATCTGCCATTGTTGCTCGGTATCTGCGCGGGTAACTCTCTAATCCTTATTATTTATTTCTAATTATCGTTATAATATTTCATCTCCTGATTACATTTTGAAATATTACCTTACCCTAATGACGATAATTAATATGTCATTTCAAAGCCTTCGTGCTTCATGAATTATCATTGAATATTATTTGATTACATATGATCTTACTATATTTCTTGAATTCTTGTTCATGTAATCTTGATCTTGTTGGGAATAAATTATGGGTAAGTTCACTAGACGCTGATAAGAAGAGTTCAAGCGCTGATAAGATGACATTGGACGCTGACAGCCAAGCGTTGACAGTGAGGAAAGTCAACGCTGACAGCCTTGAAGACAAGCACTGATGGAATATATCTTCATACGAATCTTTTTGTTTATTTGTTTCTTTATTTGTATATGGTAAAGATAAACTCGACATTGTATTTTCCATTATTATCTTTACCTAGAATAGTTGATTCGTAGCTTCTTGTACAAGACTTCTTAATCTATAAAAGAAGATCTTTTAGGTTAATGTTAATAATCAGTTATAATAAGTTTTCACAAGTATTCGACTGTTAAACCTCTTTCATTGTAATCAAGTTCGATTATTATAATACAAGTGAAAGTTTGTTTAACATCTTTGTGTTCTAGATTAAGTGTTAATTCCGCATAACACTTAGTTACTTTATTCATAAGCAAAGGTTTCTCAACGTGTATTACTTGATCTAATCTCGTATACACAAAGCTTAATCGATCTAAGTTTGGGATCAACAAGTGGTATCAGAGCTTGTTGAGAAACTTTTGATCTTTAAGTAACACCAAAAACCCTAAAAACATCATGTCTGGCTCAAAACAACCTCCTGCTCCTGTTTTGCTACAAAGCAACACCACAAACCCTAACATCAAAATTCCCATGTTTGATGCCAGGAACTTCGAGCTTTGGAAGTCCAATTTTGAGCAATATGTAGCCATCCATGACTACACTCTTTGGGAGATTGTTGAATATGGGAACACATTCAACAAAGCTCAAAAGATTGCTAATGCTATTGCCGCAAGGGTAGCTGTTCCTAATTGTCCTGAAGCTGATAAGAAGGAAAGGCCTGAAGATGGAAGAGCTGTATCTGCTGAAGATATAGCCAAGAAAAGGGTGGACATGAAAATTTTGAACATCATGAAACACGCCTTGGGTCATGAGAATCAGCACAAGTACAAACGCTTTGAGTCTGCAAAAGAGCTTTGGGAAGCTCTTGAAGTATCACATGGTGGCAATGCTGACACTAAAGAAGAAAAGAAGAAGCAACTCATGCATGAGTATGCTGTCTTTAAGGCTCAACCCAATGAGAATCTCAGCAGTGTGAGAAGTAGACTGCTTGACATTACAAGTCAACTTTCCTTCATGGGAACACAGATTGATGACCCTGACTTGAATGCTACTTTTCTCAAAAGCCTTGGTGAGGTATGGAAGATTGAGGCAAGATCCATTCTTGTCAATAACACCCACAAAACCTCTAGGTTTGATGACATCTTCAACAAACTAAGACTGTTGGAGAATGAATGGCTTTTAGAGAGTGATAATAAACCTTCCAGTAGCAACATGGCCTTCTTCTCACAAAGTGAAGGTCAATTTGATTCCATGAACTCCTATGGACATCCAGTCACTGGATCTGCATGTGTCAACGCTGGATCACATCCTATCAGCGTTGGAACACATCCTGTCAGCGCTGGATTTCATCCTGTCAACGCCTCACACTCAAGCGCTGACACTTACAGTTTTGGCGCTGATGGAATTAAACCTGCTGGTTTAGATCTAGATACTGTGTGTGCATTCATTGCTTCTTTGCCCAGTGATTCAAGGATTACATATGAGGATCTTGAGCAAATAAGTGATGAACAATTGGAAGAGATGGACATCAAGTGGACTCTGGCTCTTGTAAGTTTAAGAGCAAACAGGTTTAATAGAAGGTTCAAGAAGAAGATGACCTTTGATGCTAAGGATGTTGCTGGATTTGACAAATCCAAAGTTGAGTGCTACAATTGTCATCGTATGGGGCACTTTATGAGGGAATGTAGATCTCCAAGAAGATCTGATGCTGGTAAGCCTTCAAGCCAAATGGTTAAGAGCCAAGATTCCAAGGCCATGGTAGCTGTTCAACAAATTGATGGTGTTGGAGGATGGGACTGGAGCTGGAACTTTTTGGCTAAGGATGAGGAAGAGGACAAAGCATTGGTTGCTGAAGTTAAAGAAGAGCATGTTGAATATGCTCTCATGGCACACTCCTCCTCTTCATCAGATAATGAGGTATATGATGATGCTTTCTGTTCTAAGGGTTGTCGTTTAAATACTGAAAAACTAAATAAGGAGATAGTAAAATTATTAGATGAGGCAAGTTCTGAAAGATGCAAAGTATCTAATTATCAAATTGCTCTCACCCAAACAGAAAGGACAGTAGCTGAGTATAAGAAAATGGAGTTTGATTTAAAGGATAAAATAAATATCTTAAAACATGAGTTACATCAAAGTAAAGATATTCAAGATATCACAAACATGGTTAATCTTGATTTGATAGCTAAGTTAGATGAGGCTAACAAAAATAAAGATAATGTGAGTCTTAAAATCCAGAGATTTGATAAGGCCACACAAACCCTAGGAGAGTGTGTTAGTAAACAAAGAGACTCTAAGGACATGAGTGGGATTGGGATGAAAGATTATACTGGTGTTCCACCACCAGCTGGGGATTTCTATGGTGTCCAATCAAAGGACTTATCTTGGACTGGCTTGCCAGAACTCCAAGAGAAGGAATTCATTCCTCCACCTAGAGTGACTTCCCCAGTTGAAGAGTATAAACAAAAACTGACTGACCTAGATGAGTGGAAGAAAGCTAACCACACTTTGTTTGTTAAGAGAGGTTTGTTGTGTGAAAGTCCAAATGAGCCCACACCAATCACGAGCCATGATCCTACACCTATTAAAATCACACACCCAACCACTGGCAAAGCTGTTGACCTTGGCTCACACACTGTTAGAAAACCTAGTGTTAAGTATGCAGAGATGTATAGGAATACTAGGTCACCAAAAAGCCAAGTTAGTAACCATGGAACAGGCTTCTTTGCTTCTAGACCTAAGACTATGTCTAGAAAAGCCTGTTACACTTGTGGTAGCTTTTCACATTTGGCATACAAATGTGTCAACGCTTCAAATGTCAACGCTGACAAGAACCATTTCAGCACTGACAAAAGTCAACATAGGTCAAATACTGTCAGACACAAAACCTTTGTGAACAAAAGTTCACAAGTTGTTAGACCAGCCCCATTCTTTTCTAGAGGGTCTAACACACATGGCCTAAGACCTTTCCAAAAGACAAACACTTGGTCCAATAGGCAATGGGTTCATGTAGCAAACCCTAGGTTCAACGCTGATAAAGGCAATCGGGGCGCTGACAAGAACAATTTCAGCGCTGACAGACGCACTGCCAAACCTAGGTATTTGCAATCACAGGGAAAGGGGTCTAAAGCTTCTGCTAGCTTAACATGGAGACCAAAACAAGACCAAAACTCTAATTCTACTGGTCTTTCTATGACATGCAACAGGTTTCATTGTATTTCAAAGGTCATGTCAAGACCAATTGGGGTTAACTGGGCATTTCATCCAAAAAGGGATGAAAATGGGGTTGTTATGAGAACCAAGTCTGTTCTTGTTGAACAACCAGATGAATCCAAGTCTTCCAAGGCTTGGGTTCCCAAAGAAAACTAATTTGTTTTCTTATGTGCAGGGCATTCAAAAACAGGTTAATGACTATGGATATTGGGACAGTGGATGCTCTAGGCACATGACTGGGAAAGAAGATTACTTGAGTAACTTCACTCCCATTGAAGATGGTGATAAGGTTCTCTTTGGGGGCGGATATGGAACTATCACAGGCAAAGGAACTCTTCTCACCAACAACTTACGTTTTGAAAACGTATTTCTGGTAAAAGAACTCGACTATAATCTTTTTAGTGTATCACAGGTGTGTGATAACAAGAATAAAGTTCTTTTTACTGATACTGAATGCTTGGTGTTAAGCAAAGATTACAAGCTCCCTGAGGAGAAATACATAGAATTTAGAACACCAAGGCATAAAGACATATATAATGTGAATCTTAATGGAATTAAGATGAATAATAAAATGTCATGTTTTTATGCTAAAGCTTCAGTAGATGAAAGTAATCTTTGGCATAGGAGATTAGGGCACATAAACTTTAAAAATATCAATAGACTTGTGAGACTTGGTTTAGTTGATGGTTTGCCTGAAAAGGCTTTCCACAATGACCACTCTTGTGTTGCATGTCTTAAGGGCAAGCAGCACAAGGTCTCATTCAAATCTAAACTGGTGCACTCTAGTTCTAAACCACTTCACTTATTGCATATGGACCTCTTTGGTCCAACTAATATAGAAAGTTTGAAGGGTAAATCATATTGTTTTGTCATCACTGATGATTTTTCCAGGTTTACATGGACTTTCTTTTTAGCCAAAAAAGTGAAACTGCCCAAATTTTGATTGATTTCATTACCCAGATTGAAAAGAAGAGTGGTAATGAGGTCAAAATTCTTAGAAGTGACAATGGGGGTGAGTTTAGAAATCAGTTACTAGAGGATTTTTGTGCCAAGAAAGGGATTACTAGGAAGTTTAGCATAGCTAGAACCCCACAGCAAAATGGGGTTGCTGAAAGAAAGAATAGAACCCTAATTGAAGCAGCCAGAACCATGTTGGCTGATGCCCACTTTCCTATAGCCTTTTGGGCTGAAGCTGTTAACACAGCTTGTTATGTTCAAAATAGGGCATTGGTCAACAAAATACACAATAAGACACCTTATGAGTTACTTTGGGAAGGAAGCCAAATATTGGCTTTCTCAAGCCTTTTGGTTGTCATGTAGTTGTTTTAGAAACTAGTGATGACCTAGGTAAATTTGATGCAAAAGGTGATGAAGGCTATTTCATGGGTTATTCAGTGCAGAGCAAAGGATATAGGGTTTACATTAAAAAGGAAAAATGTATACTTGAAAAAGTACATGTTAGGTTTTTAGAGAGTAAACCTAGTGATCCTGAAAGTGGTCCAAATTGGTTGTTTGACTTGGAACCTTTATCTAGAGCTTTAAATTATATGCCTGTTACTAATCCAGACATTGTGAAGGTAACTTCAAGTGTTTTGAAAAAGAGAATTGGTAATGTTTCAGGTACACAGGTTGCTAAGAAGGATGGACCACAAGCAGTTGAGTCATCTCCCACACAAGAATATGTTACATTTCCCATATGGACAGATGAGTATTATGCTGCTGCTGCTGCTGGAAAGGATAAAGGTGGTTCTTCAATACCACCAGTTGATAACATGCATGGTCATTCAGGCGCTGACAAGCACAATTCTAGCGCTGACAAGACCAATTCAGACGCTGATGGCTCAAACGTTGACAACAATGATTCTGGCGCTGACAAAAGTAATTCCAGCGCTGACAAGCAAAATTCAAACGTTGACAACACTCATGAGCATTTCGTATCTTCCAATTTTGAACAAGGTGAACCTTCAAGAATAAATGAAGAGGTTCAAGATGGAAGAGAGTCTGAAGAAGATATTAGCAACATGGAGGATGATATTGAAGACAACAGAATTCTTGAAAATGGAATTCCTAGATCTACTTTGAAGAATCATCCTCCCTCTCAAATCATTGGGAATATCATGACTCCTGTTCAAACTAGAAGATCTCACCAGACTCATGATAGCTTCATTGCTAATATCCACAAGAAGGTTGATACCCCTCTTGTTCAAGCATGTTTGTTTGCATGTTTTCTGTCACAACAGGAACCCAAGAAGATTTTTGATGCTCTCAAAGAACCTAGTTGGGTGGAAGCAATGCAGGATGAGCTTCACCAATTTGCTATACAGGATGTTTGGGAGCTGGTTGATTGTCCTAGATATGTGAGACCAATTGGGACAAGATGGGTTCTAAGGAACAAGAAAGATGAAAGGGGTATTGTGGTCAGAAACAAGGCACGTTTGGTAGCTCAGAGATATACACAAGAGGAAGGGATAGATTATGAAGAGGTCTTTGCTCCTGTTGCAAGAATTGAAGCTATAAGAATTTTTCTAGCTTATGCCTCTTGTATGAACTTCACTGTTTATCAAATGGATGTGAAGAGTGCTTTCCTCTATGGAACAATTGTTGAGGAGGTATATGTCATGCAACCTCCTGGTTTTGAAGATCCTGAGACTCCAGACAAGGTTTATAGAGTGAAGAAAGCTATGTATGGACTTCATCAGGCCCCAAGAGCATGGTATGGTACTTTGTCCACCTACTTGGTGGAAAATGGTTTTAAAAGGGGCACCATAGATCAGACATTGTTTACAAAGAAGAAAGGTAAGGATGTCTTACTTGTTCAGGTCTATGTTGATGATATCATTTTTGGATCTACAAATCCAAAGATGAGTGAAGACTTTTCCAAGCTTATGACAGATAAATTCAAGATGAGTGCAATGGGTGAGATGAACTTCTTTCTAGGATTACAAGTTCAGCAGAAAGAAGATGGTATCTTCATCTCCCAAGACAAATATGTAGCTGAAATCTTGAAGAAATTTGGTTTTTCTCCACATGAAAAGAGTGCTTCCACTCCTATGGATAGGGAACACCCTTGGGGAAAAATTGGAGCTGGAAAAGATGTGGATGTTAGGCACTATATATCAATGATTGGCTCATTGATGTATCTTACAGCCTCAAGACCTGACATCATGTTTGCTGTGTGTGCTTGTGCACGCCATCAAGTGAATCCCAAAGAATGTCACCTTTTTGCTGTGAAAAGAATCTTTAGGTACCTAAGATGTTATCCAGATCTTGGCTTATGGTACCCAAAAGATTCTCCATTGGAGCTTATTGCATATTCGGACAGTGACTATGGTGGTGACAAGTTTGATAGAAAATCCACAACTGGTGGATGTCAATTTCTTGGGAGTAGATTGATATCTTGGCAATGCAAGAAACAAACAGTGGTGGCAAACTCTACAACTGAAGCAGAATATGTGGCTGCAGCTGCTTGTTGTGGACAAGTCTTATGAATTCAGAACCAGCTGTTGGATTATGGGTATAATTTCATGCATACCAAGATTTTTGTAGACAATAACAGTACTTTATGCATTATTAAAAATCCTGTACATCATTCTAAAACCAAACACATAGAAATTAGGCATCATTTTATAAGAGATTGCTTTGAGAAAGGTTTAATACAACCAGATAGGGTAGACACAGAAGATAATGTGGCTGATTTATTAACTAAACCTTTTGATACTGGAAGATTTCAATATTTGATAACAAATATTGGAATGGTTAATCTCACTTAATATGTGTTTTGGAACCTTTTTGTAAAAGTATGTACAGGATAATGCATTGTTATTGGTCTTTGTGATGATTTAGATTTTTCCACTTTATTTTTCTAACACTGACAAAGGTAAATTTAACGCTGACAAGTGTTATTTTGCCGTTGTTAGAGATATTATTGTCTAACGCTGACAAGAGTTCCTTCAACGCTGATAAGTGTTGTCGGGGCGCTGTCAGCAACAATGTTAGTTTTGTGGTTTTCAATCTAAATGTGTAGGTGGTGTTAGCTTTATGCCATTGGATACAGAGTTGCTTATGGATCTTTGAAGAGCTATTTGGACATGTTTTTGTTTATGGATGATGGTTGGAATATTTATATTCCTATCTTGACATAAATTTTTAATGTTCATATATTTTTTTTTTGAGAAACTCATGTATCATAGTTTAAGGGGAGGTTTAAGGAACCTTTAGGACTCTTAGGTATTCTTATAATACTCTTATCGCAATTCTAGATTGTGTCCACAGGTGAGTATGGGTTAGTTTTACTAAACCATGAGGCACTGTAGCATGCAAAGTTGACAAACTATGCATGCTGCCAAGACATTTTTGGCCTAGAATTGGTTGTGGTCTGTTGGGAGACTTGGGAATATTTTTGTTATGGGTTTACCTGGGAGTTACAAAGGATTTTATGAAATAACTTTGTTGGTAAGTATTTTGGTTAGCAAGGGACACTTGAGGACATTTGTGTCTATCTTGCTTAAGCAAGTGTGCATAAGTGGACAGTGCTTGCCACCCAGTAATTATTATCAACTTGCAAGATATTTCCCTTGGGATAAATTACTTTGTTAAGGTCTTTTTCTTTTTAAATATTTTTATTTTTAGACGCTGACAAGTTTTTCTCCAAACGCTGTTAAGACCAATCGTGACGCTGACAAGGCTTTAGGCAAACGCTGACAAGAAAATATAGCCGTTAGGCGTTGATGAGTTATTTTTGACCGTTGACACCTAGTGGGCCCTACCCAGTTGTTATTTTTGACTAATCTTTGGCCGTAATTTTTGGGGAGTTGTTACTTTTAATTAATGCATGAGATAAGTTATATTTGATTCAATATTTTCATCATTACTCTTTGAATATAACTGCCTCATTTTTGACCAATCATAATCATGCATCTCTCCTATAAATTTGGCTAACTTTTCATTCTGGGTATTCATATTTTCTTGTCTAACATCTTTCTCCTAGATTTTTCCCATATCACATAACCTAAACAGCTTTCAACATGGCACCAAAGTTCAACTCAAACAATCTGACATTGGAGTTCAAGAGCCAACATAATATGGTAGCTTACTTGGACGCTGATAATGATTTGTTCCCTCAGTATTCACAAATGGTGGCATTTTTAAATGCATCCTCCATAAGGTATGCACTTTCTCATGAACCATTAGTCCCTGTCGCACACATTAGACAGTTTTGGAATAATGTAAGTTCCACAACAGCTAATGGAGTGACTACATTAACATCTACTGTTCATGGTAGAACATGGGTGGTTACTGAAGCTTTGGTTCGCCAAGCTTTGCGTCTTAATGACGCTGATGGTGTGACTACCCTTGCCATTGCAACAATAGAACAAGGTCTTAGGGAATTGGGTTATCCTATTCCTGCTGATAAAACTTTAAATAAATATCATAAGCAGGAATTTCCCTCAGATTAGAAATATTTGATACATGTCCTTCTTCAATGCTTAAGTCCAAAATGTACTGCTTTTAATGAAATAAACAGGTCCATTGCAAGTGCTTTGGTTTGTATGTCACGTGTGCTTAGGTATAATTTTTCAAAAATGATTTTTGAAGGGATGTGTAAAAATAAGGGAAGTAAAATGACTTTGGCTTACCCAAGATTTTTGCAAATGGTGTTTGATTTACAAGAATATTGTCTTAGGGATCATGACCATTTTTATGAGATCCCTAAGCAAAAGAAAACCATTTTTGACAAAATGATCTCCACAAACAGACCTATACCTCTCACCCAAGCCATGCTTGAAGTAATTCAGGCTGCCCAACCACAACCAGACCCTGTACCTCAACTTGAGCCTGTCCTTGAACCATTACCTTCACCTGAACACATGGACGTTGACCAAGCCAATGTCAACGCTGACACTCAATATGTTGGCGCTGACACAGCCAATCTCAACGCTGATCACATCCCTGAGCAATCCCAAACACCTCTTAACCAACCAACACCCACACAATCTACCTCATCTTCCACCCCATTACAATCTAGGTTAAATAAACGCCAACGGACTACTGGAGTGTTCTCCTCTAGTGGTCCTAGCCATGTAGCAGAGAGAACCACCTCCACAAGTGTGGCTGGTGACATGGGTGAGGCTGGACCTATTGGTACAGGCTTAGAAGCTGGCCAAGACAGGTCCAACATTGATAAGACCTCATCCATGCCCTATGATTCTATTTTGGGAGGTCAAATCCCCATTCTAGCTGAGGGCAGATTGGAACCTATGACATTGAATGAATTGACGGCTGCTGTCATTAGCTTGCAAAAGCAAAATGTCAGCCTTGTACAAATTGTCAATAATCAGGGCCGTGAACTCCAAGCATTGAGGGAGCGGGTAACTGTTTTGGAGAATCCTAGTAGCAGGAGTAGGATGGAGGAATCTTCCAAAGGGGAGGATGAAGTGGATGAGCTTATACGTACTGCAAGTGAAAGGAGTTCACATGATGGTGGATCCTTAGATATTGCTGAAGCTCTTACAAGCCTGAAGAAGCATCCTGTCATTGATACGTCCAAGGTAACTCCATTAAACTTGGAAGGATCTTTCACAGCAACAATGCAACATATTACACAGGACGCTGTTGCAAGCAAAGTGGGTGCTGATACAGGTTTGAACGCTGACACATCCAGCGCTGACAAAGGTAATCGGGGCGCTGATAAAGGTAACTTGAACGCTGACAAAGTTGCAGGTGGTGTTGATGTATTCCAGTCATCAGCAATCATCAAAGATGTGTCCACACAGGTTTCTTCTTCTACCTTACCAATTATTGATCCAAAAGACAAGGGTAAGGGGCTTATGGTTGAAGAAGATGTTCCAAAGAAAGATGCAGCACAAATTGCATTTGATGAACAGTTGGCTGCACAACTTTTGGAAGAAGATTTGAAGAGGAGTGGTGCATCACCATTTGTAGCCACTGAAAGTGATGAGGAAAGTGACAAAGGCAGCTCAGATTCAAGTGTTCAAATCATTGAAGATCCAGAAAGACTTGAATATGGGGATGAGTTGGCAAAAGAAAGGTTGAGAGATTTGAAGATGCAGGTTGATTTTGACCTTCCAGAAATCACCAGAATGTACCATGCTTGGGAAGATAAGGTAATGGACAACCCAGGGATGAGTTTGTCAGATCAAATTTGGGGGTTGGAAATTCTTCTCAGGGTACAAGATGATATAAAGGTGATTTTGAAGTATAATGCACAAGAGGTCAAGACTTGTCTTAGAAGAGATAGCAGGCAATTGTATTACAAGTTGCTTAGATGCCATCAACCTGGATGGACATACAAGAAGTTGCTGGCTTTATCTTTTGAGGAGCTAGAGTACAGGGCACATCCTATTTGGAGGCATGTGCAAGAAAATAATGTCTTACAGTTTCTTTCAGAAGAAAGGAAACAGGAGCTTGCTGAGGAAATGCAGATTGCAAAGGAGATGAGGATTGCTCAAAGACCAATGAAGAAAGGAGATCCTCTTCAATTTCCCAAAGATATGGATATGTATGATCCAAGTGAAACTGTCATAAGGAAGCATCTCAAGCTTTCTCCATTGGAAGCTTCAGATTTGGTTAATGTAGTATCTCTAGATGCCAGAAATCCAATCATAAGTTTTGATGAAGATGAGTGTGGATTTTGGAAGATTGGCAGATTTGGGAAGGAGGTACACACTTTCACTTCGATTATTTCTATCTTTGCAAGCATAGACAGAGAAGACTTGGTGCATCTATGGAGATTGATAGAGGCCAAGTATAAGGCTGAAGCACCTACTTCAGCAAATGGTATAAGACTATGGCACACATTTTTGACTTTGTGTGGTCCAAGGGAAGCATATCCTGCCATATGGAAGGATCTTGAAGATGACCTCAGTGGTCTTCATTGGAGGCTTTATTCTACTTGTGGTGTGTTTCATTTGAGCTCTACAAAGTTTTCAGAGTATCTACTTATGGATGCTGACTGTTTCTTGTCCAAAGAAATATTGGATAAGATGAAGGAGACACCCTTGGAGATTGATTATACTAGTGACGTGGCCAAGGACTTAATTAGATATGTTTATCACCAACATAGGAAGTTTTTGTAAGATTCCTCCTAACCTTTAGTATTTATTCAGAAACTTGATCATTAGAGTGGATATCAAGTTTAGGGGAGGATTGTTGGGAATAAATTATGGGCCAGTTCACTAGACGCTGATAAGAAGAGTTCAAGCGCTGATAAGATGACATTGGACGCTGACAGCCAAGCGTTGACAGTGAGGAAAGTCAACGCTGACAGCCTTGAAGACAAGCACTGATGGAATATATCTTCATACGAATCTTTTTGTTTATTTGTTTCTTTATTTGTATATGGTAAAGATAAACTCGACATTGTATTTTCCATTATTATCTTTACCTAGAATAGTTGATTCGTAGCTTCTTGTACAAGACTTCTTAATCTATAAAAGAAGATCTTTTAGGTTAATGTTAATAATCAGTTATAATAAGTTTTCACAAGTATTCGACTGTTAAACCTCTTTCATTGTAATCAAGTTCGATTATTTTAATACAAGTGAAAGTTTGTTTAACATCTTTGTGTTCTAGATTAAGTGTTAATTCCGCATAACACTTAGTTACTTTATTCATAAGCAAAGGTTTCTCTACGTGTATTACTTGATCTAATCTCGTATACACAAAGCTTAATCGATCTAAGTTTGGGATCAACAGATCTTATTACCGTGATTTTATCTTGTTATAATGTTACATACTTGTATTCAGAGCGCGTATGCTGCCGACTTTTTATACTCACTTTTCTGAGTACTATTGCTATCTTGTTTATGCATAATACGACTGACCTCATATACTCGTTTGTTTTGAACCGTCTGTTTTTCTCGACTCACTGTTACATGTTGTCGTATTCTCGTGATACAATTGTTCGGAATTGAATAAGTGTTGCTTTCAATGAAACTTCTTATTTTCATTTTACTACCGGCGTGTTACTTTCATTGTTAAACCTCTTTAAAATATCTGTTTAGATAAACAGATTACTTTCCGATCGTTTGTGATTGGATGTCTTGAAAAATAGTCTATCGATCATTATGTAGCTCAATGTGTATTCGAAAAAGACTAAAGGACACCATGTGAGTCTACATCTTGAAGCATTCCTTGAATCCGTGTTGAATAATATCGTGAGTTTTCATAACCTTGATTGACCTTTACGTCACCGTTTTACACGGCACTTGTATATCGATTAAATATTATTTCATTGACCATTCTTCATTTCGACTTGGAATTTCAACGTCCGTTTGTACCTTGAAAACACCATCGTCATCTTGTCAATCATTCTCTATTATGTAGCGATTGTTTGGAATACGATTCTACTTCTATAAAGTTGTATCCTCCATTTTCATTAAACCTCCTCGATCCATGAGTACGATTTGTTAATGTTCCGTTTCTCTCTCGATATGTCTTGTGATTTTGGAAAATCACGCCACCAGGAGACCTTCCTGCATAGCATCTTGAAATCAAAGACACAGAGGTCATGCACCGTTTTCTTTATTTCTTAGTTTATTATTGGCATTTTTGAACCATTTCTATACTATTTTTTTCTTTACATGCTTAATTATACAATCTATTCTCTTTCATCTTTATGGAATCCACAAGTCACATGTGTACATAAATTTCGGGTCATTATGAAGTTTGATTAAATTTTTTGGTGTGTTGAAAAATATACTTTCTGCATAAAAAGTACATGTAATTTAACGATGGCGAGAAAATATTTTTATAAACTTTATACATAAAAATATATTTCTACTTGTTGAAGACATTCACTTAGGACATAAAATTTGACCCGAAAATCTTAAAAACGAGCAAGTTACGCTCATTTGAAATTGTAAAATTTTAAGAACTTAGTTCTGCGTATTTTTAAAATAGCATTTTGTTGACAGATTTGATGCGAGGGCATTTTCGTCCATTTTTTTTTATCCGTTTCAAGTTTCGGATAAAATTAGAAAGTTGTCCAAAACATCGTTTTACATCAAATTGTTTTAGACTTCGAGTCTTAAAAATGTCATTTAGTGAGTTAATTTGTCTGGTCAGACCCAAAAGTCAAACTTAAAAGTCGAAGCTGATAGCATTAAAAAATATGGTTTGAAGCGTTGATTGAGTTCGTTTGAGCTCGTAAAACTTTATCAAATGAGATTTTACAACTACCAAGCCTTGATTGTGTTTGAAAACGTTAAATAGTAACTTTGAGTTCGGTCATACATACTTATATCTTGAACTTTTGGAACCAAGTGATTTGATAAACCGATAATGAACTATGTGTTTCGAAATATGTGTACATTTTTATGCGTCACTATTTACGTGCTAAATTCTTAAAATTTCCAGATTCATAAACTTTCCTAAAATAAAAAAAAATGTTCGGGTTGGTTGTATTATTCGAGAACTGATATTCTATTTTCTTAAAAGCATATTTATATCAAATAAATTACGATGTGAACATATGTGGATTACTTTACCCTTTCTTTTATGCATGACTTATTTGTCATTTTATTTTATTCTTCTTCTACTTCCATCGTACCACTGATTTGGGTAAAGATTTGAAGTTCTAGTTTACACATTTTCGTTATCATTTTTACACGTGTCACATGAAGATTCCGGCTAAACCTTTTGAAACTTTATAAACTTGTAACCATTTAATTGATTCTCTTGAACAACTCTTTACTATTCTCATGTAACCCACTCGCTATTCTATAAGATGTCACCATCTAAACCGAAATTATTATTGTTTGCAAATCATTTTACAAGACGTTCTACTTGGGCTTTACAAATACTTGAATGTTACCCTATAAAATTAATTGACATTAGTTTTACGATGTAATTTCCCAAATTGTTCAACAATTGGTCTTGTAAAGAATTCTTGTAACAATAAAATTGTTGATTTAAACATCTAGCCAATTAATTACTGGCGAAAAGTTTCATAAATAATATTAAATTCTATTATACAAATGGCATTATATACTTATTTTAAAACATATGACATGTAATACTAGTTTGACGAAACTGAGCATCGCATTGCTAGTCCTAAATTATGCATGGCCTGATCACCTATGCGTAATTTAGTAGGAGCCATGCAAGGCTGAATAGTAGTCACCTCAAATATTTTTTTTACAAGAACCAACTTTTTACTTATGTTTCTTAAAAAGTTAGATAAAATAAAGTTTTGAAAACTTTTACATATTATGCGAGTATCACCCTTTCATGATATATGCATATATTTCCTTGTCTTTTCTTGAACGAATTACGAGTCTGCGAGTACATGTTTCTTTATTAAACGATATATGTTCTACTTATTACCTCATTTTTTTCCTTCGTGATATAATTCTCGTTACCACTTGTATAATTTCTTACCATTGATACCAGACTTGAAAGTTTCAACGTTGATATGCTTCTACATCGATCGACCTTACCTATCTATCTTGGTAAACCTTCGAAACATCTCTGGACACGAATTGTGAGTTATGACTGGAAGTGACCAATGATTTCGTGTATCCATCATTATGTGTGTTAGACTCTATCGTATTGAAATTCATTCGTGAGAATCAGGTGTTGATTTCGCATCTTATTGTTGTTCTTCATTTTACTGGAATTTCTCTCAGTTGAATTCTTAAGAATTTTCTTTGATTCGAAAATTCGTTGTGTGGCTTTTCTCTTTCGATCGTATGTCGACCATCGAGAACTTAATAAGCCGTTGTTGGAGACACCAACTGCACACAAGAAGCGATGACTTTCTAAATCCTCTGTTTCTCATTGTCTCTATCATAGATGCATCTATCCTATCATGTTTGTTAAGAAATTGGTACAAATTTTGTTTTATTCCCTCGTGCTATCGCACCTTCTCCGTTTAAGCAAATCTCGTGCTCACTCCATCACTTTGTATTTCTTCATACCGAAAGGTCATTATTCTAATCCGAGTTTGAAAATTTATTCGAAAAAGAGTTAAGCAACTGAAGCATAGTGAATTCCAATTGTTAAAGTTCGTGTGGTGCAGCAATTACTTGGGACGCAATAAATTTGTTCTACACTTTGTATCTCCTTTTGTTGCATCTTCTACTATTTCTAGGAGAACTCTGAGGGACCAGAGTTCCTTTAGGGGGGAAGACTATAAGAACTCGTACTTTTCGGGTATTAAATTATTCATTTATTCGTACTTCTCGATTTTACAAAGTTTTACTTGTTCCTCTTTACTTTTTCATACGTAAATCCTGAGATCTCTAGAATTTTAATTATAATATATTTTAATTATTTTTCTGATCATTGATAATATTTTATTCGGAATTATAAAAAAAAATTATTATTACTTTTCCATATTTATTTACTGTGAAAATCCGAAATTTAAAATCAACATCTAGACCGAGCTCTAATCTTATTCCTAATATTCGAACCAATATTTATTACCCGACTATTAGTTATCATGTTCGTTTTTGTAGATAATATTGAGTTATCGGATAACCGACAAGGTTAAGGCTTTAACGTATCGAATACGTGTCATTTATTATTTATCGGCAAAGATTATGTTCGTCATCGACCGTAAATATTCTCGTTATTACATAGAAATATTTTCTATTGTCGTCGTTTTAATTTTTCGTTTTACGAGCATTTTTCATAAATTATGTTAAATTTCTAAACGTCATTAGTTTATATAATGCGTTAACGTATTTTGAATCATAAGCCCTTAGTTAATTATCAAAACATTTGTGTCTTCCGAATGTCAACGTTTTTACTTTATATTGAGCGTTTATTTTTTTTTTTGTGTTTTACTCATATCTTTTAAGTCGCGTAACTTTTAAAATATCGGGCTTCGATAATACCCGCTTTTACAAATAAAAAAAATTTAAAATATAAACTTTATCCTAACCTTTAAAGAGCCACGTCTAACCCATCTATGCTATTACTTGGACACGTATTTTAGATCGCATATATCATCACCAAATAATAACTATATCCTACTTTCGTTTCTACGGTATTCAAAAAACATTTCTTTTGCTCCATTTTTTTTGTCGTGAATCATGAAAACAAAACCATCATTTTCTTTTAATTTTCTTATTCAAATCTTGTTGTGATATTAAGGTGATGGTGCATGACTCCAAAGAGTCGAGTCTCGCATAGCTTTTATATACATCCGAGTTGTGATTCGTAAGCCGCGGGTTGGAACTCGTGTTTTGGTTCGAGTCTCGGGAATATTTAACCTTGTTAGTATCCATGCTGTTCGTTTCGGTTTTCAAATGGCGTCGGGTTCGTTAAGAAGTTGGTTTTAAGAGCTTGGTTTTGAGTCCGTTGTGGCTCGTTGAGGAGCAGGAACGCAATAAGGGCTTAGTTGTGATCATGTCGTGCTCGCCCGCGTTCTAGTTCCCTGTGAGTCTAGTTACCCTTCTTTTACCTATAATGCATTCGTCCATAGTATGGTCTGCTTGAGACTTATGTTTTCAATAAATAAAACCAGAAAACAATAAAGTTGTTAAGTCTTAGCTCGTAATTTGGGTTGCCCTTGTAATAAAACAGAAAGTAATCGTTTGTTTTGGTGTCATGGGTTGAAAACAGAAAACAAAAGTAACGTTGGTATGCCTATAACATTTTTCGACCTTTTTTCCGACCCATATTTCACTACCGAAAAGACCTTGTCCCAAGATGGTCACATGACGGAAGTTGTAGACGGCCATGCCGTCTACACGAGACTACCTTCGGTTCGACCCGAAGGTCACTATCGAATACCGTAGACGAGGTCGAAACTGACCCGGTAGACTTGTAACACTCGAGACAGTTTCACGACCTTACTTCGGACACGATTTTAACCCATCAAAAGACCTGGTTTATAAATCTTAAAATGAGGGTCTATAGATGACCCGACTGGCTATTCAACGGTACCTTTGGTTAACACCGTGAGCCACTAATGAATCCATAATTCTTCTCTAAAATTTGAAGATACAACCTTTGATTCGAAAAAGACCTACACTTTTCTTCTGCTTCACGACATGCGTTCTTTTTTTCCCCTTATATATTGCAATGGTCTCATGTTTCCCAACATGGGACAAGTTTTTATTTAAGTAATTATTTATATAATTTTATTATTTAATATAATATTAATAATAAAAATGTAAAATGTATTTTGTATATTGACCTACTACATGAGCTAACTGAGCTAACTAAACGAACTGCCCCGACTGCGAAGTGTCTAATATTGTTAAATATATCCCGATTAAACGATTACGTTATTATTAAACGTTAAATGATCACAAGTGTTAAAATTGTTCAATTTTTTTAAAAAAAAAACACTCAAGCACATACTAGGGGGCTAAATGCTATGTTTTATTATACTTTTGCATGTTTAGTAATACATACCTTATTTTAGGTTACGGATTATTCTGAGCTATTCTCCATGTCTACGTTTGTGCTATTTTATCGTTGCTATTGCTTCGAGGTGAGTTCATAGACCCTTTTTACTACTTATACATTGTTTCTAAACGCGGGGTGAGATTTTACATGGTGGAACACATTCATTTAAAAGTGTATGCTATCCAGAACTTGTATGCTATCCAGAACTTGTATGCTATCCAGAACTTGTATACTTTCCAGAACTTGATGATTTCCAACATATTTTCATTATTATTATTATTGCTTTTAGTTATAGCCCTTAAGTTTCCTCTCCTGATCATGAACCGTTAATTTACTTGTGTTGCTAAGCGCGAATGTTGTGGGTGGATCCATCGGGATTGACAATCCCCGTCCCATGTTGCGGTTGTTTAACCATGACGCATTTCATTTGTTTATACTTGAGTATTTAGGCTGAATACTCACTAGAGGAACTTACATTGAGTTAAGCTTCGGTTCATGAACTAAATAGCAATAATAATGGTTTCGGACTATGGTTATCGTACGTAACCATTTTCCCTATTTCTTGTTTTACAAATAAATGCTTGTGTTCCACACCTTTACTGCTAAACCTATGAATATCACTCAACTTTATGTTGACGATTTTACATGTTTAATCTCAGGTATTATTACTTAGCTTTGCTTGGATGGGAGCCCGCAGGATATTATCGCAGCTTGGAGATTTCTGTGTTACTTTTTAAAGTTTGGTTTTGATAAAAGCTGTAAGAAGTTTATCCTATATTATTGGTAACTATATATTATAAATCATGATAAAATAATAAATTTTTCCGCATATAAAACTATGGGACCTGTGTTTAAAACTCTGATCTTTTATGATGTAATGTACATATTTTTATTACGTCAATTCTGTGTCAGCAGTACTTCATTATTTCTTGTACCATGACGTGGAACCCCCTTGCTGCCTAGTTGTTTCCTTGCCTGATTTTCGGGGTCTCACAGATTGGTATCTGAGCAATGGTTATAGGGAACTGAGTCATGGAAGAATTAAAATTTAGAGGGTGAGGAGAAAAAGAATTAAACATGATAAAGGATTAAGAAGATTATTTTTGGTATTTTTCATAAAAACGATACATAATATATAATAAGAAAATAACAAAACTTTCCGAGGACGGAAAGGGTCTTCAAATCAACGATCAACAAATCTCCACAAAAGCGAATCGTACACAAGATCCCCGGCAGCGGCGCCAAAATTTTTGATGTGTCGTTGATAAGTATATGTGATAATTTGAGATACGTTATAGGGTAAATTAGAAAATTACCTTTAGGAAAAAGTAATTGTCTAAAATTACCAAAGACGGATTCAATTAAACACGTGGGTGAACCAAGTTCGTTGTACACGAAGATCGAGTGAATTTGAGATGTTTTGTTTCGATTTGGACAATTGATTTGAATTGGTTTTCGGTTTTTAAACTAGAAATTAAATCTACCAATTTTAAACTAGTTAATTTTAACCTAAAGTGCATGAATCGTAAACCCCGCTATATTAAAATTTAAAACAATTAATTACTTAAAATTAAAACTATTTAAAATTTAAACTATTTAACAACTTTATTAAAACTAATTAATCTAATTAAATCTTTTAAAAATTACTTTGACCTTTTAATGAACCAAATCTATTTTAAAAACTAATTTATTTAAAACTAACTTGATTAAAATCTAATTATTTTAAATACTAGTTAAGTTTCTAAAATTAGTAAAACATTTTTTTTATATTATTTTAGAACTTTATAAAAGAAATTAAAAATGATTTAAATTTAATTAAAAGAAAAATCTATGTATAAAAGTTTATTTAAAAAAACTCACAGCAACATTTTGAAGTTATGATATTAATTCGAAAAGCTGTAATTGAACACAAAAAGAGAGCTAGAACAGTTGGCAGACACGTTTGGTGCATAATCGAAAGGTCGTGAGTTCGAATCCCATTGGGGACCTTTTTTTTGAGTTGTTATTTTGGAGCACAGCTTTTGTTATCCACCAATCAAACAGACCAATTGGGTCTGCTAAAGGTATCGGTAACACAATTATAAACGACAAATAATAGCAAAATCAGAATAACATGAACTAGAACATTAAGCAGCATACCAAATCAAGCATAAATATGACAGAATCAGAAATCCAATCTCTATTAATCATAACAGTTTACCAATTAAGTAAGTAAAACCAAGCTAAAAATCAATTCTATGACAAAGCTATAGCACATTCAGTATAGTCTATTGATCACGGAAGAGATCATATCAGCAGTCTAACAACAAGATCAGTACACAGCATTCTGAATATTATCAGACCTATGATACATTTAAATGCCACAGATTTGTAATGTAAGAGCTACAAAAAAAAATCAGTTTTCATCTGATACAAATCAAGCAGATCATATAGTAAAAAAAATGATGCCGAAAACATTCAACTCGCACAACCAAAAATCAAAACATGCAGGCAATTCAGACCCACAATCATCAGCAAAATTATTACTTTAAACAAAATTATAAACCCCACGATTAAGATTCAATTAGCAGATAATTAATCAAACTAATCTCTCATTCAACTTTAGAAAATCGATGTGCCAACTGAAATGATATAAATCTGAAAATGAAGTAGACCCACACCCACATCAGAACAATCACACAATACATGAGGATCTAAAATAGCAAAAATCCTAATATATCAATCCAAATATTATTTCAGAAACAAACAGATAAAACAAATCTAAATCAGTGAAAAGCTTAAACTAACACACTTAACCTTAACTAAACAAATTCATAACATCTTTCAAATTATCAATTCTCAGATTATAAACTCAAAATTTATAAAAAATAAAATGAGACTTACCTTTCTAACGAAAGCCTTTGGTGATGAAGAACGCGCTGAACGTTCTTTGAACACAATCAAAACCACACCATCTAAACACTATCTCGAACCTAACATCATGAATTGAATCCCGAACCACAATTCAACATCACGTCACACTTATGTGACTTTCGAACCAGACAACACCAATGACTGACACCATTCTTGAATCACGAACACCCTCACGTCACCACTTTTAAATCTTTACAGTATCAATTTCTTTTTAAGTTTTCTAGTGGGGAAGAACTTTTAATCCCAAATCTTACTTTTAAATATCCAATTAAGCTATAGAGTAAGCTTAATCAAATATTTTTTTTTTCTATTATATAACCAATTTATCATAGATTATTGCTTAAAACTGATTCATAAAACAGTAATAATTTGAATAGAAGAGATAAAACATTTACTAAAAATCAAACTTTTCATTAAAATATAAAATTCATTACAATACTAGAAAAAAAGAAATTACATTAACCTAAATCTAAAATGGCATAATAACAGTAAAAGTAAAAAATGGGATGAATACAATGAAAAATAAGGGGGTTTTTATAGTTGAACCCGATAGCATCTTCCTTGGCATATTCGAATCTTCATTCTTCTCTTTCTTCACTTGATTCGATCTTGATTCAATGTATCAGCCCATTCTGTTATTATCTTGATGATGTGGAAGGTTTTTATTGGATGGATTTGGATGATTGAGGTGTTTCAACCAGTAGTCCGCTGCCACGTAGAAGATCCTTCCATCATTCCATCTTCTTGCTTCCGAAATGGGAGGGGATTTAATTTCCAACTCGTGTGAATCACACGAGTGGAATAAATCACAAAGCCCCAATTTATTTGTGAAATTTATTGGATTAGGGTTTTGGAACAGTAATTGGAAGTTACTGGTTTTATTTGGTTTGGGAGAGAAGATGGATAAAACTTTGGATGTAACAAAAAAGAAGGTTTGTGTGGGTAAACTTTGATATAAATGTTTGACTAAATAAAAGTTAATATAACTTTCTTGACTGATCAAACCACAATGGGTACCCAAGCCCATTAATTTCACACGTCTTTCGTTTCCTTATATGGGATCTTTGGGCTTTTGGCCCAATTTGCTTAATCCGTCCATATTAGTGAAAATGATGGACCTTAGTGGGCTTGTTTTCCAAGGATAGTTAACTTAAACTTCATATTGGGCTTTTGGGCCCAATACCTAAATATGGGACCCACAAAGTCTAAAATCCACCATGAATATAAAATCCGCTAAAATCGAGATCGTTTTTGGCATTTGTTGGTCCTTTTCTTCAAACTCGTGTCGTTCTTGCCGGTTTTCGCGAACTTTGGTACCTACACACATCAAACAACAAAACAAGCATATACAAGGCAATATTTGAACGATTTATGCTTTTATTCATTGTTTTATGATATAATTGATATGAGTAAAATCACTCATATCAAACTCCCCCTTGCTAAGCAATTGTCGTGTCCTCACGCAATGATAAAATAAAACACTAACTACACCATTATTCAACCTTTGACTTTTATTTTGTAAAGACATAATGTATTGCTTTCATTATTCAAAAATAACTTTAGGGATCATAAAATTCAAATAGATTCATCGTCCTCGACTTTTCACTTTTCCATGCCAAGTGTAAAAAGAAGATCATTGTTATTATAAGTTAGCAAACTAACACGAACTCATGTGGGCCAATTATTCACTTAGACTCCCTTATTCCTAGGTGTATCTCTTATATTTTATTGTTGTCTTGAATGATCACGAGGATGCATTGTTGACTTATTTCGATAATTTATTAGGCCGAAAATAAAGTGAACGATTTAATCAATAGTTAGCTAAAGGACAAAATCTTTTAAAACTGCTTCTCGGGACTTCATAAAGTTCATATCTTGGCATAACTTGCTTCGCGATTTGAGACCTTTCTCGGACCGATATTTGGCAGCGACTTTATACTTCAAACCTTGAGAGACGTTCATGAAATAATGGTCTTCTCTTCATATAGGAATTTCTTCACTTGAAGTTTTGAGAGATTCATACTTGGACCACGACTTCTTCATTTTTCTCCAATCTTTATTTGGGATTTTGATATACAACGATCCGCCTCCTTTTTGGACTTGGCTTCATTTATCCTCATACCTTGTTAGGGCCTTTTTGGATAGACTTCTCCATGACTTTTGGGAAGTATTTGCTTTTCGTCGTGTGTCTCGATCCTTCATATTGATTTTTGATAAATGATTCTTCACATCACTTGGGATCTTTAGCAATAAAATATAGCCCTCATGTCTTGTTAGGACCTTTTTGGACTCGCCAATCTTCGCATCCCGCTTCAATAAGTTATGCCTTGGCTATGAACTCTAATCCATACCGAGCAACTTTTAAACGATCTTGGGCTAGAAGCTAAGTAACTTTTTAAATCGTACAACCTTATTTATTGCAGATAAATTTATTAACAAGCGATGGGAGAATAGGCTTATAATTAACTCACATAAATTCCCGAAAGAATACCAAACTTATAATTGGCTCTATCATCTCTTGTTCTCCATATTGTAAACTTTCAAAAATGTGAAATCAATGGATACTTAGCCTATTAAATCAAAGTTTTGGGTTTTCAAGTCATCTATAGGATCTTGCATCTTCTTATACTCTTTCAAGTTTTAGAATTTGCGTTTTAAAGTTCCCTTGATAGACGACTTTCTAGGATCAATTATAGGAGCTTGCGAAAAGTTCTTGTTCTTAACTCGTATGAATTAAGACTTTCGCGTTTTAAAGCTCCCTATATAAAAGCCTAGCAAAACTTAATTCAAATACGTTAAGGAAAAGCTAAGGTTAAAAACCGAGTCGAGTCAAAAACTATTCTTATTTTCACCAACGGAAAGCCTACATTCGTGTCAAAAGCACTTATTTTATTATTAAAAACTTAAAAATAACACTAAAAATTTAAAACTTTATTGAATAATGAGAAAAACAATACGTTTGGACACGACAAGAGCAATAGCAAGCGATTATATCGATTGACTCCCCCATGCTAAAACCAAACATTGTCCTCAATGTTTCTTAGCTCAAGAGTAACACCCCCTTGCTAAAACACGAAGAGTCTAATGCAAAATCCTAGCATGGAAAGAGCACGCAAATCTATAAGCCGTTTATTAATTATGCCTCAAGATAAAACGTTAGTCGATAAAAATCAAGGGTAAAGAGTGTGCCCCTCTTTGGCATTCAAAGAATGGAAGATCAACTGGACCGGCAAAAACCGAACACGAGAGTCTTCAAATATAAGGGTCATACCTAAGATCACAACACAACAAAACACGAGCACGAGCTTGAAAGATCAAGCCTTATTAATTGTTAGAAAATAGAAAGAAGATAGAATGTATGTGACTCCCCCACAAGGCACCTCGTTTTTGTTCATCGAGTCATGAGCTTGACTCGATCCCCACATTCATTGGTCCTTAGGGAAAGTGGTAAAAAATGGCACATTGAAGTAAAAACCAACATAAAGCACGATGTCGGGGTCAAAGATTACATCCTCGTTGTCGGATGACAAACGAAAGAATAAAACTCCAACACAAATCTCTAATAAGATATGGTGGTCACAACTAATGGTATGGATAAAGCATGCTCCCCGAGATAAACTCGCACCAAGATGATAGAAAAATCTTTCATTTATTACATCGGTGAAAGGCCGAGATTTCCCTAAATCAACGATTCCGGGATCGAATACCTCGTCCTCGGTGGAGAAAGGAAAGGATAACACGGTGTCGTCCCCCCATGCTAATCCAAGATCATATAAAGCACATGGTAATGGTGGGATAAAAATCTCATCCATAGTGGAATCAACATTCTTTGCTTTAACGACCATTTCACCCTTAGAAATGTGATCAATCGGGTCATGGTACTCAATATGAGACACTTGAAAAACCCGCACATTAAGGTCAAAGTGGGTGGGAGGAGGACTTGGGACGACATCATCATCAAGTAAATTCTCTAAAAAGAGAGCGTCCCCCTCCGGGTCGATATCATCAACACCCGGTGGTATCGAATCATGAGAAGCAAGAAAAGTGTCAATCTCCTCCATAAGCGGATCACTATCCTCAACGGGAATAGGAGATGGAGAGAAAGACTTGGCATTAGGCTTAGAATTTAAAGCCTCGATCCTAGATATGAGAAGATATACGTTTGATAACTTCTCACGAAGAACCACGTCTTCCACATCTATATGAGTAAGTTCTTCGGAGAACTTCTCAAGGATCGGAATAGTCAAATCAGCCTCATTTCCCGGTGGAAATGGGTCTAAAGGAGCAAGTTCAAAAGTGAACCTCTCAAAATCCGGATCACTTTCATCCTCATTTCCCGGTGGAAATGGGTGAATAAGAGTAGGTTCATCGGTAAACCCCTCAAAATCCGAGTCGTGAATATCATCTTTATAAGAAAGTTCATCGGAGAACTCCTCATTAGAAAATTCACTAGAAGTAGAATCGTTCTCAAAATCTTCATTTCCATCACAATTTTCATCATTAGTATAGAGAAAATATCAAAGTGAATGGAAGAAGTAGAGTCATCACAATGTGGCATATCACACATCTCATTGGAAATACCGTCAAACTCTCTTGGGTTTTGGACAAGTATAATGCTAATATGCTCGTACCCCTTGCTTAGAGAATTTTTGGGTTCCACGATGGAATAATCATGAATAGGAGTGGTGATGTCATGAGAGATTTCCTCATCATCTAGGATGGGAGAATCCTCGGGCTCAATAGCCGGCAAGATACGAATAGGAAGCACAATAGCACTAGACGAAGGATGTAGAGCAATAAGATCTCGCAAAGAAACAGAACTATCCTCGTCATCATCCAAAAGAAGAGAACGCTCGAGTTCACGATTAGCAAGAGATTTTGCTTCCGCTTGAGCTCGTTCTTTCTCACGAATTTCAATGCTTAAACCATTATAATCTTGCGAAAGTTTTCTAATCTTAAGTTCACAATCTCTTTTAAATCCCTCGTCAATTATTTCTCCATGAAATCATTGACTTCCTAATTCATTTGTAATGTCATTAATCTCTTGATTAATTTGTCTCTTTTCAAGCAACATATCTTCAATGCTTTTTTCAACAATTTCAACATTTCTTTGATTTGTTATTTGTTGGCACATTGTTTCAAGTCGTTCAATATCGAAAGAATATTTTGTAGATTGGTCAAAACCGGAAGGAATCGGAATATAACAAGAATTAGGCTCATAAAAATTTTGATCTCTTGGTTGACAACAAAAACTCTTGTGAGGACCTCCACAATACTCACAACAAAGATATTGTTGTGATAAACTCGTCGAATTTTGTGGATAACAATTATCATTAAAGTTTTGATTGTAGCTCGGTTCTTGCTCGTAATTAAGCGAGAATCGATGCGAACAATCATCACCAAAATGAGAATCGTTTCCACAACACTCACACGAGGGTGTCTCGTATGTAGGGTGTGGAGGTGGATCGAAATCGAGAGAATTATTTGAAAAATTCGGATTTCCACATGAAGTAATATCATCACAACAAGGACAAAATCCAACACGTACATCGTTTCGTAAGTCATTTCCACAACGCTCACACGTGCACCACCGACATGGTAAAAAACCATATAACGGTTCTCCACACCCAACACAATCGACGAAGAAATTCATGGAAGAATTAAAATTTAGAGGGTGAGGAGAAAAAGAATTAAACATGATAGAGGATTAAGAAGATTATTTTTTGTATTTTTCATAAAAACGATACATAATATATAATAAGAAAATAACAAAACTTTCCGAGGACGGAAAGGGTCTTCAAATCAACGATCAACAAATCTCCACAAAAGCGAATCGTACACAAGATCCCCGGCAGCGGCGCCAAATTTTTTAATGTGTCGTTGATAAGTATATGTGCTAATTTGAGATACGTAATAGGGTAAATTAGAAAATTACCGTTAGGAAAAAGTAATAGTCTAAAATTACCAAAGACGGATTCAATTAAACACGTGGGTGAACCAAGTTCGTTGTACACGAAGATCGAGTGAATTTGAGACGTTTTGTTTCGATTTGGACAATTGATTTGAATTGGTTTTCGGTTTTTAAACTAGAAATTAAATCTACCAATTTTAAACTAATTAATTTTAGCCTAAAGTGCATGAATCGTAAACCCCGCTATATTAAAATTTAAAACAATTAATTACTTAAAATTAAAAACTATTTAAAATTTAAACTATTTAACAACTTTATTAAAATTAATTAATCTAAATAAATCTTTTAAAAATTACTTTGACCTTTTAATTAACCAAATCTATTTTAGAAACTAATTTATTTAAAACTAACTTGATTAAAATCTAATTATTTTAAATACTAGTTAAGTTTCTAAAATTAGTAAAACATTTTTTTTATATTATTTTAGAACTTTATAAAAGAAATTAAAAATGATTTAAATTTAATTAAAAGAAAAATCTATGTATAAAAGTTTAATTAAAAAACTCACAGCAACATTTTGAAGTTATGATATTAATTCGAAAAGCTGTAATTGAACACAAAAAGAGAGCTAGAACAGTTGGCAGACACGTTTGGTGCATAATCGAAAGGTCGTGAGTTCGAATCCCATTGGGGACCTTTTTTTGAGTTGTTATTTTGGAGCACAGCTTTTGTTATCCACCAATCAAACAGACCAATTGGGTCTGCTAAAGGTATCGGTAACACAGTTATAAACGACAAATAATAGCAAAATCAGAATAGCATGAACTAGAACATTAAGCATCATACCAAATCAAGCACAAATATGACAGAATCACAAATCCAATCTCTATTAATCATAACAGTTTACCAATTAAGTAAGTAAAACCAAGCTAAAAAACAATTCTATGACAAAGCTATAACACATTCAGTATAGTCTATTGATCACGGAAGAGATCATATCAGCAGTCTAACAACAAGATCAGTACACAGCATTCTGAATATTATCAGACCTATGATACATTTAAATGCCACAGATTTGTAATGTAAGAGCTACAAAAAAAAATCAGTTTTCATCTGATACAAATCAAGCAGATCATATAGTAAAAAAAAAATGATGCCGAAAACATTCAACTCGCACAACCAAAAATCAAAACATGCAGGCTATTCAGACCCACAATCATCAGCAAAATTATTACTTTAAACAAAATTATAAACCCCACGATTAAGATTCAGTTAGCAGCTAATTAATCAAACTAATCTCTCATTCAACTTTAGAAAATCGATGTGACAACTAAAACGATATAAATCTGAAAATGAAGTAGACCCACACCCACATCAGAACAATCACACAATACATGAGGATCTAAAATAGCAAAAATCCTAATATATCAATCCAAATATTATTTCAGAAACAAACAAATAAAACAAATCTAAATCAGTGAAAAGCTTAAACTAACACACTCAACCTTAACTAAACAAATTCATAACATCTTTCAAATTATCAATTCTCAGATTATAAACTTAAAATTTATAAAAAATAAAATGAGACTTACCTTTCTGACGAAAGCCTTTGGTGATGAAGAACGCGCTGAACGTTCTTTGAACACAATCAAAACCACACCATCTAAACACTATCTCAAACCTAACACCATGAATTGAATCCCGAACCACAATTTAACATCACGTCACACTTATGTGACTTTCGAACCAGACAACACCAGTGACTGACACCATTCTTGAATCACGAACACCCTCACGTCACCACTTTTAAATCTTTACAGCTTCAATTTCTTTTTAAGTTTTCCAGTGGGGAAGAACTTTTAATTCTAAATCTTACTTTTAAATATCCAATTAAGCTATAGAGTAAGCTTAATCAAATATATTTTTTCTATTATATAACCAATTTATCATAGATTATTGCTTAAAACTGATTCATAAAATAGTAATAATTTGAATAGAAGAGATACAACATTTACTAAAAATCAAACTTTTCATTAAAATATAAAATTCATTACAATACTAGAAAAAAAGAAATTACGTTAACCTAAATCTAAAATGGCATAATAACAGTAAAAGTAAAAAATGGGATGAATACAATGAAAAATAAGGGGGTTTTTATAGTTGAACCCGATAGCATCTTCCTTGGCATATTCGAATCTTCATTCTTCTCTTTCTTCACTTGATTCGATCTTGATTCAATGTATCAGCCCATTCTGTTATTATCTTGATGATGTGGAAGGTTTTTATTGGATGGATTTAGATGATTGAGGTGTTTCAACCAGTAGTCCGCTGCCACGTAGAAGATCCTTCCATCATTCCATCTTCTTGCTTCCGAAATGGGAGGGGATTTAATTTCCAACTCGTGTGAATCACACGAGTGGAATAAATCACAAAGCCCCAATTTATTTGTGAAATTTATTGGATTAGGGTTTTGGAACAGTAATTGGAAGTTACTGGTTTTATTTGGTTTGGGAGAGAAGATGGATAAAACTTTGGATGTAACGAAAAAAAAAAGGTTTGTGTGGGTAAACTTTGATATAAATGTTTGACTAAATAAAAGTTAATATAACTTTCTTGACTGATCAAACCACAATGGGTACCCAAACCCATTAATTTCACACGTCTTTCGTTTCCTTATATGGGATCTTTGGGCTTTTGGCCCAATTTGCTTAATCCGTCCATATTAGTGAAAATGATGGGCCTTAATGGGCTTGTTTTCCAAGGATAGTTAACTTAAACTTCATATTGGGCTTTTGGGCCCAATACCTAAATGTGGGACCCACAAAGTCTAAAATCCACCATCAATATACAATCTGCTAAAATCGAGATCATTTTTGGAATTTGTTGGTCCTTTTCTTCAAACTCGTGTCGTTCTTGCCGGTTTTCGCGAACTTTGGTACCTACACACATCAAACAACAAAACAAGCATATACAAGGCAATATTTGAACATTTTATGCTTTTATTCATTGTTTTATGATATAATTGATATGAGTAAAATCACTCATATCAAATACTCACTAGAGGAACTTACATTGAGTTAAGCTTCGGTTCATGAACTAAATAGCAATAATAATGGTTTCGGACTATGGTTATCGTACGTAACCATTTTCCCTATTTCTTGTTTTACAAATAAATGCTTGTGTTCCACACCTTTACTGCTAAACCTATGAATATCACTCAACTTTATGTTGGCGATTTTACATGTTTAATCTCAGGTATTATTACTTAGCTTTGCTTGGATGGGAGCCCGCAGGATATTATCGCAGCTTGGAGATTTCTGTGTTACTTTTTAAACTTTGGTTTTGATAAAAGTTGTAAGAAGTTTATCCTATATTATTGGTAACTATATATTATAAATCATGATAAAATAATAATTTTTTCCGCATATAAAACTATGGGACCTGTGTTTAAAACTCTGATCTTTTATGATGTAATGTACATATTTTTACTACGTCAATTTTGTGTCAGCAGTACTTCATTATTTCTTATACCATCACGTGGAACCCTCTTGATGCCTAGTTGTTTCCTTGCCTGATTTTGGGGGTCTCACATCAGATCTGTAAGAGAAAAAGGTATGAAACAAAGACGATAAAACCACAATGGCTGCAAAACATTGAAAATGAATCACCCCGCCAAGATACGGCCAATGTCAGACTTTGTTCAAATTCATTGACTCAAAATTTATTGGTTTATATCATCATTGCCCCATATATAATACTCTGTAAGATGACACCATCATACTTAACCAAGTGTATATAAGGTTATAAAACATAAGCTGAAATCAAATACGCCATACGAGCCCTATATAAAAGAGGAGATTCACGTTTCCATAGAAACATGGATTCTCCTATCATTAGTCTATATATTAAAGAGGAGAATCATGTTTTCGTAGGAACAGTCATTCTCTTGACATACATATTAAACTAACCTTTCTTCGTACTCTCACAAACCTACCATTCTCTCACAAACATACAGAAAATCAAATAATAGAACCATCATATAAGCCTAAACAACATATATCATAATTAATTTAGACTTTTGGGGGCTCAGATCAGTAAGAGAAAAAGATATGAAACAAATAGGATAAAACAGTCATGTTGCAAAAAAGTGAAAATGAATTACCCCGCCAAGATACTACCGATCTCAGACTTCGTTCAAATTCAATTGTTCAAAAGTTATTGGTTTATATCATCACTGCCCCATATATAATACTTTGTAAGATGGCACCAGCATACTTAACCAATGACATATAAGTAAAATGAACACACCCATTAGTTTACATTCAGCACGACGAGGAAATACCCCCTATGGTTGCACCTTTAATGAGTTTCCCCGCCAAAGGGTAGGGTTGTCTCAGGCACATCCCTTTCATGCGACAGCAAAGAACCAAGGCAAATGTGAGTCGCGTCTTTCTTGTCTGAATACCTGAACCAAAAGTATTTGTGGAGGGTCTGGGAGACCATACTTCGAAAACGTGTGCCCATAGGCCATCAAAATACATAGGAGGTCATATAAAATGTACCTTTTTTTTGCATGGTGTACAAAACAGCGCCGGATACATACCGTTACGGATGCACGTGAGCAGATGTCGTCAGACATACTTTACCAATGTTTCTCCCATAGTTTCCGTGGGTCTGCAAGTTCACAGAATAAGAGCGATTGTGCAAACAGGACCCGTGTTTCATAAGCAGTTGCATCTCGTTGACGAAGTTGACACGCTGCATTTTTCTAAATGAACAACAAGTATTTGGACAGCGGGTTCTCTGCCGTGAAGCGGGAAACCAAAGATACACTAGCAAGCTTCATTGGCGCATCTGTGACGGCCATCAACATAATCTTGTTTTTCTCCCATAGTTTAGGGGGACGTTGCGAGAAGGTAGACGCCTCGCCCACTGGTTTTGTGACCTTGGCAAATATTCGGTCCCCTTTAGATATATACTTGAACAAATACTTTATTAGCATACTCCATCCACAATACCCCACATCTATATGTGCGTTGAAGACCAGCGAGAGAGTCCTATTATATGGGACGACATTCGTGTTATCGAGGTCCTACCCTCTTTTTTTGTGATACATATACCACTGTCCATGCGACGATAATGTACATACCTACCATCGTCGAAAAAGGTACGATCGTTGTATTTTTGGGACTTTTTTCTGCACACGCCATCTTGCATGCACGGGGAATTCATGTTTCCTGTCCTGCATGGGCCATGTAGCATTAGGTCTGACACAACTATGAATGTAGCATGGTCGGTATGAGGGCCTGGCAATTCTGCTAAAATGAATGCATGAAGGTGGGATGGGTCTACAATTTTGTCTTTCTCGTCCAGCCACAAAAGGGTATGACAGCGTGGGAGCCCGTGTTTTTTAAACTCGATGGTGTACAGGGCTGTCAGACAAATATACAAAAGATTTAAGGGTAGAAAATGTGGGCAAAGCGGGAAAAAGGAAACCTCAAAAAAATCGTATCATACCTCCCGTTACAGTACCAAAAAATCTTTCCTTCAAAATCTTTACATATTCCTTGACTTTCTCTTTAAAAATGCGACACGTGATGTCAAGTGTATCAGGGGTCGAAAACAGCGGGAATTGGGCCATGAATCGATCTATTTCAGACGAGTTTGCATTACATGTAAATGTAATAAAGCACTGCTGGTTTCCAAGAGCACGACACAGGGCAAGCACTCCAAGGTAGTGGTTATACATGTACCGTGGCCCCCAGGTGAAAGACATAGGGTAAAGGATCCCCTGGCCACATTGCACCCCCTCCCGGTCGCCTCTATTCAAAGAATCATACAATCCAGAAAGGTAGTCACACTGGATGTCGCTTTGGTCAGTTCTAACCCAATGCAACCTATCTGGTTAGAAAGTACAAAATACAGGTACAACATATTGTTGGAATAGATGGCCAGTTCTAAATATGAGACCATAATCACACGCTGGTTGGTGCACTTGTTATTTATAGTACCGGTTCATGGACACGATTCATGCTGGAATCAGATAACCTTGTAGTGTATAAGACAACTTTGAATGACCAGCATATACGTAAGTCGACTACTGATGATGAAAAGTAACCATGTAGAAACATGAAGTAAATAAGAAATTATTGAAACAGTTGTCTTACTATGGTAGCTGGTAAATTAGCTGATAGTTGGATGTCATTTGAGGACCAACATATCGTTTTGGGAAAAGGCGACGCACAGAAGCCTCAGGTTGAAGGAAAAAAACTGAAGTTGAATGATTTGTACTACGATGTTCTAGATGCAGGAAAATCCGGGAAAAAGGTAGGATATTATCCCGAATGATTGTTATAGTTTTCCTACAGACAACACTGGCACCCTCTTATTTTATTTGGAAACAGATTGAGATGTCGAACAGTTTATTGCCACAAAAATATCCCCATTTTCTAGAAAAGAACGCCAATAAGTCCTATCATTCTACTTCGGTCCTCGGGTTAATATATGATACTGTGAAGGGGTGTCAACCTAACAATGGGTCAAGAAAAGGTAAGTGCGTTGACAACTTCCGGACACTCACGGCAGAGCGTGAGACTGCCGGTTGGACGTAAGATGGCAACCAAAGGCCGATGTAGTAAGATCAATGGTAATGCCGGCAACATAGACATATGCAACGTATTCGTGGAGATATATTAAGAAGCGAGATATATGAATTACTAAAAACATCAGGCGTCGATTAAAACTCAGCTACAATTCTTAGCTGAGCATCTATGGAATGGTTCCTGGTGGGTGAAAAATATAATTCAGCATCTTATTCGATAACGGGACATTATAGGCTCTGATTTACCACTAAGGGCAAACCGTACAGGCACGCCATGGCTGCAGCCCCGAGACGCTGCCTCGCCAAGATACGTGTAGTCTCAGACTTACCCCGTGCCGTAAAAACTCATCAAAGCCTCAGATAAGTGACCATTGGATATTAACAGACGTGCGCTCTGGCTACAAACACACAAAGTTTTCCCCGCCAAGAGGCGCACAACCCAGATCCTCCTCTAGTCCGCTTTGGGAGGTTCGAATTTTATCATCACTGACCCGATTAAAACTCAGCTACAATTTTCAGCTGTGCATTTGTGGAACGTTTCCTGGTGGGTGACAATTAGATTTTAGAATCTTATTCGAGATCGAGACATTATAGGCTCAGATATGGCACCATTAAGGGCAAACCGTACAGGCACGTCATGGTTGCAGCCCCAAGAGACTGACCCACCAAGATACGTGTAGCCTCAGCCTTACCCTGTGTCGTGAAATCTCATCATAGCCTCAGATAAGTGACCATCGGATATTAGCATATGTGCGCTTTGGCTACAAACATACAAAGTTTGCCACGCCAAGAAGCGCACAATCCAAACCCTCCTCTATCCCGCTCAGGGACGTTCGAATTTTATCATCACCGACATTTAGGGGCATTAAAAAAAATACATCAGCACAACCATGGATATGTTACTGGAATAGCAGTCCATGTATCAAATGTCGTTATACATATCAAACTCTAGTAGATGCACATATCTAGTGTGGCCTCAAAGAGGCGCCATATAAAGACCATTAAGCAAAAGCGGGAAACAATATATATGTTATTGGCTGAAGAGGCGCCATATATCCAGCACCATCCAAAACTAATCACATGTATGCCGGCAACCTTAAAATGTCGCCTGGACAAAACCAACCAAAAGTATCAAAATGTCGTATAGAAAGAACCGGCCAATCAAAGACACTCCACAACAGTGTTGGTAATCATACTATTGGGTTTTTATAGCTTATTGATCAACATACAATCATATGTATGCCGACAACCTTAAAAGGTCGCCTGGGAAAAATCAAGTGACATTATCGAAACTGTATATCAACGACGCTTCATAACACCGTTGATAATCATAATAGTGGGTTTAAATACCTTGCTGTAATTTAACACCAAAAAACAACCATGGAAGTCAAAGTCGTAATCACAACGGCAGTACGAAACACACAAAAGAGAAAGAACAACTTGATACAATGCTTTTGGCCAGGTAAAAAGATTCGTTATAGTCGTCTCTTCGAATTGAAAAATGGTTAACTAAGCGACTCAGTCGTTCTTTGGTGAAACAAATAGTTGTGTCGTTGTAGTAATTAAAAAGTGCGAGACTTAAAGGTAAATGACGTTAAAATAAATCTAAATCTAATTTAAAATAAATGACGGGAATTTAAAACGTGACGAAAATTAAAAGGCACTAAAAGTAAATAACGCAAACTTAAAACTATCTAAGGCAAGTAAACTTAAAGTGCGACTAAGTAAAAAGGCGGGAAAAGTAAAGCTTAAAAATTAAATCTTAAAAAAAGAAATTTAAAAATAACCTGAACACAGCTTATCCGGAATAATCCTTCGTTCGGAATAAATCACTCGTTCGGAATGTCACCTTCGTCCGGAATAATTTCTTCTTCACTCGGAATATTTCAACATAAAACACTTATTCGGAACAATTGGTTCATCCGGAATATGTCACTTATCCGGAACAAACCCTTCACTCGGAGTAATGCTTCACTGATCCGGAATATTTGATGTTCCGAATAAAAGACCCTTGATTCGGAATAAATTCCGATTGAAGACCTTGATTCGGAAAACACAGCTTGATTCGGAATATGTTCCGAATAAACTCTTTGATTCGGAACAATAGATGTTCCGAATGAACAATCCCCAAAATCCTTCGTTCGGAATGTTTTGCTGATCCGGAGGAATGTTCCGAATAAACTCCTTCACTCGGAATGTTCCGAATGAACTCGCTGGTCCGGATTTCTTTCTCAAAACCTTCGTTCAGAATGTTCCGAATGAACCAAACTGATTCGGAACTTCTACTGATTCAGAACTTTCACTGATTCGAAACTTCCTGAACAAAACTTTCGTTCGGAACAATCACAACACAATTCCTTCACTCGGAATAAATGCTTTGCTGGTTCTTGATTCGGAATAACTGGGGAAACAGAAAGAACGAAGAACACGGGATACAAAAACAACACGAATCTAGATAAAATTAATCAAAATCAACCAAAAGATTAAATCAAACTAATCAATAAAACATCAAAAACATAAACATGAACAATAAAGCATAAAGATTAAGATCAAACAAGAAAGTTAGATAGGAGATCAAACAAATTAAGTAAAGATTGACAATAATTAAAAGAAAACTTACTTGAAATTAAAGGTATTTAATATGCAAGACAATTAATTAAATGACATGTAATTAAATGTGCAAAAATTAAAGTGGAAGAGTTAATTGTCACACTTAGCCAGCAAAATGAAATGAAAACACTAATGATCTATTTATAAGGGAGATTAGGGAGGTGCTTAGGAAACTTCCTCCCCTCTTTCTTCTTTTCTTAATTGCATGATTAAGTCCTTGTCTTCTTAATCTTTTGACTTTAACGACTTTGTCTCGGGATTTCTTTAAACTCGTCTTGTAATTCTTCAATAAATTAGACTTGAGTTCTTCGGCTTTAAGTAAACTTCTGTCTTTTGACTTTTTCTTCGATAAATCTTCAAAATTGGTCTTGGACTTCCGTTCTTTTTGCACTCTTGATTTCTTGACTTCGTCTTTCGTCTTTTTCTTCGATAAAAGCCCGTTAATGCCCGTGTTTTCTCCCCTTTTCACAATTTCGTCCTAAATCACAACAAAAACACAAACCACGCATAATTCCGACATTTACGACATAAAATACACGTTTTGGCTCGGTTATTATTGTAGTTAAGTGGTAAAAAGGATGGGTGTTTACACACCTATCAAATCCCCTACACTTGACCATTGCAATGTCCTCATGCAATGCATTAGTTACAAAGCACGATTACACTTTTCATCATAATCAATCCATAATGGCCTTATTAAAAGAGATAGAAAATTATAAACATTCAAAGTAAAGAAATCAAAAACATACCTTCGGGTTTTGGAAATGTCATGAATGATCATCATCCTCAAGTTTTCACTTTCTCCAAACCAAGCTTAAAAACGAGATCATTGTTATTATAAGTTAGCAAACTAACACGAACTCATGTGGGCCAATTATTCACTTAGACTCCCTTATTCTTAGGTGTATCTCTTATATTTTATTTTTGTCTTGAATGATCACGAGGATGCATTGTTTGACTTATTTCGATAGTTATTTAGGCCGAAAATAAAGTGAACGATTTAATCAATAGTTAGCTAAAGAACAAAATCTTTTAAAACTGCTTCTCGGGACCTCATAAAGTTCATATCTTGGCATAACTCGCTTCGCGATTTGAGACCTTTCTCGGACCGATATTTGGCAGCGACTTCATACTTCAAATCTTGAGAGACGTTCATGAAATAATGGTCTTCTCTTCATAATAAGAATTTCTTCACTTGAAGTTTTGAGAGATTCTTCTTACTTGGACCACGACTTCTTCATTTTTCTCCAATCTTTATTTAGGATTTTGATATACAACAATCCGCCTCCTCTTTGGACTTGGATTTATTTATCCTCATACCTTGTTAGGGCCTTTTTGGATAGACTTCTCCATGATCTTTACGTGAGTATTTGCTTTTCGTCGTGTGTCTCGATCCTTCATATTGATTTTCGATAAATGATTCTTCACATCACTTTTGGATCTTTAGCAAGAAAATGTAGCCCTCATGCCTTGTTAGGACCTTTTCGGACTCGCCAATCTTCGCATCCCGCTTCAATAAGTTATGCCTTGGCTATGAACTCTAATTCATACCGAGCAACTTTTAAACGATCTTGGGCTAGAAGCTAAGTAACTTTTCAAATCGTACAACCTTATTTATTGCAGATAAATTTATTAACAAGCGATGGGAGAATAGGCTTATAATTAACTCATATAAATTCACGAAAGAATACGAAACGTATAATTGACTCTATCATCTCTCGTTTTCCACAGTTTAAAATCTCAAAGAATGAGACTCGTGGATGCTTAGCCTATTAAATCAAAGTTTTGGGTTTTCGAGTCGCCTATAGGATCTTGCAAATTCTTAGACTTTTTCAAGTTTAGAAATCGCATTTTAAAGTTCCCTTGATAAACGACTCTCTAGGATCAATTATAGGAACTTGCAAAAAGTTCTTGTTCTTAACCCGTGAGAGTTAAGACTTTCGCGTTTTATAGCTCCCTATATAAAAGCCTAGCAAAACTTGACTTAAACACGTTAAGGATACTAGCTAGAGTAAACTTAGACAAGTAAACTCGGGTTGAGTCAAAATATTCACAACGTTTGAAAATTAAAACCACTTTATTTAGATTTATTCTAATAAAGAAAGAAATTAACTATACAAAAGGAAAAACTAATAGGCCAAAATAGATCAAAAATTTTGAAAAATGTCGAAAAATTGATTTTCCGGTTAAAATGAGGACAAATACAAGGAAAAGACTACTTAACTTCGATAGAAGTCCCCCCTACACTTAATATAAACATTGTCCTCAATGTTTAAGCATGTGGGAGTAAACTCCCCTACACTTAGGACATTGTGCACGTTGTTTAAATCTTGCTAAGGAAGAGACAACTAACGAGATTACTATTTTAATATTGGAAAATATAAAATAGTGAATCGAAAAGAGTTTAGGATAGAACCGGGAAGACGGAAATACAGAATCACGGTTCGTCAAAAATCATCAAGAGTGTATCATTGAGCGCTCGAATCCCTGAATATTGGAAGAGAGGAAATAGCAAACACCAACGGGTCTCCCCTACACTTAGGATATAGATAGCTAAAAGATAGAAACATGGGTTGCCTCCCAAGCAGCGCTTGATTTTTGTCCACCGAGTCGTGAGCCTGACTCGACCTTGATTAGCATAGGAAGAAGCATGAAACACATCCACCGGGATCAAATACATAGTTTTCGTCCATCAAATAGCACAAGCTTAAGGCGAACAAGGCAAGCCAAAGAAGAGTAGGCAAGGTTCCCTTAAGCAAAGATGGAGCACGGTGGGAGCAGGGGTGATGAGGTGCAAGCATATCTTAATAAGTTCCAAAGATTTTTCCTTTTATTTCATCAGATGGATACTGAGATGGCTGAAGAATATCGATATCGGGGTCGAACACCTTTTCCTTTAGGGGAAAATAGCACTCAGGCTCAGCAGAATTTGAAGATGATCCGCGAAGAAAATGCACAACCTCGTCCTCAGAAGGTGGACAAAGAGGTGTTAAATCATACGTGCTGTGGATATTGGTGTCGTCTGGTTGCTTCTCCTTTGAAAGAATTTTCTTCAAATCCAAAGTAGGATCAAGACCATAATCATCAAAGTCTAAAGGAGGAGCATCACTCTCAGGAGGGAAGTATGTATTAAGAAAAGTAGAGAAGTCTTCCTCAAATGAGTAGTCATCCAAAGTAGGATTAAGCATGGTAGGCGGAGGATCTTCATCATAAGAAGAATCACTAGAAAGAGTATCGGCCTCATCAAAATCATCATAAGTGGGCATGTCGAGATACTCGAAAGTAAAATCATCATAATCATCTCCATCGAAGATAGAATCATCATCATAAGCATCAAAGATCGGTGGAGAATCATATATGGGTGAAGGTTCCAAAGTGGAGAGAGAATCATCCACATCATCTTGAAACAGTGGATTATCAATGCAAGAATCGAATAGAGGATTGTTGTAGATGACAAAATCATCAAGCACATTAATCATATTCGCGGATTCTCTTCCAAAGGATTTGCTTGTAAGCTTACCCATTTCAAAAACTTGTGCATCATCCCCGACTCTTAAAATTAATTCACCTTCGGCAACATCAACTAAAGCTCGTCCGGTTCTCAAGAATGGCCGACCAAGTATTAAAGGAATACGAGGGTCCATTTCATAATCAACAACAATAAAATCGACCGGAAAAGTAAAGGTGCCAACTTTAATGAACACATCTTCGGCAATACCAACGGGGTAAGCGAGAGTGCGATTGGCTAGCTCAAGAGTCATTTTGGTGGATGTAAGGTCGGGCAATGATAGTGTTGTCCAAACACTTAAAGGCATCAGATTTATACTGGCCCCGAGATCAGCTAGGGCAGTAAATTCTTCGGTTTTGTTAAAAATGCAAGGCAACACAAAACGACCGGGATCTCCAAGTTTTTCCGGAAGTTCTTTAAGAATAACTGCAGAACAGTTTTCATTTAAGCGTGTGTTGGCGAGCTCAATCAGCTTCTCCTTCTTGTTCAGCAATTCCTTGAATGCTTTGACAAATTTCGGCATGTGGACAAGTGCTTCAACAAGGATAATATTGAAATTCATTTGAGAGATCATCTTCAAACAATTCGACACTTGAATGTCATCCTTGGTGTAGAGTTTGGCCTTGTTGAGTCGAGAAGGGTAAGGAATGCTAGGGTTGGGTGGTGGAGGAGTAGCAGGTGAAGGTTGAGATGTTGAAGGTACATTGTTATGACGAGGCAGAGACGGTAATGGTGTACTAATACTAGGTGTAGGATTAGTAGGGATAAATGGTGGTGGAGGAGGTGTAGATGATGGGGGCGGGATAGGTGGTCCTACTAAAGTAACTCCACTACAAGTAGTAATAGCACTCACATTCGCTCGCGGATTGGTGACGGTGTTTGAAGGTAGAGAACTCGAAGTAGAAGTTTGAGTGGTGGGCAAGAAACTAGCCAGCATATTCTTCAAATCATTCGTTTGATTGCTGAAGGAGGATTGTATATTATCTCGAAGCTCGGATCTAATTTCATTCCCTTGCTTGGTGATATCCCCTTTCAAATTGATAATTTGGCTTTGTAGATTCTTGATTTGCTCACCTTGGGTTCTCATTAAGGCTTCAACATCTGGATTGATGGGTGGGGTTTGTTGAGCGGGTGGGTGGTAAGGATTAGAAGCTCTAGGTAGGATTTGGTTTCTTCTATTGTAGTTGTTGTTGGGGTTTTGGTTTTGAGGAGAAAAACCGGGTGAAAGATAGTTGTTCGACCGGTAACTCAGCAAATTTCTATCCCCTTGAGGTCGGGCTTGGTAATTTTCCGGTGAGTAATTACCATAAGTCGTATACACGTTTTCCGGATTTCCTTGAGTAGAAGGACAATCAGTGTATGAGTGTGGACCGCCGCATGTCTCACAAGGATTAGCTACCGCTTTAACTTGTTGTTGGTTTGTAGCGAGAAGCAAGATATTTTTGTTCATTTCGGTCATCATGCGGGTGAATTCGGTCATGTCAGGGCTTGCTGAAGTAGAAGAAACATTGACTCTCGGGTTGTTCCTTGAAGAAGCGGAGGAATCCCAGTTTTTGTGATGAGTAGTCATGTTCTCAATAAGCTCTCTACACTCCTCGGGTCTTCTTTTCATAAATGTGCCACCGGTGGCTGCATTAATCGTATCACGATCACGAAAAGTCAAACCATTGTAGAAAGTATCAATTAAGGTCACAGGGAGCATGTTGTAGTTTGGACAACAATCGATCAAAACATATATCTTTCCCAAGCATCAAAGAGAGATTCATCGGGTTCTTACATGAAACAGCTGATTTAATTGTGAAGGCTCGTGACCATGGATGGTGGAAAGTAGCGCGACAAAAAGCGTTGAGTCATGTCATCCTAAGTATGAATTGAATTCTTTGGAAGACGATCAAACCATTTCTCGGCGTGGTGTGATAAAGTATGTGGGAAGAGTTGAAGGCGTAGAACATCCATTGTGGCACCAGGCAACTTCATGCTTTGGGTGATTGTAATGAATTTGTCGAGGTGTTTGTTGGCATCATCATCAGGCATTCCTCGGAAAGGATTAGTTTGCACTTGCTGAATCATGTGGTGCTTCAACAAAAACTCCGGAGCCGTGATTTGCATCGGCGCAATCGGTCCTCCTCGTCCAAACATGGTAGGTTGACAAAGCTCCTCCATTGTCCGAAGATCGGGTTGTGGAAGAACATTGTTGTTGTTATTATTGAGGTGCGGTGGATTATTTTTGTTGTTCACACCTGCCATAGCTAAATCTTCTCGAGTCTCGGGCTCTTGATAAGTAGAAGATCTAGTACGCATACACCTAAAAAGGCAAAAGAAAAGATACCAAACAAAAAGAGAATATATATACACAATAAAAATAAAATATTTTTGGATTTTTGAAATTTTTTAATTTTTATGGATTTTTTAACAATTATTTTAAGCAAGAAAGTAACGCTCACGAATGAACGGATCCCAAAAAGCAACGCGTCTCTCACAGAAAACCGTTAATCTTTACGAAAAGAGCCGACAACGGCGTCATTTGGTACAATGCTTTTGGCCAGGTAAAAAGATTCGTTATAGTCGTCTCTTCGAATTGAAAAATGGTTAACTAAGCGACTCAGTCGTTCTTTGGTGAAACAAATAGTTGTGTCGTTGTAGTAATTAAAAAGTGCGAGACTTAAAGGTAAATGGCGTTAAAATAAATCTATATCTAATTTAAAATAAATGACGGGAATTTAGAACGTGACGAAAATTAAAAGGCACTAAAAGTAAATAACGCAAACTTAAAACTATCTAAGGCAAGTAAACTTAAAGTGAGACTAAGTAAAAAGGCGGGAAAAGTAAAGCTTAAAAATTAAATCTTAAAAACAGAAATTTAAAAATAACCTGAACACAGCTTATCCGGAATAATCCTTCGTTCGGAATAAATCACTCGTTCGGAATGTCACCTTCGTCCGGAATAATTTCTTCTTCACTCGGAATATTTCAACATAAAACACTTATTCGGAACAATTGGTTCATCCGGAATATGTCACTTATCCAGAACAAACCCTTCACTCGGAATAATGCTTCACTGATCCGGAATATTTGATGTTCCGAATAAAAGACCCTTGATTTGGAATAAATTCCGATTGAAGACCTTGATTCGGAAAACACAGCTTGATTTGGAATATGTTCCGAATAAACTCTTTGATTCGGACCAATAGATGTTCCGAATGAACAATCCCCAAAATCCTTCCTTCGGAATGTTTTGCTGATCCGGAATAATGTCTTGATTCGGAATGTTCCGAATAAACTCCACAAATCAAAACATCACTTTCATAAACGGATCATAACCAAGTGCATAAATCAAAACATGTAAGTAGGAAGCCATAAGAATACGAGAGCTTATAACCGTTTGTGAACAAGATCACCATAAAAACATGAAAGATGGGCAACCAATGGAAAAGAATAGCCACTCCACAAATGATGAAAACCCAGATCAATTGGGTTGCTGATGACGCTATATATATGAATGCAACACCCACAAAATCAATGGACACCATCGTGACACCAATTAGGTACCCAACGGTTAAGATGTGTTCATTGTAGCCACCACAGAAGCGGACAATCGCAATTAAGCAACGATTAACCACCAAAAGGCAAAATTAAAAGAGGCGACATAATTATTAATAACAATTTTTGAAAGGGCAAGCCATTGATTAATGATTAAGGGGGAAGAGGGATAACACCAAACCACAATCAATGCACACACGGATCATAATCATGTCGGCATCAAAACCGTGTGTATTTAGTGTGTGTGTTTATTGTGAGAGCGCGGTGGGTTTGTGAGAGAACGAAGAAATGTTGGTTTAATATGTATGTGAGGAGAATAAATGTAACACCCCATTTTGGTAAATGGAATGTCACGCGTGATTGTGGCGTGTCATCAAAGCATACAAGGATAAATGTATAAAACATCACATGACCATAAAGGAAATACCGAAAACAAACATCGGTACCCCAAAAGTAGAACTCATCACACACAAACATAAGTGCTGTAAAGGAAAAGGACTAAACAATGTCCATAAAAATGAGTATCAAAAGTAAAAAGAAATGCATAAAGTAATGAAGGCTAGGAAGCTTCCAATCGATATGCACGTACGCTTAACGTCTACGAGCGTCCCTGAGTACCTGCCGTTTTGGGAACATGAAAGGAAAACGGCTGAACATAACGCTCATTGCACGGATATACAAGTAAAGCATGAATAATATAAGCATATAAGCATGAAGTAGCGGAAAAGACTAAGTCCTGGATAACCTGGTATGTCTTAGTAAAACTGGTTTTATAGTTTGAAAAGCCTTATGTTTATCTTGTAAAAACTGTTTAACATGTTTACCATTTAGCCAATATAGGTCATGAAATATCAACGCGCATGAATACTTGGAGGGGTGACCTCGTCATGCAAATTAGAGGGGCTGCCTCTAATTTAATATAACTGTTTGGGTAGGAGGGATCAGCTCCTTGTGAAGGATGCAAGGCACACACCACATTCACCTGAATAATCTGCTGAAAACATGTTAACTATGATTCACCCATACGCCCCACATGATAATAATAATAATATGGCCAAAAGCTGAAGGGACGCCACGTGCTATCACTCCGTCGTGGTGGAGTCATAACACTGGTGCCTCCAATGTTATGGTTATGGTACCTCCATAACTAGGTGAAACTGGTCATGCATGTATATAGCTTTAGGTATCTAATTAAACATAAGCAATTCAAAAACATATAAAACATATACTGGGGAAAACAGTTGGCTACATATGGGGAATCCTAATAAGGAAGAATGTCCATACTGAAAGGACGGAGAATCCGTACCTTGTGTCCAGTGAACGAAGAAGACGAATGGAAGAGAGTCCTACTTCGATATCACTAATTATACATAAATAATATACGTGTATAAGTATCTTATTACTGAGTACGTAACTGGTTTTATATCATGTCTTAGCTTGTTTTATAAGTTCATGTCATGTTTTACTGATTTAAGCTTATACTGCGTTTATCATGTATTCTGTCTATTCTGATTAAGTATTACTTGTATTTCTTGTATTATTATACTTGTTGTGTAATAATAAGTAACTTTCTAAAAATAGCAGGTTTCCTAAAATAGAAAGTTTCCAAAAAAAGAAAGTTTCCAAAAACAGAAAGTTTCTAAAAATACAAAGTTTCCAAAAATAGATTTACTGCTTAAAATAGATAAGTTTCTAAAAAAAGAAAGTTTCCATAAAAAGATTAGCTGTCTTAATTAAATAAGTTTCTAAAGATAGAAAGTTTTCATAAATAGAAATAAGCTGGATTATTAAGCAAATAATATAAGCTTAAGTGCTTACTGATTTATATTCTAAGTCATGTAAATTAAATAGCATAGTTTATTAATTATTACATGTAAATTAAATAAGGCATGTTTAATAATTAATTAACTATATAGTCTAATTCAGATAATAAATACTTAGGTTAAAAATCCATGTATTATTAATAATAATAATAACCTAAGTCATAATGTAATTAAATTAATTAAGTAACATGTCAAATTAATTTAATTAGACTTGTAAATAAATAATCTTGTAAAATAACTAAACTTGTAAAATTTATTAAGTCGTGAACCGTGAACCCGTGAACCGGACTCATGTTTTAATCTAAACATGTCGTGAACTGGACCGGTTTAACCCATGAACGGCCAAACAAACACACCCTTAACAGTGGCTAACCGCCTTAGCCGGTTGCCACTGTTTATGTAAAACAGCCACCGGTGGTTCCCTTGGTCTTGGCTAGCCGTCGGCTAGCAAAAGTTCCCACCGGTTAGCTGGTGGTTCCCCCTGCTACCGCGGCCATGGTTCCCCCTGCTTTCAATAATTAGCCACCGGCTTAAGCCGGTGGTGGTTCTTGTTTCTGCCGAGACCTAACAACACCAAACACACCCCGACCGAGGTCTGGGTTCTCTTTGCTCTTGCGGCCAAGACACACAACAGCACACCGAGACCTTGAGGTCTCGGTTGGTGCGAAACCAAGCAAGCCGAGACCATAGGTCTCGGTTCCCTTGCGTCGGCCGAACAAACACCCCTTAAACCATAATTAATTTACCCCCATGATTTATTTACAAGATGATTAATACTTGTTTTTAAATCACTTATGATTTCATGTGTTCAATTAAATAAAAACATAAAGAAAAAGGGGTTTAAGGATTTACCGATTACGTGACACAATGGAGAACGATAACACTAACAATCTTGCAAGAAGTCAATCACCAAAAATCAATAAACACTACCTTTGGTGGTGTTTTACCCGGCGGCCAAAGGAGACAAGAGAAAGAAAAGATTTTTGGGTTTTGATCTTTCCCAATATTTTGTTATTATGAAAATATATTTCCCTTATTTCGTGTTTTAACATAATTCAAAGTGGGCTTGGTCCCCTTCCTTTGTCTTGTCCGCGGGTAGATGCGGCCCACAAGGGTAACCCGAATGTTTTTAGTGTCTAATTATTATACGTGTTCTCGTGTCGTGTTTACGTGTTTTATATAGTTATCGTTCGTGTCGTATTATATTTATTCATAATCGTAATAAATATATGTAAACACATAATATTAAGCTCGTGATTAGTTACGTTCATGATTTCATGTTCGTATGTTCGTGATTATAATTATTATTGAAATAGTTATCGTGTCTTAATACGTATTAAATACTTATCGTGTTATAACACGTACGTAATACTTGTAAATTTTGTTCGTGAATTGTAAACGTGCTATAAAAGGAAAGTTCTAATCATGTACGTACGATGATAAGGGTACTATTCATGGTAAAAGCATGCGGGTTTTACAACTCTTCCCCCCTAAAAAGAATAATTCGTCCCTGAATTATAGATAATGTAACTCAAAAAGAAGAACATACCCGAATTCAAAATATGAAATGAGGGTAAGAAGCCCGGACAGACTCCTTTGTTTCCTAAGTGGCTTCCCGCTCGGTATGATCCCTCCAAAGGATTTTGACGAATGGAATCGTCTTCCTTCTCATGACTCGTTCTTGTCTGTCAAGAACTCGTTCGGGTTCTTTTATGAAAGTGAGATCTTCACGAATCTGTTCCATTGGATACTGAACCATGTGAAGGGGATGATACTTGTACCCTCTGAGTAAGGACATATGGAAAACATCGTGAACATGAGAAAGCTGTGGAGGTAACGCTAAACGATAAGATACTTCACCGACTCGCTCAATGACATCAAATGGTCCGATGAATCGAGGACTGAGCTTCCCTTTGATTCCAAAATGTCTAACACCACGTGCCGGCGAAGCCTTAAGGAAAACGTGATCTCCTACGTTAAAATGTAAGTTCCTACGATGCTTGTCTGCATAACTCTTCTAATGTGACCGTGCTTCTTGCAGTTTCTGCTTAGCTACTGCGACCTTCTCATTGGTCAACTCAATCATTTCTGGTCCTTCAAGTGTTCGCTCACCAACTGGATCCCAGCAGATTGGGGCGCGACACTTTCTGCCATACAACATCTCGAAAGGAGCACACTTGATACTTGCGTGCCAACTGTTGTTGTATGAAAACTCCACCAAACAGATATAATCGTCCCAATCACCCGTCCATTCCAACGGACATGACCTCAACATGTCTTCTAATGTCTGAATCGTTCACTCCGACTGCCCGTCTGTTTGAGGATGAAAAGCCGTGCTAAGCTTAATTTTTGTACCCCAAGCTTTCTGTAGACTACTCCAAAATCGCGAAGTGAACCGATGATCTCTGTTTGAGACGATGCTGGATAGAGCACCGTGAAGTCTCATGATCTCCTTCCTATAAGTATCGGCGAGTTTACTGACCGAATCTTCCTTGCGGATCGGTAAGAAATGAGCTGATTTGGTAAGTCGATCAACGATAACCCAAATCTCATCGTGCTTCCTCTTTGTCTGCGGAAGACCGGTAACAAAATTCATGGTGATCTTGTCCCACTTCCACTCTGGAATATCTAACAGTTGAAGAAGACCGCCAGATCGCTGATGCTCGATCATAACCTGCTGGCAGGTAAGACATTTGGAGACGTAAGTCGCAACATCCTGTTTCATACCACTCCACCAAAAGTACTGCTTGATGTCACGGTACATCTTGGTTGAACCAGGATGAATAGAGAATGGGGAGCTATGAGCCTCAGCTAACAATGCTTCCCAGAGTTCTTGATCGTCAGGAACACAAAGTCTCGTGCCCTACCATAAGATACCATATGCGTCTACTCAAAATTCTGTCTGCTTCTCCAAATTCTGAATTATCGCCCAGATTTCACCATCATCTTTCTGAGCTTCCTTGATCCTAGAGAGTAACTCAGGTTCCACTCTAAGATTAGCCCAGTAACCGTGTTGTCCACGTACCATGATCTCTATGTCTAGTCGCTCCAAGTCTCTTATAATTTCCTCCTCAATTTTAATGCCGTTTATCATTCCGGACTTTCTGCTAAGTGCATCTGCTACTACATTCGCCTTGCCGGGATGATACTGCAGATTAATGTCATAATCATGTTGATCCCAAACTTAGATCGATTTAGCTTGTCTAAACGAGATTAAATCAAGTTAAACACGTAGAGAAACTTTGTTGTGTATAAAACAATTTAAGTATTATGCGGAATTAATACTTAAACAAGAACACACAAACAATTGTAAAACAAACTTTCACTTGATTGATAATAACAAACTTTCTTACAATGAAAGTGTTAAACGTATGAAAAACTTATATGAAACATAACCTAAAGGTCTTCTTTTATAGACATAAGAAGCCTTGTACAAGAGTCTACGTATCAGCTATTCTAGGTAAAGATAAATAGAGAAAATACATTGTTGATCCTATCTTTACTAGAAACAAACTAGAAACATAATACGCGTAGAACATATCTTTCTATCAGTGCTTGTCTTCAACCTATCAACGCTTGACTTCTTCCTGTCAACGCTTGATCTGTCAACGCTTGATCTGTCAACGTTTGTTTTCTTCTTATCAACGCTTGTTTTCTTCTTGTCAGCGTTCAAGTGTACTGGCTACATTTTATTCCTAACAATCCTCCCCTAAACTTGATATTTACTCTAGTAATCAAGTTTCTGAATAAAAATTAAGAACTAGGAGGAATCTTACAAATCTTATCATATTGGTAATAAACATGCCTAATCAAATCTTTGGCCACGTCACTTGAATAATCAATCTCCAGCTGTGTTGTCTTCATCTTGTCCAAAACTTCTTTGGACATGGGATACTGAGCATCTACAAGAAGATACTCAGCAAACTTTATAGAACTCAAATAATACACACAAGCAGCTAAATACAAACGCCATTGAAGTCCACTAATATCATCCTCAAGATCCTTCCAAACATGATCTTCTTCTTCTGGTGCACACATTCTCTTGAATGTTGACCAAAGCTTTATTCCATTGACTGAAGTAGGTGATTCAGTCTCATACTTGGCCAGCAACAACCTCCAAAGGTCTGCCAAGTCTTCCCTATCCATACTTGCAAAGAGAGACATAAGAGTAGTAAATGTGTGTACCTCTTTCCCATATCTGCCAATCTTCCAAAACCCACTTGCATCTTCCTCATAGCTAATGATAGGATTTCTAGCATCAAGAGGTAAGACTTGTACCATCTCTAAAGCTTCCATGGGTGAGAGCTTAATGCTCCTTCTAAAACAGCTTCACTGGGAACCACTTTATTTAGATCTTTAGGAAACTCAAGTGGAACTCCCTTCTTCAAAGGCCTTGGAACAATCATTGCCTTCTGAATCTCCATCTCTTCTGCAAGTTCTTCTTTCCTCTCATCTAAAAGAAGTCTAAGAGTATTCATTTCATGCACTCTTGCCCAAATGGGATAAGCCTTGTACTCCAATTCTTCAAAGGATAATCCCTGCAATTTCTTGAAGGTCCATCCAGTTCCATGACATCTGAGTAACATGTAATAAAGCTCCCTTCTATCCCTCTTCAGCAGTGAGAAAACATTGCTAGCCTTATGTTTCAGAATTACCTTGCAGTCTCTTTGAACTCTTAGAAGAATCTCCAATCCCCAAATTTGGTCTGAAATTGTCAAATCTGGATTCTCCATAATCCTATTCTCCCAAGCATGGTACATCTGAACTACTTCTGGCATATCAAAGTCTACTTGCAATTTTAACTCTCTAAGCTTATCTCTTGCCAAGTCATCACCATATTCAAGTCTTTCTGGTTGTTCAATTATCATCACACTTGAATCTGAACTCCCTTCATCACTTCCTTCTTGTTCCTCAGAAGTGACAACAAATGGTGATTCACCAACCTTCTTTATTTCTTGTTCCACAAGCTGTGCAGCCAACCTTGAATCAAAATCTACTTGTGCTGCATCCTTTGGAACTTCTACTTCTACCATGATTCCTTTACCCTTATCTAATGGATCAATGATGGGTAAAGATGATGATGGTACCTATGAAGACACTTCTTTGATGATAGCTGATGACTGGAATACATCAACCATATCTGCAGGTCTGTCAACGCTCAAATTCTGTGTGTCAGCGCCTAATTTACTCTTGTCAGCGCTTGGTGTGTCAGCGTTCAAATTTTGCTTGTCAACGCTCAAATTACTTGTCTCAGCGCCTTTTGTAAACTGCTCCAACATAGCTGTAAAAGACAAGTTCAAATTCGTAGGAGTAACCAGAGATGCATCAAAACCTGGTTGCTTCTTCAGTTCAGTGAGGGCTTCAGCAACACCCAAAGATTCTCCATCATGTGAGCCTTTGTCACTCACATGGATCTGCTCATCCTCCCCTTTGGAAGATTCCTCCATTCCACGCCTAGTGTTAGCATCCTCCAAAATAACAATCCTCTCCCTCAATTGCTTGAGTTCAAGGCCTTGTGTACTGACTGTTTGTACCAGGTCTGCATTTTGCTTTTGCAAGCTAATGCAGACAGCCGTCAATTCCATCAATGTGTATGGTTCCAATCTGCCCTCCTCTAGAATGGGTATTTGACCTCCCAAAGTAGAGTCATGGGGCATGGATGAGGTCTTAAAGATGTTAGGACTGTCTTGGCCTGCATCTAAGCGAGTACCAATAGTCCCAGCCTCATCCATAGCACCAACCACACTTGTGGTGGTGGTTCTCTCTGCAACATGGCTAGGACCACTAGAGGAGAACACTCTAGTAGTCCTTGGGCGTTTAATCAACCTATATTCAGGTGGTGTAGAAGATGATGTGGATTGGGTGGTAGTTTGAAGGTTAAGGGGTGTTTGGGTCTGTAAAGGAAAGGTGTCAACGTTTGGATTACTTGTGTCAACGCCAACATTTAACGTGTCAACGTTGAAGGATTCTTGGTCAATTTCCATGTGTTGAGGTGAAGGCAAAGGTTCTAGTATTGGGTCAAGTTGTGGTTGTGGGTCTGGTTGGGGTTGTGCTGCTGCAATAACAGAAAGCATAGCTTGGTTAAGGGGTAATTCACGGTGAGGGGGTGAGTTCATCTTACTAAAAATAGCTTTCTTTTGCACAGGGATCTCATAAAAATCATCATGATCCCTTGTGCAGTAATTTTGCACATCAAAAACCATTTGCAAAAATCTGGGATAAGCCATAGTCATCTTATTCCCTTTGTTTTTACACATGCCATCAAAATCAGTTTTGAAAAATTAAACTTTTGCCCATTTGTAATGCACACAATTGCACTAGCAATTGATCTGTTAATTTCATTATGTGTAGTACATTTGGGACTCAAACATTGAAGAATGACATGTATGAGGTACTTGTAGGCTGGGGGAAACTCTTGTTATGATATTTATTTAAAGTTCCCTCATCAGGGAAAGGATACCCCAAAGCCCGAAGTCCTTGTTCTATTTCATTAATGGGAAGAGTGGTTATACCATTTGCATCATCAAGATGCAAAGCCTGGCGAACCAAAGCTTCAGTAACCACCCAAGTACGCCCATGAATAATAGCTGTTAATGTAGTCACATTATTAAGCGTTGAGGAACTGATAGTGTTCCAAAACTGTTTAATATGAGTGACAGGGATGAGAGGAGCATGAGAAAGTGCATACCTAATTGGAGATGCATTCAAATACGCCACCATCTGGGTGTATTATGGAAACAAAGTATCATCATCCTCCAAATAAGCAATCATGTTGTGCTGACTTCTGAATCCCAATACCAAGTCACTTGGTTTAAAATTTGGTGCCATTGTTGAAGAAAGCTATTTGTGAATTATTGATGAAAGATAAATTATAGGAGAAAAAGTGTTAGACAAGAATATGAAGTACCCTGTTTAAAAATAGGAGCCAAATATATAGGAGAGATAGGCACATGTGATTGGTCAAAAATAAGGCAAGTATTTTCAAAATATAATGATGAAAATATTGAAAATAAAATAAGTTATCTTGTGCATTAATTAAAAGTTATCTACTCCCAAAATTACGGCCGCAAAATTCGTCAAAAATAACAACTGGGTAGGTCCCAATGAGTGTCCACGGTCAAAAATAACCCATCAACGCCCAACGGCTATATTCTTGTCAACGTTTGCCAAAGCCATGTCAGCGTCTAAATTGGTCATAACAACGCTTGGAAAAATATTTGTCAGCGTCCAAAAATAAAAGTAATAAAAATGAAAAGGACCTTAACAAAGTAATTTATCCTAGTGAAGATAACCTATAAATTGATAATTATTATAGGGCAGCAAGCACTGTCCAGTTATGCACACTTGCTTATGCAAGATAGACATAACAGTCCTCTAGTGTTCCTTGATAACCAAAATTCTTAACAATTAAGTTATCTCATAAAATCCCTTGTAACTCCCAGGTAAAACCCATTATAAATCATTCCCAAGTCTCCCAACAGACCACATCAGATTCTAGGCCAAAAAGGTCTTGGCAGCATGCATAGTATGTCAAATTTGCATGCTACAGTGCCTCATGATTTAGTAAACTAACTCATACTCACCAGTGGACACAATCTAGAATTGTGATAAGAGTATTATAAGAATACCCAAAAGTCCTAAAGGTTCCTAAAACCTCCCCTTAAATTGTGATACACAAGTTTCCAAATAAGATGCATGTAAATAAAAATTTATGTCAAGATAGGAATATAAATATTCCAACCATCATCCATAAATTGAAACATGCTCCAATGATGCTCCAAGGATCCATAAGCAACTCTGTATCCAATGGTACAATGCTAACAACGCCTGCACACTTAGATCAAAAACCACAAAACTAACATGTTGCTGACAACGTCACGATAACACTTATCAGCGTTAAGATAACCTTTGTCAACGTTAGACAAATATAGTGGAAATTCTAACTTTTCAAAAAGACCAATAACAATGCATATCATGTACATACTTCTACAATATGACCCCAAAACACATATTAAGTAAGATTGATCATTCCAATACTTGTTACCAAGTATTGAAACCTTCCAGTATCAAAAGGTTTAGTCAATAAATCAGACACATTTTCTTCTGTGTCAACCCTATCTGGTTGAATTAAACCCTTTTCAAAACAATCTCTTATAAAATGATGTCTAATTTCTATGTGTTTTGTTTTATAATGATGTACAGAATTTTTAATAATGCATAAAGTACTGTTATTGTCTACAAAAATCTTGGTATGCATGAAATTATACCCATAATCCAACAGCTGGTTCTGAATCCATAAGACTTGTCCACAACAAGCAGCTGTAGCTACATACTCTGCTTCAGCTGTAGAATTGGCCACCACTGTTCGATTCTTGCATTTCCAAGATATCAACCTACTCCCAAAAAACTGACATCCACCAGTTGTGGATATTCTATCAAATTTGTCACCACCATAGTCACTGTCTGAATATGCAATAAGCTCCAATGGTGAATCTTTTAGATACCATAATCCCAAATCTGGATAACATCTAAGGTACCTAAAGATCCTCTTGACAACATGAAGGTGACACTCTTTGGGAGTCACTTGATGGCGTACACATGCACACACAACAAACATAATGTCAGGTCTTGAGATTGTGAGATACATCAATGAACCAATCATTGATCTATAGTGCCTGACATCCACATCTTTTCCATCTCCAACTTTTCCCCAAGGGTGTTCTCTATCCATAGGAGTACTAGCCCTTTTCTCATGTAGAGAAAAGCCAAACTTCTTCAAGATTTCTGCTACATATTTATCTTGAGAGATGAAGATACCTCTTCTTTCTGCTCAACTTGTAACCCTAGAAAGAAGTTCATCTCCCCCATTGCACTCATCTTGAACTTGTCTGTCATAAGCTTGGAAAAGTCTTCACTCATCTTTGGGTTTTTGAGCCAAAGATGATATCATCCACATAAACCTGAACAAGTAAGACATCCTTACCAGTCTTCTTTGTAAATAAGGTCTAGTCTATGGTGCCCATTTTGAATCCATTTTCCACCAAATAGGTGGACAATGTGCCATACCATGCTCTTGGGGCTTGATGAAGTCCATACATAGCTTTCTTGACTCTATACACCTTGTCTGGATGCTCTAGATCTTCAAAACCAGGAGGCTGCATTACATAAACCTCCTCAACAATTGTGCCACAAAGGAAAGCACTCTTCACATCCATTTGATAGACAGTAAAGCCCATGCAGGAAGCATAGGCTAGAAATATCCTTATAGCCTCAATCCTTGCAACTGGTGCAAAGACCTCCTCATAGTCTATCCCTTCCTCTTGTGTATATCCTTGAGCCACTAAACGTGCCTTGTTTCTGACCACAATGCCTCTTTCATCTTTCTTGTTTCTAAGAACCCATCTTGTCCCAATAGGTCTAACATATCTGGGACAATCAACTAACTCCCAAACATCCTGAATAGCAAATTGGTGAAGCTCATCCTGCATTGCTTCCACCCAACTTGGTTCTTTGAGAGCATCAAAAATCTTCTTGGGTTCCTGTTGTGACAGAAAACAGGCAATCAAACATGCTTGAACAAGAGGGGTATCAACCTTCTTGTGTATATTGGCAATAAATCCTCCAAGATTCTGATGAGATCTTCTAGTCTGAACAGGAGACATCACATCACCAATAATTAGAGAAGAGGGGTGATCCTTCATTGTGGAAGTAAGATGTAACACCCCATTTTGATAATGGAAATGTCACACGTAATTATGGCGTGTCATCAAAGCATACAAGGAAAAATGTCTAAACATTACATGACCATAAAAGGAAAATACCGGAATCAAACATCGGTAGTCCAAAAGTAAAGCTCATCACACACAAACATAAGTATAGTAACGGAAAGGACTAAACAATGTCCATAGCAGGTGTATCAAAAGAAAGGTAATGCATAAAGTAAAGAAAGGCTAGAAAGCTTCCAGTCCATATGCACGTACGCTTAAAGTTTACGAGCGTCCCTGAGTACCTGCAGTTTTGGGAACATAAAAAAGGAAAATGGCTGAGCAATACGCTCAGTGCACGGATGTACAATAAAGCATGAATAGGATAAGCATATAACATATAACAGCGAAAGAAACTAAGTCCCGAGTAACCTGGTTAAGTCTTGATAAAACTGGTTTTATAGTTTGAAAAGTCTTATGTTTATCTTGTAAAGACTGTTTATCGTATTTTACCATTAGCCAATATAGGTCATGAAAATCCACCGTGCATGAATACTTGGAGGGGTGACCTCATCATGCAAATTAGAGGGGCTGCCTCTAATTTAATATACTGGTTTTGGGTAGGAGGGATCAGCTCCTTGTGAAGGATGCAAGGCACACACCACATTGACCATGAAATCCTGACTGAAAACATGTAACTAGGATGCACCCATACGCCCCACATGATAAATATAATATAAATGGCCAAAAGCTGAAGGGACGCCACGAGCAATCACTCCGCCGTGGTGAAGTCATAACATCAGTGCCTCTAATGTTATGGTTATGGTACCTCCATAACTAGGTGAAACTGGTCATGCATGTATATGGCTATAGGTATTCTAAATTAAACATAAGCAAATCAAACACATAACTTATACTACAAGAAAACATTTGGCTGCATACGGGAAATCCTAATAAGGAAAGAATGTACATACTGAAAGGACGGGAATCCGTACCTTATGTCCAGTGAACGAAGACGACGAACTGAGAGGAATCCTACTTCCGTATCACTAATGCTACATAAATACATACATGAATAAGTATCTGCTTACTAATACGTAACTGATTTTATGTCATGTCTTAGCTTATTTTATATGTTCTTATTATGTTTTACTGTTTTAAGCCTTAAACTGTGTTTATCTTATATTCTGTTTACTCTGATTAAGTGTTTCTGGTATTTCATGTATTATTATACTTACTGTGTAATAATAAGTAACTTTCCAAAAATAGCAGGTTTCCTAAAATAGAAAGTTTCTAAAAATAGAAAGTTTCCAAAAATAGAAAGTTACCAAAAATAAAAAGTTTCCAAAAATAGAAAGTTACCAAAAATAAAAAGTTTCCAAAAATAGAAAGTTTCCAAAAACAGAATTACTGCTTAAAATAGATAAGTTTCTAAAAATAGAAAGTTTCCATAAATAGATTAGCTGCCTTATTTAAATAAGTTTCCATAAATAGATTAGCTGCCTGAAATAAATAAGTTTCTAAAAATAGAAAGTTTCCATAAATAGATTAGCTGCCTTATTTAAATAAGTTTCTAAAAATAGAAAGTTTCCATAATTAGATATAAGCTGGTTAAATAAGCTAAGTATATAAGCCTAAGTGTTTTCATGATTATTTTCTAAGTCATATGATATAATGTATAGTTTATTAATTATTTCATGTAATTAAAATAAACTATAGGTTAAAATATTTAATTAAAGTATATCATGTTTTTAATTAAATAAAGTTAAATACTTAGGTTAAAACATGTATTATTATTTATTAATAATATAACCTAAGTCATGTTAATTAATTAATTATAACCATGGTTTTTAAATAATTAATTAATTATAAGTCTAAAAAAATATAAAAATACTTAGGTTAATAATTTCATGATTTTAATAGTTAATATAACCTAAGTCATGTTATTAAATTAATCATGTCATGTTTATTAATTTAATATTAACATATGATTACATAAAAAAATAATCTTAACATACACCGTGAACTGGATCTTGACTAAGAACCATGAACCGGACATGAAAATGACACCATACCCCGAACCACTTCGGGGTTCCCCTTGTCTTGCTGCTGCCGTGGGACCCACACCAACCAACCGGGACCATATGGTCTCGGTGGTGGTCGAGTAGCCAAACCGAGACCCCCTTGGGGTTCGGTTTAGGCGCCAGCCAAAAACAAACACCCCTAAAACACCCTTTTTGATTTATTCCAAAACCAATTCCATGTTAGATCTATGTTTTAATTAGGTTTTTAAAAAAAACACATGTTCTTGATTATTTAATAGATCGAATCAAAAAGAAAAGGGTTAAAAGAATTTACCGATTGCGTGGATCTAAACAAGGATAAACAAACAGGAACACTTGCACCAAACCCAAGATCAAAGATCAAATAAACACCCCCTTGGTGTGTTTATGGGTGGCGGCCAAAAAAGAAAAAGAAGGAGAAGGAAGAACTTTTTAGGTTTTGTAAAAATCTTATGTAAAGTGAAAAAATGAGTAGTGACTTTTCCTTTTACCATTCTTTAGTAAATTTTAAGATGGGCTTGGCCCATCTCTCCCTTGTTGCCGCGGGTAGGGGGCCCCACATGGGGTACCCGTACCGTTTTCCGTGTCTCGTTATTTAATTACTCGTTCGTGATTATTTGTGTTCGCGTTTAATGTGTTCTCGTTAAATAATTACCGTGACGTAATATATTTATTTACGCTCGTAATAAATATATATACGTAATTAATAATAGTTCGTGATTTAATTACGTTCATGAATTCATGATCGCATGTTCGTGATTAATTATTGTCAAATAATTATTGTGTGCTCGTACGTAGTAAATACTTATCGTGTTCTAACACGTACGTAATACGTAAAATCCTAACACGTAATCATAATCATGCTATAATAGGAAAGTTTTAATCTAGTACGTACGATCTTAAGGGTACTATTCATGGTAAAAGCATGCGGGTTTTACAACTCTTCCCCCCTAAAAAGAATAATTCGTCCCCGAATTATAGATAAAGTAAACTGGAAAAGAAGAACATACCCGAATTCAAAATATGAAATGAGGGTAAGAAGCCCGGATAGACTCCTCTGTTTCCCAAGTGGCTTCCCGCTCGGTATGATCCCTCCATAGAATTTTGACGAATGGAATCGTCTTCCTTCTCATGACTCGTTCTTGTCTGTCAAGAACTCGTTTGGGTTCTTCTATAAAAGTGAGATCTTCACGTATCTGTTCCAGTGGATACTAAACCATGTGAAGGGGATGATACTGGTACCCTCTGAGTAAGGACACATGAAACACATTGTGCACACGTGAAAGCTGCGGAGGTAACGCCAATCGGTAAGATACTTCATCGACTCGTTCAATGATATCAAACGGTCCGAGGAAACGAGGACTGAGCTTCCCTTTAATCCCGAAGCGTCTAACACCACGTGCCGGCGAAACCTTAAGGAAGACGTGATCTCCTACGTTTAAATGTATGTCCCTACGATGCTTATCGGCGTAACTCTTCTAACGTGACCGTACTTCCTGAAGTTTCTGTTTAGCTACTGCGATCTTTTCATTGGTCATCTCTATGATTTCTGGTCCTTCAAGTGTTCGCTCGCCAACCTGATCCCAGCAGATTGGGGCGCGACACTTTCTGCCATACAACATCTCGAAAGGAGAACACTTGATACTTGCGTGCCAACTGTTGTTGTATGCAAACTCCACCAAACAGATGTAATCGTCCCAATCACCCGTCCATTCCAACGCACATGACCTCAACATGTCTTCCAATGTTTGAATCATTCGTTCCGACTGTCCGTGCGTTTGAGGATGAAAAGCCGTGCTAAGCTTAAGTTGTGTACCCCAAGCTTTCTGCAGACTCTTCCAAAATCGCGAAGTGAAACAAGGATCTCTGTCTGAGACGATGCTAGATGGTGCACCGTGGAGTCTCATGATCTCTCTTCTGTACGTATCGGCGAGTTTACTTACCGGATCTTCTTTGCGGATCGGTAAGAAATGAGCTGATTTGGTAAGTCGATCAACGATAACCCAAATTGCATCGTGCTTCCTCTTGGTAGGCGGAAGACCAGTAACAAAATCCATGGTGATTTTGTCCCACTTCCACTCTGGAATATCTAACGGTTGAAGGAGACCGCCAGATCGCTGATGCTCGATCTTAACCTGCTGGCAGGTAAGACATTTGGAGACGTAAGTGGCCACATCCTGTTTCATACCACTCCACCAAAAATACTGCTTGATGTCATGGTACATCTTAGTCGAACCAGGATGTATAGAGAATGGGGAGCTATGAGCTTCAGCTAACAAGGCTTCCCGGAGTTCTTGGTTATCAGGAACACAAAGTCTCGTGCCCTGCCATACGATACCATCTGCATCTACTCTGAATTATGTCTGTTTCTCCAAATTTTGCACTATCGCCCAGATTTCTCCGTCATCCTTCTGAGCTTCCTTGATCTTAGAGAGTAACTCGGGTTCTACTCTAAGATTTGCCCAGTAACCGTGCTGTCCACGTAGCATGATCTCGATGTCAAGTCGCTCCAAGTCTCTTATGATTTCCTCTTCAATTTTAATTCCGTTGATCATTCCAGACTTCCTGCTAAGAGCATCTGCTACTACATTTGCCTTTCCGGGATGATACTGTAGATTAATGTCATAATCCTTCAACAGCTCTAACCATCTCCTCTGCCTCATGTTCAATTCACGTTGAGTGAAGATATACTTCAAGCTCTTGTGGTCTGTGAAAATGTCACATGATTCTCCATACAAGTAGTGCCTCCATATCTTCAATGCAAACACCACTGCTGCAAGTTCCAAGTCATGCGTGGGGTAATTTTCTTCATAAGGATTAAGCTGTCGTGAAGCGTACGCGATCCCTTTCCCATGTTGCATGAGAACACAACCTAGTCCCTTCCCCGATGCATCGCTGTAGATTTGAAATCCACCCGTACCAGATGGGAGAGTAAGAATAGTTGCAGATACTAGCTTCTGCTTCAGGTCTTCAAAGCTCTTCTCTCGTTCTTCAGTCCAGACGAATTTCTCCCCTTTCCGCATCAGTTTGGTCAATGGTAGTGCTAAGCGGGAAAAGTTCTCCATGAACCTACGGTAATAGCCAGTTAAGCCTAAGAAACTACGGACTTCCGTCGCTGATGTCGGCCTTGGCCACTTAGTAATGGCCTCAACCTTCGTTGGATCCATAGTGATTCCTTCTACTGATACAATGTGACCTAAGAATGCCACCTTGTCTAACTCGAACTCACACTTGGAGAATTTAGCATACAGCTACTTCTGGCGAAGAATCTGTAGTACTGTATGAAGATGGTCTTCGTGTTCTTCCTTGGACTTTGAAAAAATCAGAATGTCATCGATGAAGACAATGACGAACTTGTCTAATTCATGGAAGATTTTCTTCATCAAATCCATGAACACTGCTGGAGCATTTGTCAGGCCAAATGGCATAACTACAAACTCGTAGTGGCCATAGCGGGTACGAAAGGCAGTCTTAGCGATGTCCTGCTCCTTGACTCGTAGCTGATGATAGCCTGACCTAAGATCAATCTTGGAGAAGTGTTTGGCCCCTTGGAGTTGGTCAAACAGATCGTCAATACGTGGCAGTGGATATCTATTCCGGATAGTAATCTTGTTGAGCTCGTGATAGTCTATGCAAAGACGCATACTGCCGTCCTTCTTCTTAACAAACAAGACCGGTGCGCCCCATGGAGATGCGCTCGGTCGAATGAAACCTCGTTCAAGAAGTTCTTGCAGTTGATCCTTCAGCTCCTTCAGCTCTATGGGAGCCATGCGATAAGGAGCCTTGGAGATTGGTTCAGCTCCTGGAATAAGCTCGATACTGAATTCCACTTCTCGTACAGGTGGTATGCCCGGAAGTTCTGTTGGAAAAACATCTTGGAATTCCGACACTATAGGTTGATCCTGAATTGATTGGGATTCAGCATCCATGTCGTGAACTGTAGCTAGATAGCCCTCGCAGCCATGTGACAGTAGTGTACGCGCTTGCAGGGTAGATATGACTTGTACAGACCGTCCGGGTATGAACCCGTTATGAATGTACTCTGGTGCATTAACATCACCGAAGATAACTCGATATGAATGGCAATCTATGGTAGCATGATGCTTGGATAGCCAATCCATGCCCAAAATCATGTCGAAGTCATTCATGTCCAGCGGAAGTGCGTCAACAGGTCGAACCTTATCGTCAAATTCTAGGGGAAGACTCTTGTATACATGGGTGATTAATACAGAGTCCCTCAAAGGCGTGGAAATAGTAAGCCTATTTTCTAGTGGCATGGGGAGCATCCTAAGGTTCTTAGCATAATCAGTAGAAATAACCGAGTGCGTAGCACCCGTATCGAAAAGAACACATGCAGCTTGACCATACATATACAAGATTCCAGTGATGGTACTTGTAGACTTGTTGGCTTGGTCTCGAGATGTCGTGTAGACACGCCCGATGTTAGAAGGCAGCTTGGAATCAGCATGTCCTGATGTACCCTCCATCTCGCCCTTACGGTAATCCTTCATGATATGGCCAGAAAGACCACACTTGAAGCATGCGTCAGTGTTACGTCGACATGGCCCTGGGTGCCTACGGTGGCAAGTAGAGCAAAAAGGATAAGTAAATCCTCCAGTAGGTGCTCTGGCTGGCTGGGAACCTGATAAAACATTCTACATAAGACATGATAACAGGGTACAAAGGACAATGCGGATAATCGTAAGATTGAATACCAGTGATATCTGGACGGCTAGGTTGTGAACCTCTCTGGTTCTAGTCCCTACCGTTTCCATGGTTCCTGGTAGAAGTTTTGCTAAAGTGTCAGAATATGAGTTATAACATGAAATCATAAGGAAATGCGTAAGTATTAGGACCTACTGTTGTTGGAGTGTCCAGCGTTGTTACGGTAATTATCATTACCGCCACGCCTATCTGTAGCAGAACGGTCGTTAGTCTGACCGTTTCCCTTGGGCTGATGAGGTTGCTGCTGAGTAGCCGGCTGAGACCGTTCCCCAGTTTTCTGCCTGGAAGATACATTAAAGAGATGAATAATTGACATATATGGAAAGAATACGGATTGATCACCGCTTGAATACGAATGTTTACCTCTTGTCGGGTCTCTCAGCTTCCCCGAACTCATCTCTCTCTTACAGCATCTCTAGCTTACGTGCTGCATCGGCCACTTATGCTACAGTGTTGAACGTAGCACACACCAGATTGTTCGCGACCGATGTGCGAAGAGCCCACCTAAAGTGGTGTGCCTGCTCTTTAGGAGTACCTGCAGCCGCACCAAGGAAACCAGCTAAGCGAAGAAAGCGCTGCATAAACTCGTTGCTATTCTCCCCATCTCTCTGTCGGATCCCATGGTACTCTCTCTTGAGCTTGTCTTGCTCAGCCTTGGGAAAGAACTGCTCCATCACCCTGTCCTTGAACTGAGCCCAAGTCAAACCAGTAACCCACTCGTCACCACCCTCAGACTACATCAATGCTAACCACCAATTTAGCACATCGCCTTCGAACTGATAGCATGCCAACCTCGCCTTGTACGCGGGGTCACAACCCATAGCATTGAAAATCTTCTCGATGTGAGCCAACCAGCTTTCAGCATCACTGGGGCTATCTGTCTTCTCAAAAGCTCGAGGACGGAGCTTTTTGAATCTCTCCAGCCATACTGCTAATGTCACTGGAGGAGGAGGAGGTTCCTGATTATGCTGCTGATTGTTGGCAGCTTGAACTTCAGCCCTGATGTCGTTCCTCGGTTGAGGAAGCAAAGCTTGCATAGCAGCTTGAATTGAAGCATTGAGCTGTTTCTGTTCGCGTGTGAGAACCATCTGACAGTATAACATAAAACATATGATTAAACATATCAAAACATAAAATATATATACATGAAAAAAAAATTATACCAAAATTTCAAGAGAAAAATTTTATGCAAGAAAATTTTGTGTATGAATGCATGATGCAGTTTTATGAAAACTTTTGTATGCTCGAGAATGAACGCCTATGGTCAGTTCACCCAAAAACAAAAGACATGGCGAGGGGACGCCTATGGGTCGGTCCCAAATTTAAAAGTTTCGATAAAACACATGCGACTAAATAGGGCCAGTCCTGTACCAACCATTACTTAGTCATAAATCTGCGACAATGACATATATATGTATGCGTAAAAATGATGAATGCATGAAAACAACTGTCAGTTCTAGGAAGACCGTAGTGACTACCCACTAATCACAGGTCATATTTGAGAGCCTACAGGTCGAAGCCTTGGCTCTGATACCATAATTGTAACAGCCCATTTTGATAATGGAAATGTCACACGTAATTATGGCGTGTCATCAAAGCATACAAGGAAAAATGTCTAAACATTACATGACCATAAAAGGAAAATACCGGAATCAAACATCGGTAGTCCAAAAGTAAAGCTCAGCACACACAAACATAAGTATAGTAACAAAAAGGACTAAACAATGTCCATAGCAAATGTATCAAAAGAAAGGTAATGCATAAAGTAAAGAAAGGCTAGAAAGCTTCTAGTCCATATGCACGTACGCTTAAAGTCTACAAGCGTCCCTGAGTACCTGCCGTTTTCGGAACATAAAAAAGGAAAACGGCTGAGAAATACGCTCAGTGCACGGATGTACAATAAAACATGAATAGGATAAGCATATAACATATAACAGCGTAAGAAACTAAGTCCCGAGTAACCTGGTTAAGTCTTGATATAACTGGTTTTATAGTTTGAATAGCCTTATGTTTATCTTGTAAAAACTGTTTATCGTATTTTACCATTAGCCAATATAGGTCATGAAAATCCATCGTGCATGAATACTTGGAGGGGTGACCTCATCATGCAAATTAGATTGGCTGCCTCTAATTTAATGTACTGGTTTTGGGTAGGAGGGATCAGCTCCTTGTGAAGGATGCAAGGCACACACCACATTCACCATGAAATCCTGACTGAAAATATGTAACTAGGATGCACCCATACGCCCCACATGATAAATATAATATAAATGACCAAAAGCTGAAGGGACGCCACGAGCAATCACTCTGCTGTGGTGAAGTCATAACATCAATGCCTCTAATGTTATGGTTATGGTACCTCCATAACTAGGTGAAATTGGTCATGCATGTATATGGCTATAGGTATTCTAAATTAAACATAAGCAAATCAAACACATAACTTATACTACGGGAAAACATTTGGCTGCATACGGGAAATCCTAATAAGGAAAGAATGTCCATACTGAAAGGACGGGAATCCGTACCTTATGTCCAGTGAACGAAGAAGACGAACTGAGACCTACTTCCGTATCACTAATGCTACATAAATACATACATGAATAAGTATCTGCTTACTAATACGTAACTGATTTTATGTCATGTCTTAGCTTATTTTATATGTTCTTATCATGTTTTACTGTTTTAAGCCTTAAACTGTGTTTATCTTATATTCTGTTTACTCTGATTAAGTGTTTCTGGTATTTCATGTATTATTATACTTACTGTGTAATAATAAGTAACTTTCCAAAAATAGCAGGTTTCCAAAAATAGAAAGTTTCCAAAAACAGAAAGTTTCAAAAAATAGAAAGTTACCAAAAATAGAAAGTTTCCAAAAATAGAAAGTTTCCAAAAATAGAAAGTTTCCAAAAATAGAATTACTACTTAAAATAGATAAGTTTCTAAAAATAGAAAGTTTCCATAAATAGATTAGCTGCCTTATTTAAATAAGTTTCCATAAATAGATTAGCTGCCTGAAATAAATAAGTTTCTAAAAATAGAAAGTTTCCATAAATAGATTAGCTGCCTTATTTAAATAAGTTTCTAAAAATAGAAAGTTTCCATAATTAGATATAAGCTGGTTAAATAAGCTAAGTATATAAGCCTAAGTGTTTTCATGATTATTTTCTAAGTCATATGATATAATGTATAGTTTATTAATTATTTCATGTAATTAAAATAAACTATAGGTTAAAATATTTAATTAAAGTATATCATGTTTTTAATTAAATAAAGTTAAATACTTAGGTTAAAACATGTATTATTATTTATTAATAATATAACCTAAGTCATGTTAATTAATTAATTATAACCATGGTTTTTAAATAAATAATTAATTATAAGTCTAAAAAAATATAAAAATGCTTAGGTTAATAATTTCATCGTTTTAATAATTAACATAACCTAAGTCATGTTATTAAATTAATCATGTCATGTTTATTAATTTAATATTAACATATGATTATATAAAAAAAAATCTTAACATACACCGTGAACCGGATCTTGACTAGGAACCATGAACCGGACATGAAATCGACACCATACCCCGAACCACTTCGGGGTTCCCCTTTTCTTGCTGCTGCCGTGGGACCCACACCAACCAACCGGGACCATATGGTCTCGGTGGTGGTCGAGTAGCCAAACTGAGACCCCCTTGGGGTTCGGTTTAGGCGCTGGCCAAAAACAAACACCCCTAAAACACCCTTTTTGATTTATTCCAAAACCAATTCCATGTTAGATCTATGTTTTAATTAGGTTTTTTAAAAAAACACATGTTCTTAATTATTTAATAGATCGAATAAAAAAGAAAAGGGTTAAAAAATTTACCGAATGCGTGGATCTAAACAAGGATGAACAAACACGAACACTTGCACCAAACCCAAGATCAAATATCAAATAAACACCCCCTTGGTGTGTTTATGGGTGGCGGCCAAAAAAGAAAAAGAAGGAGAAGGAAGAACTTTTTAGGTTTTGTAAAAATCTTCTGTAAAGTGAAAAAAATGAGTAGTGACTTTTCCTTTTACCCTTCTTTAGTAAATTTTGAGATGGGCTTGGCCCATCTCTCCCTTGTTGCCGCGGGTAGGGGGCCCCACCTGGGGTACCCGTACCGTTTTCCGTGTCTCGTTATTTAATTACTCGTTCGTGATTATTTGTGTTTGCGTTTAATGTGTTCTCGTTAAATAATTACCGTGAACTAATATATTTATTTACGCTCGTAATAAATATATATACGTAATTAATAATAGTTCGTGATTTAATTACGTTCATGATTTCATGATCGCATGTTCGTGATTAATTATTGTCAAATAATTATTGTGTGCTCGTGCGTAGTAAATACTTATCGTGTTCTAACACGTACGTAATACGTAAAATCCTAACACGTAATCGTAATCATGCTATAATAGGAAAGTTTTAATCTAGTATGTACGATCTTAAGGGTACTATTCATGGTAAAAGCATGCGGGTTTTACATAAGAACTCCTCCCTCAAAAAGTATGTTGTCTTCAATCTCATCTTCCAAGTTAACAATATCTTCTTCAGACTCTCTTCCATCAATATCTGTATGAATCTCTCCATTTCTGCTTGAAGGTTCACCTTGTTCAAAATTGGAAGAGAAAATATGGTCAAAAGGGTTGTCAACGCCTGAACCAAGGTTGTCAGCGTTAGAGCCATCAACGCCTGAAATAGAGTTGTCAACGTTTGAGCCATCAACGCCTGAATTTGTCTTGTCAGCGCCAGATTTTCCTTTGTCAGCGCCTAAAAGACCATGCATGTTGTTAACTGGTGATACTTGGGGACCACCATTTTCCTTTCCAGCAGCAGCAGCAGCAGAAAAAGCATATGTCCATATGGGAATAATAACATACTCAAGTATGGGAGATGACTTGTCTGCTTGTGATCCAACCTCTTCATTAACCTGTGTACCTGAAACATCAACAACTGGTTCTTCCACAACACTTGAAGTTACCTTCACAATGTCTGGATTAGTAACAAGCATATAATTCAAAGTCCTAGGTAGAGGTTCCAAGTCAAACAACCAATTTGGACCACTTTTAGGATCACTAGATTTACTTTCTAAAAACCTAACATGTACTTTTTCAAGTATACATTTTTTCCTTCTTAATGTAAACCCTATATCCTTTACTTTGCACAGAATAACCCATGAAGTAGCCTTCATCACCTTTAGCACTAAATTTACCTAAGGCATCACTAGTATCCAACACAACTACATGACAACCAAAAGGTTTAAGAAAACCAATATTAGGTTTCCTTCCCCAAAGTAACTCATAAGGTGTTTTGTTATGTATCTTGTTAACTAATGCTCTATTTTGAACATAACAAGCTGTATTCACAGCCTCAGCCCAAAAAGCAATGGGAAAGTGAGCATCAGCCAAGATAGTCCTGGCTGCTTCAATTAGGGTTCTATTCTTTCTCTCAGCAATCCCATTTTGTTGTGGGGTTCTGGCAACACTAAACTGTCTAGTAATCCCGTTCTTGGCACAGAAATCATCCAATAGCTTATTTCTAAACTTATCACCATTATCACTTCTAAGCATTTTAACTTCATTACCAGTCTTCTTTTCAATTTGGTTAAAAAATTTATTTAAAGTATCAGCAGTGTCACTTTTCAAGGCTAAAAAGAAAGTCCAAGTAAACCTAGAAAAGTCATCAGTGATGACAAAACAGTTAGATTTACCATTCAAGCTTTCTATATTAGTTGGACCAAACAGGTCCATACGCAGCAAGTGAAGTGGTTTAGAACTAGAGTGCACCTTTTTAGACTTAAATGAGACCTTGTGCTGTTTGCCTTTAAGGCATTCAACACAAGAGTGATCATTGTGGAAAGCCTTTTCAGGCAAATCATCAACCAAGCCATGTCTCACAAGTCTGTTTATATTTTTAAAGTTAATGTGCCCTAGTCTCCTGTGCCATAGATTACTCTCATCAACTGAAGCTTTAGCATAAAGACATGAGAAGTTATTATTCATCCTAATTCCATTAAGATTCACATTATAAATGTCCTTATGCCTAGGTGTTCTATAATCAATGAATTTATCATCTGGTATTTTAAAATCCTTGCTCAACACCAAGCATTCAGTATCAGTAAAAAGAACCTTATTTTTGTTATCACAAACTTGTGGTACACTAAAAAGATTATAGTCAAGTTCTTTTACCAGAAACACGTTTTCAAAACGCAAATTGTTGGTGAGAAGAGTTCCTTTGCCTGTGATAGTTCCATATCCGCCTCCAAAGTAAAATTTATCACCATCCTTAATGGGAGTGAAGTTTGTGAGATAATCTTCCTTCCCAGTCATGTGCCTAGAGCATCCATTATCTCAATAGCCATAATCATTTACCTGCTTTTGAATGCCCTACACATAAAGAAAACAAATTAGTTTTCTTTGGGAACCCAAGCCTGAGCAGACTTGGATTCATTTGGTTGTTCAACAAGAACAGACTTAGTCCTCATAACAACCCCTTGTTCATCCCTTTTTGGATTGAACACCTAGTTAACCCCAATTGGTTTTGTGATGACCTTTGAAATATAATTAAATTTGTTATAGGTTATAGAAATCCCATTAGATTTAGGGTTTTGATCTTGCTTAGGTCTCCATGTCAAGCTAGAAGAAGCTTTAGACCCCTTTCCCTGTGGTTGCAAATATTTACCATTATTTGGTCTGGCAACGTTTCTGTCAGCGTTTGATTTGGTCTTGTCAACGCTGAAATTACCATTATCAGCGTTGAACCTAGGGTTTGCTACAGGAACCCATTGCCTATTAGACCATGTATTGGTCTTCTGAAAAGGTCTTTGTCCATAAGTGTTAGACCCTTTAGTAAAGAATGGGGCTGGTTTAACAACTTGTGGACTTTGCTCCACAAAAGTTTTGGGTCTGACAGTGTTTGACCTTTTGACAGCGTTGACCTTGGAAGCGTTTACACACTTATAGGCCAAATTTGAAAAGATACCACAAGTATAACATGCTTTTCTAGACATAACTCTAGGTCTAAAAGAAAAGAAACCTGTTCCATTATCACTAATTTGGATTTTTGATGACCTAGTATTTCTATACATTTCTGCATATTTAATGCTAGGTTTTCTAACAACGTTTGAGCCAAGGTCAACAGTCTTGCCAGTGATTGGGTTTGTTATTTTGATAAGGGTAGGCTCATTTGGACTATCACTAAGCATGCCACCTTTGACAAACAAGGTAGGGTTGGCTTTCTTTTATTGATCCAAATCAGTCAACTTTTGCCTATATTCTTCTACTGGGGTAAGGACTCTTGGTGGAGGAATGAATTCCTCTTCTTGGAGTTCTGGTAAACCAGTCCAAGATAAGTCCTTTCTTTGGACACCATAGAAGTCCCCAGCTGGTGGTGGAACACCAGCATACTCTTTCATCCCAATCCCAATCATATCCCTAGAATCCCTTTGTTTACTAACACATTCTCCTAGGGTTTGTGAGGCTTTATCAAATCTCTGAATTATAAGATCTACATTATCCTTATTCTTGATGGCCTCATCTAACTTAACCTGTAGTTCAACACTGACCCTCTCCATGATATTTCTAATATCAGTACTAGCATTTAAATCATGTTTTAAGATATTTATTTTATCTTTTAGGTCAAGCTCCATTTTCTTATACTCAGCTACAGTCTTTTCAGTTTGAGTAAGAGCAAGTTGATAGTTAGACAACTTGCATCTTTCATTACCTAGATCTGTTGACAATCTTAAAACCTCTTTGTTAAGTCTTTCAGTATTTAAACGACAACCCTTACTACAAAAAGCATCATCATATACCTCATTGTCTGATGAAGATGAGGAGTGTGCCATGAGAGCATATTGAACATGCTCTTCTTCTTCCATTTCAGCAACCAAAGCTTTATTCTCTTCCTCGTCCTTAGCCAAATAGCTCCAATCCCATCCAACACCCTCAATTTCTTGCATTGCAACCATGGCCTTGGATCCTGAGCCTTAACAATTTGGCTTGAGGGTTTTCCAGCATCAGATCTTCTTGGAGATATGCATTCTCTCATAAAGTGTCCCATACGATGACAATTGTAGCACTCAACCTTGGATTTATCAAATCCAGCAGTGTCCTTGGCATTAAAAGTCATCTTCTTCTTGAATCTTCTATTCCATTTGTTTGCTCTTATACTTGCAAGAGCCATATTCCACTTAATGTCCATCTCCTCCAAATGCTCATCACTGATTTGCTCAAGGTCCTCATATGTAATCACTGAACCATTGGGCAATGAAGCAATGTATGCACACACAGTATCCAGATCAATACCAGCATGCTTAACTCTTGGTGAGTCAATTTTGTATGTGTCAGTGTTTAAATGTGAGGCGTTGACAGGATATGATCCAGTGTTGACACAAGTTGATCCAGTAACGGGGTGCATGTATGACTCCTTTTGATCAAATTGACCTTCACTATGTGAGAAGAAGGCCATGTTTCCATTGGTAGACTTACTTCCATGATCCAAAAGAGTTTCATTCTCCAACAGCCTTAGTTTGTTGTAAACATCATCAAAAGTAGAACTTTTGTGAGTGTTATTGGCAATTATAGATCTTGTTCTATCTTCCATGCATCACCAAGGCTTTTAAGAAAAGTGGCGATAATATCAACATCACCAATCAATGTTCCCATGAAGGATAGCTTGCTTGTGATGTCAAGAAGTCTGCTTCTCACACTACTTAGCTTCTCATTAGGTTGAGCCTTAAAAACAGCATACTCATGCAAGAGTTGCTTCTTTTTCTCTTCCACAGTATCAACATTACCACCATAGGCAACTTCAAGGGCTGCCCAAATATCTTTTGCAGACTCATAACCTCTGTATTTGTGCTGATTTTCTTGTCCTAGAGAGAGTTTCAGAATGCTTAGGGTTTTCATATCAACCCTTCTCTTTGCTATGTCCTCAACAGACACAGCTCTACCATCTTCAGGTTTTTCTTTTCTATCTTCTTCAGTAGAGCCTTGAACAGCTGTTCTTGTAGCTATGGCAGCTGCAATCTTTTGAGCTTTATTGAATATGTTTCCATATTCAATGATTTCCCATAGGGTGTAATCATGGATTTGTAGATATTGCTCAAAGTTGAACTTCCACAGCTCAAAATTGTCTGCATCTAGCATGGGAATCTTAATTTTGTGGTTTGAGGAGGAGGAGGAGTTTGTTTCTGGGATAGACATGGTGTTTTTAGGGTTTTGTGAAAATTAGGGTTTTTGGCAGTTTAGGGTTCTTGTGTTCTTTAGATCAAAGTTTCTCAACAAGCTCTGATACCACTTGTTGATCCCAAACTTAGATCGATTTAGCTTGTGTAAACGAGATTAAATCAAGTTAAACACGTAGAGAAACTTTGTTGTGTATAAAACAATTTAAGTATTATGCGGAATTAATACTTAAACAAGAACACACAAACAATTGTAAAACAAACTTTCACTTGATTGATAATAACAAACTTGCTTACATGAAAGTGTTAAACGTATGAAAAACTTATATGAAACATAACCTAAAGGTCTTCTTTTATAGACATAAGAAGCCTTGTCCAAGAGTCTACGTATCAGCTATTCTAGGTAAAGATAAATATAGAAAATACATTGTTGATCCTATCTTTACTAGAAACAAACTAGAAACATAATACGCGTAGACCATATCTTTCTATCAGTGCTTGTCTTCAACCGATCAACGCTTGACTTCTTCCTGTCAACGCTTGATCTGTCAACATTTGTTTTCTTCTTATCAACGCTTGTTTTCTTCTTGTCAGCGTTCAAGTGTACTGTCTACATTTTATTCCCAACAAATCCTTCAACAGCTCTAACCATCTCCTCTGTCTCATGTTCAATTCACGCTGAGTGAAGATGTACTTCAAGCTCTTGTGGTCCGTGAAAATGTCACATAATTCTCCATATAAGTAGTGCCTCCATATCTTCAATGCAAACACGACTGCTGCAAGTTCCAAGTCATGTGTAGGTTAATTTTCCTCATAAGGCTTAAGCTGTCGTGAAGCGTACGCGATCACTTTCCCATGTTGCATGAGAACACAGCCAAGTCCCTTCCCCGATGCATCACTATAGATCTGAAATCCACCTGTACCAGATGGGAGAGTAAGAATCGGTGTAGATACTAACTTCTGCTTTAGGTCTTCAAAGCTCTTCTCTCTTTCTTCAGTCCAGACGAATTTCTCCCCTTTCCGCATCAGTTTGGTCAATGGTAATGCTAAACGGGAAAAGTTCTCCACGAACCTACGGTAGTAGCCATCTAAGCCTAGGAAACTGTGGACTTCAGTCGCTGATGTCGGTCTTGGCCACTTGGTAATAGCCTCAACCTTTGCTGGATCCATCGTGATTCCTTCTGCTGATACAATGTGACCTAAGAATGCCACCTTGTCTAACCAGAACTCACACTTGGAGAATTTAGCATACAGCTGCTTCTGGCGAAGAATCTGTAGTATTGTACGAAGATGGTCTTCGTGTTCCTCCTTAGACTTTGAGAATATCAGGATGTCGTCAATGAAGACAATGACGAACTTGTCCAGAAATTCATGGAAGATTCTGTTCATCAAATCCATGAACACTGCGGGAGCATTGGTAAGGCTAAATGACATGACTACAAATTCGTAGTGACCATAGCGTGTACGGAAAGCAGTATTAGCGATGTCCTGCTCCTTAACCCGTCGTTGATGATAGCCAGACCTTAGATCAATCTTGGAGAAATGTTTGGCCCCTTGGAGTTGGTCAAACAGATCGTCTATGCGTGGTAGTGGATACCTATTCCTGATGGTAATCTTGTTGAGCTCGAGATAGTCTATGCAAAGACGCATACTGTCGTCCTTCTTCTTAACGAATAAGACCGGTGCGCCCTATGGAGATGCGCTCGGTCGAATAAAGCCTCGTTCCAGAAGTTCTTGCAATTGATTCTTCAGCTCCTTCAACTCTATGGGAGCCATGCGATAAGGAGCCTTGGAAATTGACTCAGCTCCTGGGATGAGCTCGATTTTAAATTCTACTTCACGTGCAGGTGGTATGCCCGGAAGTTCTTTTGGAAATACATCTGGAAATTCTGACACTATCGGCTGATTCTAAATTGATGAGGATTCAGCATCCATGTCATGAACAATACCTAGATAGCCCTCACAACCATGTGAAAGTAATGCACGTGCTTGCAGGGTTGATATGATTTGTACAGACCTTCCGGGTACGAACCCGTTGTGAATGTACTCTGGCGCATTAACATCACCGAAGATGACTCGGTATGAATGGAAGTCTATGGTAGCATGATGTTTGGATAGCCAATCCATGCCCAAAATCATGTCAAAATCATTCATGTCCAGCGGAAGTGCGTCAACAGGACGAATCTTGTCATCAAACTCTAAGGGAAGGCTCTTGTACACATGGGTTATGCGTACAGAGTCTCTTAAAGGCGTGGAAATACTCAGTATATTCTCTAGTGGCATGGGGAGTATCCTAACATTCTTGTCATAAGTAGTAGAAATGACCGAGTGAGTAGCACCCGTGTCAAACAGAACACATGCAGCTTGACCATACATATACAAGATTCTAGTGATGGTACCTGTAGACTTGTTGGCCTGATCGCGAGATGTCGTGTAAACGCGTCCACTAGTAGGAGGCGGCTTAGTATCAGCATGTCCTGATGTGCCCTCTATCTCGCCCTTACGGCAGTCCTTCATGCGATGGCCAGGAAGACCACACTTGTAGCATGCGTCGTTGTCGCGGCGACATGGCCCTGGGTGCCTACGGTGGCAAGTAGTGCAAAGAGGATGAGTATATCCTCCAGCAGGTGTCCTGACTGGCTGTGAGCCTGATAAGAACAATATACATGAGACATGATGAAAGGTATAAAGGACAATGCGGATAAATCGTAAGATGGAATACTAATGATAGCTGAACGGTTAGGCTGTGAACCTCTCTGGTTCTGGTCCCTCCCGTTACCATGATTCCTGGTAGAAGATTCTCTAATGTGTCAGAATTTAGAGTTATAACATGTAATCATAAGAAAATGAGTGAGTATAAGGACCTGCTGATGTTGGAGTGTCCAACGTTGTTACGGTAATTATCATTACCGCTACACCTATCCGTAGCAGAACGGTCGTGAGTTTGACCGTTTCCCTTGGGCTGAGTAGGCTGATGCTGAGTAGCCGGCTGAGACCGGTCCCCAGTCTTCTGCCTGGAAGATACAGTTAAAAGAGATGAAATATAGACATATACTGAAAGAATACGGATTGGTCACCGTTGAATACGAATGTTTACCTCTTATCGGGTCTCTCTGCTTCCCCGAACTCTTCTCTTTCCTGCAGCATCTCCAGCTTACGTGCTGCATCAGCCACTTGTGCTACCGTGTTGAACGTAGCACACACCAGGTTGTTTGCGACTGATGTACGAAGAGCCCACCTGAAGTGGTGTGCTTGCTCTTCAGAAGTACCTGCTGCTGCACCAAGAAAACCAGCCAAGCGAAGAAAGCGCTGCACGAACTTGTTGCTATTTTCCCCAGCTCTCTATCGGATTCCATGGTACTCTCTCTTCAGCTTGTCTTGCTCAGCCTTGGGAAAGAACTGTCCCATCACCAAATCCCTGAACTGAGTCCAAGTCAAACCAGCCACCCAATTATCACCTCCCACAGACTGCTTCAGTGTCGTCCACCATGATAGCACATCACCTTCGAACCTATAGCAGGCCAACCTCGACTTGAGGACAGGGTCACAGCCCATAGCATCGAAGATCTTCTTAATGTGAGCCAACCAGCTTTCAGCTTTACTAGGGCTATCTGTTCTCTCGAAAGCTCGAGAGCATAGCTTATTGAATCTCTCCAGCCATGTGACCAATGTTGTTGGAAAAGGAGGAGGAGGTACTGGGTGTTGTTGCTGATTGTTGGCAGCCTGCACCTCAGCCCTGATTTCGTTCCTCAACTGAGGAAGCATGGATTGCATTGCAGCTTGGATTGCTGCATTGAGTTGTTCCTGTTCGTGTGTGAGAGCCATCTAACAGTATAACATAAAATACATGATTAAACTGATCAAAACATAAATATATACATGAAAAAAAAATTATACCAATAAATCATGAGAAAAATTTTATGCAAGAAAACTAGTACATAATGCATGATGCAGTTTTATGAAAACTTTTGTATGCGCGAGAGTGAACGCCTATGGTCAGTTCACTCAAAACAAAAGACATGGTGAGGGGACGCCAATGGGTCGATCCCAAAATTAGAAGTTTCGATAAAACCACATGCGACTAAGTAGGGCCAGTCATGTACCAACCATTACTTAGTCATAAACCTGCGACAATGACATATATATATGTATGCATGAAAATGATGAATGTATGAAAACCGACTGTCAGTTCTAGGAAGACCATAGTGACTACCCACTAATCACAGGTCGTGTTTTGAGAGCCTACAGGTAGAAGCCTCGGCTCTGATACTATAATTGTAGCACCCCATTTTGGTAAACGGAATGTCACGCGTGATTATGGCGTGTCATCAAAGCATACAAGGATAAATGTATAAAACATCACATGATCATAAAGGAAATACCGGAAACAAACATCGGTACCCCAAAAGTAGAACTCATCACACACAAACATAAGTTTTGTAAAGGAAAAGGACTAAACAATGTCCATATAAATGAGTATCAAAAGTAAAAAGAAATGCATAAAGTAATGAAGGCTAGGAAGCTTCCAATCCATATGCACGTACGCTTAAAGTCTACGAGCGTCCCTGAGTACCTGCCGTTTTGGGACATGAAAGGAAAACGGCTGAGCATAACGCTCAGTGCACGGATATACAAGTAAAGCATGAATAATATAAGCATATAAGCATGAAGTAGCAGAAAAGACTAAGTCCTGGATAACCTGGTATGTCTTAGTAAAACTGGTATTATAGTTTGAAAAGCCTTATGTTTATCTTGTAAAAACTGTTTAACATGTTTACCATTTAGCCAATATAGGTCATGAAATATCAACGTGCATGAATACTTGGAGGGGTGACATCGTCATGCAAATTAGAGGGGCTGCCTCTAATTTAATATAACTGTTTGGGTAGGAGGGATCAACTCCTTGTGAAGGATGCAAGGCACACACCACATTCACCTGAATAATCTGCTAAAAACATGTAAACTAGGATGCACCCATACGCCCCACATGATAATAATAATAATATGGCCAAAAGCTGAAGGGACGCCACGAGCTATCACTCTGTCGTGGTGGATTCATAACACTGGTGCCTCCAGTGTTATGGTTATGGTACCTCCATAACTAGGTGAAACTGGTCATGCATGTATATGGCTTTAGGTATCTAATTGAACATAAGCAATTCAAAAACATATAAAACATATACTGGGGAAAATAGTTGGCTGCATACGGGGAATCCTAATAAGGAAGAATGTCCATACTGAAAGGACGGAGAATCCGTACCTTGTGTCTAGTGAACAAAGAAGACGAATAAAAGAGAGTCCTACTTCGATATCACTAATGCTACATAAATAATATACGTGTATAAGTATCTGATTACTGAGTATGTAACTGGTTTTATATCATGTCTTAGCTTGTTTTATAAGTTCATGTCATGTTTTACTGATTTAAGCTTATACTGCGTTTATCATGTATTCTGTCTATTCTGATTAAGTATTACTTGTATTTCTTGTATTATTATACTTGTTGTGTAATAATAAGTAACTTTCTAAAAATAGCAGGTTTCCTAAAATAGAAAGTTTCCAAAAATAGAAAGTTTCCAAAAATAGATTTACTGCTTAAAATAGATAAGTTTTAAAAATAGAAAGTTTCTATAAATAGATTAGCTGCCTTATTTAAATAAGTTTCTAAAAATAGAAAGTTTCCATAAATAGAAATAAGCTGGATTATTAAGCAAATAAAATAAGCTTAAGTGCTTACTGATTTATATTCTAAGTCATGTGATTAAATAGCATAGTTTATTAATTATTACATGTAAATTAAATAAACTATAGGTTAAAGTATTTAATTAGATATAACATTATATAATTAAATAACAGCAAAAATACATAGGTTAAAACATGTATTAATATCTATTAATAATATAACCTAAGTCATGTAAATTAATTAATTATAAGGCATGTTTAATAATTAATTAATTATATAGTCTAATTCAGATAATAAATACTTAGGTTAAAAATCCATGTATTATTAATAATAATAATAACCTAAGTCATAATGTAATTAAATTAATTAAGTAACATGTCAAATTAATTTAATTAGACTTGTAAATAAATAATCTTGTAAAATAACTAAACTTATAAAATTTATTAAGTCGTGAACCGTGCCCGTGAACCCGTGAACCGGACCCGTGTTTTAATCTAAACATGTCGTGAACCGGACCGGTTTAACCCATGAACTGGCCAAACAAACACACCCTTAACAGTGGCTAACCGGCTTAGCCGGTTGCCACTGTTTATGTAAAACAGCCATCGGTTTCCACCGGTGATTCCCTTGGTCCTGGCTAGCCGCCGGCTAGCAAACGTTCCCACCAGCTAGCCGGTGGTTCCCCCTGCTGCCACGGCCATGGTTCCCCCTGCTTTCTATAATTAGCCATCGGCGCTTAAGCCGGTGGTGGTTCTTGTTTCTGCCGAGACCCAACAACACCAAACACACGCCGACCGAGGTCGGGGTTCCCTTTGCTCTTGCGGCCGAGACACACAACACCACACCGAGACCTTGAGGTCTCGGTTGGTGCGAAACCAAGCAAGCCGAGACCATAAGTCTTGGTTCCCTTGTGTCGGCCGAACAAACACCCCTTAAACCATAATTAATTTACCCCCATGATTTATTTACAAGATGATTAATACTTGTTTTTAAATCACTTATGATTTCATGTGTTCAATTAAATAAAAACATAAAGAAAAAGGGGTTTAAGGATTTACCGATTACGTGACACAATGGAGAACGATAACACTAACAATCTTGCAAGAAGTCAATCACCAAAAATCAACAAACACACCCTTTGGTGGTGTTTTACCCGGTGGCCAAAGGAGAGAAGAGAAAGAAAAGATTTTAGGGTTTTGATCTTTTCCAATATTTTGTTATTATGAAAATATCTTTCCCTTATTTCTTGTTTTAACAAAATTCAAAGTGGGCTTGGTCCCCTTCCTTTGTCTTGTCCGTGGGTAGATGGGGCCCACAAGGGTAACCCGAATGTTTTTCGTGTCTAATTATTATACGTGTTCTCGTGTCGTGTTTACGTGTTTTATATAGTTATCGTTCGTGTCGTATTATATTTATGGAAAATATCATATATATCCCTCTTTTGACTTTAAATTTCATATATATCCAACCTTACTTAAAAATTTCATATATATATCCCTTATTTTAATGCAAAATTTCATATATATCCAACCTTACTTAAAAATTTCATATATATCCAATTTAAAACTTGAAATTTCATATATGTCCAAATAACTATTTTATATGTAATTAAAACCTTAAAATACATATCAATTATTATTTAAACCTAAAATAACCATTATATCCATGTTTCTCTACCTAATAATATGTATATCTAATCAGTAAAACAACGACAAATCATTAAAATTCCATAAAAACAAATCTGACTAACCTTGCAATAGATAATAACCCGACAATCAGTATCCTTATCAAGTTGTGACACTACTTCCGTCTTTAATTTTACAAACACGATTTATTGGTTCCATCAATATCTTGTTCACCTTCTTCTATTTATGAATATTATCCAATGATGTTAGTATTATTTTGATTAGTTTATCATTTTAAATATATGATATAGTAAGCTTTATTTTGCTACTAATCAAATAATATAACTTTTGTGTTTGTTTGGTAATCGTAGTTAGATCTTTTCTTCTTTTATTCTTAAATACTTTGATAAAATATGTTTTGCATCAATGTGCGCATATAATAATTTGCAACATTGCTTACATAAAAATATATGAGATTTATATGTAAATATAAAAAAAGTATATAATGGTTATTTTATGTTTAAATAATATTTAATATGTGTTTTATATTTTAAATTATATACAAATTGAGTATTTGGACATATATGAAATTTCAAGTAAAAAACTGGACATATATGAAATTTTATGTTTAAAGTTGGATATATATGAAATTTTTTAGTAAGATTGGATATATATGAAATTTTGTGTCAAAAGAGGGACATATATGAAATTATCCCTATATTTATTCATAATCGTAATAAATATCTGTAAACACATAATATTAAGCTCGTGATTATTTACGTTCATGATTTCATGTTCGTATGTTCGTGATTATAATTATTATTGAAATAATCATCGTGTCTTAATACGTATCAAATACTTATCGTGTTATAACACGTACGTAATACTTGTAAATCTTGTTCGTGGATCGTAAACGTGCTATAAAAGGAAAGTTCTAATCATGTACGTACGATCATAAGGGTACTATTCATGGTAAAAGCATGCGGGTTTTACAATAAATGTTTCTAGGGAAACGTGATTCTCCTCTTTTATATATAGACTAATATATTAATCTTCAGATTATGGATATGGGATATTGGGTTTGTACACCAACAATACCGCTCACAAACTCAAATCACCATAGGCCTCTCCTTTAACTATAGTCACGATCCCACCTTTTACATACCGCTGACGTTTACCATCGGAGCACCCCGCCTTTTTACCAGCTTCCTTTTGGTATAAGGTTTAACGAGATTCACTAACATCGTCGAACCCAGATTTAACCAAGAGAACATCATCCACATCACCACTCGGCCCAACCTATCTCTAATACCAATTGTAGGAATATTTGGCCCAACCTCTCACAAAGTCTAACATATAAGACCAACTAAGGTTTCATTATAAAACCAATTGGTGATAGAAGGAGTAACCCACAAAGCTTATAAGTAGTAAAAGTAATGGTGATAGTGGAAGTTGTAGTCTGAAAACATCTGTTGCAGGAATTTGGAAGAAGTTGAATAGTTTGTATATAACTAAGTCCTTAGTAAACAAACTGTAGATGAAGAATAAACTATACACATACTATATGAGTCCAGTCACGAAACTGGGTGATCATATAGACTAATTTAATAATTTGATACTTGATTTGGCGAATATTGATATCAAGATTGGGGATGAAGATCAGGCACTCATGTTACTTACATTGTTTCCATCATATTATAAAAACTTTGTAGAGACATTGTTGTATGAGAGAGAATCCTTGACAATTGAAGATGTTCTAGCAACTTTGAATTCTAGGGAGTTGAAGAAAATAACAGAAGGCACAAATCAAGAGACTAGACGGGTTATATGTAAGAGGAAGGTCGGATCATTCAAGGAAAGCTCATTCTGAAGGAAGTTCGTGGTCTAAGTCAAGAGGTGGAACTGGTAAACTCAAGTGCTTCATATGTAATTCAGAAGGTCATCTAAAGAGAGTCTGTCCAATGAAGAATTCAAGTAGTTTCATCAAGAAGGGTAAACATGATCATGATTATGATTCTTTTGATGAAAAAGGTAATGCCTACTTTGGAGAAGCCTTGGTGGTAGTTGGGAATGATGAGATGACTGATTTGGTAATGGATTCAGGCGGGTCTTATCATATGACACCTAGGAGGAATTTCTTGTATGACTTCAAGGATATTGATGGTTGTTCGGTTCGGTTAGGTGATAACAGGACACGCACTATCAAAGGGACATGAAAAAGGAAAAATACAATTGCATGATGGGTCAAAATTTATACTAGAAGATGTCAAGTGTGTTCCAGGGTTAAGAATAAGTTTGGGTGCTCTTGAAAAAGGGGTTATACTGTGAAGATGCATATGGGTAGAATCAAGGTGATCAAAGGTTGTCGGGTTATGATGATTGGGATCAGGAAAAGGAATTATGTGTATACCTTGGAAACAAAAGTGGCGACTTTTAATTTACAAAAACATGAAAGTTTAAAACAAGTTGGATTAGAGCAACTTGGTTCTAAACAAGTTGGGTTCAAACAACTTGGTCATAAATAAGTTGGGTACAAGCAACATGGTCATAAACAAGTTGAGTACAAGCAACTTGGTCGTAAACAAGTTAGGTTCAAACAACGTGGTCTGGTGTTAAAACATGACTCTAGGGAGTAGTGGTTGATAAATGTGTCTGGTTTGAGGTGGAACTGTAGAGAGCTCAAAGGGATCGTAAAGCTGAGGTTTTCCAAGTTAGTAATGATCATGCTGCAGTGGCTTAAAGGAGGTTAGAGGACAAACAACCTGAAGAAAAGACAAACACGGGGTGCTTGGTAAAAGAGGAAAAAAATGTACACATTGATATAAATGTAGGGGCAAACATTACGGTAACTGGAGTACCTGGGCAAGAAGGTTTACAGGGTAATGTTGTTGAAAAGAAGAAAAAAAGGAAGGAGTCAAAAAAAGCTAATCTATGGAAATTACTAAAGTACAATGCATGGTCGAAAAGGTGGTCCTAGCTCTAGGTTCCAACATCAGTAAAAGGTGTTGAGTATCATTTATGTTTAAGTGTTACTCATAAGGTGGAAATTATTAGAATATTAGTAAACTTAAACATAGTTTAGGGATTTAAGTGTAATTTGTAATATAGATTAGGATTAGACTTGAATTAGGAAGTATTAAGCTTGTATTGCATGGCAAGAAATGACTAAACTCCTTAAGTTGGTTTATGAGAAGTTTTCTATTAGACTTAAGGAGGTTGTAAAACTCGCTTTAAAATACTTTGAACAGTACACATGAATAGTAAGTACACGAAAATACGATACAATTAAAACTTTCCATTTATAATATACTTCACGTGTCACGATATTAAATAACATGTACTTACGTATATATTATAAATGTGTATACGATCAGGATAATTAAATGCACGATAAGTAATACACGAACGTATACGACATAATATTTTGTAACTTAGAAAAACTTCGGTTTTGCGTGTGGGCCTTAAGGGTGCCGCGGCCAAAGAGAGACAAAAGGGAAAGATGGGCCTTTTGGCCCATGACCCAACTAAAACCTATGCTAAACAAAACTCCAGGGGATTATTTTCATAAGTTAACTTTCACACAAAAAAACCCTAGCCTCCCTCTCTCTCTCTCTTGCCGTCGCACACCAAGAACACCAAAGGGCGTGTTTGTTGATTTTGATTCAAGGAGAGTACGTGTTTGTGTTCGTGATCATAAACCCTAAACAACCTACGCGATTGGTAAAATCATAAATCTTTCTTTTTTATTCTTTTAACATATTTATGAATTCACGAATTAATCTTAAGAACAAGCTAAGGAATCATGTTAAGATTAATTAAAACATGTTTAGGTATTTGGTTTGGTTCGGGTTTGTTGGCCGAGACACAACCGAGACCACATGGGGGTCTCGGCTTGTTTTTACCATCACCACCGAGACCATAAAAGGTCTCGGCTTGGTTCGTTTGGTTTGGACGCATAACAAGGGACCCCGAACAAGGGTTGGGGTATAGTTTAAGGGTTCTGTTTGGTTGTTTAGTATCAACCGAGACCCTCCTAGGTCTCGCTGGGACTTTGGTTCAGCTCGGGTACAAAAACAGTGGAATCGGGTATGAAGCAGAGGGAAACCAGCCTGAGCCAGTGTGACATTTGGGCTAGCAGTGGCTAGCCGAGTGCTAACCAGGGGGAAACTTTAGCCATTGTCAGTGGCAGCCGGCTAGACCGGGTAGCCACTGACGCGCTGTTTGGTTTTAGGCTTATTGTTTTGGCCTATATATAAAGAAGGGCTCGGGTTCGGGAAGTTTATAAAATCTTTTTAACATTTTTTACAAAACTTAGGTTAATTAATTATTTTAATAATTCATGTTTTTAACCTAAGTATTATATTTAATTAAAACATGTTATTTTTAGTTAAATTCTTATAATGTATAGTTTAATTAATTAACCAAGTTATATAATTAATAAGTTATAACCTTTAAACCATGACTTGTGTTTTTACTAAATAAACTTACTTGACATTATAATTCAGCTTATTTTTAGTTATGGAAACTTACTATTTTTGTAAACTTTCTATTTTTAGAAACTTACTATTTTAGGAAACTTGCTATTTTTAGAAAGTTATGTAGTATTACAATACAAGTATTATAATACACTAGTACATCCATAATACACTACAGAACCTCAGAATAACTATAGATAACACAGTAAAACATAAAACCATGTCAGTTTAAGTATAACTGGCTAATAACACACAGAACCAGTAAAACACATGCAATTCAGACAACTCATACACGTCCCTATTCTTATGTAGTATTATCCGTCAAGGCAGAGTAGGTTCTCCAACGTTTTCCATTAGCTTCTACTGGACATAAGGTGCGGATTCCTGTCCTTCGGTAAGGACAATCTCTTCCTTTATTAGGATTTCCCATATGCAGCCAAATGTTTTCCCAGTAGTTATAGATTAAATGCTTATGTTTAATTAGTTACCTTAGCCATATACATGGATGACCAGTTTCACTTAGTTATGGAGGTACCATAACCATAACACTAGAGGCACCAGTGTTATAACTTCACCATGGTGGAGTAATAGCTCGTGGTGTCCCTTTTAGTTTATTTGGCCATTATTATACTATTATTATGATGTAGGGCATATGGGTGCATCCTAGGTTCAATTTCAGTCAGGATTTACATGGTGAATGTGGTATGTACCTTGCATCCTTCACAAGGAGCTGATCCCTCCTACTCAGACCATATAAATTAGAGGCATCCCCTCTAATTGCATGATGAGGTCACCCCTCTATGTATTCATGCACGTTGTTGACTTCATGACCTATATTGGCTTTTGGTATATTTAACTAATATAGATTTTCCTAAGTAAACATAAGCTACGTTTTCAGAACCAAAACCAGTAAACATGTTATACATCTAGGTTTCCCAAGACTTATTCATTTTCGTTGCCATTCATGCTATATGTTCGTCATATGCTTTCATTACTCTATGTTTCTATGCTTTATTGTATATCCGTGCATTGGACGTTATGCTCAGCCGTTTTCCATTTCCATGTTCCCAAACGGCACGTACCCAAGATCGCAAGTAGGATCTCAAGAGTATGTGCATTCAGATGGAAGCTTTCCAACCTCTTTTACCTTATGCATTTATTCCTACTTTCTCATACCTTACTTAATTTGGACATTGTTAGTCCTTTCATTTACAATACTTATATTTGCTTGTGTGTGAGTTACTTGGACTACCGATGTTTGATTCCGGTATTTCCTTTTATGGTCATGAATGTTTAGACATTTACCTAGCATGCTTTAATGACACGCCATAATTTACTGTAGCATTCCATCTTAACAAATGGGGTGTTACAATTATGGTATCAGAGCCAAGGTTTCTACATGTAGCTCTATAAAACATGACCTGTGACTTATGCGTAGTCACCAGCGTCTTCCTAAAACTGACATTTGGTTTTCATGCATTCATTCATTTTCATTTTTATTTCATGCATTCAAATCATTGTCGCGGGTTTATGACTAAGCAATGGTTGGTACAGGACTGGCCCAATTTAGTCGCATGTGCTTTTATCGAAACTTTTAACTTTGGGACCGACCCATTGGCGTCCCCCGCTATGTCTTTTGTTTTGAGTGAACTGACCATAGGCGTTCACCCTTGCGCATATAAAAGTTTTATAAACTGCTTTATGCATTCTAAACTGTTTCATGCATTATAAGATGTTTCATTGATTTATACATTGTTCATGCATTTTATGTTCATCTCATTTCAGACTTATCATTTATGTTGCATTTTGTTTTTAAATTGTCAGATGGTGAACACACGCAATGCTCAGGAATTGGCTGCAGCCGTCAATGCAGCTTTGCAAGCCCTCCTTCCTCAACTTCGCAATGAAATCAGGGACGAAGTTCATGCTGAAGTACAAGCTCAGGGCGTTCAGTTCGACCTTCATTCTCAGAACAACAACAATCCTCTACCTCCACCACCTATTACTCTTATGACTTGGTTGGAGCGATTCAACAAACAACGACCCCGTTCGTTTGAGCAGACTGACAGCCCTAATGAGCCTGAAGCTTGGATTTCTCACATTGAGAATATATTTGATGCGATGGGATGTGACGGTGTCTTCAAGGCAAGGTTGGCTTGCTATTAGTTTAAAGGTGATGTGCTGCAATGGTGGAAGTCAGTCAAGCAGTCCAACGGTGGTGATGATTGGGTTGCACTACTGATATAGGACCAGTTTAAGGAGCTCTTCCTTAATCAGTACTTTCCACATGCTGAACAGGAGAAGCTTAAGAGGGATTATCATAATATCCGATAGGTTGCTAGGGAGAACAGCAACGAGTTTATGTAGAGGTTTCTCTGTTTGGCTGGATTCTTGGGTGAAGCAGCTGGTACTGCTGAGGAGCAAGCTGAGAAGTTTCGTTGGGCTCTTCGCACTTTGGTTGCCAACAGTCTGGTTTTTGCTACGTTCACTACAGTGGCACAGGTGGCCGATGCAGCCCGTAAGCTTGAAATGCTTCAGGAACGAGAGGAGTTTGGTGACGACCGATCAGTGAAGATGTATCTTCAATCACCAAATGTAAACCATTCTTTTGTTTCAGTATTTTCATTTTATATCATTCTCTATTCAACTTTATATTTCAGACAGAAGACTAACGACCGTAAGCCTGCGGTTGCTCACCAGCAATCCTCTAAGGGAAGCGGTCAAACCAACGACCGTTCTGGTTTAGATAGGCGTGGTGGTAATGATAATTACTGTAACAATGCCAATAACTCGAACATCAGCAGGTCCCTACATTTACCTTCTTTCGTGTTAAACTATTTTATGATGCAATATTCTGACACTTCAACGACTCATATTCAGAAACAATGGTAATGGTAGGGATCAGGACCGTAGGGGTTCGCAGCCTAACCGTTATACTTCATCTGGTAAATTATTAAACCTTCTATGTAATCAAGTTTATGTTCCATGAACATGTCTCATGCATGTACTCCTGAAACAGACTGTCAGCTAGCTAGGACGCCTGTTGGAGGGTTCAAGCATCATATCTGCACTACTTGTTCGCGCAGACATTCCGGTGTTTGCTGCCGAGGTACTGGTGGTTGTTTCAAGTGTGGCCAACAAGGCCATCAGCAAAAGGACTGTCGCTAGGGTGAGATAGAAGGCACCTTTGGACATGCCGACTCCAAGCCACCTCCTACTCCAGGTCGCGTGTTCACTACTACTAGAGAACAGGCAAACAAGACTTCAGGTACCATCACCGGAAATCTCTTTATGAATGGTTTGGCAGCATGCGTTCTGTTTGATACTAGAGCGACTCATTCAGTCATATCTACTACTTTTGCTACACGTGTTAGGATTTCCCCTATGCCATTAGATAATTCCTTATGCATTTACATGCCACTTAGGGACTTTGTACGAATCACCCAAGTGTACAGAGATCTTCCCCTAGAATTTGATGATAGAATCCACAGAGTTGACGCACTTCCTTTGGACATGTGCGATGTTGACTTGATTTTGGGCATGGACTGGTTATCCAAACACCAGTCTATGATTGACTGCCACACTTATCGGGTTATCTTTGGTGATGTTAAATCTCTAGAGTACATACACCATGGTTTTCTGCCAGGGAGGTTTGTACAAATTATTTCATCCATGGAGGCGCGTGCATTACTATCACACAGCTGTCAAGGCTTCATAGCCAACATTCATGACAATTCTGCTGAGTCTCCATCAATTCAAGATCAGTCTATTATGTTAGAATTTCCTGACGTATTCCCTGAGGAACTTCCGGGCATACCACCTGTTCGTGAAGTCGAGTTTGGAATTGAGCTCATTCCAAGTGCAGAGTCAATTTCCAAAGCCCCTTACCGCATGGCTCCCATTGAGCTTAAGGAGTTAAAAGGTCAGCTGCAGGAACTTCTGGAGCGAGGTTTCATCCGTCCCAGTCCATCGCCATGGGGTAAACCGGTAATTTTCGTGAAGAAGAAAGACAGCAGCATGTGTTTGTGTATAGACTATCGTGAGCTGAACAAGATCACGACCAGGAATCATTACCCTTTGCCACGAATTAATGACCTTTTCGATCAACTTCAGGGTGCCAAGTATTTCTCCAAGATCGATCTGAGGTCAGGCTACCATCAGTTACGGGTTAAAGAGCAGGCTATTTCTAAGACTGCTTTCCATACACGTTATGGGCACTACGAGTTCGTAGTCATGCCATTCGGACTCACTAATGCTCAAGCTGTCTTCATGGATTTGATGAACCTTGTCTTCCATGAGTTTCTGGACAAGTTCGTTATCGTGTTCATTGATGACATCCTAATTTTATCCAAATCCAAGGAGGAACATGAAGAACACCTTCGTACAGTCTTGCAGATTCTTTGTTAGAAGCAGTTGTATGCCAAGTTCTCCAAGTGTGAGTTCTGGTTAAACAAGGTGGCATTTCTGGGCCATATTCTATATGTAAGGGGATCACCATGGATCATGCAAAGGTTGAAGCTATCACCAAATGGCTGAGACCTACATGTGCAACAGAGGTCAGAAGTTTTCTGGGTTTAGCTGGCTACTACCGCATGTTTGTAGAGAACTTTTCACGGTTGGCCTTACCTTTGACTAAGTTGATGAGGAAAGGAGAGAAATTTGTCTGGACTGAGGAGAGAGAGAAGAGCTTTGAAGATCTTAAGAAGAAGTTAGTGACTGCACCTATTCTTACTCTCCCATCTAGCTCATGTGGATTTCATATATATATAGTGACGCTTCAAGAAAGGGTCTAGGTTGTGTTCTAATGCAACATGGGAAGGTTATTGCATACGCATCACGGCAGCTAAAACCTTATGAAGAAAACTATCATACTCATGATTTGGAGCTTACAGCAGTTGTTTTGGCATTGAAGATCTAGAGACATTATTTTTACGGTAAATCATGTGACATATTCACCAATCACAAGAGTCTCAAGTACATCTTCACCCAGAAGGGACTGAACATGAGACAGAGAAGATGGTTAGAGCTACTGAAGGATTATGAAACCAACATTCAGTACCATCCTGGTAAGGCGAATGTGGTGGCAGATGCTCTAAGCAGAAGGTCGGGTATGATTGCTGGCATCTGGATTGCAAAAGAGATCATCCATGACCTAGAGATGACGAATATTGTGTTTTGTATACGAGGACAACACGGTTACTGGGCGAATCTTAGAGTGGAACCAGACTTACATTCTAGGATCAAGGAAGATCAGAAGGACGATGGTGAGATTTGGGTGATCATTCAGAACCTTGATCAGCAGACGGAATTTTGTGTCGACAATGACGGTATCTTATGGCAGGGCACTAGTCTAGTGCTTCCTGATGACTCTACACTCAGGGAAGCTGTGCTGACTGAAGCTCGCAGCTCTCCATTTACCATAAATCCTGGTTCTACCAAGATGTACCACGACATCAAGCAGCATTTATGGTGGAGTGGTATGAAGCAGGATGTTGCCGCCTTTGTTTCTAAATGTATGATCTGTCAGTAGGTGAAGATCGAACACCAGAGAGCTAGTGGTTTAAAGTGATGGTCATATAATATATCGTTACGAAGCTCGTGAAAAATTTCATTTAATGATGTCGAGAGTTTTTAGTTATTATTGCTTTTGTAACGGGATTTAGTCCCGAACACACAAATGAGGAAGGCCTCCTAAACATGTGGTACTTAGTATAAAAGGCCTCCTAAGCCTCATTTGTGTGTGTGTCTTCCATTTTCCTTAGATTATAGAGAGAGAAACGTATGTGTTTCTCTCACTAGGAATTCACAACCATCTTTGTTTTTCTCTTTTTCTTCATCTAATATAAACTTTCTTTTTTGGTTTAATCTTTATCTTCATTTCTATATCCTATATAGTCGTGTGAATCACTCCTACAAGTGGTATCATTCGCCAAGGGATTCGTATTTAATCATTTCATGAGTTTTTGATTGTTTTTTACCAAAGTTTCAAAAAAAATTCGTGTTTGTTAATGTTCTTAAGTCGCATACATTCTTTATTCGTGTATTAGTGATTTGGGTATCTTGGTTTTTGGTTAAAACACAAACCTTTTGGATCAAAAGTTCAAAAATTTCTTGTTTCATCTTTCCGAAATTCTAGCAACTGATTCCATCGGAAAGTTCATGTGAGTGAGGCTCGATCGCAATAACCCAAGGGTTTTACTTTGCGATCACAAGGATTCAGACACCTTATTCCGACGGTTATTCCGATCACTCATTGCGATTGAGGATTCTGACGGTTTTTAAGGGATATTGAGTCGTTACTCTGTCCAAATAGTTTTAGCCATATTGCGCTCAACATTCCGACAGCTCAACATTCCGACAGCTCAACATTCCGACAGATCAACATTCCGACAGCTCAACATTCCAACAGCTCAACATTCCGATAGATCAACATTCCGACAGATCAACATTCCGACAGATCAACATTCCGACAGATCAACATTCCGACAGATCAACATTCCGACAGATCAACATTCCGACAGATCCAACATTCCGATAGAAGGACATTCCGATCAACATTCCGATAGATCATTCTGATCAACATTCCGATACCATTCCGATAGATCATTCCGATCATCATTCCGATAGAATATTCCGATGGGCATTTCGATGGAAATTTTGTTTGAGTAATTTTTAGACTTAGCCACCATCTAGACTAGTCTCGGCACATAGTTTACACGAAGATTAAAAAAGAGTTAAAATTTTTAGGTCAAGTAAAATCAAATTTTTTCCCTACTAGTTTTTGGCTATTTCTAACTCAATTTCAAAATTTGGCGATACAAAATTTTTCAGCTAACCGTTTTGTCGGACTGAGGAATTTATTGTCGGACTGGAAAAAATTAAAAAAAATCAGAAGTTTCGGAATTTCAACAACATCACACGCTTTCTACGAATTGAGATACTGTTTTTCACACGACTTCTACGATGACGTCTCAACAAGATATTTATGTTGCGGGTACCGAGAATCGTCCACCCATGCTTACTAAGGAGAACTACACTACATGGGCTAGTCGTCTCCTTCGTTATGCAAAATGTAAACCTATGGGAAAGTTGATTGTCAACTCGATTCAAAAGGGTCTGTATGTTAGAAGAACAACTATTGTGCCTGGGGACCCTACGAATGCTAACCCAGTGGCTGACTCTAGTCATGAGCAAACTGATGAAGAATTAACTAAAGCTGAATCCAAACAACTCGACGCTGATGATCAAGCAATTCAAGTCATTCTTATGGGACTTCCTGAAGATGTTTATGCTGCTGTCGATAGTTGTGAAACAGCACACGAGATGTGGCTTAGGATTCAGAAAATGATGAAGGGCAGTGAAATCGGTTTACAAGAAAAGGAAACTAAGTTGCTTCGTGAATGGGAGAAATTTACATCTACTGAAGGGGAACAAATTGAACCTTATTATCATCGGTTTTCAATCCTCATGAATCATCTTAGAAGAAACAAACATGAACCTGCACAAATTGCTGCCAACATCAAATTTGTTGGTAATCTTCCTTCTGAATGGTCACAATATGTCACTCTTGTCAATCAAACCAAGGATCTTCATGTCGTGGACTACACTCAAGTATATGACTATTTGAAGATGAATCAAGATGAAGCTAACGAGGTTAGGGCAGAAAGACGTGCCAAAACACAAGATCCATTGTCTTTTATGGCAAACTCTCCATCATCTATGTCATATCCCATGGTACCCTACCATCAACCCTCATCAAGTAACTTCATGCCACAACAACAACAACAACTCACTGCTTATGGATATCAACCTCTTGCTGCTATGAATTACTTACAACAACCCATTGCCTGTTTTGATGACATCACCGATCCTACTCATGCTATTAATACTGGTCTTGCCCTTCTTTCAAAGGCATTCAAATTCACCATTAACCCTGTGGATTTGCTAAATATGATCCGGTGGTCTAACATGGTGGAATATGGTGGTGGTAGCCATTGTTGATAGAGAGAGAGAAGAGAGGTTGTGTGTCTAAGATAAAAGAAAGGAAAAATGTAATAGAAAGTGAAAAATGAACACAAGCAACACCCCTCCTTGGAAGCTAAGGAGGGGTATATATAGTAACACACGCTGCTTAAACTATACAACGTACCTAGTCTAGTCTAAGCGTGTGTGACTATGATAACTAATGGGAATTCTTAAATGTCGTCACATAAAGAGAGTTTCCAACAATCTTCCCCCATGGGACGACGTGTAGAATTCCTTATAATATTTTTCCTAACAAGTACATAATGATAAAGAACAAGAGCTTCCATGAAGCGTCCAATGCTGATGAAGTCTTCTGAGGCCTTCGTCTTCAAAACGACTTATCTTTAAAGTAACTTGTAGAAGAAATACTGTAACGGCACGAGCTAAGTAACCCATACACTGGTTAAGGAGAAGCTTCTGAATTAACTTCCCCCTAATTCATGCCACATAAACTTGATGTAGAAGCTTTTAAATAGCTTCCCCCTAAATCGACAATCCTCGTAAGCAACTTCAAAGCTTTCAATAAAGCTTAGAATGATTAAGCGCACAGCGGAATCTAACAAGCAAATCCCATCATATAACATGATAACGTTGCTAAGAGGGATTGAAAGTAAGGGTTACACCAAGTAGATCAACAACTTCTCTTCTCACGCTTGAATAATTATTCTGATTTTTTCTTCCTCCTGAGAGTTCAAGTTATGCATACCAGAAAGAATCAAGACATTTCTTCCCCCACATAGTTGAAGAAAGTACCCAATTATGAAGCTCAAATACTGAAGTGGACACTTTATCCCATTCATGAAGTTGACATCGTAACACCGGAGTCAATTAAGTCCCGACAATGCACATATCTTCTTCCGGAGATGCACCAGAGTCAATTAAGTCCCGAGAATGCATATAGGATAATGATGATGTTTAATTGCAACAATCAAACAATTAAACCTCGAATCAGTAGTGTACCGTTTAGAGATTGATAACGCCACGAGTTAAAACACTGATTTTCTCTGCGGCTATGACAAATGTCATCCCGGAATGTCTTCAAATCAAAAGAAGGTATGAAGTTCATCACGTGTACTCGTTGTGCGTTCAATGTGTCTTCTTCTTCCCCCTTGATGGTTTCGAAACTCGGAACCATCAATAAATTGTACGCACATGAACCTGCAATCTCGTGAGAATAATAAATAAGCTGAATTATATATTTTGTGAGAATCAGTTGTTGATCGAAAATCTCTTCTCATAAACTCCCCATGGCCACCTTTACCAACCCACGTGAAAGCAATTTGAAGTGACCACTGATTGAATGAACCAGATACATCAAACGTGAAACTGAATAAGAATCCTTCGATCTTGTGACTTAAGCTTGCACAATTGTTGAATGAAGAACGGTGGAGAAATCTCTAAGTACTCAATGCATCACTGAAGAAGTCTATAAGCACAACACCTCTTGAAATTATCCACGTCGACTAAGCGCGTGACACTGAGTACAACAATGTAACTCCTTTAAGTGATAGTTATCTGAGTCATCAACCAACCACCCCGAACCCGGAAACTAGATAACCAATTCGTCATTCTAATATGAAGCACGAGCAAGTTATCTTTGAAAGATAAAATAAATACACGCCTTCGAAAAATCCGTCTTCAACGTCACGTAATTAATACCCGATCCAGAAAAATCTGTAGTCACTAAAAAATCGCCCATTTTTTCTTGGTCTCGTCAAAATAATTTCTCGTCACATTTGTCTCGTCACGTTGTCACGTCATTTGTTGTCTCGTCCCGATGATGACCGAAGTAAACTTAATACATACAAAATTTTAAAAAAAATACAAATTTGTTTTAAAAACTTGTGTGTATAAAAGCAAGATCATGCGGCCCAAATCAAATTGATTTAAAAAAAATGGAGTCCAAGGCCCGTGAGTCATGGCCCATATCAAAAGTGATATACCCGGTCCATCAAAGTGGATATATCTTACTCACTCCAACCCTAATCTCATTCATAGTTAACTTAACCCTTCACATAGATACATCCGCCTCCCTTTTCTCTCACTACTCCCACCTTGTTTATCTCCATCAAACTTCTCACAGCCACAAAAAATCTACATCTCTCTAAATCTCCAGCCCCATCTCGTTTAATCCGCCTCATCAAACTTAATCTCAGAACTCCATTTCTCAAATTATCAATCCATCTCTTTTACTCATCAATCTCATCACTCCATCCCAATCTCACCAAAGAAAAATAATCATTCACCTATCAATAAACCATCCACCAATTCATATCTTTCAATCTTATATTATCATAGAATGATAAATTTGAAAGAAAAAACGACATGCAAGAGGCTGAAAGATCTAAAGAGATCTCGGGTGAGTATATATAGTGATTGGTTTATTGTGTGTCAACGAAACATGGAAAGATCCTAACATATTTGTTATAGATCTTCTTTACTGTTTTCGTATATTAAAAATGGTTTAGCCATCACAATGATTAATGATGTTTATGGTTCTAATTATACACGATCTAAATAGATCTGTAAAAAGTAGAACAAAGACTGAAATCATTTTTATTTAATTTTGTTCGAGTCAAGAGATGAATTAGATTAGTTGTGATGATGAGTTAGTGACGAAGGGATAATAGAGTGAGTCGTTGTTGATGTTGATGAAGGGAATTAGATCGAGTCGGGTTTGATTGGTTGTGAGTCGAGTGAGGTCTGGTTTGGTTTCGACGAGGTTTAGGTCGAGAGATGAGTGATAGGCTGTGTTTGTTGATTCTGTTGTGGTGTTAGTCGAGTCGAGACAATGGTCGAGTGACTCGAGTCTGTTTTGAAAGTCACAACACCATCGGAATGTCAAAAATTAAAAACATTGAAATGTTTTCACTACACCCCATCGGAATGTCTTCAAATCCATCGAAATGTGAATTCCTATCGGAATGGTGTTAAGTCTCCATCGGAATGTTTTTTAAATATTCATCGGAATCAAACAAACACCCCATCGGAATGGCTATCCGAATAGCCATCGGAATAACCATCTGAATAGTCATCGGAATAAACATAATTGGAGTCCCCATCTGAATCCCCATCAGAATCCCCATCTGAATCCCCATCGGAAACCCCATCTGAATCCCCATCGGAAAAGCTGTCAGAAACCCAGTCGGAAAAGGGTTTTGAAGAACCTAAAATGGTAGATCTGATTATTTATTTTGTATTTTGTCCTTTTCCCAATAAAAAATTGGATCTGTTAGATGCAAGGAACAAAAAATAAAAAATGGACAAATGTTTGATGAAACCAAGAATGACTCTTGAACACAGATTAATAAATGAATAACATCGTGACAAAAGATTGAACAAAGATTGAGACTGTTTGGACAAAAATAAGACGTGACAAAAAAATTATGACAAATTGGACCAAAAATATTATAGAACGAGACACAAAAAAGAATTAGACCACCAAATCGAATACACGAACACGATCCAAGGATGGAACCGAGGCTCTGATACCAATTGTGGATTTGCCATATATGATCCGGTGGTCTAACATGGTGGTAAATGGTGGTGGTAGCCATTGTTGAAAGAGAGAGAGAAGAGAGGTTGTGTGTGTAAAATAGAAAATGTATAAAAATGAGAAAATGACATAAGCAACACCCCTCCTTGGAAGCTAAGGAGGGGTATATATAGTCACACACGATACACTTAACGATACACTTATGGAGGGGTATATATGGTCTTGCCCTTCTTGCAAAGGCATTCAAATTCACCATTAACCCCGCCAACAACAATCAGAGAATCTCCTCGAATACTAGAAATAGGCAGATTGCTCAACCTTTCATGAATGCGAATCAAGATCGCCAATTGGTAGTTGTTGGAAACACGGGGACTCAGTTTCAACAATATGGTCAGAATGCTGGGCAGACCGTTGGCAATGCAGGAAATCAGTATGGTCAAAACCATGGTCAAAATCCGGGTGTTCCGAATGCGGGTAATCATAATGGGTTAATAGTTGTGCCAGCGGTTGGTAACTAGATGGGAAACATTGTGGCTGCAAGGGCTAAGAATACTGGTACGGGAAATTGAAACAACAATCGTCAGGTTCAGTGCTACAACAGTAGGGGATTTGGTCATTATGCTCGAGATTGCACAGCCAAAAAGAAGAGGGATGCTGCTTATCTTCAGACTCAGCTTCTCATAGCACAAAAAGAAGAGGCAGGGATTCCACTTCAAGCTGAGGAATTTGATCTTATGGCTTCTGCTGCAGAATATGACGAGGAAGAAGAGGTGAATGCCAACTACATCTTGATGACAAACTTACAGCAAGCATCAACCTCAAGAATGCATGGTGACAGAGCTCCCGTCTATGATTCAGACGGTCCCTCTGAGGTACACCCAAGTTTTGATGATAATGATATATATAATATGTGTTGGAAATTCACTTTATGTAACGACATTTAAGAATTCCCATTAGTTATCATAGTCACACACGCTTAGACTAGACTAGGAAACAATGTATAGTTTAGGTGCGATGTGTGACTATATATACCCCTCTAAGGCTTCCAAGGAGGGGTGTTGCTTGTGTTTTCATTTTGTTTAATACACTTTTCTTATTTTCACACACAACCTTTTCTCTCTCAACTCATCCATGGCTTCCACCACCTTCCACCACCCACCTAGACCACCGGATTACTAAAAAGCAAATCCACAATTGGCATCAGAGCCTCGGTTCAATCCTTGGATCGTGTTTTGTTTTTGATTTGGTGGTCTAAAATTTTTTTTTTTGGTTCGTGTCTTAAAACCTGTCACTTTTGTCTTGTCACTATATTGTTTTTCTTTTTGTCTGGTTTAAGTTGTCATCCTGGTTTTGTCAAGTTGGCTGAAATATTGTCCAAATATGAGTTTTCATAGACAAGTCTTCTGGATATCTAAAATCCAAACATTTTGGTTAAAAAGTTGTGCACTTTTTCAGTAGTATCATTAATCTGGTTATGGTCTTCATCGATATAGTCCGATATGTTTACTGTGGTCATGGTTTTGTCCATTGGAGTTTGTGTACCTACCAAATCTCATTTCTGCCATAGCAATAATTTAATCTATGTCAAATATGTTTTTTTTTATGGTTAAATCTTGATTTTTAGCTTTGAAGATGAAGATTGTGCCCAGAAAAACAAGATCCTGAAAATCAGGAAAAAGGACAATTTTTGGATTAGATCGCATTGATTGCGATGGCTGGACTGCGATGGTACCATTGCGATGGAACCATTGCGATGGTGTCCATTGCGATGGTGTCCATTGCGATGGTGTCCATTGCGATGGTGTCCATCTAGATTGCGATGGCATTTTTTTTAGACTGTGATGGGTTTAAAAAGTTAGATTGCGATGGCTTTATTTTGTTAAAAATTATTGCGATGCTGATTTTGGAAAACATTGCGACAAGACTTTGTGACCAGTTTAAAAACGTGACAAGGTTGTATCATAACTGACCAATACTTGACTTAAACCAATATCTCTGTAATCAATCCTAACCCCCATCGTATCAAGAAATCAATCACCATCCTTTTATCTCCCAATCAACACCAAATCTATCTATAACCCATCGACACCTAAACCTCTATAAATCTGAACAAGACTAGAAGTAATAAAACATATAGATCTCAGATTCCTTATTTTTCGTGTTGGCACATGCAAGATCATTTACACGAAAATAAATCATTCATCACAGATCCATGTTTGGGTATGAACCCATATTTTATTTTCGAACATAAAGAATGATTTATAACAAGTTTGTTACAATCACTCCTTTATTCGATTAGAACAAAAAAACCGACATGCAATTTATCAGGACTTACCCGAGACCACTGATGATCTTAAATCCGTCACTTTGGAGATGAGTTTCTGTTTAAACTTATTAATCCATAAGATCACGGATTGGTTTTTGTTGTTTTGATTTGGTGACTGAGTTTGGGAGTAACATAGGTTTATTATCCGTATGTCTATGGAGTGATTTGGGTTAAGATAGATGGGATTGATGATGTGCTTGAGTTTGACAGTTAGCAGTCGAAGATTTATTGATGAGATGTTTGAGGTTTGAGATGGAACTAATATGTTGACTGCGTCTTGGTTAAAACTGAGATGAGAGAAAACATATGTTTGCGGCTGATGAAAGATGTGTGACATTAAGTTAGAGACAATTAGGGTTGGGTGATTTAAACCTAATTTTTAATTATACTATGTGTTGGATCAGGCATTGGTGAAATGTGGACCAGGCTGCACAAAAAGTGATGGGCTTCAATTTGATGGGCTCTATAAAAAACATATTAGTTGTTCACGTGACTGATATTGTTGACAAAGTTCATGCATCTTCTAATACTATATTAGTATAGTAACGAATTTGCATTAAACATATTGAGCTCATAATGGGTTTTGACGTCATACATTTGGGCATCCCATTAAATGAATTTCATGCATTATTGGGTCGGGTATTGTCACTTGGTTTAAAACGTTGTAAGCTTACATATAATTTTTACAAAATTAGTCGTGGTTAATTTTTGTATAACTTATTTTGTGGGTTGACATGACGAGACAAAGACGAGACAAAGTGACAAAATGATGTGACAAATGTGACAAAATTTATTTGACGAGACCCAGTGTTCTAAAAACCGGTTGGACCCGGTCGGTTCAACCGATTGAACCGGGAACCGGAGTGGTGACCGGTCTGTTGTTAGCCGGTTTTTGACTGAAATTCAAACCGGCTTGAACCGCCGGGTTTTACTCGACCCGGGTCGAACCGCTGACCGGAAACTGGCCGATTTAACAAAAAAGTAAAAAAAATCTATCAAATTATGTAACTGAACAAGATTTGTGTGTAGTTGAGACTTGAGATCGATCTATTACTTTCATTTTCTTGGACTTTGGTGTGATGAGGACATGTTTTTGTGGATGAATATGAAGATCCATTGTTGAATCTTTGTTTCTTGTGTTTTTAGTTATGTTAAACTAAAACAAATGGATGATGGCAGATCGATGAATATAAGATTCGGTTTTAGTGAGATTTTGATTTGTTAAATAAGATGGGGAACCAAATATTGCATCACCTGCTGATTTAGTTGGAGATGATAGGGAAGAAATATGTGTTGGGGTTAGTGACGGATTCAACGATGCTAATATAATGTGATGTTTGGTACAGTACTTTAAACCAATGCATGTTGAAATGAATGGTTTTTATTTATCAAGTACTAAATTTATTGGATGCAAAGGAAACAAGTAACGAGTACCTATCTTATCTGGGTAATTTTTATTTGGGTTTAAAACCGGTTTGAGCCGACGGTTCAACCGGTTAAACCGGTGACCCGGTGACTCAACCGAGTCAATTAAAAAACCGGGTTTTAAAACATTGACGAGACCAAGAAAAATTTGGCGATTTTTTAGTAGCTACGGACTTGTTTGATCGGGTATTAATTATGTGAAGTTGAAGACGGATTTTTTGAAGTCGTGTATTTATTTTATCTTCAAAGATAACTTGCTCTGCTTAATCTTAGAATGAAGACTTGTTTATCTAGTTTCCGGGTTCGGGGTGGTTGGTTGATGACTCGGATAACTATCACTTAAAGGGGTTACATTATTGTACTCAGTGTCACGCGCTTAGTCGACGTGGATAATTTCAAGAGGTGTTGTGCTTATAGACTTCTTCACTGATGCATTGGGTACTTAAAGATTTCTCCACCGTTCCTCATTCAACAATTGTGCAAGATTAAGTCACAAGATCGAAGGATTCTTATTCAGTTTCACGTTTGATGTATCTGGTTCATTCTATCAGTGGTCACTTCAAATTGCTTACAAGTGGGTTGGTAAAGATGGCCATGGAGAGTTTATGAGTAGAGAATTTTGATCAACAGCTGATTCTCACAAAATATATAATTCATCTTATTTATTATTCTCACGAGATTTCAGGTACATGTGCGTACGATTTATTGCTGGTTCCGAGTTTCGAAACCATCAAGGGGGAAGAAGAAGAAGACACATCGAACGCACAACGAGTACACGTGATGAACTTCATACCTTCTTTTGATTTGAAGACATTCTGGGAATACAATTTTCATAACCGCAAAGAAAATCAGTGTTTTAACTCGTGGCGTTATCAATCTCTAAACGGTACACTAATGATTTGATGTTTAATTGTTTTGTTGTTGCAATTATTCATCATCATTATCCTATATGGAGAGATATGCATTCCCGGGACTTAATTGACTCGGGTGCATCTCCAAAAGAAGATATGTGCATTTCCGAGACTTAATTGACTCTGGTGTTACGATGTCAACTTCATGAATGGGATAAAGTGTCTACTTCAGTATTTGAGCTTCATACTTGGGATTGGTTTATTTTCTTCAACTATGTAGGGGAAGAAATGTGTTGATTCTTTCTAGTATGCATAACTCGAACTCTCAAGGGGAATAAAAATTAAGAAGAATTATTCAAGCGTGAGAAGAGACGTTGTTGATCTATTTGGTGTGACCCTTACTTTCAATCCCTTATAGCAACATTATCATGTTATATGATGGGGTTTGCTTTTTAAATTTCGCTGTGCGCTTAATCATTCTAAGCTTTATTGAAAGCTTTGAAGTTGCTTACGAGGATTGTCGGTTTAGGGGGAAGCTATTTAAATGCTTCTACATCAAGTTTATGTGGCATGAATTAGGGGGAAGTTAATTCAGAAGCTTCTCCTTAACCAGAAGTATATGGATTACTTAGCTCGTGTCGTTACAGTATTTCTACTACAAGTTACTTTAAAGATGAGTCGTTTTGAAGTGAAGACTTGAAGTCAAAGGCCTCAGAAGATATCATCAGCATTGGATGCGTCATGAAAGCTTTTGTTCTTAATCATTATGTACTTGTTAGGAAAAATATTGTAAGGAATTCTACACGTTGTCCCATAGGGGAAGATTGTTAGAAATTCACTTTATGTGACGACATATAAGAATTTCCATTAGTTATCATAGTCACACACGCTTAGACTAGACTAGGAAATAATGTATAGTTTAGGTGCGATGTGTGACTATATATACCCCTCCAAGGCTTCCAAGGAGGGGTGTTGCTTGTGTTTTCATTTTGTTTAATACACTTTTCTTATTTTCACACACAACCTTTTCTCTCTCAACTCATCCATGGCTTCCACCACCTTCCACCACCTACCTAGACCACCAGATTACTAAAAAGCAAATCCATAATACGTCTAATCAGGAGGAAGAGTATACTGAGATGCTTGAGCCCTACATTGAGACACATGAGGATCAAACGAATAATAGTAATATTCTTTCGAATGAGCCTAGTGTGGACCTTAGTGTGGATCAAGTTGCTCAACCTACAACCCTTCCTGATGAGACACATGTGTATTATAAATCTCAATTTGATAAGCTTTCTAAGGATGTAGATCATGCTACGGTGGTTAATAATAACTTTAGAGAAACTAATGCCAAATTGACCACTGAGCTTGTAGGATATAAGGAACGGGAGAAAAGTTTTGAGATTCATCATGCTAAAATCAAGGAACTTGAACAAGCTCATGCTACATCGGTTTATCAAGAAAAATGCACAACTAAGAAATTAAATGCCTTACACTTAAGTAGTGCTAAAAAGATAAGCGAATTGAATGATGAAATCACTTCTCTTAATAAACAGCTTTCAACTGAAAAATCTATTATTTTGGATTTAAAAGAAGAACGAAAAAAGCTGAAACATGATTTCAAAATTCGAGAAGATGGGCTTCTTGAAGATTTTTGCAAAGCTCAGGATAGGATTAGAGAATTAGACAACCTTTTAGTAAAACGTGGCCAAACTATGCAGACGATAAATATGCTCGCACCAAAAGTGAATGAGATAAATTACACTCGATACAAATTGGCTTTAGGTTGTCCTCTCCCCCCTAATCCCGGATACCTTAAGCAAGTTCAGGCCACTAATGAAACTTTATATAATGGTAGTGTGCTATTGTTTGATGAGCATGATCCTCCTAGTGTGCATGATTCCGAGGAAACTACTGAACATGCTGTAGAGACTCGTTTAAGAATGAAAAAGCTTGATAAAGAAGTGATACCCGTTTATTATCCGAAAGTTAATCCTCCAACTGTTTTTGTTCGGTCTAGAACGAGTACTGAAATGCTTTTGTTACCAAGTGAGGAATTGTCTGATGACCCTCCTAAATCGAGTATCACACGCCGATTTCTAAACGAGCTTAAAGATAACTTTGTCATCCTTAAACGTGTTGTTAATTCAAAAATAACTGGAGGTAATTTTACATCACCTGTTCAGATTGAGGTTCAGAAAATTCTTCAAAACGATATTAATCCGATTATTAATCAAGTTGATGGTCGGTTAGGAAATTTGGAAAACGCTTTTCTAAAAGAATTAGCCAACTTTGTTGAAGACTTTAAATCTTTGACGAAGGAAGCTGATGAATCTCTTGATAAAATCAAAGTTTTGGAAAACGATCTTGAACGCCTCTCTAAAGCTCGTGATTGTATTGATAGTAGCCCTGTTGAGTTAGGTACCTCTATGTCGCATAATGAAAACATCCAAACTGAGCTTGATCTTATGAAAGAGAAAATGGAATCTTATGTCATTAAAAAGGATAAAGAATTCACCGATCTTTGGAATAAATTTGTCAAAAAATGTGATGAATGCAAATATGACAAGATCTCGTATGAAAAAGCTTACAATGAAATGCAACAAACAATCGCACGGTTGCAGGCTCAGTTAGGAGGGGTTTCGAAAACAAATTTGGCTTCGTCAGGGTTAGAGAGTGCTAGTGGTGGTAATGTTCAGAAGCTTAAGGCTAAGATTGCAGATTTAGAATCTGTTGTTGTTTCATATAAGCGGGCTGTTGAACAAAGTAAGTTTGTCTATCAGAAACTTATTTATAAAATCTGTGAGAACTGTAAGTTAAAGGCCTTGTTAAAAGATAAGACTTCTGAACCTAGCTCGATTGTGGATACGATGATCCAGAAACCAGCAACCTCGAGACCCACTCGTATTGCTGTGACACCTTTTCCCAAGGTTGCTGGAACGAAAACTGCTGTGATTGCCCCAGGAATGTTGCGTGTTAGTTCTCCATCTGTGCCAAGCAAACAATGTAAAGCAAGCGTTAGGACAAAACCGATCACTATAACTCAACCACAGGTTATTGATTTAAAAAGTGCTAATTCTAATAGACGCGTGTCTTCTTCTACAGGAATAAAAAACTACACTAAGAGGAGAAGGCCACAGCCTACGAGCAATACAAGGAATGATAGGGTCGCGTTTGCCTCTAGAAGTATGTAACACCCCAATAAAGCGGGTATCACAGTGGTGGATCGATGAGCAAATAGCTTACAAAGCACAGATCATAATTATATGATTTTTGAAATACAATTGATGTAAACATTGAATTTGGTACAATCATTTAAATCGTTGAATAACATTTGTTATGAATATCCCTGTAAAAGATAATCCCCCGTCATTTTTATGCTCCTAAATGATGCTCAATCCATGCTCAAATAATCTTGCTAAATAACCTGGGAAAAGCATGCTTAAAACAGTCAACATAAAGTTGGTGAATTTATAGATTTTAACAATTAGTTAGTTTGGACATACAATAATCATAGAAGTAATATTGCATAGAGCAATATTACTAAAATGTAAATAACATTTGTTAATTATTAGAAACTGAAGCTTAACCCCATAGTCCTCAACAGATGAGGACGTAGTGTCTTACAAAAAGACACCCATTCCAGTTCCAACATGGTATACGTCTGTTGTCCCGACCAAGGCACAGTGAGCATGACTCACCCAGACGGGGATGGTCAATTCCTAATAGATCTATTTATAACATTTTGGCGATTTACAACAATTTAACAATTTCAATAGTAAGCAATCATAATCCAGTTTATACAATCCAGTTATGTCCAATATATGTTTGCATATTTTCTTTCCCAAAAAGGGAAAGTTTTATCAAAGTTTATAGGGGGCTGTAAACTCACCTGATACAATCGCCACAATAGTTAATAGAGAACGAACGTCAATCAAGAATACATGTCAACAATCGATACATGATCATACGAGACCTAAAGATAACGAGGCGCGTCTTAGGCTTGAGACAAGAAATAAATCGTACATATATGTAATAATTATGTTTTAATAAGTTCTTGGACATTGCATAAGTTTTATGATTCTTTATAAAACTTTTAGGTAACACTTAGTCATTTTAAGTGAAAATCCAAGTTGACACTTTTAGCCCATCTTAAGCCCAATAGTGATCCTCTACCCAAGTACTTGACTTAAGTCCATTTTAAATTCAGTATACTACTCTAAGTTGGTTATAAATCTCTGGTCCAATAATGGCCCAATAGCCATTTCAAGTGTAAGTTGGGCTTTTATGGCCCAAGTCCACTTTGTATAGTTTTTGGTTCTAAAACACATCACAACCACATACACTTAATATTTCACGTTGGTCGGGTATCGGGTCATCTAGTCATCAGTATATAAATAAGTACAAAATACCCGACAAGTGGATCCTACCACGTTGGTTTATATAAGAATCATCACATTTTACGTTAATGAGTTATAATCCGTTTATTATAATTTTCTCGACAGGTCTCGCTAATTTGTTCATATCTCTTGAAACGTAAATCATCTAAGTGTGTTCTTTTTATCAAAACCATTATTAACTCATTACTACACTTATTATAAGTCTAATTACCCCAAATTTATACTTTTCATAGCTAATTAACCCATTTCCTAACTTAGAAGAGTTGGCTGTTTTTGGGCAGCCAAACTCGTTTTCATTATTTTGGTCGCCATTCCAAACCGTAAGGAACTGGTAAATCATCCAATTGATTCTACTTCTTCATGATTTTATCTACAACCTACAGTTTTACCTTTTTCAATGATTCTGAGTTCTTATATGAGAAAACAGTCCGTGAAGACAGTATGTTCAGATCTGACTAGTTTTCACTATTTTGGTCACCATTTCCAAACCGTACAGTCCATCAAAACAGTATGTTCAGAACTGACTAGTTTTCACTATTTTGGTCATATCTTACTATCTAAAATTCGTCACGAGACGAGCCACCCGGGGAATTAACCACAAAACAATTATCTATCTTAATATGTAAGATTTTTAGTATCCCAAACCTACTGAGTTTGCCATGCAATCTGTTTTTGTTACGGTTCAAAAATTGTTATGAATCAAATCGTTACTAGAGCTTGTTTAGCTTGATTTTTAGTGTTCAAAATCTCATATATAATGTCCCAATACTCATTAATCCATTTCGTACATATATATATATATATATATATATATATATATATATATATATATATATATATATATATATATATATATATATATATATATATATATATATATATATATATATATATATATATATATATATATATATATATATATATATATATATATATATATATATATATATATATATATATATATATATACATATATATATATATATATATATATATATATATATATATATATATATATATATATATATATATATATATATATATATATATTCGGAGTATATATAAGATCAAGAAAATAAAAGGAATGATAAATAAGAACGAGATGTAGATCTTACGAGGCTTATCAAAGTCGTTGTACTAGTGAGTGAGCGAGCAACCATCCAAGATCTTGTCACCACTTGATGTGACCACCATGCATGGATAGATCCGGACTAGATCTACAAGTTTCACTTGATGTAACCATCATGCATGTATAGATCCGGGGTAGATCTAGACATTTTACTTGATGCATGTATAGATCCGGGGTAGATCTACACGTTTTACTTGGTGCATGTATAGATCCGGGGTAGATCTACACGTTTTACTTGATGCATGTATAGATCCGGGGTAGATCTACACGTTTTACTTGATGCATGTATAGATCCGTGGTAGATCTACACGTTTTACTTGGTGCATGTATAGATCCGGGGTAGATCTACACGTTTTACTTGATGCATGTATAGATCCGGGGTAGATCTACACGTTTTACTTGATGCATGTATAGATCCGCCATGGAAATAAAAGAAAATCTTGAAAGTGTAACGCATGTAGGAGATTTACATACCAATGTGTAGATCTCGATATTTCCAAGATGGGTCTTTGATTTGTTTTTGAAGATTCAAACAAGAAAATCAAAAATTTGATGATCTATGTGGGTTAGGGTTCACGGCTCAAAGAAGAAAAGAAAAGAGAGAGAGAATTTTTGGTGTGTGTGTGTTTTGTGTGAGAAAAATGAAGAGTATGAGGAGACACAGCCCTTATATAGGGTGGGAGGAAGTGTGACAAGTGTCACCTACTTAGACATTGTCCAATGAGAAGCAAGAAGGTGGGTGCACATGATGGACATGTGTCACCAACCTAGAGTTGGTCCAATGTGGAAGTGAGGTATGTTGGTGGCTTGTCTAGTGGGCCCAAAAGAGTTTTTGGGCTTCTTAAACCTCTTATTAGGCTTATTAAGCCCATTACTATCCAAGGTCTAAATAGTTGGGCTTATAAGGCCACAAATGGGCCTAAAGTGTATCTTGTATTATAACTTTCGTTATTACACGGTTCGGGTCACGTCGAGGTTTATGAATTTTTGATTCATCTTACGAGGATTTCGTAATTGATCCAAAAATCATTTTTCCAATAAGATGGAGTATTTATATGACGTATAAATACGAAAAACGTGTTCGTTTATTTAAACGACAAGTATTTGTCATTTATCTTTTGTATAATGTAAGTATCGTTTTAGTAGAAATACTTCTCATTTAATCATTCCGTAGAAAAATGTAATATTAAACAATTTAATCAAATTGTTTATCAAGTATTTCTCGACAATAATTTATGTAGTTAAATTATTGAATTGTCGGTACGCGGTTTGTATGGCTTTTGTCAAATTTTCAAATCCGATGATTTTTGTATGGTTCAAAAAGGGTTTTGAAACATACTTCATTATTATTTAATGAACGAAAAATATCGGGTTTTACACCATTCACATGCCGTCTTTGAGTTTCGTCCTCGAAACACGATTACTATTACTAGGTTGAGAAATGATCTAGGATCATTGAGTAGATTTTTATTACATTATTCTCATGGTAAAATCATGGATTTTACAGCACCACCCCGTTATTTTAGCTTCGTCCTCGAATCTATTAAAAACTTTGTCATATGTTAGGGTATAGATGTCATAGATCTAAAGGTTCGTCTTAGACATGCTCAGAAACGAATGGTGCCAACAATGTAAATAGATAGTTATTCGGATTGCTCTATAAGTCCGATTGGGCAATATCTGGGTGATGCTACCATTACGGATGGACAGAAAGCAATGCAAAAAGATCTTTATCCAGGTCTCCCTATACATCCGATTGGGCAGTATTTGGATGCTGCTATCAGTTACGGATGGACAGAATTATCCGTAAAGTTTGGCTGTCAATTTGACAGGGCGGTAGATGTTCGTAGAACAAATAATGAAAATTTATAGAGGACACTCTAGGAGGTTCTCAATTAGGGAAAAGTTGATGTAGGGTTAACTACATTTAGTTGGTTAAGCTCACGATGATTGATGTTCATCTGGAAAACTTATGAGTCAAGTTTTGAGGTCGGAGAGGGTTCTGAAACTGGACATGCTGATCCTGTTCAAGTTCGGATTGCTGCTTTGGCCATGAGCCAGGAGCAGAACATGACGGATGTCCACAGCCTGTTGATAGCAGGCCAGGTGGAGTACACTGCAATGCATGAGCGCATAGACTCTCTCTCTTGGACCATATGGGTAAATACCCAGATAGTTCGAGGTTATTGGGCCACGAGGCCTTGCAGTGGTTGTTGGAGGAGAAATACTACCTCCGTTGGCATAATCACACCTTGGAGGGGGGGTCTTCAGCGTAAGACTCACATCTCTCTTACTGCACAAGGGCGGTCCTTGTCCACCTTCTTTGATCTTGCAGCTGATTGTCATGATGGAGTGACAGCAGAGACCACCTACCTTCAAGGAGTCGTTGGCAGACTGCGGTCCCAGTTGTTGATTGCACTCAGTTTGCTTAAGGAGCCCTGATTGGCTTATAGAGGTATTGCAAAGTACCCTGTCGGCACCTGTAGCCTTATCAGCCCTACCAGTACCAGCCCTATCTAGCAGACCTACTGGGCAGGATTTGCGTAGATGTACTAGATCTTTTGTTTACCATGATAAGCTTTCGGGTTGTATTCAAGCTATCATGCACAATTTAAGAGTCACTTAGAAGTTTAAGAAATCATTTGCCAAATCACAGTAAGTCTTGTGATGATATATTCTAAAGGTAGTTTATTACAATATAGTACGATGAATGATAACGTTAATGAAGTCGGTGGCGTGTGTAGAAACCCAAATTTCTAGGGGTTTTACACCACCTCGTTATTTTAGTTTCGCTCCCGAAGCTAAAGATGAAGTTACTTGTTCAGGGGACAAGTGAGAGTACTTTTTCGTGAGGGGTAATCTTGTGAACTTAAGTTTTAAGTTTACAAGGTTGGATTGACTAGGACAAACTCGTCTTAAGTCTTAGTTTTCTTAGATGTGCCTCTGGGGCCCCAATGTGTCTTGATGAGCATAGATAATAGTTCATTAATGTTACTACTAGTTCTTAAAGAGATTTTTAAGTCTATTAAGCTTTAATAGGCTGATGCGATGTCAAGTTTGAAATATAGTTCTCGCTGGTACCGCTCTTGCGTCAACAATTTTCACGCGAAGGGCTTCCCGATATACTTCTAGCCTGTGGAAGGCAACATTAGCTTGACACCATGCTTCTCTTAGTGATAAGGCTAAGATTATTATTGGTGTTACTTGGGTAGGAAGTTACAAAGAATCTGCTTCATTTGTGACTGAGTTGGGGCATAAGTTGCATGGAGAAGAAGTACTTCAAATGATGGAAATCAAAGAAGATACCAAGAATAAAGAAGTGTGCATCTTGTGTGATGCTGGAAAGGTTGTGCGTTCAATGTAAGTGGTCCAAAATTTGCACAAATTTTGACTTCTAAAAGGGGGAAGTCATTCATTTCAAGGCTAGTTGGACAATGGCATTGTCAAACTAATTGGATCCGAAGAGGAAAAAGATTATCCAAAAGAGTTTTGGACATCAAATAACGCTTTTTGGGTGATGATGAACATAACCCTACAAAATACACCCATTGAGAGTTGGGCATGTCTTTTATGCTTGGGTTTTTTTTCCTCGTCGACTTAAGAAATGTGGGTTAAGAAGATAGGGCATCCTCTTACCAAATATTTCTGGTCTTCGGTACAAGAGATGACACTAAGTCTAGTGTCAAACAGTCTGTGTTACCATCAGCTCGAATGATCGAAGTTTCATTTCTCAATTGCACATGAACCAGCTTTCTTTTCTGTGACACCCCAAAGGGGTCAAATGAAATGGAAGTGGGCACTCCCGAAAAGGGTTCAAAATTACAGTGGAAAAAAACTCTCCCAAAAAAGGTTGGATGCAGCGGAAAACAACACTCTTTGAAAGGGGTCAGATACAGTGGAAGTAGGCACCCTCAAAAGGTTCAAACGCGGCGGAAATGGACATCCCCTAACGTGGTCGAATGCAGCAAAAATGATATTTGGGCTAAGGATAAGCCCAAAAATCAAGAGCAAAATGCTATGATCCAAAAGAGATGAATACGAGTCTTCTTAGGTTTCTAGATGGTGATGTAATAACGATAAGATATTACTAGAGGAAATCGCGTGTCAAGGAGGGATACGTTACATAGTCGGACACATAAAATAATATGAATAATGAGTTATGACGAATACATTTAAGCCCATGTGATTATAAATCTATTTACATTGACAAGCGTCCTTATCTATGTAAGGTGAAATTTACAACTCCATTCGGTGACCTATGATTTCTTTATTCAAACGAACAAGCGTCCTTACTCGTTTCAATAACGATTTCATAGCCCACCTTACCTAAATATTCCCGGCAAGTCTTATTATTTAGGATAAATATAACATCTAAGATAATAGATATTATTAAGATACTTTACAGCCCGTTTATTTATAACTTTTCGTCTTCGGGCGTCCCATTCCACCTTGATACGACTTTTATAACTAAACTTCTGGTCTGGTGGCCTATGGTTTCACCTTTAGACGTCCCATACCGTCTAAAGACGAAATCATAATAAACTTAAGATCAAGAGGCTCAGGTCCCATATGTAAAATATAGGATCATAAGTACCTTGATTTTTGGGTCCCACCGCATCATTTAAAGATACAAATTTATCCTAATAATACCACATGATATTATAAAAAACACGCGTATATGAGTCGTTAATAAGTCGTGTTCCGTAGATATACGTACAAAATCATAAGCGAGAGAAAATACATGTTGATGCGCGATAACGTGAGCAAGAATACGCATCAAATAAGGAGTTCATATGTATAATCTAATATAATAATATATTACAATCATAAGCATAGGCATTATATCATATAGATCCTAGGGTATATATATATACATATAAACACATACATCAAGTTCAAACATTTAATAAAATGTAGTACGCTAGGTAATGCTTTCTAGTCTATTTTTAAATATTCGAATTTGTATGTTTGTTGTAAATTCGTTTTCATTAAGTGGCATGTCAGTTATCCTAGTGGTTAGAATAGATTAACCAGTTCCTATTCATCGAATAACTATGCAAAGATAGTATGCTCAAGTTTTAATACCTTAAATGAAATAAAGGTTCTAGGGTTTGCCTAACTTTCGGCTATTGGCAAAACAAGTCCCTCTATATTTTACCAAATGTACATTTTCCGGCTCTTAACAGCTTTAGTCCTTAGGGTTTCTAGTATTTTCGGGAGATGGTGAAAATAGTCCCTCTATTTAGCATTAGGTTTTATAACTTCCAATAAGTGGCGAACTAATCCTTAGGGCTTCTAATTGTTTCGGTTGATTACACCATTAGTCCTTAGAGTCATAAAATGACAATCTAACTTCCAAGAATTTACAAAGGTGGTCCTTATGGTATAATAAGTTACGAATGGCATTTATTAATCCCTACACTTTCAAATATTTATAATATTAGTCCTTGTATTTTCTGTTTTGTCAAGACAAGTTTCAAATGTCATGGTTTTAATCCACAAGTCTTATAAACTAACGTTCTTAGTCTAAAAGTTTTTATAGTTATATCCTCGGTATAAAAACTTTACTTAAGTGTAAAATCACTAAGTGAGCTTATTAAGTGCACCAAAAGAGCTAATGGGCTTCCCAGACCCTTATTGAGCTTACAAGATCCATTATCAATTCTTATGAGCTAAGGATTTATTAATGGGCCTAATTACAACTTTAGATCCATCAATGTTAGAGTTTTACTACATAGGTCCATAAGACAATAAATGGGCCTAATGGTCTTCCGAATGGGCCTAAGCATATTTTAGTTCATTAATAATTAAAGGTTTGCTAAGTGAGCTTACTAGGCATTAAATGGGCCTAATATGTTTAGTTAATGGTTCGGCTATAAGGTATTGGGCCTATATGGCCTATTCAAGTCTGGGTTACTGTTATTTGTGCTTAACTAGTCCATTAATAATACTTAACAATTTATCTAGGTGTGAAGTTTATGAAACCTTACAAGCTTATTGGTTCTTAAAGGTTAATTCAAGATCTCCAAAGAAAATTTTATAAAATCAAATTATAGATTTCCCCGAACATTTCATTAGATTTTTCAATATTTGTAAAATCTAATTAAGTTTACTAAAGATTTCCTAAGATTGAGTAAAATAGGTAGATCTATTTAGATTTTTAGAGACTTAAAATCTTCTTAGATTTTCTAACGGGTTCTAGAGATTCTGTTAGATTTCCAATGTTCCCAAAGTTTTTATCTAAATTTCCATTTAAATATTTCCATGTGTCTGTTATGTATTAGATTGTTCGTGGTTATAATGCATTGTTCGGCCATCATACTTCAGAAGCCATTCTATAAACGTTTGAGTGGCGAGGGAACTTTAAACCGTAAACCCAACCACTCAGTCAAAACGTAATATCGAGATGAAACATCTTTAGTATAAAGCTCCCTACTAACATTGCATGTTTATTTGTTTTGTTAAGTACTTGAGTATTTAATATTTCTATAATAAATATTAAATAGTTATATTACGTAAATACGTACAAGTTAGCATCTAATACAATCAACAATTACGAATGCATACAATAATGAATGCGCACTTAAATCATATAGTTATGCATGCTCTCTATGCTATATGCTCTCTAAGTATGTCCCAAAAAAATCCCCAAAAGATTTTTATAAAGTTATAGTCTAGTTTTAAATAAAAGAAAAATATTTTTTTTATTCTTATTTTATTTAAAATTTAATCTGGTTCGCTATAACTAAAGCTCTAATACCATTCTCTGTAACACCCCCATAAAGCGGGTATCACAGTGGTGGATCGATGAGGAAATAGCTTACAAAGCACAGATCATAATTATATGATTTTTAAAATACAGTTGATGTAAACATTGAATTTGGTACAATCATTTAAATCGTTGAATAACATTTGTTATGAATATCCCAGTAAAAGATAATCTCCCGTCATTTTTATGCTCCTAAATGATGCTCAATCTATGCTCAAATAATCTTGCTAAATAACCTGGGAAAAGCATGCTTAAAACAGTCAACATAAAGTTGGTGAATTTACAGATTTTAACAATTAATTAGTTTTGACATACAATAATCATAGAAGTAATATTACACAAAGCAATATTACTAAAATATAAATAACATTTGTTTATTATTAGAAACTGAAGCTTAACCCCATAGTCCTCAACAGATGAGGACGTAGTGTCTTACAAAAAGACACCCATTCCAGTTCCAACATGGTATACGTCTGTTGTCCCGGCCAAGGCACAGTAAGCATGACTCACCCAGACGCGGATGGTCAATCCCTAATAGATCTATTTATAACATTTGGGCGATTTACAACAATTTAACAGTTTCAATAGTAAGCAATCATAATCCAGTTTATACAATCCAGTTATGTCCAATATATGTTTGCATATTTTCTTTCCCAAAAAGGGAAAGTTTTATCAAAGTTTATAGGGAGCTGTAAACTCACCTGATACAATTGTCACAATAGTTAATAGAGAACGAACGTCAATCAAGAATACATGTCAACAATCGATACATGATCATACGAGAACTAAAGATAACGAGGCGCGTCTTAGGCTTGAGACAAGAAATAAATCGTACATATATGTAATAATTATGTTTTAATAAGTTCTTGGACATTGCATAAGTTTTATGATTCTTTATAAAACTTTTAGGTGAACACTTAGTCATTTTAAGTGAAAAATCCAAGTTAACACTTTTAGCCCATCTTAAGCCAATAGTGGTCCTCTACCCAAGTATTTGACTTAAGTCCATTTTAAATTCAGTATACTACTCTAAGTTGGTTATAAATCTCAGGTCCAATAATGGCCTAATAGCCATTTCAAGTGTAAGTTGAGCTTTTATGACCCAAGTCCACTTTGTATAGTTTTTGGGTTCTGAAACACATCACAACCACATACACTTAATATTTCACGTTGGTCGGGTCTCGGGTCATCTAGTCATCAGTATATAAATAAGTACAAAATACCCGACAAGTGGATCCTACCACGTTGGTTTATATAAGAATCATCACATTTTACGTTAATGAGTTATAATCCGTTTATTATAATTTTCCCGACATGTCCCGCTAATTTATTCATATCTCTTGAACCGTAAATCATCTAAGTGTGTTCTTATTACCAAAACCATTATTAACTCATGTACTACACTTATTATAAGTCTAATTACCCCAAATTTATACTTTTCATAGCTAATTAACCCATTTCCTAACTTAGAAGAGTTGGCTGTTTTTGGGCAGCCAAACTCGTTTTCACCATTTTGGTCGTCATTTCCAAACCGTAAGGAACTGGTAAATCATCCAATTGATTCTACTTATTCATGATTTTATCTACAACCTACTGTATACCTTTTTCAATGATTCTGAGTTTTTATATGAGAAAACAGTCCGTGAAGACAGTATGTTCAGATCTGACTAGTTTTAACTATTTTCGTCCCCATTTCCAAACCGTAAGGAATTGGTAAATCATCCAATTGATTCTAGTTCTTCATGATTTTATCTACAACTTTTAGTTTTACATATTCGTAGGTCAGTATACAAATTTTACAAGAAAACAGTTCATCAAAACAGTATGTTCAGATCTGACTAGTTTTTACTATTTTGGTCATATCTTACTATCTAAAATTCGTCACGAGACGAGCCACCCGGGGAATTAACCACAAAACAATTATCTATCTTAATATGTAAGTATTTTTTGTATCCCAAACCTACTGAGTTTGCCATGCAATCTGTTTTTGTTACGGTTCAAAAATTGTTATGAATCAAATCGTTACTAGAGCTTGTTTAGCTTGATTTTTAGTGTTCAAAATCTTATATACAATGTCCCAATACTCATTAATCCATTTCGTACACACACACACACACATATATATATATATATATATATATATATATATATATATATATATATATATATATATATATATATATATATATATATATATATATATATATATATATATATATATATATATATATATATATATATATATATATATATATATATATATATATATATATATATATATATATATATATATATATATATATATATATATATATATACTAGTTTCGTAACCCACCCAACGGGCGGGTATGTTTCATTAATTTTTTTAAAATAACATTGCTCGATTTGTTATATTAGTTGACAGGTAGATATATAAGGTTTAACTGTTTTTGTTTAAAAGAATCTTTCCTTACATCTATGCTTTCTCACTCGCTGAACTGATTATGTCCCATGTTAATCTTGCGATGTAGAGAAATACACTGTTGTGTGTTTGTTAGTATATATGTTTAAAAAATTGTTTGAAAATATGTTATATTCTTTTTAGTTTAACATATATTTGTTGTTTTTATTTTTCTAATAAAAATGATTTAAAATTTAGTTAGTGTTAGTCGATGTAACTCTGAATGAACGATTGATTTTAGCCACATATTAATCTTTGAGTGTACAAAATTATTAGATTGTTTTTTAAAATTTTGAGTTTGTAATTCACTTGTTTTATTGCAATTTGATTAATATTTCATTAGTTGTTTAGTATAAATTTATGTAAAATTTTAATTATAATATTATCTTGACTCGCTATTTTATACATTGTTTTCTAGTATAAAACAAAAAGAAAAGAGACAAAGAGAAAAAAATAGGAGAGTGGTGTAGAAGAGAGGAATGACAAAGGATTTTTTTATCTTGTATTAGATCAGTAAAACAATTGATTTTATTTCCTAATAAACATCAAGTATGTGATCGAAATTGCATTCATAAATATCATGTGGCCTTGTGGAACGCACTCAAACATATCTTTTCCGTGATACAATCATTATGATTTTCCCAGGAAAAAAAGTTCGTCGATAGTATACAAACTTGCCCTTCGGTAGAAAGATAACTTAATTCTCGTCACGACGTTATGTTTCATTTTACGTAACGATTAACGATTTGTGATATATTTAATTTTTGAAAAATAGATTTTTTTTGTTAGATAAAAAAATAAACTGTTGTGATTATTGAGTTTATGCATAAAAAAAGTGTATGTTAGAACTGTTAGGAGGCACGCTTTGTTTCTCTCTTGACTCCCATCTTATGCACCTCTCGAGCCAGGCGCTTTTTTATTTTCTAGAATCCGTCGTACTTTTCTGAAAGTACCCAATATCATGTTAATAGCTGCTTTATTTAATCATTTACGTAACTTGCATATCTAATAAACACGTTTGGTTTTCAATTATTAACTAAATGAAAGTATGATTGTATACAGAAAGATTTCCAAAAAAATAATTACTGATAATTGTCTTCTTCATTGAGAGGCAATCAAAAAATGTAACTATAATTGTATACATTAGTTGTATAGCTGGCGTTGAATAGAGAGCATTGGCACAACCAACCTGTATTTATGTGTACGTAATCAAATCTAAACCACATAATAATGTAAACGACGCTGATGAATAATGTTAAAGAAAGAATAAGGCAAACATAGATGAGATTTAGAAAGATTAAGGTTGATAGAGTATCTAACTTTAAGAGAACAGACATGTAGTAGCATAATTGAACCATATAGAGCAGAATGAAGGTTTTCCACACACAAATCAAGTGCACCACATGACTGGGAGACCAATGAATATGGCCAAATGAATTTGAATGTAATAACAAAACAATAATGATCAAAGTAAACAAATCATTATAAAAATAGGAAATCCATTTTGTATTATTTAGGATTATATTTTCACAAATTAACTGTCTAAAAATGAGTGGAAGGAAATAAACATTCCTGAAAATGCTGCGAGTAGCAGTCTCTATACTAAGTTGTAGTGTGCAATTTTTCCCAAAAGATATCTGTCAGAAAAAGGGACACACGATTTTTTTTATCTGAATCAACTTTAGATAAGTCACAACGCTCGAGAGCATATGTATTTCCATTATCACATGGAATATGAATGTTGCTGAGATAACGCTTACAATAATTGACACTAAAACCAACACTAAGATTAACACTAAAGGGATATTTATACAGGAAGTCATAAAATTAATTTTTATACTGATTATGAGGTGACTGATTAACAAAAGTAGACGCACATGTCTCGTCTGTTGACGATGCAAAATGCTGATGACCCAAACATGATATAGCATGCTGATTTAATCACTGATATAACACGGGGTCCACTCATTGTAACTAAAGTAAAGTGGCTTTTAGACCCGCTAGAGATAAAACATAACCCAAATCAATCTATTTTAGTGAATAAACTGAATACGATACCTTTACGAATACATAAACTTACCAAACCAAAAGCAAATTTGTAATGTTAGATAAACAAATTGCTACTACAAAAGTGACCAAGATCATAGTCGTGGATCAAAAACTTGAATACCTTACACTTGCAACATGTAATGTTATGGTAATAATATATATTGAGTTTAGTGTAATGATACAGATTAGTGTTACACCTTAGCTTGTGTTTATAGACTCTACACCAAAATGCTTATAAAGAAAACAACAACCTTTTGATTGTTGTGACATAATTTTAGGGTGCAATAAATACTGTATAAATCTGAGCAGTGGCAACGATAATATATTCATCTTGGTGATACTTGTAAAAGCTTTTCAACATTTAATGGCCACAAGCAGATGTCAAATTCACATACCATATCCAAACACCCCTTGATCACGATTAATTCAACTTGTTTTTAAAATATACATTGAGCAAATAGTTGTACTCACAGCAAGACACCTGAGTTCTTCGAAAACCAACCTGAATGAGGACGGGAAGAAAATCCATCCAAAATTTCTGCAAAAGCTCGCACTGAGATGCAAGTCGGCTTGTGGAATTCAACAGAGGCGTAGTGGTGCTCTTGTTGACCACATGACTTGACCTCTCGGAATTTGTAGAAGGCATGACACCAACTTCCTTAGAATCTTTATTTCCTGAGGGATCTACAGCGACAGATGGAGTAATGTTAGTTTTCTTCATTTTCCTTTTAATTAGAGCCAGAACTATCAAATATATTTACGCTCTTAGTATTACCCTCATTGAAAATAGATGCTTCAAACCCAACAAGCTCCTCAATGGTGGGTTTCTTGGAATAAAGCACACTGTTCCAAAAAATATATGTCGCACAAGGTTTGGAAAATACTAACTTGTTAGTAGTATAAGCATCCTGATAAGATACACATTAGGAGTCATAGAGGGCTCACGAGTTGAAGATCCATTAGAGCCATCATCAGCGTCAGAAGATGCACTTGACAACCTGGTCTTAACATCTTCATAGAAAAAGAAGCTACAATTATTGAAGCAAAAATAGGAATGAAGCCTTAGCAATAAAGAAAGCACAATAACTTTATTTTTTCTAACTAAAATAATAAATGTGTGTGCATCAGTAGATAAAAAGTTTTCAAATATAGTCAGCTGATTTGCATTAGTTAATGCCACACCCCACGATCAACAAATTGAGAAGTGAGTAACTTGTTATTTTGTGGAAGGCGGGTAAACAAATTTATGAAATTATTATCAAAGTAAAGTTATAACCAACTTTGAATTTTCTAATATAATTGTCGACAAACAAATCTTAGACAAAGAAGGCTTGAACGATCGCTCTCCAAATGTTTCAATGAATGAGCTGGAACCTGCACAATGAGCATACTATTAATAAATTTCTTGCATAAGTAAGATTATAGTGAGTTCAACGTACATCATAGACCTGCTATATTAAACTAATTAGTTGGCTATAACAAAAAACAATTTTTAGAGTTTTGAACAGAAGCCAAAGCTCTTAGAGAGATGATACTCTGTCAAAAAAAAGTTCTAAACCATTGGCTCTTACAGGCTTGCAGCAAATTAGAACAAATTAAATCTTAGATATCATTTGAAAAATTAAGGTAACTTTTTAGAGCGTTGATTGATTGGTTATCGTATGATTATCTATTTATTCAAATAATCAGTTGATTACGGGGATAACTTAAAAGTTCTTGTTGACCTCCACTTTAGACTATTAAAAACGTGTCATATATAGTTGTAGTTGTTAAATCACGAGGAAATAAATATAGATGAAATGTTATCTACTATGTCTTTTCTAGTACCGTCTATTATCCGATTTGTATTGTTCACTAGATTTCCTCTGTAGCCACCATACTTGGCTGCTTTAGCTGCAAAGCTCAGCGCATAAAGGCTGGTGGGACATCAGTTGAGGATCTGATGAGTGATGTAGCTAGTCCTGTTGTAGCTAATGATGTGGTAGATAAATTAGGTAGTCGTAGTTTGGTGGTGAACCACATGGGGACATGGGGTGGTGGCGTTGTATGGGGACGTGGTCAGTTTTTTTTGGAGACTTACGTTTGTCCTCGGCTCTTACGACACTATAACCTCACTAGAATTAGTTCAAGGATTTCGATGATCCCTCCCTCGTCTGGGTTTGTAGGACTTATAGTGTGAGGTCAGGAGTATTCTACACTATAATATCTCACTGAGCTGTAGGAAATGAGGTCTGGGTCTTGGCCATTATTGGTGAGTTCTAAATAGGGTGAATATAAAGCTTTGTATTACTTGTAGGTTGTTTCTTCTTAGCCAATGTTCTGTTTTGTGCCACCGTTCAGGTTCTTATGTATACACAAAGGCCCCTTAGAAGGCCTATCACTTGAAACTACAATAGCCTTTCGAGGTAGCTTACAAAATAAAAGGAAAACTATATCAAAATGATACTAATTTCGAAATAGTTGGTGAATTTTAATTGCATGAACACATCAGACCATGCCTGAGTATATAAAAACATACAAACTATCCAGGACACAATATATTTTCCATTAACTTATTGGCTAGCGCCTAGCAAAATATGAAACATTGGCTATTATGCGGATAAATCAAGAATAGTAACACATTTTTAAAAGCATAGCAGATAACAAACCTGGTTAACTTTTAGATATCCTCCCAACACTATGTCTACCAATGCAGGCATAGGCTTGGATACTGATGAAATCACCAGTATTTGCTTCTCTGTCTACCTGCAAGTTTTCTCGTAGGTGATCAGATCAAGCCTGGACCTTATGAATCAGAATAATACTATAGAATTAGTTAATACTGGTAATAGATGAAACCAGAATCTGAAGCTAGATTATCTAGACAGATCTTCACAGTTGGTAGTAAATCTTCATGACCAATATTGTCAATGACAACCTTGAAAATACCAATGAGTTTAATGCCATTTTACATCAAGTTAATTCTTTTGACTAAAAAACTAAACTTAATATAGTTTTATAAAATTGCATTTAACTTGCTATATATTCAAAAACTTGGTATGAATATACCAAATTTTAGTGATGTAGAGTAATTCAACCAACAATAGTAGGTCCAAAGACATAACACCGATGTGTTCCACCTTTTAATACCTACAACAATGCCTGCAAGCTTATCAGTTTATAGTTGGTTGTTAAAATGAGGAAAAACAATAATTAATTTTGCTTTCTATTCAATTGAGACTCGTACTTTTTATTTTCATGTCTAACCCAAACTCCTTCACGGAGATCGATTCGAATGAAACTCTACACCAAATAAGAGGGCGTTTAAGATTGCTTCTTTTGCTTATGTTACTATTTAACAATAAAGCTAATAAGAAGAAACATTCATTTATCAATTCATTTGTCTAAGAAAATTTAAAAATGAAGATCGTACGAACGAACCTCCCTTTGTTGTAACAGCTCGTCTCTGGCATAATGAAAATGTTCACAGACTTCGTACCGGTAATAATCTGGCTATGAAAAACTATAATGTAGAGTAAGAAAAGTTATAAATGCAATAGATTACATATCAGAATCAATAGAATCAGGTGAACATTGCTTACCTTCATAAGATCAAAAACCTTTCATAAAGAATCGCCGTTTTGTAGTAACTAAAAAACCATTATACACATAATCATAAGTTTGTACAGTCAAACACGTCAGGTTGATACCAAATATAAATTGTCAAAATAGTTCTTAATGTATTTTAAAATCTAAAATACACAATTTAGTAAGCCAATAAGTGACTTCTACTATACACAAGTGAGCACAAGATCTTCTATTAGACTATCTTGATCTTTCTGTTTGATATTCTTTTGGTCATTAACTTCCAATAGATGCTGTAAAAATGAAAAAACTTGGTCGAGGTGCTTATATTGAAATTGAAGTGATTGTTTATAGTCAAGAAAAGCTAGAGAACAGAAAAAAGAAATTTGAAGTTAGAGAAAGAGAACATGTGCTTACTACACGTACGCTTCACAAACGACCTTCTTATATCATTCAAAATTTGTAGCTATAGTTTCTATTGCTTCCTTGTTAAAGCATGTTCTGTTTGCCGTATAACAATACTATTTTGTTCTGAGTATTAACAATAACATACTTAGATCTGGTAACCTTGCATCTAATAATTTATGACTTGTGTTTCTAGACTGATTTACGTTGCTGCAAACTTAACCGGTGAAGGTGATAAGACAATTGAAAACTTGTTGCTCTTGGATATAACTCCCTTATCATTGGGTATACATACACTTGGGAGACCTAATGAGTGTTGTGATACCGCATAACACTTCCTTATCATTGGGTATACATACACTTGGGAGACCTAATGAGTGTTGTGATACCGCATAACACTAAAATACCTACAACTATGTCCAGGGGTTACCACACAAGCTCTGACAACCAATCTACCCTAAATATTGTTGTTTATCAAGGGGAAAGGGCCAGATCTACTGATAACCATTTCTTGGGGGAATTTTCAATTTCTGCTATACCACTTGCTCCCAAATGAGTATCTTCAATTATGGTATGGTTTCAAATAGATAGCAATGGTATCCTCACCGTCACTGTTGGAATAATATCCACTGGTAAGAGGGAGAAAGTCACAATTACCAATGCAAGCGAGATACTTGCATAACTAATTGTATGGTTCCACTTATTCCGTAAATATAAACGGTTACTAAGCAATCCAAAACGCTCCCTTAATTTTCTTTTCTTTTCAACGTCTTACCAGAGTTTTAAGAAATCTAAGTCTCCTACTCCTCGCCATAGCCTCCATGTCCTATTTTTATTGCAAAAAACTCACAACCAATGTTAAAAAAGAAATAAGAACTACTACTTGTAAAGTTTAAGATGCATACCCAATAGGTTTTTGTTGTAAGGCACATTGGTTCTTGATCGTTTCGTCACCTTTTCATAAGGTGCTTGATCCTACATAGATCACCCAATGAACCAAAGTAAATATCAATAAACATAAATATATACGATAATCAAATTCTGTATAGTTGCCACAAATTAAAAAGGGTGTATGGGATTGCTTCTAAACTTCTAATAATTTTAGGAGCCCGAAACCAGTTTTAAAACTTAAAACAAAGCAAATAACTGGTATTGGTTTGAACCACCAAAATTCAGTTTATAGTTGGAATCAAACATCGCAAAAAGTAGTAGTCTTTTTAATTTCTGGTTGAGCTTGTTAAATAAGATCAAAACCCTTGTGAAGGGAACGATGCCCCTTTGCTGAAATTGCAGCTGACTTCTTAAAACCTGCAATCACAAGAAAAATGTCGTATACATACGATTTAATCACATAAGCGAATGAAACATTAGATGAACAAAATGTATGAACCATAAGCATAGATGACTGTCAGAAGGATGTCTTGTAGACCCATAGCATCAAAACTAAATAAGAAAAAGGTTAACATGATCAGATAAAGGATATTTTTTCCTCATAAAGCTAATGATATGATCAGTACCAAAAGATAGAAATATATTCATACCTAACATATGTAATTTTAAGAGATGGTCGATTCAAAAAACACAAATAGCAGCAATATAGAGACAACATGTACCTGCTGAGGAGCTCTTTTTAACCAATAACGCCATAAATTATTGCTGCACAATTTTTGTTAGCCTTTTGGGTGACATAGTCGCTTCTTTAAAAGTCGCTTACCACATAATGTTACGTAGTCATCAATAAACTTGTAGCGTTCTTGGTACCAATTTGACCATTGTTTGTCCATCCATCTTGAAGCAAGTATTCTTACTTTTGTTTCCAATACTTGCACATACAGAATATGCAATCTCATAAATATAACATATATAACATATATTATTTATTTTTGTGTAACACATAAGTTTTTGTATTAAACCTTAATATTCAGACATTATATAATTACTATCACCCTATATTATGATAAATAGGGAATGATGATTAGGTTTTTGTAGATACGCCCTTCTGACCTCAAATTCTTTAAGTATGCCACCATGTATACAACTAATCCTGCAAAGAAAACCGATATTATTATGGGGTGAAAACCAAACTGCGTTTAAGAAGAAATGTTTGTTTAAACAAAAGCATAAATAAAATCGATACTCGTAAAACAAATAAGAGACGTCCCTTTATTAAAGAGAAAAGTGTTTTTATTTTCGGGCCAATAACCTGAATCCAATTCGGAAATTACATAGTACAAAGTACAAACATAACATGCAAGAAGTTTTGAGAATTAGTATACAATTCCTGCAAAAAACTACAAAGAAAAAAGATGACATAACTACATGTATCACTTTCTAACATGTGAATAAATACCTGAGATCATGATGATGATGGCGATTTAAGGTTTTTTTTTTTTTGAATCTGAGTGCTTTTGATTTAACGGAGATAGTGAATGTGGTTGATACGATTAATATTAGGGTTTAGAATGATAAAAAAACAGTCGAATGTTTTTTTGTGACAAACCAACCAGCCGATATATTTGTGATTATCTTTAAAATATATCTTCATATATATTTTTAATACAACTAAATTTTAATTCAAAAATAATATATTTTCCAAAATAAATTAAATATAACTATAGCCAATGAGATAATGCCACATAGGATATGAGGTGGCGCCATCTTATTATCCTATGTCAAACTTAGCCCCATATATATATTTTATATATATATATATATATATATATATATATATATATATATATATATATATATATATATATATATATATATATATATATATATATATATATATATATATATATATATATATATATATATATATATATATATATATATATATATATATATATATATATATATATATATTCGGAATATATATAAGATCAAGAAAATAAAAGGAATGATAAATAAGAACGAGATGTAGATCTTACGAGGCTTATCAAAGTCGTTGTACTAGTGAGTGAGCGAGCAACCATCCAAGATCTTGTCATCACTTGATGTGACCACCATGCATGGATAGATCCGGACTAGATCTACAAGTTTCACTTGATGTAACCATCATGCATGTATAGATCTGGGGTAGATCTACACGTTTTACTTGATGCATGTATAGATCCGGGGTAGATCTACACGTTTTACTTGGTGCATGTATAGATCTAGGGTAGATCTACACGTTTGACTTGATGCATGTATAGATCCGGGGTAGATCTACACGTTTTACTTGATGCATGTATAGATCCGGGGTAGATCTACACGTTTTACTTGGTGCATGTATAGATCCGGGGTAGATCTACACGTTTTACTTGATGCATGTATAGATCCGGGGTAGATCTACACGTTTTACTTGATGCATGTATAGATCCGCCATGGAAATAAAAGAAAATCTAGAAAGTGTAACGCATGTAGGAGATTTACATACCAATGTGTAGATATCGAGATTTCCAAGATGGGTATTTGATTTGTTTTTGAATATTCAAACAAGAAAATCAAAAATTTGATGATCTATGTGGGTTGGGGTTCACGGCTCAAAGAAGAAAAGAAAAGAGAGAGAGAATTTTTGGTGTGTGTGTGTGTTTTGTGTGAGAAAAATGAAGAGTATGAGGAGACATAGCCCTTATATAGGGTGGGAGGAAGTGTGACAAGTGTCACCTACTTAGACATTGTCCAATGAGAAGCAAGAAGGTGGGTGGACATGATGGACATGTGTCACCAACCTAGAGTTGGTCCAATGGGGAAGTGAGGTGTGTTGGTGGCTTGTCTAGTGGGCACAAAAGAGTTGTTGGGCTTCTTAAACCTCTTATTGGGCTTATTAAGCCCATTACTATCCAAGGTCTAAATAGTTGGGCTTATAAGGCCACAAATGGGCCTAAAGTGTATCTTGTATTATAACTTTCGTTATTACACGGTTCGGGTCACGTTCGAGGTTTATGAATTTTTGATTCATCTTACGAGGATTTCGTAATTGATTGCAGTGTTTTACCACACATTTAGGAAAAGGAGGTAAATAGGGAAAGTATTAAATACGACGGTTTAGGAAAACCGTGTACAAATGACCCTAATGAAATGAAAGTTCGTTTCCCAAGGAGGTATATGTGTGTGAATAATTCGTAATTGGTTTGAGATTAATATTTGAAAGAAGGGGATGAGAAAAGAGAATGACGAAGACGTGAAATTAATTACTACTACGACTAAACGTAAAACCGTAAAAATGGCTAAAATAAAAATTAATTCTAAAAATTCCCAAAAATTTACCAAAAATCAAAATAAATAAACTAAGAGTTTACCAATAATCAAAACTTTTTCAAACCTTTTAATTAAATAAATATTAATTTTTAAATGCTAATTAAAGCTCTAAAAAAATTAATTACCAAAAAGCCCAAATAAAGATTTTTCATTTGGTAAACCTCTAAAATGACCTAAAAAGATTAAAAACTGTTTTTATAAATTTTTAAACTAAGAAAAACTATTTAAAATGATTTAAAAACTATTAAAACTTAAAATAATTATAAAAATTAATCTAAAGATGAAAAATTAATCTAAGAGTTGAAAAAATCCTATTTTAATGTAATTAAGCTAAAAAATATATAAAAAGTGCAAAAATGTAAAATTTGAAAAATAATGATAAAATAATATTAAAATAATATTAAAAATCCAAAAATTGTAAAAAAATTCTAAAAACTTGCAAACTAGTTTATTTTAACCTAAATAATCAGAAAATGAAAGTGAAATTACCAAAATACCCCTAATGGCCCCCCAAATGGGCTAAAAGCAAAATCAGTCAACCTTAATGGGCTTTTGGGCCCAAAAAGTCAAACTAAGCCCAAATGACCTGAAAAAGCACTATCTGATTCAAAATTTAATTCTAAGCACAAAAGTCTGAAGGCCCAAAAGCTGAAACTGAGCTTATCACAGCTTAAATAACAAACAACTTATGCTTATTGAGCCAATAAGCCCATTAAGCAATAAGCCAATGCCATAAGCTCTGCTTAAACACACAACCTTCTTTTGAGATGCCTAAGAGATCTGTGAAAAGAAATTTTAAAAAAGCACACTCAATAAGCCAGAAATAAGCCAAGAAGATTTTCACTAAAAGACAAAATAGTCGACTTGGAGTTCTAGACCACCTCAGGACTTGATTCAACTTGAAAAAGACTCTAAACAACTTAATTAAGCCAAAACAATCAAGAAAGGTTCAATAAGCAAAGCCAAATAAGCTGGATAAGCCAATAAGCACTTATGAAAAAGTCAATTAAGTTGGTTTTCTAGTCAAACCCTAAAGTCAACCCATCAAATGCTCCAGTATGAACAAATGGGTCAAATAATGAGCACCTATTACAAAATAAAAGTTGTTGCTGGTTAAAATAAGCTAGAATAGCTTATTGATAAGCTGAACACAAAATTACACTAGCAGTGGCTAGCAGCAGGGGAAAGGAGTTCCCACTACTTTGACTATTTGACCTGTGATTTGTGAGAGATTTACTATGATTCAAGTGGAAACAAGGGCACCCTTGTGATCAGTGAATCACAAGGAGTCACAATCAAGCAAATAATCACACTTCCAATAAGCCAATAAGCACAGAAAAAGCCAACAATCCACAGATATTGCACAGACCTTGAAAATAAGCAGTTATGAACAAATAAGCAGTTTGAGCATGAATAAGCCAGCCAAATTGAACCAAATGCATACACAAGCTATAATAAAGTCCAATAAGCACAAATAAACTTGTTTCAAGCAATGGATCAAAGTAAAGAAGCAGATTCAAGCACCAAAAGTTACTGATTAGCAAAAGTGATTATCCAAAATCCTTTTGCTGATCTATTTGACCACCAATCCAATTTTAAGCCTTCAAATCTCTTTCCCTGATTAAGTTAAGCAAAATTTCACACTTGTTATCCCTAGTCTACCCTTAGATCTAGGTGTCCCCAAAATTTTAGCCAAAATACCCAAGTAAATCTGATTTTATAGCCCTTTGATTGATTTTGTTGTTCAAACCCACAAAACTTGCAGATAAATGTCACTTAGCACCAGGTAAACAGATACCAAACCAAAAGAACCAAGAACATCAACAAAGGAAGGGTCATATCCCTTTGAATCAGTTAACCCAAACACCCCTTTGGAATCTGATTTTGCAATCTTCCAAAGGATTGTTGTGTTTTAACCTATCAAACAAGATCCAATCCACCCTAACAACTTCTAAGCAACCTCAGAAACACAAATCAAGCCTCAAAACACAGATTCACAATAAAACATGCAAAATCACCAAAAATTCAATGAAAATTAAAAAAATGAAAAGGGAGAGGGATGCAAACCTCCAAGACTTACATCCAAGCCTGGGATTGTTTGAGCTGAGGTACTAGCAAAACAAGTACCAGCTTCCTTGTACCTGCTAAGAATAACAAACCACAATGATGAACAATAAACAATAAACTTATGATTTTTGACACACAAGTTTTATTGCTTAAAACCTTGCCTCAAAAACCTTCAAACATGAATATTGAACTCAGACTTTAGCTTATCAGATACCAAACTTTTATAAAACACAAAGGGAAATCACAAATTTTCAGAAAATCCAACTTTTATTTAATAAAAAGGAATTACAAAGATTTAAAGCTAAAATCTGGAACAAGGCTCTCTCACAAGTTGAGGAGTCCTTATATAGGCCACAAAGGCTGAGATTACAATGAGAAAACCCTAGCTATGAAGTCCCTAAAATGCCCTTGAATCTTCTAGACGCATTTGTTGTTTGAGCTGTCCAAATTCATCCTGACTGTTCATTTTAGCTTTGTAACCAAGCAAGGAGTGTGGGCTGTTGATTTTGACACCTGGCATTCCTTGGAGGCTAAGTTGGATCATGATTGGTTGGCGTGTGAATGGGTAGGGTCCTTTGGTGAGTGGGGATTGGGGTTTTGTGTGTGGGATGGGTTTCTGCATGTGTGAATCACACGTGTTACCCTTTGGTTTAAGTGAGATAGTAACTAGGGGTGAAAGGTGAACAGTAACACCTTTTGATCCGTTTTTGTAGGAGTGAAAAGTGTTTGGCGCATTTCTTTGTTTGAATGTTTCAAATGCCCATCTTTGGCCCTTGTGTTTTGGTGAAATGGATAAATCAAGTTTTGCAGCCACCAAAACGTATTCCCTTTGTATTTGAAGTTCTGATTTTCACACTTTTGCCCTAAAACTTTGGCAAAAGTGTTTTAAGGGTTGTTTTTGCCATTTTTCCATATTTGAGGGACTGATTTTGGACATTCTTGATCTTCAAAGGTCTTCATTGTATCTTTGACTTCATGAGGGACCATTATTGACAATTTAGAATAGTTGAGGGACTAAACTTGCCAATTCTTCAAAGTTGAAGGACCATTTTGTAATTTTGACAAACTTAAGGGACCAAACTTGTAATTATGAATATACAAGGGTTTTAAGTGTCATTTCTTCATAATTTGAGGATCAATCTTGTACATCTTCAAGTCTTCAAGGGTTAATCTTGGATAAATCATGAACTAGGGCCCGGTTCTTTGTACGGCTTCGTTTCTCGTGTCCGTTTTTCCTTGTTTCTTGTGATCTTTTGTCTTTTCCATGATATCCATACCTAGAACAGACAAGTAAACAAATACAAGCATATATATGGTATTTTATGACATTTTAATGCATTTAAAGCCCGAAAAGAACGATGAGATCATGTACAAATGCCATCTCATCACTCCCCCATACTAAGCCATTGTCGTGCCCTCACACAATGCTAGAATAAAGTATCTAAGCATCACCAAAATTCAATTTTATTAACCTTTATTGAAAAGTAAAAGACTTGCAACAAAACTACGAAGATGTGTAAAGACATAATGTATGATTTTCATCACGAATGTGACTTTTAGGGTCAATGAATAGAAACAAGTAAATGTCCCATAGAGTAAATTTCGTCATCCTTGATTTTCATACATTCCATGCTAAGTGCAAAAACGAGATCATTGTTGGTACAAGTCACAATGCTAACACTACTCATACGTCCAAATTGTGTAACACTTTTTCTCCCCACAATCCTAGTTATTATAAAAGGAATTGGGTTACTAGCATTTTTTAACTATTTGTCATGGATCACAAGTGATTCATATTGACTTATTTGAGTATTTATTAGTCTTAAAGCAAAGTAGCACGATTTAATCGATAGTTAGCCGAAGGACAAAAACTTTTAAAACGGCTTCTCGTGTATCTCCTTAAGTTCATATCTTGGCATAACTCGTTTCACGATTTGAGACCTTTCTCAGACCGATATTTGGCATGTACTTCATACTTCAAATCTTGGGAAGACGTTCTTGAAATTATGGTCTTCTCTTCATATATTGGAATTTCTTTACTTGACGTTTTTTAGAGATTCTTCATATTTGGACCACGACTTCATCATTTTTCTTCAATCTTTATTTTGGACTTTGATATACAACGATCCGCCTCCTTTTCGGACTTGGATATATTTATCCTCATACCTTGTAAGGGTCTTTTATGATAGACTTTCTCCATGATCTTTAGAGGAGTAATTGCTTTTCGTCGTGTGTCTCGATCCTTCATATTGATTTAGGAATAATGATACTTCACATCATCTTGGATCTTTAGCAAAAATAGAGCTCCTCGTGCCTTGTTAGGGCCTTTTTGGATCTTCACCAATCTTCGCGTCCTGCTTTAATAAGTTATGCCTTGGCTATGAACTCTATTCAACCCCGAGCAACTTTTAAATGATCTTGTGCTAGAAGCTAAGTAAACTTCCAAATCGTACGACCTTACTTATTGCAATTATTTTTATTCCTAATGCATTGATCTTATGGGAAGAAAAAGCCACAATTAAAAACATATGAGTTTTTGAAAGAACATTTTCATGTTCTACGTTTAGCATGATCACTTGTCTAACTCTATCACTTCTCGTTCTTCACTATATAAAGACCTCTAATTAAAGAGACTCGTGAATACTTAGCCATGCAAGTCAAAATTAAGCCAAATTTGGATTAGCTTTCATTAAGACTATATCAAATCAAAGTTTTGGGTTTTCAAGCAACCTATAGGATCTTGCACTTTCTTGGACTTTTTCAAGTTTAGAAATGCATTTTATAGTTCCCTTGATAAGTGACTTTCTAGGATCAATTATAGGAACTTGCGAAAAGTTCTTGTTCTTAACCCGAATGAGCTAAGACTTTCGCGTTTTAAAGTTCCCTATATAAAAGTCTAGCAAAACTTGAATTGAGAGGGTTAAGGAATGTAAAGGGCTCCAAATGCCCATCAATTCAAAAATTAGCTCTTATTCTACCCATCGGAAAATATACATTCGTGTCTTAAAAACACTTATTAAAACTAAGAAAAAATTTAAATTTTGGCCATTTTTAGCCTTATTAGCAACAAAACAAAACAAAACGCTGAAAGTTGGAAAACGTGAGGGCGTAGCAAAGCAAGTATCTATTCACCCCCCATACTAAAAGTAAACATTGTCCTCAATGTTTCGGGTCTAAAGGTGGAGCACCCCCATACTAGAGACGAAGAATCGAATGCTTAGGATCTAGCATGGAAAGGGTGATCAACAATATATCTAAAGCCGTTTATTAAGTATCCTAAAAGATAATTGTTAGAACAATAAAGGATATGTCAATGGATTCGTGAAAAACTTCTTCAAGCAAACGATGGAGGCTCACGTAAACGAACATGAGAGTCTTCAATCGTAGATGATGATGATCTAGATAACACAATCACAAACAACCACGAGACAACGAGTTGGAAGGGCACAAATCCCCTCTCATTATTTATTAGAAAGCATAAAAAGATAAGCATGGGATCTCCCCCATGAGGCACCTCGTTTTTGATTACCGAGTCATGAGCTCGACTCGATCCCCTCAATGCTAATTATCATTGGGGAAGGTGACTTGGTCGAGGTCAACCATTGAAGGAATTTCCCCACCAAAGTAGTGCTTAAGCCTATGTCCGTTCACCTTGAAGTTAGGACCATCATCTTGAGATAGCTCGATGGTCCCATAAGGAAATACTTGTGTAACGGTGAAAGGACCCGACCAACGAGATTTCAATTTCCCAGAAAATATCTTTAGTATAGAGTTAAAAAGTAACTCTTGATCACCAACGTTAAAAACTCGGTTTTTAATCTTTGCATCATGAAACTTTTTAGTCTTTTATTTAAAAATCAATGAATTTTCATAAGCATTGTCTCTTAGTTCATCCAATTCATTCAATTGTATTTTCCGGTGATCTCCCGCGGTCTTTAAGTCAAAGTTTGCATGCTTAAGGGCCCAATATGCCTTGTGCTCCAATTCAATGGGCAAATGACAATTCTTCCCATAGACTAACTTATAAGGACTACAACCGATAGGTATCTTATAAGCGGTCCTAAAGGCCCATAAAGCGTCATCGAGTTTGTCGGACCATGAAGCACGGTTTTCCCCAATCGACCTTTCTAAAATCCTCTTCAAAACTCAGTTCGAAACCTCGACTTGCCCACTCGTTTGCGGGTGATAAGCCGTAGAAAGACGAAGAGTAACTCCAAATTTCTTTAAGACCTTCTCGAATTGGTCATTACAAAAATGGGTTCCACGATCGCTTATAATAGCACGAGGGGTTCCGAACCGAGAGAATAGTTGCTTTAAAAACTTCACTACCACACGAGCATCATTAGTAGGTAAAGCCTTAGATTCCACCCACTTAGAAAGGTAGTCAACCGCGACGAGGATATACTTGTTACCATGAGACGATGGGAACGGCCCCATAAAGTCTATGCCCCAAATGTCGAAAATCTCACACACTTGAATTATGTTTTGCGGCATTTCATCACGTTGAGACGATTTTCCTTGACGTTGGCACGAATCACACGACTTCACAAGTGCGTGTGCATCACGATAGATAGAAGGCCAAAAGAAGCCGGCATAGAACACTTTCTTAGCCGTGAGATTAGCACCATGGTGACCACCCGTGGGTCCCTCGTGACAAGCTCTAAGGATGTTAGAAGCTTTGGCACCAAAAACACAACGTCGAACGAGTTGATCCGCACAAACCCGAAAGAGATAAGGGTCGTCCCAAAAATAGAACTTTACGTCACGAAAGAATTTTCGCTTTTGTTGTGTCGTCATACCCTTGATTATGAAATTGCCCACATGGTAATTTGTAATGTGGGCAAACCATGGGGTGGTGTCTTTAGAATTCACTACACCGAGAGTCTCGAGAGGAAATGTTTCGGTGATTTCCTTGTTCTCGAAAACATCTTTGTGAGGATCTTCTAGACGAGAGAGATGATCGGCCGCTAGATTCTCGGCTCCTTTTTTGTCAAGCACGGTGACATCAAAATCTTGGAGGAGGAGCATCCAACGAAGCAATCTCGGCTTAGCATCTTGCTTAGCTAAGAGATACTTGATAGCCGAATGGTCGGTATACACGATGCTTTTAGTTAAGACGAGATAAGGTCGGAATTTCTCAAAAGCATTGACCACGGCAAGGAATTCCTTTTCCGTTGTGGTGTACCTTAATTGAGCCTCGGTCATCGTCTTACTAGCATAATGGATAGGACGGAAATGCTTTTCATAACGTTGCCCTAAGACGGCCCCTATAGCATAATCACTTGCATCGCACATGATTTCAAAGGGTAATTCCCAATTAGGAGCAACAAGAATGGGAGCTTCGGTAAGTTTCCTTTTAAGAGTTTTGAAAGCTCTAACACAATCCTCATTGAAGTTAAAAGGAGCATCCTTCTCGAGAAGGTGTGTCATAGGTCGAGAGATTTTCGAAAAGTCTTTGATGAAACGACGATAAAAGCCCGCGTGGCCTAGGAAACTCCTAACTCCCTTAACGGTTTTGGGATGAGGTAACTTGGCGATGACGTCTACCTTAGCTTTATCGACCTCAATCCCCGCTTTCGAGACCTTATGTCCTAAGACGATTCCTTGTTTACACATAAAATGACATTTTTCCCAGTTAAGCACAAAATTGGTTTCTTCACAACGTTTTAACATTTGCTCGAGATTAAATAAACACGACGTGAACGAATTGCCAAACACCGAAAAGTCATCCATAAACACTTCCATTGACTTCTCGATCATATCGTGAAAAATGGCCATCATACATCGTTGAAACGTACCCGGTGCATTACAAAGTCCGAAAGGCATCCTACGATAAGCAAACGTTCCCTAAGGACACGTAAACGTAGTCTTCTCTTGATCACGAGGGTCGATAGGGATTTGAAAGTAACCGGAAAAACCATCTAAAAAGCAATAGAATTCATTTCTCGCTAGTCGCTCCAACATTTGATCCATGAAGGGCAAAGGAAAGTGGTCTTTACGAGTGGCGTCATTTAACTTTCGGTAGTCAATACACACCCTCCAACCGGTCACAACACGAGTGGGAATTAACTTGTTGTTTTCATTAGGCACAACGGTCATTCCTCCCTTTTTAGGGACACAATGGATTGGGCTCACCCATGAGCTATCGGAGATAGGATAAATCATTCCTGCGTCAAGGAGTTTCAAAACTTCCTTTTTGATGACATCGTGAATTTTAGGGTTTACCCTTCTTAGACTTTGAATTGCGGGTTTTTAGTCTTCCTCCATTAAAATCTTGTGAGTACAAAATTTTGGGTCAATACCCTTAATGTCGGAAATTTTCCACCCAATTGCCCCTTTATGAGCTTTAAGAACTTTCAAGAGCTCGGTTTTTTCATCATTAGCAAGACCTCTTGCAATAATAACCGGCAACTTGTCATCACCTTCCAAGAATGCATATTCAAGGTGAGATGGAAGATCTTTCAATTCAAGGATAGGTGGTTCCTCGATTGAAGATTTTTGCTCAACACTCATAACTTCCATCGGCGGAAGAAATGGTGGAATAGAAGTATCACTACAAATAAACACCTCATCTTCATTGTCGATTTCATTTGAAGTAAAATCGCCTCCTTGGAATGGAGTGAGATTTGGTGTAGAATTAGTAAGAATCGGATCCAAAATAGTGGGATTGCCACTTGACGAGCTATCGGAAAAACCTAACACTTCTTGTGAAAAATCATTGCAAACCACATCAACTAAGTCAATGTGATTGATGGTAGCGATTGCATAAACATGAGAAGGTTTTGATTTTTGAGTAGCGTTTATAACAAGTTCCTATTCGTTGAATCTCAAAGTGATAGTTCTTGCATGAACGTCGATAAGCGATCTCGAGGTGTCTAAAAATGGACGACCTAAAATTAGAGGAACTTGAGGATCCGCGGGGATGTCAACTACTATAAAATCAACGGGATAGTAGAACTTCCCCACTTTCGCGAAAACATCCTCGGCTACTCCACATGCTAAAATCTTAGAATGATCGGCCATCTCGATAGACATGTTCGAAGGAGTAAGAGCCGGAAACGAAAGCGATTTCCAAATGGAAAATGGTATCAAATTAATGCTCGCACCAAGATCGGCCAAGGCGAGGCATTCTTTCATATCTTGTATGTCACAAGGAATGAGAAACTTTCCAGGGTCACCAACCTTTTCTGGTATGCGGTTAAGATAAACCGAAGAACAATTAGCAAGCTTTAAAAGCTTTTCCTTATCGCTCATCATACTTTTAAAAGTGGAAACAAAACGAGGCATATATAACAATGCGTCGGCTAAACTCACATCAAAATTCACTTGTTGAAACATTTTTATAAAAAGCTCGATTTGTTGTTTGTTACGTTCTTGCAATTTCTCTTTGTTTCGTCTTGAAGGGTAAGGTAAGGGTGGTGTGGGTTGGACATTAGGCAACGGCCTTGGAAACTCGGGTTTCATGATTGGTATTGGTTCAACCGTAGGTGTGGTATGAGCGGTACTTCGTGGGCTTGTAATATGCTCCTTTTCGACCATCACCTCGGGTTCTTTCTCGATTTCCTTCTCCGTAGAAGTACTTTAACGAGAGATTGGTTCCTTGAAAGTTTTACCACTTCGTGTAGTAATAACCTTCATTTCTCCCTTCGGGTTTGCAATGGTATCACTAGGAATACCACCCGAGGAAGAGGGTTTACACATGATTGCTTCAAACATTTTTGCCATTCGGTCTTCAAATTTTGATTTCCTTAAATCCGCTTTTAACAATTCTTGCTTAATATCATGTTGTCCTTGTTCCATCTTTTGTTGATTTTGTTGAAGACGTTGAACATTTCCTTCCATTTTATTTGCATGAGTTTTAAGTTCATTAGGAAGTTCGTTTTTAAGCTCGTTATTCAACTCGGATCTTAAGCTAATCATCCTACGTTGCATGTTATCAAACTTAGCATCATTTGCTTTAGCATAATCCAAAAATTCTCCTTGAAGATTTTTAGTGTGAGCATTTTGAAAACCTTGTGTAGTGTTTTGAAAATCACGGTTTTGGTTTTGATTAGTAACTTGTCCATTCCCACTTTGATAATTCCCTTTGTTGTAGTTACGTGAATTGCCTTGATAATTACCACCTTGATTGTTGTTTCGATAGTTATTAGCATTTGATTTGGTGGAGCTTGATTTGGGCGGGAACCTTGGCCGTTTTGGTTGTAAGTTCCCGTTGCTACGTAAGCACTGGAAGTGTTACCACCGGCGGTAATGCACTCGGAAAGATCATGAGCTCCACCACAAGACAAACAACTCTTATCAACCGCTTTAACCGAAGCGGAATTCAAAGCCTCTTGTGCTTTCCAATGAGTCATAAGATTTGAAAACCTATCGAAAAACCAATTTTCCTCATTAGCTTCATCATGTAAGGCATTAATGCTACGAGACGATGATGACGATGACGAACCCATATTGGCAACACTCGGTGTGTTACGAGGGCTATAAACCTTAGATCTATTCTCGATAATCTTTAAAGCTTCATCGGTCGTTTTGCACAAAAAATTACCACCCGTGGCGGCATTCAAATAATATCGTTCATGATCATTAAGCCCACTATAAAAAGTATCAACTTGATGTAATTCCGAATAATCATGGTGTGGACATTCATGTAACATTTCCTTAAATCGTTCCCATGCCATTGAAAAACTTTCATTATTTCATTGTACAAATCTTGAAATCTCATTTTTCAAATGTGTTGTTTTAGATGGTGGAAAAAATTTGTTCACAAACTTAGAAACGAGATCACCCCATGTCAAAATTGAATTTGGCGGTTCTTTCTCAAGCCAAATTTTAGCGGGTCCATCTAACGAGTATGGAAACAACATCATTTTAATGGCGTCATGTGGAACATCCTTAAACTTGCTAGTTGCGGTGAGACGATCAAAATTCCTTATGTGATAGTGCGGGTTGTCTTTCTCATGACCTCTAAACTTATTAGCTTGCAACATCGACATTAAACCCGTCTTAATCTTGAAATTCTCCGCAAGGATAGCGGGAATCACAATGGCCTCTCCAAAACCCTCGGTGGGTGCTTGAAGCAACTCCATCATAGTACGATTAGCCATGACGACTTCTTGTTCTACAATAGGTTCAACAATTGGAGTTTGTTCTTCAATCAACGTCTCTTGATTTCCTTGATTTTGACGACGTTTACGAGCTCGTTTTGCTTGATTACGAGTTATCATAAACTTCACGAAGAATGGGAGGTGAGCAAGGAAGATTCTTTTTGGGAGTTTTGTGAATTTTCAATTTTTTTGTGTTTTTGATTGTTTTTAATTTTTTGTGTTTTTCACGAAAGTATTTATCTATTTTTGCCTTTTTCTTTTGTTTGAGATTCGAATACAATAATTAGGAGATCAAATCCCAATTAAGGTTGTGTTTTCACACTTTTGGAGATATTTTGTATTGATTGTGATACTTAATACAATACAGTAATAATAATTTCACAAGAAAAACAAAAAAACCGATAATACGTATTAGTAGATTTCTACTAATACAAATACTATTTATGGTTAATATTAAAAACAACAAGACAAATTAATCACGACACACCTCCCCGGTAGCGGCGCCAAAATGATTGCAGTGTTTTACCACACCTTTAGGAAAAGGAGGTAAATAGGGAAAGTATTAAATATTTAGGAAAACCGTGTACAAATGACCCTAATGAAATGAAAGTTTGTTTCACAAGGAGGTATATGTGTGTGAATAATTTGTAATTGGTTTGAGATTAATATTTGAAAGAAGGGGATGAGAAAAGAGAATGACGAAGACGTAAAATTAATTACTACTACGACTAAACGTAAAACCGTAAAAATGGCTAAAATAAAAATTAATTCTAAAAATTCCCAAAATTTTACCAAGAATCAAAATAAATGAACTAAGAGTGTACCAATGATCAAAACCTTTTCAAACCTTTTAATTAATTAAATATTAATTTTTAAATGCTAATTAAAGCCCTAAAAATTAAATTAATCATTAAAAAGCCCAAATAAAGATTTTTCAATTGGTAAACCTCTTGAATGACCTATAAAGATTAAAAACTATTTTTATAAATTTTTAAACTAAGAAAAACTATTTAAAAAGATTTAAAAACTATTAAAACTTAAAATAATTCTAAAAATTAATCTAAAGATGAAAAGATTAATCTAAGAGTTACAAAAATCCTATTTTAATGAATTTAAGCTAAGAAAAATATAAAAAGTGCAAAAATGTAAAATTTGAAAAATAATGATAAAATAATATTAAAATAATATTAAAAATCCAAAAATTGTAAAAAATTCTAAAAACTTGCAAACTAGTTTATTTTAACCTAAATAATCAGAAAATGAAAGTGAAATTACCAAAATACCCCTAATGGGCCCCCAAATGGGCTAAAAGCAAAATCAGTCAACCTTAATGGGCTTTTGGGCCCAAAAAGTCAAACTAAGCCCAAATGACCTGAAAAAGCCCTATCTGACCCAAAATTTAATTCTAAGCACAAAAGTCTGAAGGCCCAAAAGCTGAAAATGAGCTTATCACAGCTTAAATAACAAACAGCTTATGCTTATCGGGCCAATAAGCCCATTAAGCAATAAGCCAATGCCATAAGCTCTGCTTAAACACACAACCTTCTTTTGAGATGCCTAAGAGATCTTTGAAAAGAAATTTTAAAAAAGCAAACTCAATAAGCTAGAAATAAGCCAAGAAGATTTTCACTAAAAGACAAAATAATCGACTTGGAGTTCTAGACCACCTCAGGACTTGATTCAACTTGAAAAAGACTCTAAACAACTTAATTAAGCCAAAAAAATCAAGAAAAGTTCAATAAGCAAAGCCAAATAAGCTGGATAAGCCAATAAGCACTTATGAAAAAGTCAATTAAAAGTTGGTTTTCTAGTCAAACCCTAAAGTCAACCCATCAAATGCTCCAGTATGAACAAATGGGTCAAATAATGAGCACCTATTACAAAATCAAAGTTTTTGCTGGTTAAAATAAGCTAGAATAGCTTACTGATAAGCTGAACACAAAATTACACTAGCAGTGGCTGTTGGGAATAAATTATAGCCAGTCTACTTGAGCGCTGACAAGAGTAAAACAAGCGTTGAAAGGAGTAAAACAAATGCTGACAGATCAAGCGTTGACAAGACAAAGTCAAGCGTTGATACATTAAAGACAAGCACTGATGGGAAGATATACTCTACGCGTTTATTGTATTCTAGATTACTTCTAGTAAAGATAGCAACAACAATGTATTTTCTATATTTATCTTTACCTAGAATAGTTGATACGTAGATTATTGTACAAGGCTTCTTGTGTCTATAAAAGAAGACCTTTAGGTTAATGTTCGATATAAGTTTTCATACGTAAACTACTTTCATTGTAAGCAAGTTTGATATTGTTAATCAAAGTGAAAGTTTGTTTATATCTTGTGTGTTCTTGTTTAAGTGTTAATTCCGCATAACACTTAGATTGTCATATACATATACGAAGGTTTCTCTAAGTGTATTACTTGATCTAATCTCGTATACGTAAAGCTAAATCGATCTAAGTTTGGGATCAACAAGTGGTATCAGAGCTTGTTGAGGAACTTTTGATCTTAAAGAACACAAGAACCCTAAAAATCACCAAAACCCTAATTTTCTCAAAAACCCTAACAACATCATGTCAAATCAAGAACTAACCTCCTCCTCCTCACCTTTACCAAACATCAAGAATCCCATGCTTGATGCAACCAACTTTGAGTTATGGAAATTCAACTTTGAACAATACCTGGGGATCTATGACTACACACTCTGGGAGATTATTGAATATGGAAACACATTCGATAAGGCTCAAAAGATTGCTAATGCTACTGCTGGAAGAGCAGCTGTTGCTGGATGTTCTGAAGCAGATAAGAAAGAAAAGCCTGATGATGGTAGAGTTGTGGCTGCTGAAGACATAACAAAGAAAAGGGTTGACATGAAAACCCTAAATATTCTGAAACTCTCTTTGGGACAAGAGAACCAGCATAAATACAGAGGTTATGAATCTACTAAAGACCTTTGGGCAGCTCTTGAAGTTGCATATGGTGGCAATGAAGATACTAAGGAAGAGAAGAAGAAGCAACTCATGCATGATTATGCTGTCTTCAAGGCTCAACCTAATGAAAAGCTTAGTATTGTGAGAAGCAGATTGCTTGACATTACTAGCAAATTGTCCTTCATGGGGACACAACTTGGTGATGTTGACATTAATGCTACTTTTCTTAAAAGTCTTGGTGAGGCATGGAAGATTGAGGCAAGATCTATTCTTGCCAATAATACTTACAAAAGTTCCACGTTTAATGATATCTACAACAAACTGAGGCTGTTGGAAGATGAAACTCTTTTAGAGCATGGAAGCAAGTCTACCAACAGTAACATGGCCTTCTTTTCTCATAGTGAAGGTCAATTCAATCAGAAGGACTCCTACATGCATCTAGTTACTGGATCATCATGTGTCAGCGCTGGAACATGTCCTGTCAACGTCTCCTTTTCAGACGCTGACACATTCAAAAGTGACTCACCAAGAGTTAAACCTGCTGGTTTGGATCTGGATACTGTATGTGCTTATATAGCTTCTTTGCCTAATGGTTCAGTGATTACATATGAGGACCTTGAGCAGATAAGTGATGAGCACTTGGAAGAGATGGACATTAAGTGGAACATGGCTCTTGCTAGTATAAGAGCAAACAGGTGGAGCAGAAGGTTTAAGAAGAAGATGACCTTCAATGCAAAGGACACAGCTGGATTTGATAAATCCAAAGTTGAGTGCTACAACTGTCATTGTATAGGGCACTTCATGAGGGAATGCAGATCTCCTAGAAGATCTGATGCTGGTAAACCCTCAAGTCAAATTGTTAAAGCTCAAGATCCTAAAGCCATGGTTGCAGTTCAAGGAATTGATGGTATGGGATGGGATTGGAGCTATCTGGCTAAGGATGTGGAAGAGGATAAAGCTTTGGTTGCTGAAATTGAAGAAGAAGAGCATGTTGAATATGCTCTCATGGCACACTCCTCCTCTTCATCTGATAATGAGGTATACGATGATGCTTTTTGTAGTAAAGGTTGTAGGTTAAATACTGAGAGACTTAACAAAGAGGTGTTAAGATTATTAGATGATGTGAGTACTGAAAAATGCAAACTGTCTAATTACCAACTAGCTCTCACTCAAACTGAGAAGACAGTTTCTGAATACAAGAAAATTGAATTTGACTTAAAAGATAAAATAAATATCTTAAAACATGAGTTAAATGCTAGTATGGATATTAGAAACATCATGGAAAGGGTTAATGGTGAGTTACAGGCTAAGTTAGATGAGGCCATTAAGAATAAAGATAATGTTGGCCTTAAAATTCAAAGATTTGATAAGGCCACACAAACCCTAGGAGAATGTGTGAGTAAACAACGGGATCCTAAGGACATGACTGGGATTGGGATGAAAGACTACTCTGTGGTTCCACCACCAGCTGATGACTTCTATGGTGTCCAACAAAAGGACCTATCTTGGACTGGTTTGCCAGAACTCCAAGAGGAGGAATTCATTCCTCCACCAAGAGTTGTCACCCCAGTTGAAGAGTATCAACAAAAGTTGACTGACCTGAATGAATGGAAGAAAGCTAACCCTACCTTATTTGTTAAGGGTGGCTTGCTATGTGAAAGTCCTAATGAGTCAACTCCCATTAAAGTAACAACCCCAATCACTGTAAGGCTGTTGATCTTGGCTCAAACACTGTTAGAAAACCTAGCATTAAGTATGCAGAGATGTATAGGAATACTAGGTCACCTAAGAGCCAAGTTAGCAATGATGGAACAGGCTTCTTCTCTTCTAGACCTAGGGTTGTGTCTAGAAAAGCCTGTTACACTTGTGGTAGCTTTTCACATTTAGCATATAAGTGTGTCAACGCTCCCAAAGTCAGCGCTGACAGGAACAAATTCAGCACTGACAGGAACAAAGTCAACGTTGTTAGAAAGTCAAACGTTGTCAGACCCAAACCTTGTGTGCAGCAAAGTTCACAAGTTGTTAGACCTGCCCTATTCTTCATTAGAGGGTCTAACACTCATGGACAAAGACCATTTCAAAAGACAAACACTTAGTCTAATAGGCAATGGGTTTCTGTAGCAAACCCTAGGTTCAACGCTGACAAGGGTAAATTCAGCGTTGACAAGACTAATTCCAACGCTGACAGAAATGTGACCAGACCCAAATATTTGCAACCACAGGGTAAGGGATCTAAAGCTTCTTCAAGCTTGACATGGAGACCAAAGAAAGATCAAAACCCTAATGATAATGGGATTTCAATGACCTGCAACAGATTTAATTACATTTCAAAGGTCATTACAAAACCTATTGGGGTTAACTGGGTATTTCATCCAAAGAAGGATGAAAATGGGGTTGTTATGAGAACTAAGTCTGTTCTTGTTGAACAACCAGATGAATCCAAGTCTTCCAAGGCTTAGGTTCCCAAAGAAAACTAACTTGTTTTCTTTATGTGCAGGGCATTCAAAAACAGATCAATGATTATGGATATTGGGACAGTGGATGCTCAAGGCACATGACAGGGAAGGAAGATTATCTTACTAACTTCACTCCCATTAAGGATGGTGATAATGTTTACTTTGGAGGCGGATATGGTACTATCACAGGCAAAGGAACCCTTCTCACCAAGAACTTGCGTTTTGAGAACGTATTTCTGGTAAAAGAACTTGATTACAATCTTTTTAGTGTATCACAAGTTTGTGATAACAAAAATAAAGTTTTTTTTACTGATACTGAATGTTTGGTGTTAAGCAAGGATTATAAGATCCCTGATGAGAAATATATTGACTACAGAACACCTAGGCATAAAGACATATACAATGTGAATCTGAATGGGATTAGAATGAATAACAATATGTCTTGTTTTTATGCTAAAGCTTCAGTAGATGAGAGTAATTTATGGCACAGGAGACTAGGGCACATAAATTTTAAGAATATCAACAGGCTTGTGAGACTTAGCTTGGTTGATGGTTTGCCTGAAAAGGCCTTCCACAATGACCACTCTTGTGTTGCATGTCTTAAAGGCAAGCAGCACAAGGTCTCATTCAAGTCCAAACAGGTGCACTCTAGTACTAGACCTCTTCATTTTCTTCATATGGACCTCTTTGGTCCAACCAATATAGAAAGCTTGAATGGTAAGTCCTTTTGCTTTGTCATCACAGATGACTTTTCTAGGTTTACTTGGACCTTCTTTCTAGCTATGAAGAGTGACACAACTGACACTTTAATTGATTTTATCACTCAGATTGAGAAGAAAACTGGTAATGAAGTTAAAATACTTAGGAGTGATAATGGTGGTGAATTTAGGAATAAAAAGTCAGATGATTTTTGTGCCAGGAAAGGAATTACTATGCAATTTAGTGTTGCCAGAACCCCACAGCAAAATAGGGTTGCTGAGAGGAAAAATAGAACCCTAATTGAAGCAGCCAGAACCATGTTGGCTGATGCTCATTTTCCTATAGCCTTTTGGGCTGAGGCTGTTAATACAGCTTGCTATGTTCAAAATAGAGCATTGGTTAACAAAATTCAGAACAAAACACCTTATGAGTTACTTTGGGGAAGAAAACCTAATATTAGTTTTCTCAGACCTTTTGGTTGTCATGTAGTAGTTTTAGATACTAGTGATGCCTTAGGTAAATTTAGTGCAAAAGGTGATGAAGGCTACTTCATGGGGTATTCAGTGCAGAGCAAGGGATATAGGGTTTATCTTAAAGAGGAAAAACGTATTCTTGAAAGAGTACATGTTAGGTTTTTAGAGAATAAACCTAGTGATCCTGAAAGTGGTCCAAATTGGTTGTTTGACTTGGAACTTTTATCTAGAACTTTAAATTATATGCTTGTCACTAATCCAAACATTGTGAAGGTAACTTTAAATGTTGTGGAAGAACAAGTTGTTGATGTTTCAGGTACACAGGTTCATGAAAAGGTTGGATCACAAGCAGAAAAGTCATCTCCTATACAAGAATATGTTACAATCCCCATATGGACAGATGCTTTTGCTACTGCTGCTGCTGCTGGTAAAGATAATAACAGTCCCCAAGTACCACCAGATAACAACATGCATGGTCCTTCAGGCGCTGACAAAGGCAAATCTAGCACTGACAAGACCAATTCAGACGTTGATGGCTCAGACGTTGACAACAATAGTTCAAGCGTTGTTAGCTCACAAGCTGACAAACAAGGTTCAGGTGTTGACAACACTTCTGCACATCTTTTCTCTTCCACTTTTGAACAAGGTGAACCTTCCAATTTATATGAAGAGGTTCATCCCCATGTAGATGAAAGAGAGTCTGATGAAGAAGATATTGGCAACATGGAGAATGAGGTTGAGGACACCAGACTTTTTGAAGGAGGAGTTCTCACTTCTACTATGAAGAATCACCCAACTTCTCAAATCATTGGTGATATTATGACTCCTGTTAGGACTAGAAGATCTCATCAAGGTCTTGGTGGATTTATTGCCAATATTCACAAGAAGGTTGATACCCCTCTTGTGCAAGCATGTTTGTTTGCCTGTTTTCTGTCACAACAGGAACCCAAGAAAATATTTGATGCTCTCAAAGAACCAAGTTGAGTGGAAGCAATGCAGGATGAGCTTCACCAATTTGCAATTCAGGATGTTTGGGAGCTGGTTTATTGTTCCAGATATGTCAGACCTATAGGGACAAGATGGGTTCTAAGAAACAAGAGAGATGAAAGAGGTATTGTGGTCAGAAACAAGGCAAGATTAGTGGCTCAGGGATATACACAAGAGGAGGGGATAGACTATGAGGAGGTCTTTGCACCAGTTGCAAGGATTGAAGCTATTAGGATCTTCTTAGCCTATGCATCCTGCATGGGCTTCACTGTCTATCAAATGGATGTCAAGAGTGCCTTCCTCTATGGAACAATTGTTGAGGAGGTATATGTGATGCAGCCTCTTGGTTTTGAGGATCCAGAGAATCCAAACAAGGTGTATAGAGTCAAGAAGGCTATGTATGGACTTCATCAAGCCCCTAGAGCATGGTATGGTACTTTGTCTACTTATTTAGTGGACAATGGATTCAAGAGGGGCACCATAGATCAGACACTATTTACAAAGAATAAAGGCAAGGATGTGTTGCTTGTTCAGGTCTATGTTGATGACATCATTTTTGGGTCTACTGATCCAAAGATGAGTGAGGATTTCTCCAACCTGATGACAGATAAATTCAAGATGAGTGCTATGGGGGAGATGAACTTCTTTCTTGGTTTACAAGTTCAGCAGAAAGAAGATGGTATCTTCATCTCCCAAGATAAGTATGTGGCAGAGATCTTGAAGAAATTTGGCTTTTCTCCACATGAAAAGAGGGCTACTACTCCTATGGATAGAGAACACCCTTGGGGAAAGATTGGAGATGGGAAAGATGTTGATTTCAGGCACTATAGATCCATGATTGGATCATTGATGTACCTTACAGCCTCCAGACCTGACATCATGTTTGTTGTGTGTGCTTGTGCACGCCATCAAGTGACTCCTAAGGAATGTCACCTCTATGCTGTGAAGAGGATCTTTAGGTATCTAAGATGTTATCCTAGTCTTGGTTTGTGGTACCCAAAGGATTCACCATTGGAGCTGATTGCATATTCAGATAGTGACTATGGAGGTGATAAGTTTGATAGAAAATCCACAACTGGTGGATGTCAGTTTCTTGGGAGCAGGTTGATATCTTGGCAATGCAAGAAACAAACTGTGGTGGCTAATTCTACAACTGAAGCTGAGTATGTGGCTGCAGCTGCTTGTTGTGGATAAGTTTTGTGGATTCAGAACTAGCTGTTGGACTATGGGTATAATTTCATGCATACCAAGATATTTGTTGACAATAACAGCACTTTATGCATTATTAAGAATCCTGTACATCATTCTAAAACTAAACACATAGAAATTAGACATCATTTTATAAGAGATTGTTTTGAAAAAGGTTTAATACAACCAGATAGGGTTGACACAGAAGAGAATGTGTCAGATTTACTAACTAAACCTTTTGATGCTGGGAGGTTTCAATACTTGGTAACAAGTATTGGAATGATCAATCTCACATAATATGTGTTTTGGAGTCTTTTTGTAAAAGTATGTACAGGATAATGCATTGTTATTGGTCTTTTTGATGATTTAGATTTTCCACTATATTTTTCTAACACTGACAAAGGTTGCTTGAACGCTGATAAGTGTTTTTGTAATGTTGTCAGCAATATATTTGTCTAACGCTGACAAAGCTTCCCTCAACGCTGTCATGTGTTATCGGGGCGTTGTCAGCAACAATGTTAGTTTTGTGGTTTTCAATCTAAATGTGCAGGTGGTGTTAGCAGTATACCATTGGATACAGAGTTGCTTATGGATCATTGGAGAAGCATTTGGGCATGTTTTTGTTTATGGATGATGGTTGGAATTTTTAATTCCTATCTTGACATAAATTTTTTATGTTCATGCATATTTTTAGCAACTTATGTATCATAGTTTAAGGGGAGGTTTTAGGAACCTTTAGGACGTTTGGGTATCCTTATGATACTCTTATCACAATTCTAGATTGTGTCCACAGGTGAGTATGAGTTAGTTTTACTAAATCATGAGACACTGTAGCATGCAAAGTTGATATACTATGCATGTTGCCAAGACATTTTTGGCCTAGAGTTGGTTGTGGTCTGTTGGGAGACTTGGGAATGATTTTTTTATGGGATTTACCTGGGAGTAACAAGGAATTTTATAAGGTAACTTAGCTGTTAAGAGTTTTGGTTAGCAAGGGACACTAGAGGACTGTTATGTCTATCTTGCATAAGCAAGTGTGCATAACTGGACAGTGCTTGCCGCCCTATAATAATTATCAGCTTTTTGGTTATCTTCTCTAGGATAAATTACTTTGTTAAGGTCATTTTTCATTTTTAAACATTTTTATTTTTGGACGCTGACAAGTATTTTTCCAAGCGTTGTTGTGACCAATTTAGACGCTGACATGGCTATGGCAAACGTTGACAAGAATATAGTCGTTGGGCGTTGATAGGTTATTTTTTACCGTTGACACTCAATGGGACCTACCCAGTTGTTACTTTTTGACATATTTTTAGGCCGTAATTTTGGGAGCAGATAAACCTCATTTAATGCATGAGATAAAATTATTCTTTTTCAATATTTTCATGATTGCATTTTGAAAATACTTGCCTATTTTTGGGCCAATCACATGCATTTTCTTCTCCTATATATTTGGCTCCTATTTTTAAACAGGGTACCTCTTATTCTTGTCTAACACAATTTTCTCTTATCAACTTCATCTTCATCAATCATTTTAACAGCTTTCAACAATGGCACCAAAGTTTAAACCATCAGATTTGGAATTGGGGTTCAGAAGTCAACACAACATGATCGCGTATCTTGAAGCTGATGATGCTCTGTTTCCCCAATACACACAAATGGTGGCGTATTTGAACGCATCTCCTATTAGGTATGCTCTTTCTCATGCACCACTCATTCCTGTCACACATATTAAATAGTTTTGGAACACTGTCAGTTCCTCAACAGTTAATAGAGTGACTACATTATCTTCTATTGTTCATGGGAGAACTTAGCTGGTTACTGAAGCTTTGGTACGCCAAGCTTTGCATCTTGATGATGCTGATGGTATAACCACCCTTCCCATTAGTGAAATAGAACAAGGACTACGGGCTTTGGGTTATCCTTTTCCTGATGAAGGAACTTTAAATAAATATCATAAACAGGAGTTTTCCCCAGCCTGGAAGTACCTAATACATGTCCTCCTACAATGTTTGAGTCCCAAGTGAACTGTGCACAATGAGATCAATAGATCTATTGCAAGTGCTATTGTGTGTATTGCTACTGGGCAAAAATTTAATTATTCCAAAATGATTTTTGAGGGCATGTGTAAAAATAAAGGGAACAAAATGACTTTAGCTTATCCCAGATTTTTACAAATGGTTTTTGATGTCCAAGGATACTGCACAAGGGATCATGATGATTTTTATGAGATCCCTGTGCAAAAGAAAGCAATTTTTATGAAGATGAACTCACCCCCACATCGTGACCTTCCCCTAACCCCAGCTATGATTGCTGTTATTGAGGCAGCTCAACCTCAACTTGACCCCCAACCTCAAATTGACCAAATACCAGAACCATTACCTTCACCACAACATATGCAAATTGACCAAGAACCCTTCGACGCTGACACGTTCAATGTTGGCGTTGATGTGCCTATTTCAAACGTTGACACACAACCTTCACAGGCCCAAACACCCCTTAACCAACCCACATCCACCCAATCCACATCATCATCTCCACCAACACAATATAGGTTACAAAAACGCCAAAGGACTACTAGAGTGTTCTCCTCTAGTGGTCCTAGCCATGTAGTAGAGAGAACCACCACCACAAGTGTGGTTGGTGCTATGGATGAGGCTGGGACTATTGGTTCTGGCTTAGCAGCTGGCCAAGGCAGTCCCACCATAATTAAGACCTCATCCATGCCCAATGAATCTGACTTGGGAGGTCAAATACCCATTTTAGAAGAGGGCAGATTGGAACCAATGACTTTGATGGAATTGACGGCAGTCTGCATGAGCTTGCAAAAGCAAAATGCAGACTTGGTACAAGTTGTCAGCACACAAGGCCTTGAACTCAAGCAATTGAGGGAGAGGATTGTTATTTTGGAGACAGCTGAGTCCAGGAGAAGGCAGACAAGGGTCCTTGTATCTGAGGAGGATTCTTACAAAGGGGAGGAAGCTGCTACTGAGCCTGTTAATTTGAGTGATAAAGGCTCACATGAAGCTGCTACAAAACCTTTTGTTGAGAGTGGAAAAGATTCATTTGATGAAGAATCTTTGGGCGTAGCTGAAGCCCTTACTGGTTTGAAGAAACAAGCAGGTTTTGATATGTCTCTAGTTGCTCCTACCAACTTAAATTTGTCATTTACAGCCATGTTGGAGGAAATTGCAAGAGGCGCTGAGACAGGTACATTAGGCGTTGACAAGACAGATTTGAACGCTGACATGAGTATTTTGGGCGCTGACAAAGCAATAGTGAGCGTTGACAGACCTGCACATGAGGGTGATGTATTCCATTCATCATCCATCATCAAGGAGGTTTCTTCACAGGTATCACCATCTACCTTACCAACAATTGATCCATTAGATAAGGGTAAGGGTATTATGGTAGAAGAGGTTGTTCCAAAGAATGCAGCACAGATTGAGTTTGATAGAAAGTTGGCTGCACAAATTATGGAACAAGAAAAGAAAAAGGTGGGTGAATCACCTTTTGTTGTCACTTCAGAAGAGCAAGAAGGAAGTGATGGAGCTAGTTCAGACTCAAGCGTTATGATCATAGAACAACCAGAGAGACTTGAGTATGGTGATGAGCTGGCCAAGGAGAAATTGAGAGAGTTGAAATTGCAGGTTGATTTTGATATGCCAGAGGTGGTTCAAATGTATCATGCTTGGGAAGATAGGTGTATGGAGAATCCACACTTGACCATTTCAGATCAGATATGGGGTTTGGAGATTCTTCTCAGAGTACAAAAGGATTGCAAGGTCATTTTGAAACACAAAGCAAGCAATGTTCTCTCAAATTTAAGAAGGGATAGAAAGGAGTTGTACTTCATGCTGCTCAGATGTCATGGAACAGGGTGGACTTACAAGAAATTGGTTGGGTTGACATTTGATGAGTTAGAATGTAGAGCTTATCCCATTTGGGTTAGAGTGCAGGAAGCAAACACTCTAAGACTTCTTTCTGATGAAAGAAAAGAAGAACTTGTAGAGGAAATGGAGCTCAAGAAGGCAATGTTTGTTCCCAGACCAGTGAAAAGGGAGTTCCTCTTGAGTTTCCCAAAGATATGGATCCATTATATCCAAGTGAAGCTGTCATAAGAAAGAGCCTCAAGCTCTCACCATTAGAAGCTTCAGATTTGGTACAAGTGTTACCACTTGATTCCAGAAACCCAATTGTAAGCTATGAAGAAGATGGATGTGGGTTTTGGAAGATTGGCAGGTATGGAAAAGAGGTTCACACTTTTACCACCCTTATATCTTTGTTTGCAAGTTTTGACATAGAAGACTTGGTAGACCTATAGAGGTTATTAGAGGCCAAGTATGAGACTGAAGCACCAACTTCAGTAAATGGAATAAAACTGTGGTCCGCATTCAAGAGAATGTGTGGACCAAAAGATGAGGATCCTGCTATTTGGAAGGATCTTGAAGATGATCTCAGTGGTCTTCAATGGAGATTGTATTCAGCTGCTGGTGTTTATTATTTGAGTTCTACAAAGTTTGCTGAGTATCTACTTGTGGATGGTCAATATTTCATGTCCAAGGAAATCTTGGAGAAGATGAGGAACACTCAGCTGGAAATTGATTATTCAAGTGACGTGGCAAAAGACTTGATCAGATTTATTTATTACCAATATGAGAAGGTTTGTAAGATTCCTCCTAGTCCTTAATGTTTATTCAGAAACTTGATCACCAGAGTAGATATCAAGTTTAGGGGAGGATTGTTGGGAATAAATTATAGCTAGTCTACTTGAGCGCTGACAAGAGTAAAACAAGCGTTGACAGGAGTAAAACAAACGCTGACAGATCAAGCGTTGACAAGAAAAAGTCAAGCGTTGATACATTGAAGACAATCATTGATGGGAAGATATACTCTACGCGTTTATTGTATTCTAGATTACTTCTAGTAAAGATAGGAACAATAATGTATTTTCTATATTTATCTTTACCTAGAATAGTTGATACGTAGATTATTGTACAAGGCTTCTTGTGTCTATAAAAGAAGACCTTTAGGTTAATGTTCGATATAAGTTTTCATACGTAAACTACTTTCATTGTAAGCAAGTTTGATATCGTTAATCAAAGTGAAAGTTTATTTATATCTTGTGTGTTCTTGTTTAAGTGTTAATTCCTCATAACACTTAGATTGTCATATACATATACAAAGGTTTCTCTAAGTGTATTACTTGATCTAATCTCGTATACATAAAGCTAAATCGATCTAAGTTTGGGATCAACAGTGGCTAGCAGCAGGGGAAAGGAGTTCCCACTGTTTTGACTATTTGACCTGTGATTTGTGAGAGATTTACTATGATTCAAGTGGAAACAAGGGCACCCTTGTGATCAGTGAATCACAAGGAGTCACAATCAAGCAAATAATCACACTTCCAATAAGCCAATAAGCACAGATAAAGCCAACAGTCCACAGATATTGCACAGACCTTGAAAATAAGCAGTTATGAACAAATAAGCAGTTTAAGCATGAATAAGCCAGCCAAATTGAACCAAATGCATACACAAGCTATAATAAAGTCCAATAAGCACAAATAAACTCGTTTTAAGCAATGGATCAAAGTAAATAAGCAGATTCAAGCACCAAAAGTTACTGATTAGCAAAAGTGATTATCCAAAATCCTTTTGCTGATCTATTTGACCACCAATCCAATTTTAAGCCTTCAAATCTCTTTCCCTGATTAAGTTAACCAAAATTTCACACTTGTTATCCCTAGTCTACCCTTAGATCTAGGTGTCCCCAAAATTTTAGCCAAAATACCCAAGTAAATCTGATTTTATAGCCCTTTGATTGATTTGGTTGTTCAAACCCACAAAACTTGTAGATAAATGTCACTTAGCACCAGGTAAACAGATACCAAACCAAAAGAACCAAGAACATCAACAAAGGAAGGGTCAAATCCCTTTGAATTAGTTAACCCAAACACCCCTTTGGAATCTGATTTTGCAATCTTCCAAAGGATTGTTGTGTTTTAACCTATCAAACAAGATCCAATCCACCCTTACAACTTCTAAGCAACCTCAGAAACAAAAATCAAGCCTCAAAACACAGATCACAATAAAACATGCAAAATCACCAAAAATTCAATGAAAATCAGGAAAATGAAAAGGGAGAGGGATGCAAACCTCCAAGACTTACATCCAAGCCTTGGATTGTTTGAGCTGAGGTACTAGCAAAACAAGTACCAGCTTCCTTGTACCTGCTAAGAATAACAAACCACAATGATGAACAATAAACAATAAACTTCTTATTTTTGACACACAAGTTTTATTGCTTAAAACCTTGCCTCAAAAACCTTCAAACATGAATATGGAACTCAGACTTTAGCTTATCAGATACCAAACTTTTATAAAACACAAAGGGAAATCACAAATTTTCAGAAAATCCAACTTTTATTTAATAAAAAGGAATTACAAAGATTTAAAGCAAAAATCTGGAACAAGGCTCTCTCACAAGTTGAGGAGTCCTTATATAGGCCACAAAGGCTGAGATTACAATGAGAAAACCCTAGCTATGAAGTCCCTAAAATACCCTTGAATCTTCTAGACGCATTTGTTGTTTGAGCTGTCCAAACTCATCCTGGTTGTTCATTTTAGCTTTGTAACCAAGCAAGGAGTGTGGGCTGTTGATTTTGACACCTGGCATTCCTTGGAGGCTAAGTTGGATCATGATTGGTTGACGTGTGAATGGGTGGGGTCCTTTGGTGAGTGAGGATTGGGGTTTTGTGTGTGGGATGGGTTTCTGCATGTGTGAATCACACGTGTTACCCTTTGGTTTAAGTGAGATAGTAACTGGGGGTGAAAGGTGAACAGTAACACCTTTTGATCTGTTTTTGTAGGAGTGGGAAGTGTTTGGCGCATTTGTTTGTTTGAATGTTTCAAATGCCCATCTTTGGCCCTTGTGTTTTGGTGAAATGGATAAATCAAGTTTTTCAGCCACCAAAACGTATTCCCTTTGTATTTGAAGTTCTGATTTTCACACTTTTGCCCCAAAACTTTGGCAAAAGTGTTTCAAGGGTTGTTTTTGCCATTTTTCCATATTTGAGGGACTGATTTTGGACATTCTTGATCTTCAAAGGTCTACATTGTATCTTTTACTTCATGAGGGACCATTATTGACAATTTAGAATAGTTGCGGGACTAAACTTGCCAATTCTTCAAAGTTGAAGGACCATTTTGTAATTTTGAAAAACTTAAGGGACCAAACTTGTAATTATGAATATACAAGGGTTTTAAGTGTCATTTGTTCATAATTTGAGGATCAATCTTGTACATCTTCAAGTCTTCAAGGGTTAATCTTGGATAAATCATGAACTAGGGCACGGTTCTTTGTACGGCTTCGTTTCTCGTGTCCGTTTTTCCTTGTTTCTTGTGATCTTTTCTCTTTTTCACGATATCCATACCTAAAACACACAAGTAAACAAGTACAAGCATATATATGGTATTTTATGACATTTTAATGCATTTAAAGCCCGAAAAGAACGATGAGGTCATGTACAAATGTCATCTCATCAGTAATTGATCCAAAAATCATTTTTCCAATAAGATGGAGTATTTATATGACGTATAAATACGAAAAACATGTTCGTTTATTTAAACGACCAGTATTTGTCATTTATCTTTTGTATAATGTAAGTATCGTTTTAGTAGAAATACTTCTTATTTAATCATTCCGTAGATAAATGTAATATTAGACAATTTAATCAAATTGTTTATCAAGTATTTCTCGACAATAATTTATGTAGTTAAATTATTGAATTATCGGTACGCGGTTTGTATGGCTTTTGTCAAATTTTCAAATCCGATGATTTTTGTATGGTTCAAAAAGGGTTTTGAAACATACTTCATTATTATTTAATGAACGAAAAATATCGGGTTTTACACCATTCACATGCCGTCTTTGAGTTTCGTCCTCAAAACTCGATTACTATTACTAGGTTGAGAAATGATCTAGGATCATTGAGTAGATTTTTATTACATTATTCTCATGGTAAAATCATGGATTTTACAAAGTAGTCGCCCCAAGATCAATAATGTGGAAGTAGAAGAACACCCTAGGAATTTACCGCTTTTTAATCATAATCAGGATCCTAATTCATCTGAATGTAATGACTTTAAGCTTGTTATTCGAAATGAAAAATCTGAAGTTATTTATGATAAATGTAATAAATGTTTCTTTACTTTTAGTCATGATGCTTGTGGTTTGACTATGAATGGGTTGAATTATGGTGGTTACACTCGAATTGACAAGCTGTGAGTCAGTGAACAACAACGCACTCCTAAGGCTAAGGTGTATGTTCCAAAAAGTACGCATGTAGGGTCTACAGAAAGTCTGGCTAAGCCTAGTAGCCCTAGATTCACCGCTAAATGGTTGCCTACTGGTAGAAACTTTGACTGTAGTGGCAAAATTATCGACACTAGTAGATCTCATACTGGCAGTGAAACGTCGGTATGTGATACGGCTTCATTATCATCTAACCCTACAGGAACCTATTTCATCGGTTGCCAAAATATTTTCTTCTCTTATCATTGGCAGGCTGTTGAAATTTGTCTCTAGTGCGTGGACTCGGGCTGTTCCAAACATATGACTGGGAATCGAAGCCTTCTCAAGAACTTTGTATGGCGTTTCATGGGAACTGTTCGATTTGGAAATGATCATGTTGCGGCAATTCTTGGCTATGGTGATCTTCATTGGGAAAATATAATCATCACCAGAGTCTCTTTTGTTGATGGCTTGGGACATAATTTGTTCTCGGTTGGGCAATTTTGTGACTCGGACTTGGAGGTTGCTTTCAGAAGTCATACATGTTTTGTAAGAGATCTTGAAGGAATTGATTTGTTGAAAGATAATCGCACCACCAACCTTTACACCATTGATCTTTTTCAAATGTCTGCTGCTTCTCCAATTTGTCTCATGGCCTGGGCCACTTCAACAAGGTCATGGTTATGGCATCAAAGGTTATCTCATCTCAACTTCGATGCCATCACCCAACTTGTGAAAGATGATCTCGTTACCGGTCTTCCAAAGTTTAAATATACAAAAGACCATCTTTGTCCTTCCTGTGAGCAAGGTAAAAGTAAGAAGAAGCCTCACAAACCCAAACCTGTTCCCAACTCAACGAATAGGTAACATCTCCTACATATGGATTTATGTGGCCTAATGAGAATCAAAAGCATTAATGGAAAGCGGTATGTCCTAGTAATTGTGGATGATTATTCTCGTTACATATGGGTTCATTTTCTTACATCAAAAGATGAAGCCCCTGATGTAATTATTAACTTCTTGAAGAAAACATCAGTACTACTGCAATCCCCTGTCATTATTGTGAGAACGGATAACGGTACAGAATTCACCAATCAGAAATTGAAAGCTTATTTTGACGAAGTTGGGATTTCTCATCAAACTTCGGCTGTAAGAACTCCAGAGCATAATGGAGTTGTGGAACGGAGGAATCGTACGTTAGTTGAAGCTGCTCGAACGATGCTTCTCTCCTCCAGTGCACCGTTATTCCTTTGGGCCGACGCTATAGCAACTGCATGTTATACTCAAAACCGCTCCATTATTCACACCCGTTTCAACAAAACACCTTATGAAATCATTAATGGAAGAAAACCGGATATTTCATTTTTACATGTCTTCGGTGCATTATGTTATCCGAAGAATGATCGTGAAGATATCGGTAACTTAAACCTAAAGGTGATATTGGTTTTTTCATTGGTTATTCTTCAACTACTTGTGCTTACAGGGTTTATAATCGAAGGACAAGAAAGGTAATGGAGACTATGAATGTTACCTTTGATGAACTCTCGGGTATGGCCTCTCAACATAGGAGTTCACATCCCGAGCTTCAAGGTCAGACTTCTAGACACGTAAGTTCAGGACTCGCGCTTCAATTTGCACCGTCAGCAATCTCATCATTACAACCTTCGGAACGTGAGTTGGAAGTTTTATTTGGGCCAATTTATGATGAATATATGGAGGGTCCTTCGTCATTTGGTGTTCCTCAAAATGCCCCGGCTGCACCTGCTACGGTAGTTCAAGAACCTCCGACTGCATCTACACCAACGGCATCTACTTCTGCCCCATCTACGTCAACCTCAACCATATTGACTCCAAATATTCCAACCACTTCTCCGATTGCTGACGCAACTCAACAACATTCTCAGCAAAATCCTACTCATGTTCATCTTCAGAATGAAATAGTTGCTGAAAATGCAAACAATGCGATGCTCAACGAACACGAGTTTGTTAATCCATTTGCGGCTTCCACAAATTCTACTCAGCCTTCAACACCATATGTGGATCCGTCGAGCTCGCATCAAGTTTCTCATACACTTCCACATGAACACAAATGGACTAAGAATCATCCTTTGGTTCAAGTGATTGGCAATCTCTCACGACTAGTCTCAACACGAAATCAGCTGCGTATCGACGGTGATATGTGTATCTATGCACTATCAGTCAGATCAATGGAACCAGCAAGTGTGAAAGAAGCAATGACCGATGCATCATGGATTGAGTCTATGCAAGAAGAACTCAATCAGTTCATCCGGCTTGATGTATGGGAGTTAGTACCTCGACCGGACAATATCGACCCCTTACTCTGAAATGGTTATTCAAAAACAAGATGGATGAGGAGAAAGCGGTCATTAGGAACAAGACTCGGTTAGTTGTGAGAGGTTATAAACAAAAGGAGGGAGTTGACTTCGCAGAATCCTTTGCCCTGGTTGCTCGGATGGAAGCTATTAGGATTTTCTTGGCATACGCTGCACACAAATCATTCACAGTGTATCAAATGGACGTGAAGACGGCTTTCTTGCATGGGCCGTTAAAAGAAGATGTGTATGTATGTCAACCTGAAGGTTTCATCAATACCAAACATCCAAGCCATGTCTACAAGTTAAAAAAGGCAATTTATGGTTTGAAACAAACACCGAGGGCATGGTACGACGAATTATCATCATTTCTTCTACAAAATCACTTCAGCAAAGGAACCATTGATCCAACGTTGCTTATCAAGCACTATGGAAACGACATCTTGGTGGCTCAGGTCTATGTAGATGATATTATATTTGGTTCTACTAACCCAAAATATTCCATATTATTTGCCGAACTTATGAAAAGTTGATTCGAAATGTCCATGATGAGGGAAATGACGTTCTTTCTTGGTCTCCAAGTTCACCAATCCCCCCTTGGTATTTTCATAAATCAGTCCAAGTATGTGCTTGAGATTCTAATGAAATTTGGCATGGAAAACTGTGATCCTATTGGTACTCCAATGGACACTAAACACAAGCTTAATTTGGATAAGAAAGGGACATTTGTAGATGATACAAAATACCGAAGCATGATCGCGTCCCTTATGTACTTAACCTCAAGCAGACCGGACATTGTGCATGCTACTTGTTTATGTGCTCGGTACCAGGCGAAGCCAACCGAGAAGCACCTCAAGGAGGTTAAAAGGATCTTTCGTTATCTCCGGGGAACCATTAACATGGGTCTCTGGTATACGAAGGATTCTGGTTTTAATCTCATTGGTTTTTCAGATGCCGACCATGCAGGGTGTCATGATACATTCAAGAGCACTTCCGGTGGGGCACAATTCTTAAGCGAGAAGCTAGTGAGCTGGTCATCAAGGAAACAAGACTGTACGGCGTTGTCAACCGCGGAAGCAGAATATGTGTCTCTATCCGTGTGTAGTGCTCAAGTTCTTTGGATGAGAACACAACTCACGGATTATGGCTTTTACTTTAACAAAGTCCCTATTTATTGTGATTCACAATCAGCCATAGCCATATCCTGTAACCCGGTCCAACACTCCAAGACCAAGCACATAGCTGTCCGATTCCATTTCATAAAGGAGCATGTGGAAAAAGGAACGATCGAACTGTTCTTTGTCAAGACGGACTACCAACTAGCCAACATCTTCACCAAAGCTCTTTCTCAAGACAGATTTGAGTTCTTGGTTCCTCGACTTGGTATGCGTAGTTTCAATCCTGATGGACTTGAACGTCTTGCACATTCGTAGTAACCTTGTGTATATCTATCAGAAAATCAAAATACAAAAATATAAAACCTATAAAAACAAAATAAAAAATGAGAAAATCTTTCAAAAATATCAAAAATATTCTTCTCCGACATGTCTCTCAGCGTCGATAATATGGACGCACTTAGAAATGTCGCTAACGACACGGGTACGTACATAAAGTTTGAATGAGAGTTCAAATGGTTTCAAAACATGTCTTTTCTATTTTCTTCTCATAATGGCTTATAGTCACATGTCAGACTATAACCCGGTCACCAAAGAAAGGAAAGTCTTTGACTTATCCTCAACAACGAGAAATTAATTTTTCTCGGTCATGGGCTTATATCAAAATATTCAAAGTTTTAAGCTCATGAACACAAGGAAAATGTTCATTTATGTACATTATTCCTTAACAACGGGAAAATAAGTTTTCTCGGGTTTTTGAGCACAATTTTTCAATGTATTTCAAAACTGTGTGCTCATATACTCCCCTAATTTTAAATAGAATTTCTTTTCGAGGGGGAGTACAAACTTTCATGCAGCATTATTCTCTCCATGTTTCATCACTAGTTTCACAAAAGTTTTAGTGTCATGCAATTTTTGAGGGGGAGAATAGTGATTAAAATGTGTTATCTTGGATAAGATCTTTGATATAAGTGCTTTCTCTTCCTAATATGTGCAAAAACCTTTCCTTTTATGATGCACATATGTAGGGGGATCGTTTTTGGTGATTAAGAAAGTTTTTTCTGGTTACGATATCTATACCTTCGACACAATTATTCACGACGATATTGGTGTCAAAAGGTGGTTAGGTATTCGTCCTATGATCCATCCAGAACCAAAGGGATCTTCCCAGGGACAATCCATTAGAAAATATAAGTCCTTAGGAAATATGGAGTAGCTGAGTGTACGGGAATAATGCCGACAAATGACTTAAGCTAGCACTGGAACAATCACAACAAGGTGCTAGTTATGACGTCTTGGTAAGCATTGAAGGGGTTGAAGAATGAAAAAGAAATGTAAGGATAAAGGGTGTAAAGAAATAGCCCTCCATACAACTTAGGTAGAAACCGGGTCAATACATCTACTATCAGAATCACGTTGATGATTCCTGGTATTGAAGACAAAGCATCATGGACCCAGTGATGTAATGCACAACCCATCCCAGCCTACTCAAGCTTCTCTCAAAAGAATTTTGTTTTATTGTCACGGAGTTCAACTCATTTCTATCGACTTTCTCACTCTGAGATAGTAGATATTGAATAGGTGGCAGTCTGCTCCAGCCTCTGATCACCAAATAAATGTGCACTTATAGAGTCTAGAGCCAACGAGATTCATCAAAAATCTCATTAGGACACTTATTCCATAGATCAATTGTTGTTCATCATTAGAACACAAGCGATGATTTACAGGGTCATATGTATGATTCACAAGAATTAAACATATGTTAACTAGAAAGCAACAGTGGTTTGATTCTTAATTGATTCAAACTCGTTCCAGGTCTCGACGCAATATCTTTATGATCTTGCCAGAACATTCAGAGTAATACTTTTCAGTATTTACAGTGACGAATGGAAATCCTTCTAGTGTCATCATCAAACAGCACTGCGGTAGGTAACTTGTGCGATTATATATGAATCAAACTTGTGTCAACTGGAAAGCAACGATGGTTTGATTCTTAATTGATTTAAACTTGTTCTAGGAAATTGAATTGACGACTTAATCAGCAGAATGGAACTGCATGATTCACTCCTTACTATGAATTATCTTTCGATATATTCAAGTATTGAGAACGGCTACCACAACCGGAAACCCTGTCAAGGAAGTTCTTTGAACTTACCTAATCACATGTACAATATTCTTACTGTATAACGGGAAACTGGAGGAATGCAAACGGTGGCGTTGTAATTCAAGATCACATGCTCATATAAATGAAGAAAGATCAAGAACATCTGAAGACAAAGACTTCCGCTACTCTGATGATCAAGGGAGATTGTTTACAAGCTTTCATGTCAACACAAAACATGAGTATGTGGGTAAAGACACAAGAACACAAGCTGGCAAAGTTACAAGATCAAGTCAAGGCAAAGATCAAAGATCCAAGATCACAAGTCATGAAAGGAACTATGAAGAAACTGTCAAGACATCGAGCTTCAAAGTCTGCAACAACAAAGAAGTGAAGTCACATATTACATGACCACCCCTTAGGGGGAGATTGTTAGAAGTAATTAAAGTGATGGTAATATAATATATCGTTGCGAAGCTTGTGAAAAATGTCATTTAATGATGTCGAGAGTTTTTAGTTATTATTGCTTTTGTAATGGGATTTAGTCCCGAACACATAAATGAGGAAGGCCTCCTAAACATTTGGTACTTAGTATAAAAGGCCTTCTAAGCCTCATTTGTGTGCGTGTCTTCCATTTTTCATAGATTGTAGAGAGAGAAACGTATGTGTTTCTCTCACTAGGAATTCACAACCATCTTTGTTTTTCTCTTTTTCTTCATCTAATCTAATCTTTCTTTTTTGGTTTAATATTTATCTTCATTTCTATATCCTATATAGTCGTGTGAATCATTCCAACAAGAAAGTTACTCATTATGATACAACAAGTACTCGTACCACATAAAACATGAAATACACTAATCCGAACACATGAAACACTAATTAAACACATAATTAAACATGAAATAGTAAAACAAGTCAAGAACACTTAAAACAAGACAAGAACATGTAAAACAAGTAATAACTCGTCAAGTAAATTAATAATCAGTAATTACAAGTTGAACAAACAACTCATTCATGTCCCTTTTTATTATGTAGCTATTGTGAAGTCGGAGTGATCTTCCACTTTCGTTTTCATCCGCTTACTAGACATAAGGTACGGATATTCCGTCCTTCAATAAGGACATTCCTTTCCTACATTTAGGATTCCCCGTATGCAGCCATCTGTTTTCCCCAGTAGTTTATGTGTCTTAAACACTTTTAGTAATTACTATGATTAATATTTTAGATTGCTTAAGCTATATACAGGCATGTCAGTTTCACCTAGTTATGGAGGTACCATAACCATAACACTTGAAGCACCGGTGTTATGACTCTTCCGTGGTAAGAGTGATTGCTTGTGGCGTCCCTTTCAGTTATTGGTCATTTATATTATTATTATCATATGGGACGAATGGGTGCATCCTAGTACAAGTTTAGCAAGATTACATGGTAACTGTGATGTGTGCTTTACATCCGTTACATGGAGTTGATCCCTCCGCACGGACTATTATAATTAGTGGCAACCCCTCTAATTGCATGACGAGGTCACCCCTCTATGTATTCATGCACGTTGATACCTTCATGACCTATATGGGCTCTTGGGCATTTAAAATACATTTTTTATGAATCAAACATAAGTCTTTTCAGTATAAACATAAACATCAGACTTTTCAGTATTAATCCGTTAAAATAAGCAACTTTTAGGTTTTCCAGGACTTACACATTTTCTGCTACTTTTCATATCTTTTGCTTATGTTCATTATTCATTTACATGTCATATATCCGTTCACTGAGCGTATTGCTCAGCCGTATATTTTCTTCCATGACTCAAACGGCAGGTACCCAAGGACAGGCTTGAGCATTTGGATCACGTGCATAGCATGGAAGCTGCCTTAGACTTCTTCTCATTTTGCGTCATATACTTACGCTTGCTTGGACACTTGTTTTGTCCTTCCTATTCCATTTATTTTATTTATGTTTTGGGCTTATGTATGGGAACCGATGTGTGGTTCCAGGTTTCCCTTTTTGATCATTTATGTTTTAATACATTACCTTGCATGCTTTGATGACACGTCATAATTTTGCTGTGACGGTCCATTTACCAAATGGGGTGTTACATAACTAGTTAAAGGTTTAAGGTACAAAGGTTAATTAGTTTTAGGTGAATATAAATATATATATAATTAGGTTTAAAAATTCGTAAAAGTTAGAAATTTAGCAAAATAAATTAATTTATGATTTTACGATGAAAACGTTATTTTATGATTTATAAAACATTTTATACGTGCTAACGGTGATAAAACGTAAAAATGACGTAAAAATGACGTAAAATACAAAAATACGATAATACGCTGATAGGTGTGTAAACATTCATCCTTTTACCACTTAATTCTGGCTAAAACGAGACCAAAACATGTATTTAATATCATTTGTTTGGAATTATGCGTGGTTTTTGTGTTTATTGTGTTTTCAGAGCCAACCGGATGAATATTGAAGAAAACATGGGATTGCACGGGTTTTACTGAAGAAAAGAACTCAAGATAAAGTCTATTGTCCAAGAGATGCAAAAGATTTGAAGTCACTTGGCCTATTCGAAGATTTATCGAAGAAAGGGACCAAAGATTGAAGATCTACATAAGTCGAAGAAACTCAAGTCTATTAAACGAAGAAATTAAAAGACGAGTTGAATTTAATCGACGACAAATCCCGAATCAGAATCGAAATCGTCAACTTTTCTGAAAAGACGAGAAGACACGAAGAACGGGAGAAAGCCCACTCACCAACCAAGGGAAACACCTATAAATAGCCACCCCTCACACATTTAGCCAGTTAGTTTTTAGTTTTTAGTTTTTTCTTTCTTCCCTTTTCTCTCCCTTAGGTTCGCACCATCACCAACACCATTAAGGTGTTTGGTGATTTTGATCTTTGATTTTCAATCTTGTAATTTTTAATCTTTGTTTTGTTATTATTAAAACATCAATCATCAATACAAGTTCTTATTTAATCTTTTCATTTCATCTTATTCATCATAATCTTTATCTTCAAGTTCTTAAGTTTTCATTTTATTGAGTTTGATCTTATAAAGTTGTTGGGATTTGTGTTTTTTGTTAATGGGATTTGTAGTTTATTGGTTAGTAAATCATTTGTGTTAAGTTGTATTTAAGATTTGGTGAAAAACTTGGTGAATTTTGGATTAAAATTAGTTTTCCTTGTTCTTCGGGTGATATTACTGTATCTGTGTTCCCAGGTTCCGGATGAACACCAAATGTTCCGGATGAACACCTAAGTTCCGAATGAGTTTTGTTTCTGAAAAGTTCCGAATCAGTCACAAACTTCCGAACGAACCACAAAGTTCCGGATGAGTTACAATCTTCCGAATGAACAGTAAGTTCCGAGTGAATGTGTTTTTTATAAAAAGTTCCGAGTGAGTTTTTGTTTTAAAAAGTTCCGAATCAGTATAAAGTTCCGAACGAACTGGAAGTTCCGGATGAACCTAATCTTCCGAATGAACCAAAGTTCCGGATGAGTCAAAAGTTCCGAATGAGTCTAAAGTTCCGGATGAATCAAAAACTTCCGAATGAGCATTAACTTCCGCATGAACCAAAGTTCCGAATGAACCTAAATCTTCCGAATCAACCAAAGTTCCGGATGAATGTTTATTTTCTAGAGTTCTGAATGAATGTTTTCTCCAAAGTTCCGGGTGAATCTTCCGAATCAACTTCCGAGTGAAAGATCCGAGTAAAGTTCCGAATCAAAGTAAAACTTCCGAATCACTCTTCTTTTGATCATTATTAATTGTTACTGTTTCTGTTTCTTCATTTTTATTTCATACTTTACTTTCAATTTTACTTTTAATTTTAATTCAAGTTCAAGTTTTTATTAATTGTCATTAAGTTAATTATCTTTGATTTAAGTTTTCATTTTAATACATTTAAACCTTTTAGTAAACTAGATAACTAAACCACCCCCTTTTTTAGTAACCAAGAACAATCATTCCACTTAAAGCCGATATCAATTCGAGAGGACTGTGAGAGATTAATCTGAACCCCAACAAAATGCATGTATCAAATGGCGCCGCTGCCGGCTCTTCTCGTTAAGATCAAAAGTTTTTTGTGAGAACTTGTATTTTGGGATCCGTTCCCCGTGAACGTTACTTTTTCATTAAAAAAAAATTTTCAAAAAAGTCCAAAAAAAATAAAATTTTCAAAAATATAAAAAAATTAAAAAACATAAACACCAAAAATATTTTTGCTTTGTCTTTCTTTGTTCGTTCTTTTGCAGGTGTATGCGCACTCGTTCCACGTCTTATCAAGAGCCCGAGCCTCTCGATAACTTAGACATGGCCGGTGTACAAAACAACAATAACATACCACCTCCGAACAACAATAATAACAACAACAACCCGCCTTTCAACAACATGAACAATAACCACAACCATGAGCCCCTTCCGGATAATCGCCCGATGATTGAACTGCTGCAAGCTCATGTAGATGGCAACACGGATCCAATTATCATACCTCCAATTGCCGCCAACAACTTTGAGCTCAAATCAGGCTTTATCCAGATGGTCTCCGCTCAACCATTCTTGGGACGTACCATTGATGATCCACACGACCATATCAAGAGATTCTTGCAATTAACCAACACGGTCAAATTCAATGGTGTTCCACAAGAGGTTATCAGGTTACAACTTTTTCCCTTTTCTTTAGAGGGACAAGCCCGGCATTGGCTTGCTAAGGAACCGCCACAGAGTATTCTCTCGTGGACGGATTTGGAAACAAAGTTCATCAATTACTTTTTCCCACCCTCTCGTACTACCGCTTTGCGGAATGAAATCATAAATTTTGAACAAAAGTACGATGAGTCATTCAGTGAATCTTGGGATCGTTTTAAAGATCTTTTAAGAAAATACCCACAACATGATTTTACCAAAGTACATCAAATAAATACTTTTTACAATGGTTTAAGCATGAGTGACCAAGATTCACTGAACAGTGCCTCGGGGGGTAATCTATTGGCTAAGACTTCCAATGCTGCTTGGGACATCATTGAGAATAAATCTCGTGTGCAAACCAAGAGTGTTCGGACCAATGTCGCTAGTGCTAGCACTAATGACAGCGACAAGCGACTTGACAAAATCACCACGCTTCTTGAATCGCTTGTTACCCACACCGTCAGCAACAACAACAGCAGCAACGCTAAAAACGCTCAAATCAATGCTGTCAGCCAACCTTGTGAGATATGCGGTGGTCCTCACTCTTACACCACTTGTACCGCCACCCAAGATTACCCTGCTGAGAATGTGAATGCGGCATATGGCACCTATCCTCAACCTGCTTATCAAGCTAGACCTCAAGGTGACCGTAATTTGCTTAGCTACCGCTCCAACAATTATCTTTCACCACCTGGTTTTCCTCCTACCAACCCAAACCAACAACAAAACCTCAACCGCCCTCCTCAACAACAACAACAACCTCGACAACCATACATCCCTCCTCACAAGCAGCAACAACCACCTCAACGTAACAACCAAGTTTACCAATAACCTGCTTATCAACCACCCACATACAATGCTCCTCCCAACCAAACCACCACTGCATTACACCAAGAGGTTGCAACCTACATGAGGACCAATGATGTGATCGTGGAAAATCTTCAACAGGAAGTGCGAAATTTGAAAGCAGACTTGGTCAAACAAGGGAACGATCTGAGAGCCGACATGAGAAATACGTTGGATAGCCAAACTAATGATCTGAGGAACATGATGGTTGGTTTCTTCCAAGGTAATCAACCCTCTTCTTCGGGTACTCTTCCGAGTAACACCGTTGCGAATCCAAGAGGGGAGATGAAAGCAATCACCACTCGAAGTGGCAAAGGTACCACGGAACCCGAGCTTCCTATACCTCCACCGGTGGTTGTGACTAAGGAGAACGAGTCACCTGCTCCTATTCCTCATCCTTCTCCTTCCCAAATTTCTCCACCTCTTCCTTCTACCCCTCCTCCACCCATGGTTGTGAGTGATCCTATTCCCCTAAAGCCTTCTTCTTCATCCAATATACCTTATCCTTCAAGGTTGAGGAAAGAGAAGCAAAAGAGCAAGGATGATATTCAAGTTTCAAACTTTCTCAAAATGTTTAAACAATTGAATTTTAACATCTCCTTTGCCGAGGCTCTCGCTCACATGCCCAAGTATGCGAAAATGTTTAAAGATCTTCTGAGCGACAAGGAAAAGCTCCTCGATATTGCCAACACCCAACTTAATGAGAATTGCTCTGCAGTGCTCTTAAGGAAATTGCCAACCAAGCTTGGTGATCCGGGTCGTTTCTTAATTCCTTGCAATTTCCCGGGAGTAGAGAATTGCATGGCCCTAGCCGATCTAGGTGCCAGTATTAATCTCAAGCCTCTAAGCGTTTGGAAGCAATTATCTCTCCCAGAGCTAGTCCCCACCAAAATGACTTTGGAATTAGCTAACCGTACGGTTGCTTATCCAGTGGGGATAGCCGAAGACGTCATTGTAGGAGTCGACAAATTCACCTTTCCTGCTGATTTCGTTGTCGTCGACTACGAGATGGACCCTCGTGTACCACTAATTGTTGGTCGTCCATTCTTGAGGACCGGTCGCACTCTCATTGATGTTGAAGCCGGTGAGCTTATCATGAGAGTGGGTGACGATAAAGTAGTCTTCAACATGGGAAAGTTGTCTAAACAGCCTTATTCATATGAGAGTGTTAATTGCATTGACGTTCTTGATGAGGCTTGTGAAGAACACTTTAATGATGCTTGCAAAAGTATTCCTACCTCTCTTCCCAATGTTGAGGCCGTGTCCTCTATTGATTCATCATTGTCTCTATTTGGAGATAGTGATTTATTTTGGAACAATCTTGAAGATACCATGGGAGATGTGAATTTAGCTACTAATGATTCTCCCACCGATGGGGATGAAGACATGAATTTCTTTGACAATCTTCTCACCGAAGACAATCCTTCTCCTCCATCTCCCACAGTCATTGCTATCGATACTCAGACTTTGCATACGCCTCCTGTCGAAAATCCTCCGGATTTAGAACTTAAGGAGTTGCCGCCTCATCTCGAGTACGTGTTTCTAGAAGAAGAGAAGAAGTCGCCAGTCATCATTGCTAAGGACCTAAAGGAAGACGAAAAAGCCCGACTTATCACCGTGTTGAAAGATCATAAGAAGGCTATTGCTTGGAAGATTTCAGATATTCGTGGAATTGATCCTCACTTCTGCACACACAAAATTCTCATGGAGGACGACTTTAAGCCCACAATTCAAAGCCAACGAAGGGTGAATCCAAAAATCCATGAAGTCATCAAAACAGAGGTTATCAAACTTCTTGATGTGGGTATGATTTACCCTATTTCGGATTCACCATGGGTTAGTCCAATCCATTGTGTGCCCAAGAAGGGCGGAATAACCGTTGTTCCTAATGAACACAACGAGTTGATTTCCACTCGTCTCGTTACTGGGTGGAGAGTTTGTATAGACTACCGCAAACTCAATGATGCCACGAGAAAGGATCATTTCCCTCTACCTTTTATGGACCAAATGCTTGAACGTTTAGCGGGTAATGAATATTACTGCTTTCTTGATGGTTTCTCGGGTTATTTTCAAATACCCATCGATCCCCAAGATCAAGAGAAGACAACATTCACTTGTCCCTATGGCACTTTTGCTTACAAAAGAGTGCCTTTTGGCTTATGTAATGCGCCCGGGACTTTCCAAAGGTGCATGTTAGCTATCTTCCATGACATGGTTGAACAAATCATGGAAGTCTTCATGGATGATTTCTCGGTCTTTTGGGATTCCTTCTCTTCTTGCCTTGCTAATTTGGAACGTATGCTCAAGCGGTGCGAAGACACTCGCCTAGTTCTGAATTGGGAAAAATGCCATTTTATGGTAAAAGAAGGCATCGTGCTGGGACACAAGATTTCCAAAGCCGGTCTTGAAGTAGACCGTGCTAAAGTCGATGTTATCGCCAAGTTGCCTCCACCTTCAACCGTGAAAGGTGTGAGAAGTTTTCTGGGTCATGCGGGCTTCTACCGTCGATTCATCAAAGATTTTTCTCAAATCGCTCGCCCGATGACCCACCTCTTGGAAAAAGATACTCCTTTTATCTTCTCCAAAGAGTGCCTTGACGCCTTCAACTCGCTTAAGGATAAGCTTACTAAGGCACCCGTCTTGGTTACCCCTAATTGGGAGCTGCCCTTTGAGTTGATGTGCGATGCTAGTGATTTTGCTATTGGAGCGGTTCTGGGACAAAGAGTGAATAAACACTTCCAACCAATCCATTACGCTAGCAAGACAATGACGGGGGCACAATTGCATTATACGACAACCGAAAAAGAGCTTTTAGCTGTTGTCTATGCCTTTGAAAAATTTCGCCCCTATCTTGTCCTTTCCACAACAATTGTGTATACCGATCATTCCGTGCTGAAGTACTTGTTGACAAAGCAAGATTCCAAACCAAGACTTCTTCGCTGGGTTTTGCTGCTCCAGGAATTTAAAATCGAAATTCGCGATAAAAAGGAGCAGAAAACCTAGCCGCGGATCATCTCAGCAGACTTGAGGATCCTTACCAAGGGGCTCATCCGAACAAAGAAATCAATGACTCTTTTCCCTTGGAGACCTTAATGTCTATAAATTCGAATTCTAATGAAACCCCGTGGTTTGCAGACTTTGCAAACTACTTGGCGGGTGGAATTCTCAAGGAAGGGTTGACGTCTCAACAAAAGAAAAAAAATTTCACCGACATTAAGACTTACTTTTGGGACGACCCTTACCTATTCAAACAATGTGCCGACCTGATTATCCGCCGATGTGTTGACGGACCGGCAGCGTCAGAAATCCTTGATGCTTGCCACAAAGGACCCACCGGTGGTCACTTTGGTCCCAACTACACCGCCAAAAAAGTGTTTGATTCGGGATTTTATTGGCCCTCCATATATCGTGACGCTCACGATATGGTTAAACGATTTGATGTTTGCCAAAAACAAGGCACGATCACACATAAAGACGAGATGCCTCAGAATTTCATTCAAGAGTGTGAAATCTTTGATGTTTGGGGTATCGACTTTATGGGGCCATTCCCTTCCTCTAAAGGAAACAAATACATCCTTGTAGCCGTTGACTACGTCTCCAAATGGGTTGAAGCCAAAGCTTTACCCACTAATGACGCAAGGGTGGTTTGTAACTTTTTGAAAGCTCTTTTCGCTAGATTCGGTGTGCCTCGTGCCATTATTAGTGATCGTGGGACTCATTTTTGCAACGATCAATTTGCAAGAGTCATGGCTAAGTATGGTGTCAATCACCGTCTTTCCACCGCTTATCATCCCCAGACCAATGGGCAGGCCGAGATATCCAACCGTGGATTGAAGCGAATTTTGGAGCGTACTGTGGGAGAGCATCGCGCCGCGTGGGCCGATAAGTTAGATGATGCTCTGTGGGCTTTCCGTACTGCTTACAAGACCCCGATCGGTTGTACACCTTATCGTCTTGTGTACGGGAAAGCATGCCACCTTCCCATCGAGCTGGAGCATAAGGCGCACTGGGCCTTGAAGTGGGCTAACTTCGACATCAACAAAGCCGGTGATCATCGCAAGATTCAACTCAACGAGCTCAACGAATTGAGGAATGAAGCTTATGAGAACTCGCTGATCTACAAAGAGAAGACGAAGATCCTTCATGACGCAAAAATCAAGAACCGAGAGTTCCACGTTGGTGATCAAGTCTTACTTTTTAACACTCGGTTGAAGATCTTCTCTGGCAAGTTGAAGAGCCGCTGGTCTGGTCCATTCACCGTCGCCAAAGTCTTTCCATATGGGACCATTGAGCTTTCTCGGCCAAATGGGCCCAATTTCAAGGTGAATGGCCAGCGTCTGAAGTTGTACTTTGGTGAGGACACCTCTCAGGAGGTGATTCCATCCCTCACCACGTTCCCCATGAACTGAATTTGGGTCGAGTCAGGCTCGTGACTCGGTTAACAAAAACAAGCGCTCCTCGGGAGGCAACCCGAGTATCTATCCCTTTAACCCCCTAAGTGTAGGGGAGGACCTATTTTGGTCGTTTGTGTTTGTGTGGTGATGTGATTAAAGGGATTAGTGCACTCTTGGAAACTCTGAAGAACCGTGCTCCCGTGTTATCCGAAATCCGGTTCTATCTCTCAACTATCGTGATTCAATTTTCTTCATACTCACATTTGAAATTGATCACTTTAGTCGTCTCTTCCTTAACTCGAGTTAACCAACGTGCACAATGTCATAAGTGTAGGGGAGACTTTTCCCACATGATTAAACATTGAGGAAAATGTTTATCTTAAGTGTAGGGGGGACTTCTATCGAAGTTTTAAGTGGACTTTTCCATGAAAATGCCTTCATTTAACCGGAAAATCCTATTTTTCAACATTTTTCAGATTTTTTATTAAGTTTGGCCATTTAGTCGTAATTTTTAAATTTTTATCGTTGCTTTCATATGTATATATCCTGCAATAAAGTCAAAAATATTAATAAAGTGGTGTAGCTAGTTTAGAAGTCTTTGACATATTAGGCCCGTTGCGTTTATTTTGGTTTATTAGGCTAAGTGTCCACGAGTCTCATTACTTGAGATTTTAAATTGTGGAGGACGAGAAATGATAGAGTCAATTATAAGTCGGTATTCTTGCACAAGCTCACTTGGTGTAATTATTTGCCTACTCTCCCATCACTTGCTAATAATTTATCTGCAATAAGTAAGGTCGTACGATTTGAAAGGTTACTTAGCTTCTAGCCCAAGATCGTTTAAAAGTTGCTCGGTAATGATAAGAGTTCATAGCCAAGGCATAACGTATGAAGCGGGGCGCGAAGATTGGCGAGTCCGAAAAGGCCCTAACAAGGCATGAGGATTCAATTTTATTGTTGAAGATCCAAAATGATGTGAAAAGCATTATTCCCAAAATCAATATGAAGGATCAAGACTCACGACGAAAAGCAATCAACTCCCGTAAAGATCATGGAGAAGTCTATCCGAAAAGACCCTAACAAGGTATGAGGATAAATAGATCCAAGTCCGAAAAGGAGGCGGATCGTTGTATCTCAAAATCCCAAATAGAGATTGAAGAAATAATCATGAAGTCGTGGTCAACAAAGTTGGAGTACCCCTCAAAAGTCTCCAAGTGAAGAAACTCTATGAACGATGAGAAGACCATTATCTCAAGCACGTCTCTCAAGATATGAAGTATGAAGTACATGCCAAATATCGGCCCGAGAAAGGTCTCAAATCGTGAATCGAGTTATGCCAAGATATGAACTTTTTGATATCCCGAGAAGCAGTTTTAAGAGATTTTGTCCTTTAGCTAACTATTGATCAAATCGTCCTACTTTGCTTTCAGCCTAAATAAACTATCGAAATAAGTCCAAAAATGCATCTTCATGATCATTCTAAGACAAAAATAAAATATAAGAGATACACCTAGGAATAAGGGAGTTTAAGCATTTAATTAAGCCATGTGTGTAAGTGTTTGAATTGCTAACTTATAATAACAATGATCTCGTTTTTAAGCTTAGTATGGGGAACGTGAAACTTGAGGGTGATAAATCTTCGCAGCACCAAAGCCCTAATGTAAGTCATCGATTTCTTTGCAAGTTATTTCCATGTAGCTATTTTCAAGTGAAAATGGTTTTCTATCCTTTTGTTACCTTTAAAGTTTAATTTCTTTTAAGTACTTTAATTTTTGTTTAGTTGTATTTAAATAAGGCCAAGGTTGATTAATTATGAGAAAAGTGTAAAATTGCTTTATCACTAAGCATTGCATGAGGGCATGGCAATGGTTAAGTGTAGGGGATTTGATAGGTGTGTAAACACCCATCCTTTTACCACTTAATTCTGGCTAAAACGAGACCAAAACACGTATTTAATATCATTTGTTTGGAATTATGCGTGGTTTTTGTGTTTATTGTGTTTTCAGAGCCAACCGGATGAATATTGAAGAAAACATGGGATTGCACGGGTTTTACTGAAGAAAAGAACTCAGGATAAAGTCTATTGTCCAAGAGATGCAAAAGATTTGAAGTCACTGGGCCTATTCGAAGATTTATCGAAGAAAAGGACCAAAGATGGAAGATCTACATAAGTCGAAGAAACTCAAGTCTATTAAACGAAGAAATTAAAAGACGAGTTGAATTTAATCGACGACAAATCCCGAATCAGAATCTAAATCGTCAACTTTTCTGAAAAGACGAGAAGACACGAAGAACGGGAGAAAGCCCACTCACCAACCAAGGGAAACACCTATAAATAGCCACCCCTCACACATTTAGCCAGTTAGTTTTTAGTTTTTAGTTTTTTCTTTCTTCCCTTTTCTCTCCCTTAGGTTCGCACCATCACCAACACCATTAAGGTGTTTGCTGATTTTGATCTTTGATTTTCAATCTTGTAATTTTTAATCTTTGTTTTGTTATTATTAAAACATCAATCATCAATACAAGTTCTTATTTAATCTTTTCATTTCATCTTATTCATCATAATCTTTATCTTCAAGTTCTTAAGTTTTCATTTTATTGAGTTTGATCTTATAAAGTTGTTGGGATTTGTGTTTTTTGTTAATGGGATTTTTAGTTTATTGGTTAGTAAATCATTTGTGTTAAGTTGTATTTAAGATTTGGTGAAAAACTTGGTGAATTTTGGATTAAAATTAGTTTTCCTTGTTCTTCGGGTGATATTACTGTATCTGTGTTCCCAGGTTCCGGATGAAAACCAAATGTTCCGGATGAACACCTAAGTTCCGAATGAGTTTTGTTTCTGAAAAGTTCCGAATCAGTCACAAACTTCCGAACGAACCACAAAGTTCCGGATGAGTTACAATCTTCCGAATGAACAGTAAGTTCCGAATGAATGTGTTTTTTATAAAAAGTTCCGAGTGAGTTTTTGTTTTAAAAAGTTCCGAATCAGTATAAAGTTCCGAACGAACTGGAAGTTCCGGATGAACCTAATCTTTCGAATGAACCAAAGTTCCGGATGAGTCAAAAGTTCCGAATGAGTCTAAAGTTCCGGATGAATCAAAAACTTCCGAATGAGCATTAACTTCCGCATGAACCAAAGTTCCGAATGAACCTAAATCTTCCGAATCAACCAAAGTTCCGGATGAATGTTTATTTTCCAGAGTTCCGAATGAATGTTTTCTCCAAAGTTCCGGGTGAATCTTCCGAATCAACTTCCGAGTGAAAGATCCGAGTAAAGTTCCGAATCAAAGTAAAACTTCCGAATCACTCTTCTTTTGATCATTATTAATTGTTACTGTTTCTGTTTCTTCATTTTTATTTCATACTTTACTTTCAATTTTACTTTTAATTTTAATTCAAGTTCAAGTTTTTATTAATTGTCATTAAGTTAATTATCTTTGATTTAAGTTTTCATTTTAATACATTTAAACCTTTTAGTAAACTAGATAACTAAACCACCCCCTTTTTTAGTAACCAAGAACAATCATTCCACTTAAAGCCGAGATCAATTCGAGAGGACTGTGAGAGATTAATCTGAACCCCAACAAAATGCATGTATCATACGCTATGAAAAATAATTATTCACTGTAAATACGATTTATTGCTATAAATAGCAAAAATACAATATTACATACACGGAAACGTACACAGAAGCTAATAAACACATAGTTCATATAAAGAACGATCACGCAGGTAAAACTAAACATTTAAGCACACAAATCATAGTTAACAAGTAATCTCACGATTATCGTAAATTCATTGACGTCACAACAATTAGATCAGATTCACAGGAAATTCTCATAATAATGACTGAGCATAGTGCCAAGTCATTACGCGTCCTCGGAAGTTTTTCAAAAAACGCGAGACAAGTTCCCGGTTCAAACACAGTTCAAGCACATAGTTGAATAAATAAAAAGTCAAATTGGTAAAATAATCATTTAACGAGAGGTACAAATATAAGTTTGATATTATAAACTATATGCTTAGCAGTTTTAAGTGTAAAACTTAATTCCCAACAAATATATTTACAAACGCCAAAATAGATAACTCCCAATCTATTTTTTACAATCGCCTCACCTATATCATTATCTCCCATAAACCCTGTCTTTCATCATAAAACAACACATCTCTCCCTATGTGATATACCTAAAAACAATTCATTTATATCTTTTCTTTTTAGGTCTATTTTTCTATATATTTCCATCTTTGTAGATTTCACTTTGGATTTTCTATCGCTTTTCCATATACTTAAAACTCGACCCAAGCATCTATTTTTTATGCTTTGATGTTGTTCTTTATGGAGATTTAGATCCCGGTCGAGGACATTGTTTTTGAAATTTCGCTTATTTATGGGTATAGATTTTGCTATAAAGTGTATTTTGGTTCATCGGAAAATTATTAAAAATTATTTTTTGTCACTAATTTGGAGTTATTTTATTTGAGTATATTTCGTTTTCTACAATACACTATCTATAAAAAAAACCAACCTAACACAAGCTACACAACCTATACAACTCTTGTTGATTTAGAATTGTATATGTTGCTACTACTATTTAACCGATCCGTCTGTCCCCAATAATTAATTATCCCTGACCGCGTCCTATGAGAATCATTGAATCAATAACAATAAATCCTGTTTGAAGAGGCTTATATACATAACGTCGAGAATAGTTCTAATCCCTCATTATTCACATCTTTTTTGGAATTCTTTTTTTTTGTAAATCCTTAGATAAGGATTAAGAAAATATTGGATCTCTCTCTGCACAAACAAATTATTGATAAACTCTAAAATAGCATTTTCTTATAACTCTATTAGTCATACATTTTAGGTCTCTCAATGATTTTGTGCCCATATGTTTAGGCATAATATTAGTCATACATTTTAGGTCTCCCAATCACTTCTTTTTTTATAATTTTTCTATTATTAAATTATATAAAATAAGCTATAAGCAAATAAAGTAAAAAAACAAGACCCGGCTATAGCAGGAGCTCAAACAAAGGTGTTTGGATGGATTAAACAGTATTACTTTTCTCATCATTTTAAACTCTTTTATATAATAAAAAAAAATAGATTATGTGAGAATTTTAATTATGAAAAGTCGAGGTTGCAAAAAAAACAATTGGACCAACCAACTAACTTGATTTTGACACATAAACAAAATCGAGCGATATGATTGGTCAAAACTAAATTCAAGTTAGTCAAAATTAAAAAATTTGGTGGAAGAATTTGATGAAAACACACAAAAATATATGTGTCAAATTTGTCAAAATAAAAACTTAAAAGAGGAGGAGATGATTAATTAAAAATTTAGTGATTGAATTTTAAATAAATTAGATTAACTTAAGTGTAAACTTATAATTTTCCATATTTTTTAGTATTTTTAAAAAATTAACAAAATACATTCTTAAACTTTATACCCTCTATACTTTATATTTTAAAAATACAACACTTATGTAATATAAAAATCAACAGGTCACATGATTATTAATATTCAAATAAAAACAAACATTATTGTCTATTTCTATTTTGAATAAAGTCAATTAATGCAATCTATGTAAATTATTATTAAAATAAATATAAATATCAAAATAAATGCAGGTGCTCAGAAATCGGTATGAGATGAAAATAAACAGACCGGATTCTACATATTACAACAACATTTTTTCCAGGTCATTATGTGTTACTAAACACACAATGTCTAAAAAAGATAGCTAACATTTTAGTTAAACAATGTCAAATAGTTTATGCAACAAATATTTATACAAAATATCAATTAATATTATCACATAATGAAAGATCATGTAAAACTCGTGGTTTCATGAGTATCATAATTATTTAAGTATTAAAAATTTAATATTATTTTATAGAATAAACTTAAACATTACAAAATCATGAATTTATAAATCGTGTACGTGTAAATTTGATGTAAATGGTTTGCTTATTTATAAATCATGAATTTATATTCATGAGTCCAGTTATTTTGGATACTTGTATTCTTTGGATACAAGGGGACCAATCCCCACCTTCCATCTACCAAAAATCAATAGTCCAGATTAATCTTTACTTTTTAATTAAAAAAAGCGGAGGGGTATTTTCGTCATTTTATAGCCCACCCACTCCCACCTCCAAAATACAACCTACCCCGTCCCTTTCTCAGATCGTAACAAACACACACACAAAAAACACACACATAAGCTTAATCCATCATCCCAATCCAAAACACATACTAAAAACACATACAAATAAAAAAAGATCAATAAATCACGTTAACAAAGTAAAAAAAAAGATGTCGATGCTATTGAAGAAAAAATCACCAGGTTATATCATCATCGTATATATCTTTTTTAGCTTATTTGATGTAAATAAGCTTATTTTGATGTGATTATGGATGTGTTAGCTTTTTTTTCATAAGGATATGCTAGCTTATTTGGTGTGTAATTATTAAGCTGATTTGATATGTTATAATTAGGCTTATTTGATGTGTTGTACTTAAGCTTAACGTAAATAAGCTTATTATGAGAGTTATGTGAGTAATCTTATGAATTAAAATAGAGTTATGCGAATAAGCTTACAAAAAGAGTTTGTTGAAGCTATAGGATAAGCATAAGGTGATGTTTGTGAATAAGCTTATTAGGAGAGATGTGCAGAAATTGTAAGTTACAATAAACAGATGTATCATATATGATACATCCATACATCATATATGATAAATATATCATATATGATATATGAAAGTATCATATATGATAACATGCTAATGTGCTTGAAAACAAATACAAAAAAGTCTGGGATCTTCTGGTTGGTAAATAAAAGTTAGTTGTGCGCATATTATCATATTTGATAATATTGTTGAAATTCAACTTCTGGAATATATCATATATGATAATCTGGTTGAAATTCAACTTTTGTAAGATATCATATTTGATAATCAGGTTGAAACTAAAACCAAATCTTTTTATTTGTGTAGTGAAAGGTGTTTTCAATGCATATTGAAAAACTCAATCATCTCAAGGCCAAAGAAGTGAGCATAAAACAAGTATCGAAAGAACAAACAACGGCGTGTGCATGAGACGACTAAAGACGAGTGTCGAGTTTGCAACCAAAGTGTTGATGCATGGAATCAAGATCCATTGTTTTAGCCATTTGACTTGTTTATATTTTAGTAATTTGTGTATGACGTTGTAATGCTTTAACTTTGTAATGCGACTAAATCATTGAGTTTTTTTTCTTGAATATGGAAATGGTGAAACATCCGCGGATGTAAGTTTGTATAATATGCCTATTTTGTTGATGCTTTTATCATTTGAAGCATAGCTTTTTTTACCTTATCATATATGATAGTGATATATCATATATGATAATCCATGTAATCCTTAAATTCTGCCAAATATGACACTGCATTATCATATATGATAATGCATTATCATATATGATACTCAAAAAAAGTTTGATAGATTAAACAATGAGGCTGCTGAATTCATGATTAAAACAAAGAGTATACTGGATTCATGATAAAACACTTGTGTAGTAAATAAAAAAGAGTACTTTCTGAAAGTAACATATATGATAATTCAAACAGAATGTATTTACATATAATATCATATATGATAAACACTTATTCATAATAAAAAATTAAAAAAACAAAAGAATCTGTTAAATTCATTCATGATTAACACCAAATAAATTCTTATTATTGAAACTACTCTTCTTTCTTTAACCAATTCTTCTTCATACTCGTGCACGTCCGATTGTTATGATAGAAAACATCCCTTCATTGTTCACACAATTTGCATTTATAAAAGACAGAAAAAAACATATTAGGTAGCATGTAATCAGCAACTGTATCATATATGATAGAAACAGGTTTGAATAGTTTAAATAGATTTTGTGAAATTAGTCAAAAATTTTGGTTTTTCAATGGTTTGTTAGATACGTCATATATGATACATATGAGGTATCATATATGATAAACCTATCATACATCACATATCATATAACTATCATATATGATAAAAAGGTATCATATATGATACATCAGACTTATAGCTTACATCAGCAACAAAGTTAAAAATGCCTAGTACAGCTTATTTACACTAACATAAGCTTATTCATATCTCTCATACTTATAAAACTTGATAATTCACCAAAATAAGCTAATAAGCTAGCTTATTTATAAATCTCCACTAATATATAAGCTTATTCACATAACTCTCCTCTAATTCATACACTTACTCACATAGCTCTCACATAACTCACATAATAAGCTAGCTTATAATTCGTTCAAAATAAGCTAAATAGAAGCTTATAAATTCAAGTAGTGGTAAATTAATAAGCTTATTGACATAAATAAGCTAAAATAAGAATAAACTATACCCGATGATCAACCAATCGATTCGTGATTTTTGATTGATCGGTTATTGATGATGGATTGATCGATTCGTGATGATGGATCGAGCAATAAGATGTTTTTGATGTTCTTCATGACTGATTGTAGCAAAAAAAAAGATGGTGGATCGATGTTGCTAGATAGAAGTTTACAAATCTGGTGTTTGTTAGTAGAGAGAGAAAACACATATCGATGTGTGTGTGTTGAATGAAAATTATTAAAAAAGAAAAAGATTTATATAGTGGGCAGATGAAATCACGAAGATACCCCTGTAGTGTAAAATGAGGATTTAATCTTAGCCATTAGATGGTAGGTGGATGGAGGGTGGGGATGAGTCCCCTCATATCTTAAATAAGTTTGGTATCAAAATGAACTTAAATCTAATAATTAAGATCTAACTATTTGAAATATAAAAATAGTAAAAGTAAAATGAGTATAAAATTCAAAAAATAAAAATTGTGATGAGTTTATATTAATTTACGTGACACACAGTAAAAAACAATATAATCAAACATATAAACATTAAATGTTCTTAAAAAAACATATATAATATATATAAAATCGTAATAACAAAATTATTAATTAACTTATTTACATGGTACGTTCAAACTAGTTAGTTATAGTGGGATAAGCAGTTTCGTTTGATTGTCAATACATGTTCAACGTTTTTTAAACAGCATTTTTTGTTCACACACATTAACCATTTGTCTCGCAATATATTTCATAAATGTGTGTCAATTTTACCTAACAGGACTTATTTAAGAAAAGATTTATTTTGTTCAAGAAAAGACACATTTAAGAAAAAGATTTATTTCGTTAAAAAAAAAAGATTAATTAAAAAATAAAAAATATTTTGTTCACATGCCGCTAAAAAGTTAATTAAAAAAAATTAAAAAATAGACATATGTTCACTTTTACCTAAAACAAGACTTATTTAAGAAAAAGATTTAAAGATTTATTAACGATGGTAAATTTTCTCTGTATTCTACTTTCTAGAATTTTTCTTTGGTAGAAAATTATTGTTCAAGCAATGTCTTAACTTAAAACACCTTCCTAATCAAAGCTCAAACTTAATATGGCTTAGATCTAGTTATATTTTTTGCACTTTTTACCACGGTCATTGTTTTATATAAATACCGCACACATTGCATTACACAATACATCGAAAAAAAAAACATTCTTCTTTTTTCTTACATACACATCGCTTTCTCTGCTTGTTCTAACAATGAACTCGAACACATGCAACCTTGGTGACATCAGGAATGTCGGTTTGGAATCGAAGGCTATTGGGAAGCGTAGGCCAAAAACTAAGATCGTTTGTACGCTAGGTCCGGCTTCTAGATCAGTGGTGATGATCGAGAAGTTGTTGCGTGCAGGGATGAACGTTGCACGTTTCAACTTCTCGCATGGTTCTCATGAGTATCATCAGGAGACTCTTGATAACCTTCGTACTGCTATGGAGAATACACGTATTCTCTGCGCTATCATGCTCGATACTAAGGTTCGTTTCATATGCCTTATTTATTTATACATGCTAGTCTTTATTATTAAGATTAGTTAAGAATTTATGAAAAGTACAGAGTTAGATTGATGTTTGCTAGCTGTACTTCACGTATACCCAAACACATGTGTTATAGCCCGATTCGATAACAAAACCAAAATAGCCCAGTTTTCCTTTGTTGTCAGATATATTTACTTCGACCAAGAACCAAAACTCAGTTGTATGATATCGGACAACACTAAGTCTGGTGAAAAGTTTCTCCTGTCCGAGACCGATCAGCAGGTGGCCAAAAGCCCAAAACATTCAATAAGCTGTTGCTTATTAATAATATGTTACTTAATTTCTATGAATTTATGATAAATACTTCTTTGATAGAATGAAGTTTGAATAATTTATACTAATGCTTATTATTAAGATGTACTTCATCAGTATGTAGTAAAAAAGCAGAGTTTGAATAATTTATACTAATGCTTATTATTAAAAAGTAGTAAAAAAGAAAATAAACTGCTTAAATTTAGCAATTGGTTAGGGTTTGTACACTTCTTATTAGAATATGTGTTAGAACAAGGAGATAGCCTAAACAAGAATGGTTATGCAAGTTGCAAGATTTGTTCCAGAAGACTGCTGCTCTTGTGTTTTATCTAGATGCTTGATTATATGAATAATGTGTACTAAATTATTTTATATGACAGGGTCCTGAAATAAGAACCGGGTTCTTAAAGGATGGACAGCCAATTCAACTTAAAGAGGGTCAAGAGATCACTAGTACCACTGATTACACCATCCAAGGCGACCAAAACATGATCTCCATGAGCTACAAGAACCTTGCCAATGACTTGAAGCCTAACAGCAAGATTTTGTGTTCTGATGGAACCATCTCCATGACGGTCCTTGCTTGTGACAAGGAGCGTGGTCTGGTTAGGTGTCGCTGTGAAAACTCTGCTGTTTTAGGGGAGAGGAAGAATGTTAATCTTCCTGGGGTGGTTGTTGATCTCCCAACTTTGACTCAGAAAGATAAAGATGATATTTTGCTTTGGGGGGTTCCAAACAAGATTGACATAATTGCAATGTCCTTTGTTCGTAAAGGTTCAGATGTTGTCGAAGTTCGGAATCTTCTTGGAAAGCATGCGAAATCCATAATACTCATGACAAAGGTTTGCTTTCTGTTTAATGATAAGTACTTTCAATCATTGTCATTGAGATCCCTTTTTGTGTTGTTATTGATGGTTAATTTGTATATCTTACTAAAATTACAGGTTGAAAATCAAGAAGGGGTGACCAATTTTGATGATATTTTGGCTGAAGCAGATGCTTTTATGGTCGCTCGTGGTGATTTAGGAATGGAAATCCCAATTGAGAAGATGTTTCTTGCACAAAAACTCATGATCCACAAATGTAACATCCAAGGGAAGCCAGTGGTGACTGCAACACAAATGCTAGAGTCAATGATCAAGTGTCCCCGTCCTACAAGAGCCGAAGCCACAGATGTTGCAAATGCAGTTTTGGACGGTACTGACTGTGTCATGCTTAGTGGTGAAACAGCAGCCGGGGCCCACCCAGAACTCGTTGTCCAAACAATGGCCAGGATCTGCATCGAAGCTGAAGATTCACTGGATTACAAGAAGGTGTTCAAGAGGGCTATGGAGACTGCACCGATGCCTATGTGCCCATTGGAGAGTTTAGCTTGTACTGCTGTCAAAACAGCAAATATGAGCAAAGCAACTATGATTTTGGTCCTGACCAAAGGGGGAACAACTGCGAAGCTCGTTGCTAAGTATCGACCAAGTATGCCTATACTGTCTGTTGTGGTCCCGGAGATAAACCCAACAGATTCTTTTGATTGGTCATGCAGTGATGAGTCTCCAGCAAGGCATGGGCTTGTTTTCCGCGGGCTGGTGCCTATTTTGAGCTCAGAGTGCGTTGAGGCTACATCAGCAGAGTCATGTGATAAAGCTGTGGAGTTGGCTATAGAGGAAGCTAAAGCCAGGGAGATTTGCAAGGCTGGGGACTCAGTTGTGGTGTTGCACCGTTCTTCTGGCTCTAGCTTGATCAAGATCCTCAATGTCAAGTGAAGGAGTTAGCTGTTATGTTTTTACCTTTTATATGTTTATTGTGCGGCTATACTTTTTCTTGCTAAGAGAGTTATAGTTATGTTTTCATAGAAGAATATTTGTTTAAGTGACATTAGCTTTAATTTACATCCTGCCAATTCTTTTTCTATTGTATTGCCTTAATTTTACCTACTCTGTTCAACCGTCAGCTTATTGAAAGATAAGCTACATGTTTACCATGTCAAAGTTGAGTTGACAATTACTCTTTGAATAATCCATTGCAGTTGCTCCACATAGCGCATTCAGGTAAACTTGGTTCAAACCTGTAACCGAATAAACTTCTTGAATAGCCATTTAACATCAATTCTATATGTTTTAAGTGTACCTTAGAGGTATCACGCCCAATCAAATCCTGTATGAAAACGGTTTTATTGCTCATAAATGAATATAAGTAGTAAAATTTTACTAGTGAGTTTTTCTTCCGGACATTTAGAAGTCGAACCACATGTTAATGGCCGTATTCTGTTTATTTGTAATGCCGCGTACCCTTGCTACATTTACTTCTTTAGCTTAAAAGTGGTCAACTCTTGTTTTTTTTAAGTTTTTTATCTATCTGCAGGGCATCCCACATTCTCCTAGTGTCATGCTTTTTTCGTACCATGAACGTGGTGTGTCTGAAAATTTCAATCCTGAAACTTTCTTAAAGCCATATCTCCGTTCCCACAATCTATACGTTCTTTATGTTGGCACCCACTCGACCAATCAGCTGCATTCTATTCTTCTTCGACTGTTGGCACCAAACCTTCTAAAGTGGATATCTGTTTATGTCACAACTTCCATAAGCTCCACATAATCCATAACTACTATAGGCATCAACTGCTGCATTCCCATAGGTTATCCAGTCCTGATCCCGCTGGACCCATTGCAAATAAATTGTATCGCCATCGGACCTCAAAAGTGCTCTTAGTACATTTGAGGTCATTTATTAAAATTGTCGGGCAAGAGCTAGTTACATCTACGATAAAAGGTTATAACTAAACCTCTTGATATAAAAATTGCTACTGTATGGTGTGCTTGGATGTAATGTTGGATGGTCATTGCAAAACTGGGAGTGGTCTCCATTTGTTAAGGATGGCCATCAGGGACGAAGCCATGACGAAATATTACCGGGTGCACAAATTTTTTGAACCTTAATATAACATATGTAAAAAATGAATTAAAACGAATGGTAGAAACACGTTCCGATTGACTGGATGCATTTAAGATGCATTTAGATTAAATTGATTTTTTCTTCACAAATTAACACTACAAAGAAAAAATTCATAGGGGTCACGGGCACCCGCGGGAACCCTAGCTCCGTCCGTGATGGCCATTGTGGATTTGTGGCTTGCTTGTCGACATTTCTACCTTTTTGTAATCATAAGCAGTAAGCTGATCTCGCAAAGTAAGAAAAGTTGAAACCCGGCCAAACTTTATCATCAAGTTTAATGAATAGAATAAAAGCCCGATGCAAGTTTATTTTGTTTGAAACAAATTGAAATCATAACATGGTATACGCGTTTATTAAATGATTTGTAAGTTTACTTATAAGATCATGGATTCATAAAAGTACTTTGTAAGTACATTGTGTGATACCGGCCATATGCCCAGTCTGCAAGTCAATCAAAGGACCCTGTAAACAAAAGAATGAAGAAAAACATAACATTAGCAAATTGAGCAAAACATAGCCAATGCTTGATAAAATTCTGAAGGCACTTTTGGAAAAGACTCAAAGAGGTTGTTTATTTTTTAGTGGTATCATATAAGGCTCTTAATATGTCTTTTAGTGGGAAGAGAAACCTTTTGGTGTGAATGTAAAACTAGATGCTCAAATGGTTTGGGCTCACATTTGTTTCCCACTAAGAGGTTGCAAAAGAAAAAAAAACACCCCCAAAGAGTGATGCAAAAATAGTGACGACATGTTTTGTGGGTACTCACATGTTTAAGGAGACATTTGGTAGCCTTTTGGTTTTATATTGTTACGTTGGTTGGGCTTGGACCCAAAAATATAGGCATATGCGTGGTTTTGTTTTTGTAAGCCCTTTGTATTTCTTATCCGCTTTTTTTTATTTAGTTATTTTTTATATTATTTATTTTAACTTTATTTTATATACTACTGTCTCTATCCCATAATTATTATATTCTTATAAAAAACACATAATTTAAGAAAAATGTTTACTACAACTTTTTCTTTTTAACTTTTTGGCATAATTTTTACTTTTAACTAACTAATTAAGTCTGCTTATCATAGTAAACTTGAACAAACTTATTTATCTATTTTTTTTAGTAGTGGACAATTAAATTAGAACAACCTAAAAAGAATAGGCGAACGATATTTTTAAATATTATTTTCTTTTTCTTATATCAAATCCAGATATTAAAAAGAATTCAAATTTAAATCCAGATGCAAGTCCTAAACCTACTTATAAACCAAACAAACACTAAATAATTTATGATGCTATGCGTATATTCAAGTTTGTATTAAATTAATTCTTTATAATAAATAATTATATATTACACCAGGAGGTTCGGAAGATTAGGAAAAGGTGTGTTCAGAGGAAGAAGTTGTGGTGAAAGAAGTCGAGGGGGGGTACTCAAGATGCTTCTGCTAAGGTTATGAGTAATTCACAAGAAATTCTGGAAACAGCAAATAAGGCGATGAATAATAACTATTCTGGTTCGGTTCGTAATGGTGGGTCAATTCTTGATTGCTTGGAGGATATGATTCATGTAGGCCAATCTATGGGTACTGTTTGGAGGGTTGTAAGAATGACATAGAGATTATTATAGGTGCTCAAGGAGGTATGGACGGTTTTAGATGAATATTATGTCTCTCAATATTCAAGAGCTTGGTCATAAGTCCAAAAAGGAGTGGGTCAAGGAGTTAAATGTTAAAAATAGGGTAAATTTTCTTGCTTTACAAGAAACGAAGTTAGAATATATTACTCAAATGCAAGTTAAAATTTTGTGGGGAAATTCGAATTTTAATTATGTGTTTAGTGAATCGTTAGGCAGTTCGGGAGGTATATTATGCGTTTGGGAGAGTGGATTCCCAGTAACTCTAAAATATTGTTTATTGTTGTGTACGCTCCTCAACAATCTTCGGCCAAAAGATTATTATGGGAGTAAGATTCTTTACTTTTAGGTCGATGGAATGGTGAGGCGTTAGTTATGGGCGATTATAATGAGGTCTGTTGTTTAGAGGAGAGACGTGGTTCTTCGTTTGACGTTCTTGGTGCTCGTAGGTTTAACCAGTTCATCAATTATGCGGGGCTCGTAGATCTCAAGCTAGAAGGTTATTCATTCACGTGGTCGCTTTCCTCAGCAAATAAGATGAGTAAGTTGGATAGGTTCGTAGCCACGGAAGGTCTGCTTGTGAACTTTCCTTCTTTGACAGTTAAGTGTCTCGATAGGCATTTATCGGATCACCGGACCATTTTATTGCACGGGATATATACTAATTATGGTCCTACACCTTTCAGGTTTTATCATTCTTGGTTTTCTTTGGCAGGGTTTGATGATATGGTTAAAAATACTTGGCGTTCCTTTTCGTTATCAGATTCTAATCTTATTATTAGGTTTAAAAAAATGCTTCAAGCCTTAAAGTCAGTAATGAGAAGATGGGTTAAAGATCTTAGGGCTAATCAAGTTGAGGTTAAGAATAGTATTGTGCGGGAACTAGGCGTTATAGATCGTTTGCTTGAAGAAGGGGATTCTTCGAAGGCGATTCTTTTAAAGAGAGTGGATTTGAGGCGTCAACTCCATGAAATTAACAACATGGTTGCTAATGAGGCCATTCAGAAAGCTAAAATTCAATGGGCCATAGAAGGTGATGAAAACTATAAAAATTTTCATGGTTCAATCAACAAACGGAGGTTCTGGTTATCTATTCGGGGTGTGTTTGATTATGGTATTTGGTGTACTGAACCTAATAAAGTGAAAGATATTTTCAAAACGCATTTCAAGAGAGGTTTGATCAACCTTCACAAGCGTGTTTCAAAATTGATTTTAGGTTCAATAAATGTTTGTCTTCGGACCAGATTTCGGATTTGGAGGGCAAGGTATCTCGGGAGGAGATTAAAAAGGCTGTGTGGAACTGCGGTGAGAATAAAACGTCAGGACCAGATTGTTTCTCATTCGAGTTTTTTCGTAAATATTGGAGCTTTATTGGTCCAGATTTTTGTAATACGGTGGAACATTTTTTCGATCAAGGTTGTTTTCTGAGGGGATGTAATGCGTCATTTATCATGTTGATTCATAAGGTAATGGATCCCAAGTATGTTTCTGATTATCGCTCGATTAGTCTAATCGGAAGTTTATATAAAGTGGTTACGAAGATTTTAGAAATTCGGCTGTCTAATATCATACCCGGGATTATATCAGATACGCAGTCTGTGTTTTTGTCTAAGCGGAATATTTTGGATGGGCCTTTTATTTCGAATGAGCTGCTCAATTGGTGTAAAAGTTTAAATAGACAGGCTATGTTTTTAAGGTAGATTTTGCCAAGGCATATGACACTGTGCGTTGGGACTACCTTATTGACGTGATGAAGGCTTTTGGTTTTGGTCCGAACTGGTGTAATTGGATTTTTGGTACTCTATGTTCAGCTAGGGCCTTAGTTTTCGTTAATGGTAGTCCTACAAAAGAGTTCTCCATTTTTAGAGGCTTGAAGCAAGGTGACCCGTTATCTCCGGTTTTATTTCTATTGGTTATGGAATCTTTACACTTGCCAGTGTCTCGAGCTACCTCCGAAGGTATGTTCAATGGTATTCGCCTTAGTGAGTCACTTTATCTTTCTCATCTTTTTTATGCAGACGACGCTTTATTTATTGGTGATTGGTCCGACTCAAATCTGAAGAATGTGATTAAGATTTTGAAATGCTTCCATATTGGGTCTAGTTTGAAAATTAATATTTATAATGTTAATGCAAAGCAATGCCTAAAAACTTTGTTAGTATTAGTTAATCTTTCTTAGTTTTGATCACGACAAATTACAAAGACATTTATTGTCAAACACAATCATAAAACGAATTATCTAGCAAACACTATCATCAAGGTAATAATCATTACACTAACATATCTTAATCATGCATAGTGATGATAAAAGTGATTAGCCTTAAAACTCACTTTTGTCAAATGTAACAAAAGATTTATAATAAACTTTATTTTTAAGAAAATATTTTATTAAAATGAAAATGTAAATTTGAATATGACATATTCCAAATGCCATAAGAATATCCTTTGAAGGTTTAAACAGCCTCAGATATTTCAAATTCACTAAAAGACAAAAGAGAGCGGACTCTACGCCGGCGGTACCTTAGCACCTACGGCGATTCCTCATCGATAAGGAACCGCGGGCTCCAATAAGGAACCGCAGGAAGATATAGCCGTTGGATGTTTGTCTTATAAATAGTGGATCAAATCTGCATTCTCATCAACCCTTTTTGGACATCTCTTTCAGTCTTCTTTTTCCTATCTAATCCTAGTCATTTGTAAATGATCACTTAATGTGTTAAGTATGTTTACTCATGATTATCCTCTTGATCTCCTTCTTTACCTTGTCCAAAGAGAATATCCCTCACACACTTGTGATGTGATTAAAGATGTAGCATTGATGAAGTCATCTTCTCCTAAAGATCTAGTCATGTTCATCATTTGTTTATTTGTGTCTTGTGTAGATCCAATGTATTTGTGAATACTTGGACTAGTTGTGTTCATCCAAGCTATATGTGAATACTTGGATTAGAGTTGTGTAAATCCATTGCACATGTGTGTGCTTGGATTTGTGTTGTGTAGATCCAAGCTACATGTGTGTACTTGGATATGTTTAGTTGAGTTGTAATTAGTTGCGTTAGTTCTCACTAAACTATAAAGTGATGTGGTTGTGTCTTGTGAGTTATCACTAAACTATAAAGTGATATGTAGTTGTGTTGTGTGAAGTTCTCACTTAGCTTCAAGTGAAGAGTCGTGAAGATTGGTTCTAGCTTTGGATTAGAAATCGACATCTAGCCTTGTGTCGGAAAATGGTAAAGTAGGCAACGTTGTGAAGATTGGTTCTAGCTTTGGAGACAAACTCGACATCTAGCCTTGTGTCGTAAAATAGTGAAGTGGGCGAAGTTATGTAGATTGGTCCTAGCTAAGATTAGGTCTCGACATTTAGCTTAGTGTTGGAAAATAATGTAAGCGCCGTTGTAAGGTTTTCTCCACCAAGAAGGGAGCTTGTGGATATAGTGGAAATCTCGAGTAAGGTGTACTCGAGGAGTGGAGTAGGAACGAGGATAGAGCCTCGTTGCCGAACCAATATAAATCTTTGTGTCGTCCTACTAGGTCGTTTCTTTCCTTACTCATTACTTACCTTCATTATCATTATACTTACTACACATTGTTAATGCATTAGAATTGAACCTAATCATTATGCAACTAGCTTTCAAGTAAAAGATAGTTTTGTGCACTCACCTAATAGAAAGGAAATTTAATTAGGAGATAAACCGATGAGAAACTATTCAACCCCCCCCCCCCTTCTAGTTTCTACAATTGGTATCAGAGCGATGGTGACACAAGATCTTTGAAGTATATTGTACTTTAAAACTTAGATCGATCCATTGTCTCCTTAAATTAGAAGGTTAAGTTGTACTAAGTTTTTCTTTGGTCAAAACTATTTTTTTGTTGAAAATAAGCCTTTTAAATTGATAATATTGCATTTTACTTAAATTAGTAGTATTAATGCATTTTATATTTACTCTTAAAATTTATCTACTAGTTTGCATCTTGTTATGTGTAGGTACTTATGAAGATAAATCATTCTATTTATTGTGGATTGAGTTACTTACACTTGTAGAAGACTCGTCTTCTTTGATTTCTAACATCGTTGAATGATGATATCAAGATGTGTAGGAGTGATACTAGTCTTTGAAGACTTAGTAGTCACTATTAGTCATATTGGGCTTTGCATCGGTTCCTTGAAAGCTCGAAATGCAATTTGTGGCCAATGTACGCTTTCGTTCTTCCACACGCCCTATTGATCATTCTTTTGATCATTAATTGACTATATGCTTGTTCTTGGCATCCTTGCCTTGACATTTACTTGTGGTTTATGATTCTTTCCTTTTTCCCTCTCAAACTTTCATTGCTTGGATACTTGACTCACTATAGAGATGTAGGGTGAGTTAGTAGAAGCTTAAAGTATCAAGCATGATTTTCATGGTTTGCACCCTTACGGTTAGTAGGCCCTATATCATGTGTAACTTGTGCAATTAGGCTCATCTCTAGGATGATTAGTGAATCCCTTGAGATACCAAACTACTTCATTAAATTGTAGGTGGATTTTACACATTTGGAATTGAAATATTCCAAGGATATTGTTATTGTTAATTCTAGCAATAATTATCCGATCATGTGGGAGAGAAAGTGAATCTATACTTTTCTCATGTTTTGAAATAGAATAAGACTACTCTTAAAAATGATCTTATTCTATGCATCAAAATTGCTTGGTATAATTCATTACCAAAGCCGTTTAGACTTTCGTCAGAAAGGCACGTCTTAAACCACTATATATGACACAAGCTATTCTCCTCCTTAATTTGAAGAATGTCATTTGTCTCTTGAGCAATGTTCTTGGTCTTGATTCACTTCCCTTGACTCCTCTCCCTTTGCTTCTTTGCTATGAGTGGTCGTTTGTTCGTTTCGGTCTTTTCATATCTTGATTCAACTCGTAATCCTTCAACAAGGCATTATTACCTAGTGTTGTGGTGGTCCAATGATATCCTAAAAGGTTTAAGATATATTTTTAAGTATTTTACAAATTTTGGTTTTCAAAAATTCATTGTTTTTCTTTGATAGAAACCTGCCTCTGTCGGCGGTTCTTTATCTTTGGCGGTTCACTAACGCGGTTCCTTATCGATAAGGAACCGCGGGCAGAAACTTTGTCAGAGCGCCAGTTTTTATAAAATATCCTTTTTCAAACAAAACCTTCTCTCTCCTTCACACACACAGCCGACGATTTTTGTTTTTCCACCATTGTTGAAGCTTCAAAAACCTTCAGTCACTCAAATTAATTGATTTAAGTTTGTGGGTTTCACTCGTCCATCATCTAAGATCAATTAATTGTAAGTTGTTTCTTTCAATTTCGTCTAATTTGTTCTAAAGTTCATACATTCATAATTGGGGCTTTTTTAAATTGACATTGAATTAGAACCTTACTAGGAATAAGAGTTGACATAGTATTGTTACTGTGATTCATTAGGTTCATATTCATTGAGATTTCACTAAAACCCATTTGTAGAACAAATCTGAATTTTGACTAAATAGTTTGGTTGATTGATGGAATTGATAGGAACCCATGAACAAGTTGGTAATGGCATTATTAAATGCTTACCTAAAAACCTTGTTTTGAAAAACCAATGTTCAAGTTCATTATTGATCTTACATGGTCAATGTGTCATTTTTGATGATGAACTTGGTACATTGTGAATATGAGAATGATAAGGATTAAACCTTGCTTTGTCAAGAGATTAATAAAACACATTCTCACGTTCTTTGATTTTTGGTTTATATGTAACATATGAGTAATTGGAGAAATATGTTTATATGTTATTTTAGGTACTATCATGACTACAGGATATCAAAATGACCATCTACTTACTAGAAGATACATGCCTAATCCTTCTTTGATAAATCAAACTCGCTCTTTTCAAAAAACTTATCATAATCTTGAATCTCGTTGTTTCCATGAAGGACGTATTGTTCCTTCTAACCTTCTTGGACTTAACTTCATTCGATTCATGTTCAATACCATTGGCTTTGATTGTTTGCTTGATATTGATGAGCCAATCTTTCCTTCTTTCCTCATGGAATTCTTTAACTCGTTCAAGCTAATGTACATCAACAATGGTCTATCTATAAGATTTTCCATCAAGAGGAATACCTTTGTGTACACTCTTAAGGAATTTGGTGAGATTCTCGGAGTTCCATACGAAGGTCAATGTAGGTTCACCGATGCTTGGGGTTTAAACCACTTAGAATCGGCCCCTATTGATGTGCATTATGTGACCGGGATTCCTTCGGCTTCGGCCATCTCTCGTGCCCTTGCTACACCTCATGAACATCCTATTCTTGGTAATTTTGAAGGAGAATTTCTTGCTCTCACTCCTTGGGAATTACTAACTAGCGATCTTAGTGATTTTATGGTCCCTTGGGCCGAAATCATTAGGGAAAATGCAATGTGTTTGGTTGGTGATCGCAACCATGTGCCTGCTTGTCTTGCACATATGTTGTATTGTGTTTCTACCACTACTTCATACAACCTTGCATTTTTCATATCTAGAAGGATACGATTTGTTCTTAATGGATCTCGTTCTACTCTTCCTTATGCCATGATTCTCTCACGGCTTATTAGGAGAGTTCTTCTTGATCATCCTCCTCTAAATCATTCATCTTTTCACTCCGTGGTTCGGGTCATGCTTCCTATTGAAGGGAATGTCTCTTCAGTTCCCACGCATGATTCGAATGAAGATGAAAATGTCTCTCAAGACAATTCTCTCATTTCTCGTTATGACTTTTCATCATCTATCTCTCAATTGTCTTTACTAGACATTGATTCAGACTATCAGTATTGTCTCAATCTTCATCTTCAAGATCGAATCAGAAATGAATCAAGGCAAGGAGGAAATGGTCATAGATGAATGATATTTATACCACTCTTGTGTGACTAACATGTGTGTAAACATGTATGGATTGTTGAACTTTATTTCTTTTCTTATCTCTATTCTTAGGATGTTGTGTATTCTTTAACTAACAATTTGTGTTTGGATTATCTAGTATTTTAATCCTAATTATCCGTGGTATCGATATTTCGATTTACATGGCTCTGTGCATCTTGTGTGTTAGATAGCTACCTAGTTTTTTATTATTAGTTCACTTTGGCTTGATACCTTGGTAAAAAAATCTGGGCTAGCAAAAGTTTAAGGAAGTGCTATTTTTGAACACCTCTGGTCGCGGTTCCATATCAAACCCACGGTTCCTTAGCGATAAGGAACCGTGGACCTACGTAAGGAACCGCCTAGTACTGTTTCAACAGAATCTTTACTTTACACTGTTTTCTTTAATCTGTGTAAAACTTTGATAAAACTTTTGCAAAAACCTGCAATTTCCTAAACTACTACCTAATTTCATTGTTCACATAAAATGATTTTAACCTATTTCTAGTTTGGATCATCCCCTTCACTTCTTAAACCCTCTCTTGTTGATTGTGTTCTTCATCCCTTCAACTCTTCTCTAAACCTCAATATTCAACCATGATATCCACTAGAACATCCAACTCCTCCAAAACCTCCTCACTCAAAAAAAGCCTTAAGGTGAATCTCAAGTCCTCTAAACTTGGTTGTCACACCCTACCATGGCGGAATATGGGGCGCGACGTATGGATATCATCACAACATGGCGTGTCTATAGAGATAACTATATGAAATAAGAAATGTCATAAAAATGGTGACACAAAATGTCATGACAATATCTTAACATGCAGGAGTCTAGGTAAGTAGGTAACAGTCCTACATCTTACCCAAGACAAACAAAAAACATAACCCAAAAGAAACATATGTGTGCCACAGTATCACTTATTAAATGAACAAATAAAAAGAAACTAAGAAGGAAACGGGGATCTCCTTCTATATGCATTCCTACGCTCTCCAAATCCTAGCCACTTATGTTCTCATGCTTAACCATAGTATCACCTGAAAGAGACACTAAAACACGTCAACATAAAGTTGGTGAGAGTCATAGGTTTAGACTCAAACGCCAAATCATACCAAAAAGCTGTGAGTATAATCAAAGTTCAAATCATATGGACAATGTGATACTAACATGTATTAACAACTATCATTCAAGAATTAATCAATCAAACCAACACTAAGGCTCCCAGCCAATACCATACACCAAACTCCCATAGGTATCTAAACACCTATGAACCAATCCCCAAGGCCCCGCCTTGTCAACACCCCATTGGTACCAAGTCAACACATAAACAATCAAGAATTATCTAGTAGTTAATCACATAAGTATCAACACATAAGTCCATTACCAACGCCAAACATTCACAGCATAAATTTATAAATAACACAACACAGTGTCTCTTCCATCCCATCTGGAAGTCAAAAACAATGGTAAACATGAGACTATGAAACTCACCTGATTGCTTCTCCAAAAGTCCTCGCACTAGCAACAAGCTAACAAACCAAAAACACGCAATCAAAACATGAACCAATCACTAAGATGGCTCATCAACCTATGATGAACATCTAACCTCCTCTCATATAAATACCCTATTTATAAGCTCTAAACACCCCATTACCCTTCCCTAACAAGTCCTTAACTTGGTTAAGTTTAATAACTAACCCGTTCATATTTTACAAACAGTCCCAATTTTTAGGTCTCCAAACTATAAGTCAAACGCCCACTTATACATACCCATGGTTTCTGTAAAAGGAATATTCATGCCCTTACATATGTTAGCTAACACCTCCCACTTGACCTAACCTTATAGCTACTGTTAAGGCCCCGATATATGTATATATACTTTTGTCATTCCAGATTTACTGATTTTAAACATACAAAAGGTTTGTTACAATTAGGGGGTCTTACCCTAAACAACAACCTTAGCCCAAGTTCAGATACTTACTACAATATATAAACCATCTCTCGTGTTCGTTAGAAGATCCCAATGCAACCCTAAGTACCCTAAACAACCCAAAACTTAAAAAGAAAACAGGCTGAATTCAAAACTGTTTTGACCTCTGACTGTTGTAACCTGTTTTTGACCCCTTCCCTACCTCCAATTTAGTTATCGTTTCTTTCATTGGAAAGCCACTTCAATTACCTTTTCAGGGATACTTGGATCGTAAAATAAGAGTTTGTAGAACTCCTAATATGATCAGAACAATTGACTCAAAATTCTGCCTAGTTTTTAAAAACGGGTTTAATCAAATTAACTTAATTAATTCACCATAACCCCATTAAATACAAGCCCTAGTTTATGTAATCATCATATTATGATTAATAAAACATTAATTTACTGTTTTTATATTAAACCATAACCTAAATCCATCATAAGATGATTAAACAAAACATAAAAACAATTTAATTAAAAAGGTTTATGAAGGTTTTACCTTTAATTCAATGGAAGATGAAAAAAAACTATGAAAACCTAAAAAATCTCCTTCTGCCATCGACTTTAGAGTTCCAGGAAGAAAAATATGGTTTTTGTTTTTAGTTAACACATTATATAGGGTATGGGTGAACCCAAGTCCAACCCATAGCCCATTTACACTTTCCTTTTCTTTTTTTTCTTTTAGTCGACCTAACCACCCATAATATATATATATTTATTTTTATTTTCTTTTTATTGTTAAATAATACATTACTAACATTACCTTAATTTTTCTTAATTTATTTCAGCTCCTAAAGCTTCCAAAACCTCAAACCGTAAAACTAGTCAAATTTACGCATTTTACCGTAAAAGACGTAAAATATACACTTTTAAAAAAAATCTCAAATTTTGAAATAAACTTTATAACTAAGTCCTAAATGACTTAAAACCATCCTGAAAAATATTCATATGACTAATTACCTCATCCGAGACCTCTAAATGCTAAACCGTAAATCCTAAAAAAATACTATTACTATAATACTTATACGTATACGTAAACACCAAAATATCACCATTTCATTTCATAGTCACTAAATTGTGAGCTCATGAACATGAAATAACCGTTCCTCGATTTACTTATGAGTACTCTATACTCATAAACGATAACCACACCAACCTCGTTCACACAAAATAAACACGTAAACACACAAATCAAGTAGTCACACATAAAATAACCTAAAAATAAGACAAAGTGACGAACTTCAAAACCACGGTTGTCACATTGGTTCTCCATCTTCTCTCAAACCAAAAAGTGAATCCTAACCTATTCTCATCTCCTCATCACTTTCTTTTTTTTTGGGGTAAAGGGGACAACAACCCCGGTAAAATATATTACTCCAAAAAACAGTTTAGAACAGATGGAATGCAGCTGAAATGCTACATTAACCTCAAGCAACAAGCTTGAACATCCACTACTCATATGACAAGCCATATGAGAACTACCTAACAATTACATAGCCAATGGTTCCAATAGGAAAGAACCATTTAAGAGTACATAAACACCAAACCATAAACTAACGTAAAATCGTACTAGGGAGATCCCAAAGCTGAAGAAATTTCAGCCCATCCTTTGATTTCTTGAATCGACAAGAAAGCAACTTTAAACGAACGGATGTCCAAACGCAGTCCTTAACTTCCATGGCAGACCTTTTGCGGTTATTAAACATACGTGCATTGCGTTCTTGCCAAATAAAGTAAGCAGTGGCCGCCACAACAAGTTTACTAATAATGCTTCTTGATGATTTACGCTGTGCAATAGGCAGCAAGACAGCCATGATATCAGCAAGGGATGAACCAGAATTTACCATAGCAAAACGACGCATATGTATCCAAACCTGTTGCGAGAACGGACATTCAAAAAATAAATGCTCATGCGAATCCGGTTGTGATTCACACAAAACACATACCGAGGGAAGGTCTGCTCGTTTCTCCCAATAGTGCAATAAATCCTGTGTCTTCAAGCGCTTCCGTATAATCAACCACATAAGAACCGCATGACGAGGAATACCGAAGTTGAACCAAACAAAATCATACCATGGAACAATGGTACCTCTCGGCCGGATAGACTCCCAAACCTGATGAACCGAGAAATCATGCATGGTGCCATCAATACTCCGCCATTTCAGCTGGTCTCGAGCATCATCATTAAGTAAAGGAGGCTAAATCAAACCAAGCAGCGGGTACTTAACCAGCCACCCTTCAGGCCACTGCCACACACCGTCAATAAGATTAAGGATATCACGAACCTTAGTATTAGGGTTAAAGCCAGCTCGATAGATATCCCGCGAAGACACGAAATCTGCTAGAGGACAGACCGTATTCCAAGTATCATACCAAGCCGAAACAGTAGAACCGTTGCCAAGGATGTGCCAAAAGTACTTTCTCACCAGTGGACGAAGTTGGAGAATCTTACGCCATCCCCAAGTCATGTTACCACGAGCCGGCACATCCCAAAAATTCTGATCTTTTATTTTATAAGCATGAATCCAACGGACCCAAAGAGACTCCTTAAGCATGAGGAGCTTCCAAATATTAGACACCATTAGAGCTTTATTAAAAACCTCAAGCTTCCGAATACCTAGGCCACCTTCTGTTTTAGGAACACAGACAACATCCCAAGCAACCTTCGCACTACCACGGCGCAAAACACCTTGGCACCAAAGAAAACCCCGCATAAGCTGTTCAATATCAAGAAGGACCTTCGTAGGAATGATAAAAACCGATGCCCAATACACATGCATAGAACTCATTACCGATTGAATAAGTTGAAGTCTCCCCGCCACCGATAGAGATTTGTTTTTCCAATCATTCACACGATTCTGAACTCGATCAATTAGCTCCCTACAGTCGCGAAAAATCAATCTTGAAGAGACCAAAGGAACCCCAAGATATTTCACAGGCAAACGCCCTTCCTCAAACGGTAATACCTGAAGAATGGCGAGTTTAGTATGATTAAGAACATTGCAAAAGAAAGCAGTGCTCTTTGGCATACTAGGAGTGAGACCAGAGACCTCCGTAAATTCCTCAAGAGCTTCCTTAATGATCATAACCTAATCCACATCCGCATGAGCAAATAAAAACAGGTCATCAGCAAAGCAAAGGTTTATCAAACTTAGCCTCTCACAATATCGATGATAAGTAAAAGACTGAGCCACCCTAGCACGGCGATGTAGCATAAGAGTTAGCACCTCCATAATAAGCGTGAAAAGGTAAGGAGATAAGGGGTCCCCTTGCCTAAGACCCCTTTTACCCTTGAAGTATCCATGGAGAGAACCATTAATATTGATCGAAAAAGAAGTAGTAGAAACGCACTCCATAATCCAACCAATCATGCGAGCATGAAAACCAAAACCAACCAGAATTCTTCTCAAAAAATCCCAATCAACCGTATCATAGGCTTTCTGAATATCAACTTTGAAGGCACACCGCGATACACCCCTATCAAGATGGTAATTATGCATGATCTCCTGTGTAAGAAGGATATTATCTGATATACTCCTTCCCGGGACAAACGCGGACTGATTTGGGCTGACCAACTGATGAAGACTATTTTTAATGCGATTAGTAATAACTTTACTAATGCATTTAAATAGAACATTACAACATGAAATTGGACGATAGTCATTAACCCGAGCCGGAGACTGAACCTTAGGAATGAGGGCGATAATTGTGTGATTCAGCTCTCTAAGTAACTTTCCATTCGTAAAAAATTCACGCACTGCCAAAGTAACATCCATACCAATAGTACTCCAAGAGGACTTAAAGAAAGCCGCCGTAAAACCGTCTGGGCCAGGAGATTTATCATTTCCCATGGAGAACATAGCGTCCTTAATTTCCTGATTACTCACATACCAAATCATATCATGCGCAACCCCACTGTCAAGACTTGTGTGAAATAAATCCGCAGGCACAAATTCAGAAGTATTACCAGGAAGCCCAAGAAAAGTTTCATAATGGCTAATAAAAGCATTAGGCACCACATCATTCTGAAAAGTAGCACCAACAGTATCCATCACAACATCAATCCGGCTACGGCTGATCCTCCCTTTAACCACTTTGTGAAAGTATGCCGTGTTTGCATCCCCTTCCTTAAGCCAATCGACTTTTGCCTTTTGCTTCAGAAATCGTTCTTCCATCAACACAGCCTCACTAAAGGAATTTACCAAATCAGCTTCCTTATTCCGTAATAACAGATTGTTAGGATCACCATCAAGTTCCGTTTGCACACGATTAAGCTCCTCACGAAGACTGATAACATTAGCATGGATATTCCCTTTGTCATACATAAGTTTCCGAATAGGCTTCTTGAGACTTTTGAGCTTCTGAACAACCCGAAACATATAAAAACCAGAGAACTGACGTGACCAACAGTTAGTGAGCATCTCATTAAATTTCTCATGGAGGAGCACCACATTAAAAAATTTAAACGGTTTCGGCTTTGCTTTCACAAGTGACGGAACAGCAAGAATCGAGGGAGAATGATCCGATAACCGATAGGGTTTGAATATAGCGTGAGCTCCCACAAAAGCCGCAATAAACTCGTCATTAACCATAACACGATCCAACTTTTTAAGGATACCATCATTGCCCCTAGGCTTTTGGTTCCATGTGAAGTGTAATCCTGTGCTTTGAATATCAAAAACCTCAATACTATCAACACATTCCTTGAACTCCCGCATGGTAATGTCAGGAGCGGACGATCTAGCAGTAGATTCATCAAGAGAGAGCGAGGCATTGAAATCTCTAAGAAGACACCAAGCACGATCCCCAACAAACTGTTTCTGCATACATAGGCCATTCCAAAGCACACGTCTCTGATTATACCGATTAAGAGCATAGACGAAAGAACAGAAAAAATCTTTCTTATCCCTTTTAAGCCATATGCGACAATGCACCACTTGGTTATCATGATGAATAACCGAAACATCAACCTCATCATGGTTCCATCCAATAATAATTCTAGTTCCCTTAATACACGACACGGCATTAGAGCACCATCTCCATTGACGAAATACAGAACCACAAATCCTCTCAAGATTATGAGAAGCAACATGTGACTCTAAAGTAGTACAAACCGAAAGATTATTTTCATGAATCACCGGACGAATCTCGCTTTGCTTAGGGGAGAGATTCATACCCCTTATATTCCAAGAGGCCACATTAATCATGAGGAAACATTAACTGAGGGAGTGCTTGCCCCCTGATTAGAATTCACAATGTTTCCTTCAATAACAGTTATTACCTCATCAACATCTTCGCTATCACTCTCATTGATTACTTCTAAAGAACTTTCCTTAGCCCGAGAGCCAGTATCATCATTCCAAAACTCAGCTTCATCCGAATTCAATGCATCAAAAGAATTATTTGTATGTGGAGCCGAGCTAGACGCTTGGTTGTGATTGGTTGTCGGAGGCTTCTTATTAGCATTCGACTGTCCTTTCCGGTACTGTAAGTTAAGTGCAGGCTTAGTAAGTTTGATTCCCTCAACCTGCTTCCTGGCATTGCGAGAGCGGGACTTCTTTTTCTTCACCTCCATAAATCCATCAGCATCACCCGTTACAGGAACAGGATCCACTTTAGGTAATTTAGGGCATTTCTCATCAACATGGTCAAAAATCCTACACATGTTGCACCTTGGGGGAGTCCATTCATACTCAATGTCAATAGTAGCAAGTGTGTGATCTTCACCATTACAAAGAGGAATAGCAATCACAAGGGACTTCTGGAGTTCAGTATCAGCCGATACTTCAATAAGTGCTCTAGCATAGGCACTTCTCCCCCACGAGTTCAAACACATATTGCTAGTGTAAGAATCCAGAAGTATCGGTTTTCCAATTTGAGTAGTAATAAGGCTTAGACCTACCTCAGAATAAGCAACTAATGGAACATGATGCAACTTAACCCAAACTGGGACACTCTTGATCTCGTCCTTCATTAGAATAGTATTCGGGGTCCATTCATTAAGGATCAATGGCACCAACCGAATCAACCATGGGCCATTCTCCATCACACTTTCCATACCAGCACGAGTATTAAATTGAAACATAAAGAAACCTTCATGCATTTGGATACGTTTCAAGCCATACTTGGCCCACGCGTTTTGACGTAATTTTCAACCAATGGAAACGCCAATCTATTTACAATAAAATACCCATAAAGGGTGTTTTCAAAACGAGCTGTAACAGCTTGAACAGCCGCCAATGGAAAAGTCACTGCAGCTCCCATCACCGTTACCTCACTTCGCATCTCTTTAATCTTAACAACCTTAGTCGCCCCTTGCACACACGCATTAGTTGCAGCAGATTCCAGCCCACTCGGTTGAACACTTGCAGAACCCGGAGTCTTAGAACTTTGATAATTCCCCTTCGACATATTAAACACAGTATTCACCTGAGCCTGATAACTCCCTGGTGACAAATTCTCATGCATTGAAAAACACTGAGTATTAGTCATACTCTCACGAAAAACAAAACCCTAATTAGGGCTCCACACAACCAGCCGCCAAAACTATTATCCACCAACCATCTTTCAGCCAATTAAAATAGATAAACAATTAAAGCCCCACCAATAAAAACAAAACCCTAGCTAATGTGCCGATACGAATCAAAAACAATCAGCTTAAACAAACCCTAATCTACGTCGATCCCGGTTAACAAGAATTAAAACCCTGAAAATATTACCAACGCAAGCTAAATGATCACAAGAGAATAGGGACGAACGAATCGAAGCCTAAAACCTATCACAATCTAGCTGACGTAGGAACACAATCAAAGAGACTTAACGATCGTTAAACAGTGAATGGTAGATTAGACGAATGAAAAAACTGATAGAAATGGAGATCCAGAAATCGCCACCATTAGAGAGAGTCTAGGGTTTCTGACTATTGATTTAGCTCCTCATCACTTTCACCACCACTTACTTCATGGAAAACAATCTCAACCCATGGTACTAACTATATACCTCAAATTTAACGTCATTATTTTACCCTAACTATGTACTTGATTTTGAAATTCTAAGTGATGGTAAATATTGTAATGTTTGACGGTTTATGTTGAAACCGGTAATGTGTGACTATAATTAAGCGTTGTGACGATTGAAGAGTACTAAAATTGATCGCGATGCCAATGGATGTCCAAATATTATATTTTAGTATCGATTATTTCGATATTTGATATTTATGAAATTTTTATTTCATAACGTGTTAAGTCGAGTCGGAACTTTATTATTTCGTTGTGTGTGCGTTTAATTATTAAAACGATCGATTTCAAAAACAAGATTTATATTTGTATGAACCCGGAACGAAACCCGACTCTCGTAAATATTTTTAAAATTGACTGGTAGTCATTTCCCGCTTTTTAACTAATATTTACACTTTGGTCCACAAGTATTCACTAATTTCAAAACCTACCTTCCACCACCATATATAAACCTCATTCTCACACACACATCACCATATCTCATTGTAAAAATTTTAGAAATCTCTCCCTCCTCTCTCTTGAAACCCACGGCTACACCAAAACCATACACAAATCCATACAAAAAATTTATTACTTGGAATCGGAAGAAAACAAGCTTAGACCCAATCTTACAATTATTTTGTGAGTCTTCTAAACCCATCAAATCCAACATACATCAACTTTGATTTTTCTTTCAAAATTAATTTTTGATGAACATTGATTTGATCCATTTTGTTGGTTGCATGTATTGCCTTTATTGTTAAGATCAAGTCTAATCAATCAAACAAGTTTTTGGAAAAGTTTTTCTTGGTGTTCTTGACATCAAAACCCACGAAAATCATGGGGTTTTTGGTATTCTTGAGTGTTAGATTCAAATTATTGTTGGTAAGGTTACATTAACTTGTTAATATTATTTTAATCATCATTTATTGATTGCATGCAAGAGTTTATGATTTTTGGTAAAGTGTATGTGATCATGCAAGTGAACCTAGGGGATAATAGATGATAGGGATGATGAATATAGTTTATTTGAATTGTTGATGATGATAAAAATGGGTCAAAATGGGTGTTGAAGTGATTTTTAAAGTGTCAATTTATATCAGTGAGTTTAAAGAAGATTTTCGTCGGTATAACATTGAGAAAGTATTGGTATTATAGGATATTGTTGTATTAGTCGTTGAGACGCTCGTTTCGATATAAGATAGAGCTTCTAACTCCTAACGAGGAGGAAGTTATGCTAGTTTGATTATTCGTGTACGGGAGACGAGTATTGACACAATACGAAATTGTTGTCGATATTTGGATCGAATCTCGGGGACTATAATTTGAGTTTTAAAACTGATCAACGGCTGTTGTTAGATTCTAAAGTTATCATTTGAGTCTATTTTCAAAGTCAAGTGGCGATGTTGTAAACGAGAATGTTTAACAAGGTCAAAATGGTTTTACGAGTCAAGTGTGTAAAACTGTCCGGTTTTTAAGGTCTAAATATGTGTCGAGCAGGTGGGTCTAAAATGTGAATCATTGAATGAAATTTGAACTGAGTCTTCTACAGATATTAAGTGAGTTTGTCACCAAGTTTCGTCGAAAACGGAGTTGTTTAGGTTGGGAAAACAGCGTGTACTTTTGGTAAGTACCGGTTGAATACTATTTGGGAGGTACTTAACCTCGCGTCATAGTTTGAGGCGAGAGGCTAAACTATTAGCTTCTCAAAGTTCTAAAAGGATATAAGTCTTATGTGTGGGTGTATATTCTGAGATTGGAGACCCGTCTTGGGTACTTGAACCGTGTTGATTTGGCAACTTGAGATGGATCAATATCGAAGGTACTAGTTTTGGAAAGCTAGTATGTGTTGTGGGGTTTAGAAGGGAATCACTTGCATTGGTTGGTCATGTCCATGTATGTACTATTTTGAGTCATTGATTTTCGTATACTAAGTATGTTTTGAAAAACTTAAGTATGTTGCTAAGCGCGCACCTTATTTGTTAGGTAGCGGCTTTTGACGTGTATATTTGGGAAGCATCTTCACTTTGGCGATCACTACTACTACTAAGGTGAGTCTATAGCCTCACTTTTTATTATGTTGTAAATGATTTTAACCCGCGAGGGGGATACATGCTATTTGAAATGAAAAGGAACACAAGTCGTGATTGATTGTTTGGACCCGAATGTTGTTGAATGATTGTCGTGATTGTATAAGTACCTAAATTGCAAAAGTCCCTAAATTCATGAGCCGTTAACTATGTTCTGACTTGATGTTGTGAGTTGGGAATAGCCGCTTATTCAAATGATAATACTATTGGGCTGACGACCATATCAGAGACCAGGGCTTTACGCTGAGTAACCTTTGGGAAGGATAATTTACGAGAATAAAAATGTGGTATACTTGCAATTGATACCCTAGTAGGGGCACTGAAATTCATATAGTCATGTCGGCTTTAAGCGTGGGTGACTAACTTAAGGGGTCGGTGTCATGAGCTTAATACAATCACATAGCGTTTGCTATTTATACGAGATGCCCTAATTGTTGATTGACAATCATGATTGGTTTTCTACTTGTGTTCAACTGATGATTTGCAAAACCTATAGACTCGCTCAACCTTTGTGTTGATGATTTTAAGCATGTATTTCAGGTAATCAAGATGGATAGCAGCGGAGCATGCGAGGAGGGAGTTGGTGCTTACTTGTCTAAAGTTTACTTTATTTTTCCATCCATTGAACTGAATAAATGACTTTTAAGTCTTTGATGAATGTGATGTATTGGTAACGGTTTTTGGGACCAATGCTACTCTGATTTTATATATATGGGATGGGAAACTTTTTAGACAAGATTGTACATTATTTTAACGTCTATTTTGAGGTTGTTGTTTATGATTGTGTGTGATGTGCTATTAGTAGCGCCCCATTGTGGTATTTCGCTACGTGGTAATTTGGGGGTGTTACAAAATGGTAATCAGAGCCACAAGTTATATAGAACTAGGTCGATTTTGAAAAACCTAAACTATAACTTCGGTGTGTTCTAAAAAGTTTTAAGCAAGCAACTACTCCGCATGGCTCCGGTAAGGCTATTCTTGCATTACTTTATGATTGATTGTGATTATGTGAACCTATGTGTATGTAGGAATGGTAGTATGTATATTTATGAATATACTGTGATATTTGAAGGCATTGTGCGTGAAGCAATGTTCCTTGAATGATTGTCGTACATCTTATAATGCGGTTTTGTATCGGATTTGGCCTCACCGCAAATCACCGATCTTGATAATTATGTATTATCTGAATACGAGTGTGAAACTCGTTTGATACTTTGAGTATGTATATATTGTTTCGTAATCTATCGCATATCGACTTATTTAAGCTCGATTGTTGTCATCGGACCGCGATGTGCCATTTTAGGACATCTCTTTTGGAAACGTAGTTGATTGATGTGATATTCATATTCCGAATACTCCTTATGATTGTGAAGAATCATTTATCTGAGGCGACATCTTCTATGTAATGCGACGTGTGATTTGATTTTATATGACTACGCTATTTTACGAAAAGGAGGATGCCAATGTTGGGCTTAAGATATATATATCCTAATCAAATATATATAGTTTGGGTACAACAAAGATATGCTCGTAGTAGTTATTCGGTTGAGTGACTTAATATCCTGTATCTAAATGGAATGGGACATTTAGATATAGAGATTTACTTGCCCAACTATAAGTTGTTTAAGGTTGTCTTATTTAAATGGATTGGGACATTTGAATAAGAAAGTTTTAAACTACTGGACCCTAGATTGTTTTTGTTTTCTTTATTCAGATGGAATGGGACGTTTGAATACGAAAATCATGAAGTAAGTTTAATAACACCTTGTATTTACTATGGTATGTAATTTGGATTTGACATCGTGTTGAGAGGTAGTAATACTTGAGTAGGATGACTTATAATCGTCTCGTTGAAATAGATTGGGACGCCTTTTCATTTGAACAAGAAAGTTATAAGTTCCCGAACCGTAAATTTATAAACTCTTGTATACATGAAAGGGGACACCTTTTGATGTAGACGAGTTATAAATGAGTGGACCCAAGTATGTCTGGCTCGATTTGTGGATGTTTGGTGTGCGTACGTCTTGCTTCGAATCGTGTTTCGTTGATATGAATCGTTCAGTGTCGTCGTCATTATGATGATCATTGATTATCATTTATGTACGAGTAAGTCGTTGGACTTCTCTCGAGTGATGATTTGTTTTAATGGAACATTTCTAATGTGTCTTGATGGTCGTGAGTTTTATAAACTAATCGTTTAGAACCGTTAACCGTTCCGAGAATAGGCGACTTGTTTAAGCGTCGCCAGGATTTATGCGTGTATTTGTGGATCGACTGAGGATCAAGTTATCAACGGCAACTTATCATGGGTATGAAGCTCTTGTAATTTTACTTGCTACTATCGAAGGGTCATCGAAGACTTTTCTTGATGACGAAACTCTTGGGGGCTAGTATGATGAACTAAACGTGGAATATGATGCATCGCCTTCAGCACTGAAGTAGAAACTATTGGGACGTCTTTGCATGATGAATACTGAAGTAGAAGTTAGTGGGACACTTTTGCATGTTGAACCTTGGAGCAGAAGATAACGGTACACCCGATATGTTGTGAATTTTCGCCAATGGACCGAATTTCTTAATGACTAGAGTTAATAAATTCTTTATCACTTCGAGGAGTATGTTGTAGCCGACATCGCAAGTGGAAAGACTTTGGAAATCGAGTGGTATTATCAAGGGTTCGTTTAAGGTTTTCTCGATGATCAACGGTGGAGTTCTAAGTATTTGATGTTTATGTTTGACATTTGCTTTTAGGTACTTATGTGGTATGTGATCTAGTTGTGTGATCGTAAGTTGTGAGAACTTGAGGCGGCATTGTCCAATGACGCCCGATCACGGAGAACGTGTACCATGTAATATCTTTTTGACTTTCAATGACGATGCTTATTGAGACTTTGAATGCGCGTAGGCGAAAGTGAGATGGTGTCTTTGTATTATATTTTAGGTATGGATCCGTGTGAAAGCACCATCTGATGACGAAATATTTTCTTGCTATTTCCTTTGATATACGTCCATGGCTATCCGGCCAGTGGATATCCATTTACTTGCAATTTTCCAATTGACTGGACTTACTTGAAAGTCTTGTCAAGTGATCTTATTTATCATGGCTTGGCTATTTAGCAAGCATGAGTTAACCCGATTGAATTTATTTATTTTGCATGGTTTGGCTCTTGGCAAACATGTCGTGACTTGATTTTAAGTCCCTGGTGTTGTCTTTTGTGTTTTAATTAGATCGTAATGCGTCCGATAGCATAATGTATACGCCGAATCATTTCTGTATCGATGGACCCACTTTTGACGAAGTAGGTTGGCATGTTTGAGATTTTGCAATAAGGTGGTTTTGTACGATAAGTACTAATTATCTCGTCTTAATTTTTTGGAATGTTTTCGATGGAGTTTTGTGCGACCCATGCGACTTTCTTTTATGAGTAATTGTTCTTATGAGGACCGTGGACGATGGTTTAGATCGCCAGATTGTTGGAATGAAGTAGAGGAAGGAAAACTGATTGGAACTAAGACGATTTGGGAGACTATGAAAACATCGTACGAATTGAGAATTGCTTGTTAACCGCGAGGAACCGTCAGAAGAACTGTGCCAATAACCGTAGGGAGCCGTTGGAAATCTGAAGTTGGTGACATAATAAAGATTAAGGTATCACCTTGGAAAGGTGAAATCCGTTTTGAGAATGGAGAAAAGCTAAGTCCAAGGTACGTTGGACCGTTTGAAATCACCCAACGAATGGGACCGGTTGTTTATAAATTGGAAATCGTCGGATGAACTCCGTGCGATTCGTGTAATTTTAGTGTGTCGAGCTTGAATAAGTGTTTGGCGAATAAAGGGTTTATTCTTCCCTTTTTGGTGAGATACAATTGACGACAAGTTGCATTTTGTAAAAGAACCAGTGCAGATCGTGAATCGAGAGGTTAAGCGTTTGAAGCAGCGAAATATTCCCATTACTAAGGTACGATGAAGTTCGAGACGTTAAGTGTTTGAAAACGAGTAAGTTTTCCTTTACGAACGTTCGATTTAATTCGAGACGTGGATTGAGAGTCACGTAGGGACGCGAGGACTTTGTTTGGAAGAAGTGCCCTCGTTCTTCTCGTGGTACGCAATACGCATATGAGGCGAGGCGAGCGTCGGGACGTCGCTCCTTAAAAGGTGGTGGTAATATAATACCTCGTATTTAATGTCATTATTTTACCCTAACTATGTACTTGATTTTGAAACTTTAAGTGATGGTAAATATTGTAATGTTTGACGGTTTATGTTGAAACCGATAATGTGTGACTATAATTAATCGTTGTGACGATTGAAGAGTACTAATAGTGATCGCGATGCCAATGGATGCCCAAATATTATATTTTAGTATCGATTATTTCGATATTTGATATTTATAAAAATTTTATTTCATAACGTGTTAAGTCGAGTTGGAACTTTATTATTTCGTTTTGTGTGCGTTTACTTATTAAAATGATCGATTTCACAAACGAGATTTATATTTTTATGAACCCGGAACGAAACACGACTCTCGTAGATATTTTAAAAATTGACTGGTAGTCATTTCCCGCTTTTTAACTAATATTTACACTTTGAACCACAAGTATTCACTAATTGCAAAACCTACCTTCCACCACCATATATAAACCTCATTCTCACACACACACATCACCATTTCTCATTGTAAAAATTTTGGAAATCTCTCCCTCCTCTCTCTTGAAACCCACTGCTACACGAAAACCATACACAAATCCATGCAAAAAATTTATTATTTGGAATTGGAAGAAACAAGCTTAGACTCAATCTTAGAATATTGTTGTGAGTCTTCTAAACCCATCAAATCTAACATGCATCAACTTTGATTTTTCTTTTAAAATTAATTTTGATGAACATTGATTTGATCCATTTTGTTGGTTGCATGTATTGCCTTTGTTGTTAAGATCAAGTCTAATCAATCAAACAAGCTTTTGGAAAAGCTTTTCTTGGTGTTCTTGACATCAAAACCCGCGAAAATCATGGGGTTTTTGGTGTTCTTGAGTGTTTGATCCAAATTATTGTTGGTAAGGTTCCATTAACTTGTTAATATTATTTTAATCGTCATTTATTGATTGCATGCAAGAGTTTATGATTCTTGGTAAAGTGTATGTGATCATACAAGTGAACCTAGGGGATAATAGATGTTAGGGATGATGAATATAGTTTATTTGAATTGTTGATGATGATAAAAATGGGTCAAAATGAGTGTTGAAGTGATATTTAAAGTGTCAATTTACATCAGTGAGTTTAAGGCAGATTTTCATGGGTATAACTTTGAGAAAGTATTGGTATTATTGGATATTGTTGTATTAGTCGCCGAGACGCTCGTTTCGATATAAGATAGAGCTTCTAACTCCTAACGAGGAGGAAGTTATGCTAGTTTGATTATTCGTGTACCGGGAGACGAGTATTAACACAATACGAAATTATTGTCGATATTTGGATCGAATCTCGGGGATTATAATTTGAGTTTTTAAACTGATCAAAGGCTGTTGTTAGATTCTAAACTTAGCATTTGGAGTCTATTTTCAAAGTCAAGTGGCGATGTTGTAAACGAGAATGTTTAACAAGGTCAAAATGGTTTTACGAGTTAAGTGCGTAAAACAGTCCGGTTTTTAAGGTCAAAATATGTGTCGAGCAGGTGGGTCTAAAATGTGAATCATTGAATGAAATTTGAACTGAGTCTTCTACAGATATTAAGTGAGTTTGTCACCAAGTTTCGTCAAATACGGAGTTGTTTAGGTAGGGTTAAAAAGCGTGTACTTTTGGTAAGTACCGGCTGAGTACTATTTGGGAGGTACTTAACCTCGCGTCATAGTTTGAGGCGAGAGGCTAAACTATTAGCTTCTCAAAGTTCTAAAAGGATATAAGTCTTATGTGTGGGTGTATATTCTGAGATTGGAGACCCGTCTTAGGTACTTGAACCGTGTTGATTTGGCATCTTGAGATGGATCAACATTTAAGGTACTAGTTTTGGAAAGCTAGTATGTGTTGTGGGGTTTAGAAGGGAATCACTTGCATTGGTTGGTCATGTCTATGTATGTACTATTTTGAGTCATTGATTTTCTTATACTAAGTATGTTTTGAAATACTTAAGTATGTTGCTAAGCGCGCACCTTATTTGTTAGGTGGCGGCTTTTGACGTGTATATTTGGGAGGCATCTTCACTTCGGCGATCACTACTACTACTAGCTTCGTGTATTATCTAAGGTGAGTTTATAGCCTCGCTTTTTATTATGTTGTAAATGATTTTAACCCGCGAGGGGGATACATACTATTTGAAATGAAAAGGAACACAAGTCGTGATTGATTGTTTGGACCAGAATGTTGTTGATTGATTGTCATGATTGTATAAGTACCTATATTGCAAAAGTCCCTAAATTCATGAGCCGTTAACTATGTTCTGACTTGATGTTGTGATATAGGAATAGCCGCTTATTCAAATGATAGTACTATTGGGCTGACGACCCTATCTGAGACCAGGGCTTTACGCTGAGTAACCTTTGGGAAGGATAATTTACGAGAATAAGAATGTGGTATACTTGCAATTGATACCCTAGTAGGGGCACTAGAATTCATATAGTCATGCCGGCTTTAGCGTGGGTGACTAAGTTAAGGGGTCGGTGTCATGAGCTTAATACAATCACAGAGCGTTTGTTATTTATACGAGATGCCCTAATTGTTGATTGACAATCATGATTGGTTTTCTACTTGTGTTCAACTGATGATTTGCAAAACCTATAGACTCGCTCAACCTTTGTGTTGATGATTTTAAGCATGTATTTCAGGTAATCAAGATGGATAGCAGCGGAGCATGCGAGGAGGGAGTTGGTGCTTACTTGTCTAAAGTTTACTTTATTTTTCCATCCATTGAACTGAATAAATGACTTTTAAGTCTTTGATGAATGTGATGTATCGGTAACGGTTTTTGGGACCAACGCTACTCTGATTTTATATATATGGGATGGGAAACTTTTTAGACAAGATTGTATATTATTTTAACGTCTCTTCTGAGGTCGTTGCCTATGATTGTGTGCGATGTGCTATTAGTAGCACCCCATTGTGGTATTCCGCTGCGTGGTAATTTGGGGGGTGTTACACTAACCATTCACATGGTTATACCTCCTCTTCATTCCAGTCAAGAATGAATGGGTTTTCCTCTCCACTCATTTCTAGTTCTCCATTAAATGTGAATGCTCAACCACAACCTCATCAAAGGATTCCCTTTGTTTTTTAGCCTCTTCCTTTCACTCCACCAAATTCACCCATCTCACTAATATCATCCTTGGATATCATGCCTTGTCCTCATCCTCCTACCTCTAACACTCCTCTCTTGGGTGTTCTCATTTCCTGTTTCTTGGGTGATCCACACTTGTTTGATTTTTTCATGCACAATGGAACAAATTGTCTTTGTTGTTTGAACAACTTTCACCTCATTGATATCCTTAGGTTGGAGATGATTAGGGCTCACATCAAGTTGTAAACCTTCTTGTTGAACCTATTTGCTAATCCTCCACCTCCTAGGAGATGAATGATGGCTTTTAAAACTAACATGCTTTTCAAAAGAAGGTCAAGCCAAAAGAGGACTATGAATTCAAGACCTAGTTGTTAGCTATCTTTGTAGTAGTTAATTGTCCTTTTATTTCTTGTATTTCCTTTCTTTTCCGTCATGATTTTCTCATGTGGATGATTTGTGGATTTAGTTTTTATGTGTTTTAAGTCTATGTGATCACATTAAACAACTTCAATTTATTTAAAATTGAACCTAAATCTATTACAACCTCTAAAAACTTGACTTAAAGTTGGACCAAAATGTTATCTAAATATTTTGTCATCCTTTGTCAAGACATTCTTTGTAAATGTGTTGCTTTTATGTACAACCCTAGCATACTCTAGTGCTAAAAGAGGTAAAAATCCAAGATTTACAAAATTTTGAAAAGTCTTATTTTCCTCCAAAACTTTTGAAAATCAAGGTTTGTTGTCCACTAGACGTGGTTCCTTAGCCCCCAGGCGGATCCATATCGATATGGAACCGTGGGCTATTTTAAAGAATCGCGCTTGGTAAAGTCGTTCTTGGATTATTTTTGGTCTTTCTTCTTTGACCACTGTCTTGGTTAAGATTCTTTGTTTACCTAATTTGGCTAAACATCTCCTAAAACCTTTCTTTTTCATTTCAAATCTTTGCCTTATCTATTTTCTTTAAATTCTTCTCTTTTGGGAGTTCTTTTCTTCACCCCTCATAATGCCTAATTCTTCATTTCCTAACCTTGACATTTCTTTGTCACAAACTTCTCAACCTAAAGCTTCTTCTTCTAAGCTTTCAAAGAAACCGAAAATCTCGGTTAAACCCATTTGGATCAAAAAGAACAAGAATCCTCATGATTCTTCTTCTCCTAAATCCTCCAATAATTCCTCTTTCTCTCCGATTCAATATTGGAATGAGACTTACTCTATACATCCAATTACCAGAGAAAAGGAAATTCTTCCACCACCACCAAAACCTTTCAACTCTCCTCAACTCAATGACCTATCTTCTTTCCCTAACCTCACTAGGCATTGTGAAAACATCTCTTATCCATTATCTCCCTCTCCACCAAACTCTAATTTTGATGTACCTCCCCCATCTGACGACTTTGTTTTGCATCATGGTTCCTCGTGTGCTTGTTGTCGTTTTCAACAAATTGAACTTGCTCATATCTATGACAAGCTAAATTTTCTTGAATTCCTCCTCACTCGACCTCCTCTCAAAGTTTTCGTTCCCGTGAACAAAACTTCGAATGATGCTTCGTCGTCTTTCTTTTCCAACTAAGGCACATTTTGTACTTTAGTTGTTTGAGTCAATAAAACTTAAGCAATCTTGGAAGATTATCACTATTAGAGTAATTTATGCTTTGTGGTCTATTTTCCATATTTTTTGCTTTAAATATTCATATTGTGTGTATGAATATTTCTCTTGTATGTTATTTCATATTTATATAATATGAATGTTATGTGTGTTATCTTTCCCTCTATTTCTATTTCACACATTGGTTAAAGAGTTGATCATGGTTAAAACTTAAAATTAATTATGGGTGATTCCTTAAATTCTAAATTTTAACCCATTGACATTTTAAAGCATCTTTGACTGGTTTGGATGTTTCTTTTCTTCCTTTATTCCACCAATTGAACTATGATGTTGTCAATACACACTGTTTGGACATACTTAGCAAATGCTTGCTTCTAATTTAAGATTTCTTTTCCTTCTCCCTCTCAAGTTAGTTAGTAAGTATTGCACATACATACATTGGTGTTTCTTTTCTTTCTTCTAACCTTTGTGTAGCATGTCACCTTAGCTCATTTACTTGGTGCCCCAAGCAAAGGGGAGTAAGCACCAAGGGGGAGATACTAGCAAAAGTCTGGTTCTTTTCTTCTTCAAAGACTTGTGCTAACCTTTTTGCTTCGAAAAAGGGGGAGAAATGATAGTGATAAACTCGTTAATAATTAGAATAAACTTGTATTTTACGTAAATGAGTTTATAGTTTGTCGTAATCAAAAAGGGGGAGATTTTTAATGCAAAGCAATGCCTAAAAACATTGTTAGTATTAATTAATCTTTCTTAGTTTTGATCACGACAAATTACAAAAACATTTATTGTCAAACACAATCATAAAATGAATTATCTAACAAACACTATCATCAAGGTAATAATCATTACACTAACATATCTTAATCATGCTTAGTGATCATAAAAGTGATTAGTCTTAAAACTCACTTTTGTCAAATGTAACAAAATATTTTTAATAAACTTTATTTTTAAGAAAATGTTTTATTAAAATGAAAATGTAAATTTGAATATGGCATATTCCAAATACCATAAGAATATCATTTGAAGGTTTAAACAGCCTCAGATATTTCAAATTCACTAAAAAACAAAAGGGAGCGGACTCTAAGCCGGCGGTACCTTAGCACCTACGGCGGTTCCTTATCGATAAGGAATCGCGGGCAGATATAGCCGTTAGATGTTTGTCTTATAAATAGTGGATCAAATCTGCATTCTCATCAATCCTTTTTGGACATCTCTTTCAGCCTTCTTTCTCCTATCTAATCCTAGTCATTTGTAAATGATCACTTAATGTGTTAAGTATGTTTACTCATGATTATCCTCTTGATCTCCTTCTTTACCTTGTCCAAAGAGAAGATCACTCACACACTTGTGATGTGATTAAAGATGTAGCATTAATGAAGATCATCTTCTCCTAAAGATCTAGTCATGTTCATCATTTGTTTATTTGTGTCTTGTGTAGATCCAATGTATTTGTGAATACTTAGACTAGTTGTGTTCATCCAAGCTATATGTGAATACTTGGATTAGAGTTGTGTAAATCCATTGCACATGTGTGTGCTTGGATTTGTGTTGTGTATATCCAAGCTATATGTGTGTACTTGGATATGTTTAGTCGAGTTGTAATTAGTTGTGTTAGTTCTCACTAAACTATAAAGTGATGTGGTTGTGTCTTGTGAGTTCTCACTAAGCTATAAAGTGATATGTAGTTGTGTTGTGTGAAGTTCTCACTAAGCTTCAAAGTGAAGAGTCGTGAAGATTGATTCTAGCTTTGGATTAGAACTCGACATCTAGCCTTGTGTCGGAAAATGGTGAAGTAGGCAACGTTGTGAAGATTGGTTCTAGCTTTGGATTATAACTCGACATCTAGCGTTGTGTCGTAAAATAGTGAAGTGGGCAACGTTGTGTAGATTGGTCATAGCTAAGATTAGGTCTTGACATTTAGCTTAGTGTCAGAAAATAATGTAAGCGACGTTGTAAGGTTTTCTCCCCCAAGAAGGGAGCTTGTGGATATAGTGGAAATCTCGAGTAAGGTGTACTCAAGGAGTGGAGTAGGAACGAGGATAGAGCCTCGTTGCCGAACCACTATAAATCTTGGTGTCTTCCTACTAGGTCGTTTCTTTCCTTACTCATTACTTACATTCATTATCATTATACTTACTACACATTGTTAATGCATTAGAATTAAACCTAATCATTATGTAACTAGCTTTCAAGTAAAATATAGTTTTGTACACTCACCTAATTGAAAGGAATTTTAACTAGGAGATAAACCGATGAGAAACTATTCAACCCCCCCCCCCTTCTAGTTTCTACACATAAGTGTCAATTATTGGGTGTGGGTGTGTCTCGGTATAATGTTGAGTTGGTAGTAGCTGGAATTGGGTGTAAGGTTTTGAGCAACCGATTTCGTTACCTTGTTGTTATGGTAGGTGAGTCAACGAATCAAAGATCGGCTTGGTCGGAGGTGGTTAGTAAACTTAGTGCTAGGCTGTCCAATTGGAATCTTAAAACGCTTTTTGTGGGAGGTAGGCTAAAGCTTTTGAAATCGGTGCTTGGCGTAGTGTCATTATACTACATGTCTATTTTTAAGACTCCGAAAGGGGTGTTAAAAGCAATGGAAGCTATCTGAGGTAATTTTTTTAACGGTGCGGACACTAAGGAAAGGAGAATTACTTGGGTGGCGTGGAAGAAAGAGCCAGCGTCTAAAATCCTAGGGGGCTCGGTGTATCGAGTTTCTATGCACTTAATCGTGCCCTTTTATTCAAATGGGTGTGGAGTTTCATTTCGAACGACGATTCGCTTTGGGGTAAGGTTATCAAATCTATACATGGTGACCAGATTGACCTTAACGTGTGTAGACCATCTATTGTTTGGTCAAATATTGTGCGTGATGTCCAGGTAGTGAAGGATCTTGGTTTTGATTCTATTGGTCATTGTAAGCGGAAAGTTGTTTATTGGTGTTCCATTAAATTCTGGTTAGACTCGTGGGCTTCGGAGGTTGCTTTTTGTGATATCTTTCCTTGAATGTTTGCTTTAGAAACAGTGAATGGCCGTCGGTGGCGTTTAATTTAGGCGCATTATCGATTGTTGATTCTTTTCAGAGGCACGTGAGAGATGGTGTTGAGCGTGAGCAGTGGGACGCTCTTCTTGCTACTGTGTCGCAAGTGGTTCTTGTGCCCTTGGCCGACAGATGGGTGTGTGATTTATCTAGCGATGGGTTATTCGGGGTCAAAGAGGCGTGGAACAAATTAGACGAGTTGATGCTCCCTTATTCCACAATAGCTACGCGATGGGTAGAATGGGTTCCTATTAAAGTTAATGTTCTAGTGTGGAGGGCTCGGAAGGATTGTCTGCCTACTCGGAATAATTTGGCTCGGAAAGGAGTGGTTCTAGTCTCCAACGTTTGTCCGGTGTGTGGCGTCTAATTGGTGTAACACCCCACTTGGATAAGTGGACCGTTACGTGTATTTATGGCGTGTCATCAAAGCATAGGTAAATGTCCTAAAACATTAACTGGCCATAAAGGATATACCGGAATCAAACATCAGTAATCCAAACATAAGCTCAAAACTTGAAAAGTAAATACTGAAGGAAAAAGACTAAACAATGTCCAACTAAGCAGAATAATGAAAGGAGTGCATAAAGTAAGAAGTCTGGATAGCTTCCATCCAATGCACATGCTCTCAAAATCATAAGAGTGTCCTGATGTACTTGCCGTTAGAATATGAAAGAACTACGGCTGAGCATAACGCTCAGTGAACGGATATAATGCATGATAGGAATATACTGAACTTGAAATAATTAAAAATTACTGAAGCTGAAAGACTGATATGTGGAGTATGATGAAAACTGTAAAAAATCTGATAAGTCTGATTTATAAATAATAAAACTGAACTGTTATCTATTAAATCTGAAAGCATGCACTGTATTTTAATTGCCAAGAGCTTATATAGGTCATGTGCTGTAACAACTGTTGCATGAATGACTGGAGGGGTGACCTTGTCATGCTGTACAGGGGTGACCTCTAATTACTGTGTTGGGTGGAGGGATCAACTCCAATGTGAAGGATGTAGAGCACACACCACATTCACCTGATAAACTATAAACTCAAGCCTAGGATGCATCCATACGCCCCACTAATAATACTGATAAAATGGCCAAGCTGAACTGAGTGGAACGCTGCGGAATATCACTCTCCCGCGGGTGAGTCATGACACTGGCGCCTCAAGTGTCATGGTTACGGTACCTCTGTAACTAGTACTACTGACTGGTCATGCTTGTATATAAGGCTCAGGCAATATCTTAGTTATTAAAATATTTTTTGATAATTTATAACATATACTGGGGAAAACATTTGGCTGCAGACTGGGAATCCTAATCATGCATAGAAAGGAAGTCCTTACCGAAAGGAAGGAAAATCCGTACCTCTTGTCCAGTAACTGACTGATGGAAGACTTAACGAACATTAATCGGACTTCACGGAAGCTAAAATAATAATAGACGCGAATAAGTTATCTGATCTTTATTTAATTTACTGATCTTATAGGCTTCTCATTTTATATTGTATTTCTGAAATTTTGTATGTATTTTACTGATAAATCTGATCTTTATTATAACACTTTCTAATATATTAACGACCTACTATTAATTACGGTACACACGTATTCTGACATTAAATTAATACCATAATAAGTAACCCGTTAAAGTAGAAGGTTTCCTAAATTAGAAAGTTTCCAAAATAATTAAATCCATTTAATAACATTATACCCTTTTAAAATATTATAAACTATTTTAATTTAATTCATTTAAAATACAATTTAAAACATTCATAAAAATAAGTAATAAAAGGTATAATATAAAAGTCTTTATTTTTATTATTATAATTATGCCTCGAGCCTAACGAGATACCCCTTCTCGGTCGCACTTAAACAATTCAACCACTATATAAAATCTGCCTATATGAAATTAGTGACAGAAATCTGTGTCACTAAAAAGTGTCACCAAAACTGAATTTTAAAAACTGTCTATAAAACAATTCTGCGACGGAAATTTTGCGTCACAAAACCGTCGCTAATTACATTTAAAAAGTCACAAATCTCTGTCCCAATCTTCCCACTGATTCACTATAAGTTCCCACTGTTTTTGTTCAGTTCCCCCTGTTTTATGAGTAAGACCCACCAAGACATATACCATGTCTCGGTAACACCCCCTGATCTAAGTTGTTAGCCACTGTTTTTAGTCCCAAACACCCCCTTATAAACGTGACTCCCTGTGTTGAGGTTGTTTTTTGTTGCGGCTGGCAAAACCAAGCACCACGACCCCTGTGTGGGTCACGACTGCCACAACCACACACCCACCGAGACCAGTTGGTCTCGATTTGCCTGAATTCACCAAAAACTGACACCCTTGCTTGTTATTTCATGTTTAACCATCAAAACCCAATTGATTTTGGCTGAACATAAATTCGAGATCAAAACACAGAAAGAAGAGAAAGAATTACCTATTTTGTTTTCAGGGATTAGGTAAGAACACACACAAACGAATGATTAACTGAGTAAAAACCCGGATCTCTTTGTTCTTGATTCTTTTTTAATGGGCGGAAACTTCTTTTTAAACCCTAGTCGTTCTTTCTTTTGCACGTGAATAGACAAATGAGACAAGTGTGTGTGTAATATGTTTTTTGTGATGTTTTTGTAGAACGGGTTGGGCCAAGAGCCCAAATACTTCCTTGTTTATTAATGAACCGCCACCCTTATGTAATATATAGTTTTTCGTTTTGTTTTTTTTCAACATTATAAACTATCGCGTATACACTTATTTAATTCTCGTGTTCTGATTTTTCTGAAACGTAACTATCTTTATGCTAAAATAATACGCTTGTAATGATTATTTTTCTGAATAATTATATATAGTTTGTAGTAAATTAAAACTGTGTATCTAATATTTGAAATCTTAAATACGTGTTTTACAATTCTTCCCCTCTAAAAAGAATAATTCGTCCCCGAGTTAAAGATACGATCATACTGGGTTTTACAATTCTTCCCCTCTAAAAAGGAACAATTCGTCCCCGAATTAAAGGTAATAAACTAATGAAGCTATAGAACTGAAAGAACACGTAAACTGAAGAGACAATTAAGCTGAAGGATAATTCGTCTTCTAATTAAGACATAATGTTGTTGATAGGTATAAACATGACATGACTGAAGTGATCGTAACGTGACATGGCTGAAGAGGACATGGAACGTAACCTAACTGAAAGAACTTAACTGGATTTACTGAAGGAAAAGTGATGAGAGGTCCGGATGGACTCCTCCGTTTCGAGTAGCTTCCCGCTTGAAACGACTCCTTCGAGGGTCTAAATATAATGAAAATCTTGGTCCTGATGACCCTGTCCTGACGATACTAAATAGTTTCTAGTTCCATATTTAAGATGGATAATCTGAATCTGATAGACTGAATAAGCTATAGCATGTATGATACATGAAACGTTACGTACAAATATCCAACAATAACATTTATATCTCTGAGCAAGCTGCTGAAACATATAGGGCCGGACTACGTGAATAATTGTGAACGTGCTACGTGAGCAATTGTGAACGTGGTTCGCGATCATCTGATGAATGTTGGGCATGGAATATATCATGAACGTGATATGTGAAACATACCGTGAACGTGATAATAGACATATCATGAACGTATGCGGACTGAGAAAGGAGTGCCAAACGATACAGTCTGAGATGTGAAACGTATGCCTGGTTATGGAATAGCTGTGCTAAACTTGAGTCTGGTTTCTTAAGCTTTCTGTAATCATATTCGGTAATAGACTGTAAAGCGTGTATCACGAAATGGCACACGAGCTTGAACGTGAACAATGTTATGAACGCTAACGTGAGCTTAAATCATGAGATAACACGAAACATGAACTGAAACAGCATCATACTACAAATGAGACGTAGTCGTGAAAGTGAAAATAAACGTGAACGTGAATATGAACGTACACATGATCGTGAACATGAATGTGAGCGCGATTCGCGAACGCAAATTTCCATCTAACAAGATTGTTGATGGAATACCTTAGAATCATACGATCTATTGCTGAATTTCCTGTGGATTTGTTACTGTATAATCATCTCGGATAAAAGAAGACGTGTAGGCGGGGTTAACTGGTTAACAATGACTTAGATAGCATCATGCTTCGTCTGAGTCTGTGGAAACTGACAATAATTTCCATGGAATCTAATCTCATTTTTGTTCGAAATTTTCTAATGGTTATAATAACTCACTAGCATGTCGGTGTTCTATCTTGAACCTGCTGATAGCCAGGCATCAAGATATGAACATAGCTGCATCAATGTGTTATACTGCTTCTATCAAAATTTTGCCTGGGATTATGGTACATTCTGGTGAAATCTGAGTGAATAGTCATGAAAGAATTATGCGTCTCGGTAATTTAGATCTCTCCTAGAGTAGGATCTTGTGGAACACATAATCCTGCTTAGTCATGGAAAGATAATCGTGAGAAATGTCTGCAATTTATGCGGTAGCAGTAAATTGAATTCAAGAAAATTTTGTACTTCGTTCACAGGCATCGGTCGGGACCATCAGGTGATGGCCTTCACCTTCGCAGGATTGTCTGAAATTTCTTTCTGCTGAAACAGGGTGGCTAAAAAATGCCACTTTGTTCAAGTGAAATTTATATCTGGAAAGTTGTGTTTAAAAATTACTCATGTCGAAGATTCTGTACAACTGCGAGAAGATGATTCTTGTGTTCTTTTCTAGAATTAGCATATCAGAACGTTATCAACGAATATATTGACGATTTTGTCTGAGAATTCATGGGGAAAATTTTTATTTATAAATTTCATACTATAGCTGGAGCATCTGGGAGTTGAGAAATATAAATCAACATTTTAAAGAGACTATAACATGTGCAACAGCAGTCTGGAAAACATCATGTTCTTTCTCTCACCACTGATGGTGGCATGATCGTGCATTGTTCTGGAAAATATATAAGACGTCGTAGCATATCAGAAAACCTGCTATTCGTGGAATGAACATTGATTAATAATGGTGATCTTGTAAAAAATTTCAGCGGTCGATACATGATCTCGTGATACCGGCCTTCTTCCTGTTAGACAGAAAACGTTACACCTCCTAGTGGTGCGCTAGGGCGAATAAAGCCTCGTTCTGGTAACTCTTGCAGCTAAGGCTGCAATTCTTTTAACTCAGTTGAAGTCCTGCGATAAAGAGTTCTGAAAATAGGTTATGTCCGTGAGACAAGCTCTATGTTAAACTCTGTCTCGTGGTTAAGAAGGATTTTCTTGAAAACTTTCTGGAATGACCTTTGGAAACTTTGGGATAATTTGCTGGTCCTTAATTTAAGGAATTTCAGAAGTTGATTTATAACTAGTAGCTATAAGTCTCCGTAGCTTTGAACTGATAAGTTACGCGCTTGTAAGGCAGAAACAATTTGTACTGATTTTTCTAGCAAAAAATATAATGAATATATTTGGGATTTAGTAAGACGGATCTCGTCGTTAACTGAAAGGATAACTTTAATAACCATGGTTGGTACTGTGGAGTCTTTTCTGGCTGAGAGACAGGTAACTGCCTGATTTAAGATAAAGCTGACATAGAAACATGTGAAGTAAACATGGAGATTTTTCCCTGAATGTGTTCGTTTGTAACCTCACAGAATGAATAATGCGTGTTTAACCTGAATAATACTCTAGTGGTGGTGGTTGAATTTTTAATGATCTGATTCATGTGTGGTATAATAGAACGGGTATACCCCTTTCTGAAGGGTACCCTGAATTACTGAGGGCCTGGTTTAGAAACATACTGGAGTTATGAGTTCTGACTCGTATTTTGAGAAAAGATTCGTATGACGTTTACCATGACTGGTGTCCTGACCAGTGTCTTCTGAAATGATACTTGAGACCTGTGTCTTGACTGATGTCTTGACATGTATTTTAGTGGATGAATCTGGACGAGGTTGAAAATTTTTGGTAACTGCTAGGATTGGCGGACCGGTGAGACTAATGACCTCTGTATTTCTGGTCACGTCCGTTCCGGAGTTCCGATGGTTACTGACTGATTAATTATAAGCACGGTGGTTGTCGTTACCGCTTTGTCTGCCAGTTTCAAGACAATCATCATTACGACCGAGATTCTTGTAGCTATTATGCTGAATGGTCGGCTGGGTCCCGGTTCTCATTCTTCTGAATGAAAGGTTAGCTGAGTGAAGTGTGACATCTAGCTAAGAAGGTGAAAGCATGGAATGAAATGGTAGTGTCTGATGGTTGAAATTTATTCTTGTCAGAAATTTCAAATTTATAGTTTTCGTCCTTGTTCTGCAGAGTCTTCATAGTATAAACAACATCAGCATCTTGAGAAATATCTAAAGTATCAGCAACATCAGCATTTGTGAGGTCTTCAAAGTGTTAGCAGCATCAGTATTTGGTAAAATCTTCAACTCACGAGCAGCATCAACATCTGGTAGAATATCGACAGTGGAAACGTCTGAGATGATTGAGGATCGATTAGCAATATCCATAGGGTATGTTACCTGGAGTACACCTGGACTAATGTACATGAAGTACAAAATGAATACTGCATGTGGAGCATATCGGAGACACTGTACGTGAAGTGCACAGGAAATACTGTACATGGAGTCTAACTGAGACACTGCACAAAAGGTACATATGGAATAATGTACATGGCACTGGTGGAAACTGTATGGAATGATCAATACTGGTGTCACTTGTCTGACATGATCAAGGATTAAATTGATTTAAACGGTAGTAGACTGATCTGAAATGGGTAACGTGATAGCCTGGTAATTCCTGCATAGACTTAATGCTGGTTGTATAGAGGTTCAAGAATATGTTTAAACGCAATTCAAACAATGGTCAGCATGACGAAATTCCTGATGAAGATCAAACATGATTTATTATGAAAACAAGATTTTACTGTAACTCTTTAGCATGAAAACATCATCACCTTGCTGAAAATGAAATCCTCATAAGGAGACATGAACTTAATCAGCATGAAAACGACATCCACTTGAGGGTATGAAACTTGATTGTTATCAAGATCATAAAGGTATAGTCAACTGAGATTTAATATCAACTGGTGTGGATGGCTATGGTTCAATCCACAAAATTTATAGGGGAAAGCATGTGACTAAGTATGGGCGATTCTGGTTCGATCCATACTTGTCAAATTTTCTGAGAACTGTCGTGTATAGAAATTTACGATCTGGGACTAGATATGGGTGGTTGTACAATCCATACTTGTCAAAATTTTATGAAATGTCCTGATATGACAAATGTGAACAACTATGGATCGGTTCACAAAACAACATTCGACTGTAAAGCATGAAAATTTGATATGCACATTGGTGAACGTATATGGGTTGGTTCACTAAGTAATATTCGACTGAAAACATGAATCTGACATGAGTAAGGATGAACGCCTATGGTCAGTTCATCTATACAAAAATCTGAACGGGCAAGGGTGAACGCCTATGGTCAGTTCACCAAAACGAGAATTCGCTAAAAAGCACATGCGACTAAATATGGCCAGTCCTATACCAACCTTTTACTTAGTTAAAAACTTTAAGAAAACTGACTGATAAATGAAGAAAACTGACTGATGAATGCATGAGAAACATGAAAGATAACAACGCCAAAATCTGAGAAGTTCCTGGTGACTACCCACTAGTCACAAGTCAAGTTTTAGAGCCTACAGGTCGAACCTTGCGCTCTAATACCATAATTGTAACACACCACTTGGATAAGTGGACTGTTACGTGTATTTATGGCGTGTCATCAAAGCATAAGGTAAATGTCCTAAAACATTAACTGACCATAAAGGATATACCGGAATCAAACATCGGTAATCCAAACATAAGCTCAAAACAAGAAAAGTAAATACTGAAGGAAAAGGACTAAACAATGTCCAACTAAGCAGAATAATGTAAGGAGTGCATAAAGTAAGAAGTCTGGATAGTTTCCATCCAATGCACATGCTCTCAAAATCATAAGAGTGTCCTGGTGTACCGGAACATGAAAGAACTACGACTGAGCATAACGCTCACTGAACGGATATAATGCATGATAAGAATATATTGAACTTGAAATAACTGAAAATTACTGAAGCTGAAAGACTGATATGTGGAGTATGATGAAAACTATAGAAAATCTGATAAGTCTAATTTATAAATAATAAAACTGAATTGTTATCTGTTAAATCTGAAAACATGCATTTACTGTATTTTAATTGCCAAGAGCTTATATAGGTCATGTGTTGTAACAACTGCTGCATGAATGACTGGAGGGGTGACCTCGTCATGATGTAGAGGAGTGACCTCTAATTACTGTGCTGGGTGGAGGGATCAGCTCCAATGTGAAAGATGTAGAGTACACACCACATTCACATGATAAACTGTAAACTGATAAGCCTAGGATGCATCCATACGCCCCACTAATAATATTGAAAAAATGGCCAAGCTGAACTGAGTGGAACACTATGGAATATCACTCTCCCGTGGGTGAGTCATGACACCGGTGCCTCAAGTGTCATGGTTACGGTACCTCCATAACTAGTACTACTGACTGGTCATGCTTGTTCATGCTTGTATATAAGGCTCAGGCAATATCTTAGTTATTAAAATAATTTTTGATAATTTATAACATATACTGGGGAAAACATTTGGCTATAGACTGGGAATCCTAATCATGCATAGAAAGGAAGTCCTTACTGAAAGGACGGAAAATCCGTACCTCTTGTCCAGTAACTGACTGATGGAATACTGAACGAACACTAATCGGGCTTCACGGAAGCTACAATAATAATAGGCGCGAATAATTATCTGATCTTTATTTAATTTACTGATCTTATAGCCTTCTCATTTTTTATTTTATTTCTGAAATTCTGTACGTATTTTACTGATAAATCTGATCTTTATTATAACAATATCTAATATATTAACGACCTACTATTAATTACGGGACACACGTATTCTGACGTTAAATTAATACCATAATAAGTAACCCGTTAAAATAGAAGGTTTCCTAAATTAGAAAGTTTCCAAAATAATTTAATCCATTTAATAACATTATACCCTTTTAAAATATTATAAACTATTTTAATTTAATTCATTGAAAATACAATTTAAAACATTTATAAAAATAATAATAAAAGGTAAAATATAAAAGTCTTCATTTTTATTATTATAATTATGCCCCCAACCTAACGAGATACCCCTTCTCGGTCGCACTTAAACAATTCAATCAATATATAAAATCTGCCTATATGAAATTAGTGACAGAAATCTGTGTCACTAAAAAGTGTCACCAAAACTGAATTTTAAAAAGTGTCTATAAAACAATTCTGCGACGGAAATTTTGTGTCACAAAACCGTCGCTACTTACATTTAAAAGAGTCACAAATCTCTGTCCCAATCTTCCCACTGATTCACTATAAGTTCCCACTGTTTTTGTTCGGTTCCCCCTGTTTTATGACTAAGACCCACCGACACATATACCATGTCTCGGTTGCCACTGCTTCAAACAAACACCCCCTGATCTAAGTTGTTAGCCATTGTTTTTAGTCCCAAACACCTCCTTATAAACGTGACTCCCTGGTGTTGAGGTTGTTTTTGGCTGCGACTGGCAAAACCAAGCACCACGACCCCTGTGTGGGTCACGGCTGCTACAACCACACACCCACCGAGACCAGTTGGTCTCGGTTTGCCTGAATTCACCAAAAACCGACACCCTTGCTTGTTATTTCATGTTTAACCATTAAAACCCAATTGATTTTGGCTGAACATAAATTCAAGATCAAAACACAGAAAGAAGAGGAAGAATTACCTATTTCGTTTTCGGGGATTAGGTAAGAACACACACAAACGAATGATTAATTGAGTAAAAACCCGGATCTCCTTGTTCTTAATTTTTTTAATGGGCGGCAGCTTCTTTCTAAACCCTAGCCGTTTTTTTTGTACGTGAATAGACAAATGAGACAAGTGTGTGTGTAATATGTTTCCTGTGATGTTTTTGTAGAACGGGCTGGGCCAAGAGCCCAAATACTTCCTTGTTCATTAATGAACCGCCACCCTATGTAATATAGAGTTTTTCGTTTTTTTTTTCAACATTATAAACTATCGCGTATACACTTATTTAATTCTCGTGTTCTGGTTTTTCTGAAACGTGACTATCTTTATGCTAAAATAATACGCTCGTAATGATTATTTTTCTGAATAATTATATATATTTTGTAGTAAATTAAAACTGCGTATTTAATATTTGAAATCTTAAATACGGGTTTTACAATTGGAGACTGTTCAACATGGTTTTTTCAATGTTCTTTTGCTCAAAGTGTGTTCTCTCGTATTTGCCGTTGGTGGGAGTTGGACGGGCAGGTAATTGTTTCCTTTGCGGAGTGGAAGTCTTGGTTTCAGTCTATTCGTATGCCTTCGGTTTCGAAGTCCTTGCTGGAGGGAGTGTTTGCCACTGCATGGTGGTATTGTTGGGGTTCCGTAATAGAACGGTATTCGGTCCTAACCCTATGAGGCGAGCAGTGGTTTTCGATGTGATTGTAGATCTTTCTCTTTAGGTGGTGTGTGAGTCGTAGTAATAAGTGTATTTCATGGGAGAGTTGGCTAAAAAAACCCATTTGATTACTTTGTAATGTTTTTTTTTCTAGCTTCTTGCTAGTCTTTTTAATAAAAGTTGTTGTTCTAAAAAAAATTATATATTGGTATTAATTTTTATCCTGATAAGAAATTAATATGTAGCCATTTACAAGTCTTGTATAGTAGTATGTACAAATTTTATTGTGGTCGGTTTAATTAACACACCATCATGTTTTGTTCAGCTGTTCGATATCAACTCACCTATAGCCGTTTTTACTATTTTATCTAGTCTTAGATTAAAGAGCCCTATTATGTAAATTGGCTCATTCAAAAAGTACAAAATAGTACGAGAAAATACAAACTCCACATATATTGACTTTGGGTTTATATTATAACACGATTTTTTATGAGTTTTCGCCTTGTGTTTTTTGTGAGTTTAACAATTTTTACTTACTAAACTTTATTTTTTCGTTCCGCATCTTGTGTTTTATAGTATTATAATAATGTCAATAATAGAAATATTAAGAAAAGTTAAAAAACCCAAAAATATTTATGGGTATAAATACTTATTTGAAAGTTTTAATAACATAACCTTAAATTAAACTCTCCTTTACTACATTTTTATCGTCTTTAAAAAAAAGAATAAGTAAAGAGAAGTTATATTTCCTTCATATATAGCTTAAACTTTTATTTGAATGACTAACAATACAGTTTAACTCTTTGTTATTTTTTACTTTTTACCCAGGCCGTGATGGTTACCGAGCAACATGTGTTGTGCTAGACATCAAAAGATGAATATAAAGTATACATTGTAGGTGATTTGACGATTATTACAAATGGTAATGTGTATGAAACAAGAAGGGAAAAACTATCGTACAACAATTCAAGATCTCGTGTGATTTGAAAGTAGGAACAAAATTATTTAGTAATCATACCATACATCCATCCCCCACAAGTCATATTTTCACAAGTTACTATCAAAAAATATATCTCTCACCCCTCAAAACATGCACAACTCACAAGACCTACTGCACCATGTAATTATTGTACGTATTTCACCACTCTTTCTTCACAGACGTCCCATCCTCTTGTTTTATTTTATACGATTTTAAATAATTTTGATTAGCACATGAGTCTCTTTTTTTAATCACCTAAAAAATAACAGACAATACACATATTAGAGAAAATTCAATATTTCTTCTACAAAAATATATACACTTCATGAAAATACTAAAAATATTCAATATGGAGTGAAAGAAAGTCACTACCATTGTGAAACAAATGTAAGTTTATATTTGTTTATGTCTTTCACTTGTTTTTAGTATAACTATCAAAATACTACACAACAAAACTATGGCTCGTGTACTTCTATGTCGATCAATAACTCAAATTATATATTTTACAATATTATTTATATCAAGAACGTGTATAACCCCTGGATACACCATAAAACATCTTATTTTAATAGTGCCAGGACTCCCGATATGATAGAAATAAACATACTTTCTGTCAGGATATTGTTAATGTAAAATTTTTATAGCAGGTAACTTGAGAAGACCTCTAATTTAATGATTTAAGTTTGATAACTTTAAAACATCTAAAAAGATAAAAGTTAAAACAGAACATTCTAAAAAAAGAGTTTACAGGTAACAAATCTAAACACCTAATTAGGCGGGCTAAACCCCAAACATCTAGAGAGCTAAGCTTAACAAAATCGATATAATGATGATTGACTTTTTGCGACTACTCTTTTGTACTGTGATTTTGAAAGTTGCAAAATGAAATACTCCGTACATAATAAAGTAACAACAAAGTACTTTTAAAAATTAACAAACTGCATTGTAGAAAAATAGAACTCGATTTTCGCCTACAAAATAAAATAATGAAATAATAAAATAATAAACTCAGAAACAAAACTACCCGCAACAAGCATAGATTATGATATCTCATCGACCAATAACAAAAAATGTAGATACTTTTACCAAGAAATGAGAATAAGCACACTTCACACCATATGGGTGAAAAACAACTTCTATAAATAAAGTCATAATTTATACCAAGTTCATTTACAAACTGAAGCCAATATCTTATCAAGAACTTCAAAAGAATATACTTTGTTTCAAGGCATCGTCACAAGTGAAATCTACTTATTTCTTTAAAGTTGGAGAGTTGATCACCACTATCTTCTTTAGAGGCACATGAGGTAAATAACTTGTTGGTTTTAGTGAGCCCATGTCTTTCCATATATAAAAAAGCAAAAATAAGACAATTGTTTATTAAAAGCATAATAAGCTAAATCTAATAAGAAAATATGATAAAGAAAAACTGACATTTCAAGACGGTACCTTTTTAAAGGACTACATTTTGTACACATAAGAATCTACGATTGTTGGCCGTAATTTGGCGTCTCTGGAAATGTGAAGCGGATATTGGAGCTCGAGAAAAATAGAAAGGAGTGTGAGAAGTAAAATGAGGTGACAGATGAAAAATGATAAAGTTGTTGAGTAAATCAATTGGTCAATGACCATATAGCCCCAAACATACATAATAATGAAAGATGTCGGTGCGTTGAAAATTGGTTTGTTTTGTTGGAAGTACAATAACTGAAGGTTGAAAGAATGAGATAAGGAAGTAGTTCAAAAAATTATCTCACAAAGTTTACGTTTCATTTTCTTATGAGAGTGCTACGTGTCACACATTTAAGTGCTTAGAAAAAGCTACTATCTCACAAAGTTTGCATTCATTTTCTTATGAGAGTATTACGTGTCACGCATTTAGGTGCTTACATGGCTTCTTTAAAAAATATGAGATTCTCATATATAATATAGGTAGATAACTTATATATACGGAAAAGACTCAAAGAGTGATGCAAAAATAGTGACGACATGTTTTGTGACAAGTACTGACATGTTTAAGGAGACGTTTGGTAACCTTTTTGGTTTTGAATCGTTGTATTTAAAGAAAAAAATATATTTTTGGTTTAATATTGTTACGTTGGTTGTGGGCTTGGAACAAAAAATATTGGCATAAGCTTGGTTTTGCTTTTGTGAGTCCTTTGTATTTCTTATCCCCTCTTTTTTTATTTAGTTATTTTTTGTATGATTTATTTTAATTTTAATTATATATTACTCTCTCTATCCCAAAATTATTATCTTACTATAAAAAGCATATAATTTAAAAAAGTGCATTTATTATAACTTTTTCTTTTTAACTTTTTAATAGAATAACATTTTTACTTTTGACTAACTAATTAAGTTTTCTTTAAATGTTGTGATTATAATTTCAGACAAGAATGATATCGTAGTAAACTTGAACAAACTTCTCTATCTACTTTTAGTAATTTACAATTAAATTAGGTCATCCCAAAAAAGAAAACACGAACAATAAAAATGAGACGAAAAAAGTAATTTACAATATATATTTTTAAATATTTTTTTCTTATATCAAATCTAGATATTAAACAAAATTCAAATTTAAATCCATATCCAAGGCCTACAAGTACTTATAATACAAACCCTAAATAATTTATAATGCTATGCGTATATTCGAGTTTGTCTTAAATTAAATCTTTAAAATAAATATCTATATATTGATATATTTTACCTTTTTATCCCGATAAGAAGTTAATATGTAACCGTTTACAAATCTTGTATAGTAGTACGTACCAATTTCATTGTGGCCAGTTTAATTAACAGGCCACCATGTTTTGTTGAGTTGTTCGATATCAACTCAACCATAACCCTTGTTACTATTTTATCTAGATTTAGATTAAAGGGCCCTATTATGTACATTTTGCTCATTCAAAAAGTACAAAATAGTACGAGAAAATACAAACTCCATTTATATTGACTTTTGGTTTATTTTACAACACGAATTTTTATTAGTTTTCGCTTTTGTTTTTTGTGAGTTTAACAATTTTGACTTGTTAAACTTTATTTTTTTCGTTCCGCATTTTTTGTTTTATAGTATTATAATAATATTAATATTAAAAATAAAGGTAAAAAGCGCAAAAACATTGATGGTGCAAATACTTTTTTGAAAGTTTTAATAACCTACCCTTAAATTAAACTCTCCTTTACTACAATTTCATCGTATTTTTTAAAAAAATGAGCAAAGAGAAGTTATATTTCCTTCATATATAGCTTAAACTTTCATTTAAATGGCTAACAACATAGTTTTAAGTCTTTGTTATTTTTTACTTTTTACCTAAGCCGTGATGTGATGATTACCGAGCAACATGTGTTGTGCTAGACATCAAAAGATGAAGATAAAATACACATTGTAGGTGATTCGACGATTATTACAAATGGTAATGCGTATAAAACAAGAAGAGAAAAAACTATCGTACAACAATTAAAGATCTCATGTGATTTGAAAGTATGAATAAAATTATTTAGTAATCATACCATACATCCATCCCTCACAAGTCATATTTTCACAAGTCATTATTAAAAACTATATCTCTCACCCCTCAAAACATGCACAACTTGCAAGACCTGCTGCACCATTCCATTAATTGTATATATTTCACCACTCTTTCTTCACAGACGTCCCATCATCTTGTTTTATTTTATACGATTTTAAGTAATTTTGATTAGCACACGAGTTTCTTTTTTTAATCACCTAAAAAATAACAGACAATCCAATATATCTTTTACAAAAATATTTACACTGCATGGAAATACTAAAAATATTCAATATGGATCGAAAGAAAGTCACAACCATTTTGAAACAAATGAAAGTTTATATTTGTTAATATCTTTCACTCATTTTTAGTATAACTATCAAAATACTACGCAACAAAACTATGGCTTGTGTACACTCAAATTATTTATTTTATAACCTTATTTTTATTAAGAACTTGTACAACCCCTGGATACACCATAAAACATCTTATTTTAATAGTGCTAGGACTCCCCATATGATATCAATAAAAATACTTTATGTCGTGGATATTGTTAATTTGAAAATTTTATTAAAAGTAACTTAAGAATACCTCTAATTAATGATTTAAGTTTGATAACTTTAAGACATCTAAAAGATAAAAGTTAAAATAGAACATCTAAAGAAAAAAAAGAGTTTACAGGTAACAAATCTAAACACCTAATTAAGCAAGCTAAAACCCAAACATCTAGAGAGCTAAGCTTAACAAAATCGATAATATGATGATTGCCTTTTTGATATTTTAACTGTGATTTTGAAAGTTGCAAAACGAAATATGATGACGTATAGTCCCTAGTCAGGTTGGATCGTCCGACTCACAGGTACTACCCGCTACCATCAGGGGTGGATTGGATACTTGTGCGATGTGCGCACATAGCCCATAAAGCCCGGTAAGCCGCTGTCGCACAAGAGGCTGATTACTTAGCCAAGTCCTCGTCGTAGTGCGATGGGATCAGACAGAATATAACTTATATTATAGTTATGTTCGCCTAAGGAAAAGGGATATACACTTGCCTTAGTTGAATAATGAAGATCAAGCTATTTCGAGTCATTATCTCTTCCTTAGGCCGCAAGAACAGGGAGCCCAGCCTGGACTCTCTCGAGTATAAAAGGAACTCCTTTGGTTCCACAAAGGTACGATACACACAATACCCTAAACACTAATATACTCAAAACCGATTACTTACTCTCACGCAGGAGTCTAATCGTGGGTCACAAACCCACGGTAAGCCTAACTGTGTTTGTTTAGTGCGTAGGGTCATAAAGCAAGTTTCACTTGGTGCGAGAGCTGGAGTCCACAAGACCCCAAATTAAGCCTAATTTGGATTAAGCTCGGTCTACCCCAACTTTTGCATCAACAAGTTGGCGCCATCCGTGGGACCCCAAACTTAACTCTAGCCAATGACGAAAAACGGCGCAAACCCACCCCCACCCAAAGGTGGATCCAAGAAGGCAACAAGCCCTTACTCAAGCCTTGAGCCCAATAACCCAAGCCGTGGGGGGAAAGGACTGCAAGTATCTTTCTCTCCGCTGGTCACTTCGACTTTATAGACGGTCGGAACCGCATCGTCCTCTCAGGAGATCCCTAATCAAGGCCGCAAAGAGACCCTGGACGCAAGGGCTGTGATAAATCCGTAGATGGAAACAGAAATTTCCCCCTCGGCGAAGCAAAGTATGAGCGATTATGTCCCAGAAAACTATGAGGCGCTAATCCCACTTATGAGGGCGCAGATGAGGGAGAATCCAGCAAGAGATCTTCGAATCAGCTTAGACTTCGATAAAGAATTCAAGTCTAAGGGAGGCTCAAGATCCAGTAAAGAAGCTAGAAAGGAGAAGAAAAGGAAGCAAAGAGCGGCTGAGATCCCAGCATCCACTTCGGATGCGCCTCTCATTGAGGACGCATCGTCCTCAGACAGCTCTAGGGACTCAGGGGAAGAGGATGGTTTCATGACACCAGTCAATGACCACCAGCGCACAAGCGTGAAGGACAGACTAGGACCTAACCCTACTAGTAGACAAAGCGCCCTTAAAAGGCTAGGCCCCTTAGAAGGAGATGAATCTCAGGATCTACGAGTTCAGGAAAGGAGTAAGAGCACTAAAAGGAGGCGCAAGAGGCATTCTTCGAGCGAAGGCTCCTCGGACTCTAGTCATAGCGACCGCCACCCCCGCCGTAAAAGGGCCTCTCCTTCATCCACTGAGGACTCTGACTACTCAGACTACGACAGAAAATACCGTAGGGCACCAAAAAGGCCAAGGATACAAGGTGAAGATCAATGGACCCTGCCATGGCGTCAAGAGAAAGGAAGCGTGTTTTCAGAACGCATAACTACTTTCAGGGATAACAGGAAAAGACGCATGTCGTCTAATGTTAAGACCTACGATGGCACGACGGATCCGAATGATCACCTGAAAGTATTCGAATCTCAGGCAGGGACAGAGCAATGGCCAGAAGCCGTCTCGTGCCATATGTTCAACTCGATGCTCATCCGGAACGCTCGGACATGGTTTGACCGTCTTCCGCGAAGGAGCATCCATGGGTTTGAAGAACTTCGAAGAGCGTTCCGCAGGAACTATGTGAAGCAGAAGAAGTATGACAAAAGCCCGGTTTCACTTGCGAGAGTGAAGCAGAGGCATAACGAGAGCCTAGAGGACTTCATGGAACGCTTTAAATCTGAATGCAACCAGATTAAGGATTCCCCGGAAATTCCAAAGATTTCTGGATTCCTCGCAGGCATCACAAATCCGGACCAGTTGAATGACAGAACCCCAACAATATTTGACGGGGTAATGAAAAAGGTCCGAGCGTTTATTCAAGGAGAAACCGCAGCAGCAGATAGCCGACAAATGGCGTCTGGCTACAGGTACCAAGACAGGCCCAAGAAACAAACATATGGGCAAAATATCAGTCGCACGTTGGACTTCCAAGGAGCGGCAAAGCAAGGGCGCAACAACAACAACAACAATAAGTTCACCCCGCTGCAAAAAACCTCTAGAGAGATATTTCTATCAGAAGGAGCAAATTTTCCAAAGCCTAGCCCAATGTTGGGACCAGTAGATAAGCGGAATAACACAAAGCACTGCGAGTACCATGATGATAAAGGGCACGCTACTGATGAGTGTATTCAGTTGAAAAGACACATTGAAAGCCTGGTAAAAGCAGGAAAGCTGAACCACCTGATAAGGGATTGGAGAAACAACACGGATGCGAAGAAGGTCGAAGTGAAAAAACACAAGGATAAACCTATAACCATATACATGGTAGAGATGGAAAAATATTTCATACAAAGAAGAGTGGTCGCGGAATTTTCGCACGATAAGGAAATAGCGTTCCCTATCCTTTCAGATATGGACTACAGAGTCGGCTCGTTGACAATTGACATAGCCTTCTGCGACCACACTATAGAAGGCATGTGCGTCGATGGGGGGTCTGCAGCGAGCATATTATACGAACATTGCTTCGTACGATTGCCATGGGAAATAAGGAAGGAGCTAGAAGAGACAGCACAGGTTCTCACAGGGTTTAGCGGTGATAAGACTCTACCACTGGGGCATCTCTGCACACAGGTGACCATTAGAAACGCAAAACACTCAACGAAGGTGTGGATGGACTTCATGGTTATACGCTCTCAGTCCTCGTACAACGGAATAATCGGACAGCCGACACTAAAGACGCTGCGCGCAGTACCTTCCACGACACATGGTATGTTCAAATTCCTGGTGGAAAATAGAGTAGTTACCATCCGTAATATAGACATAATCGAATGGGGTGACAGTACTTCTAGCACCAGCACTAAAAGGAAGCAGGCGGACAGGTGTCAACATGATATAGAGCCCAGTCCAAAGATGATCAGAAGGATGCGTGTCTTGGAGAAATCCCAGGTGCCGAGCATATCTGTGCGCGCGGAATCGTTGTCAGGGCTCCCATGGGTCCTTTTCTCGACAGGCTTCGCAGGAGGAGGGGAGCCAGATGCAGGGTTCATCCTCACAAACCATGGTGACATAAAAATAGCGTACGCATTGATGTTTGACTTCCCCACTACCAACATGGAAGCAGACTTCGAAGCCCTCATAGCAGGTCTTAGATTAGCGCTAAGAATGGACATGAAGCGCCTGGTGGCCTAAACCTACAACCCTCTGGTGGCAAGTAGAGTCAATGGGTCATGCGAGCCACGAGGGCGGGTGCTAATCGAGTATACGGAAAAAATACGAGACATGACGGAACGGTTCGCAGAGTTTGCTATACGAAGGGTTGTAAAAGAGGAGGATGAAATCTCGGTGGACATGGACCAACTTTTAATTGTAAACATGAATAAGCCTCCTGTTCACGTCCTCGTCGATTTTATCTTGCACAAAAATGTGAGTGCGGACATGGAGTCACCAACATGGATGCCACCCATTCGAAAGTTTTTGTCATATAACAAATTACCAAGCAACAGAAGGAAGGCTAAGCAAATACAAGTGCGAGCTAGGCATTTTCAAATTTTCAAAGGGACACTGTATAGGCAAACAGGAAAAGTTTGGATGTTGCAATGCTTAGCACCGGATCAGGCGCGGTCAGTAGTAGAAGCCGCACATAGAAGAGTGTGTCCTCGCGGCTCGGTAGCTATGGTGGAGGAAGTCACTCGCTCAGTGTACTTTTGGCCATTTTCACATAAAGATGCGCGCAAAAGAGTGGCGCGTTGTCAGAAATGCCAAGCGGACTCAAGACGTCGGACGAATTCTAACATGGTTACTGGCCCACTCTCAACCAAAGGTGCAGTAGAAGGAGGACTATTCTCAAAGTTGAGACGTGCTCTAGGTTCCCTAGCGACGTCAATTAGAAATATGGCACGACACGTGGTAACACTGCTCCCGATTAAAGGTAACCATCAACAGCGATGCAGGGGAGCAGTTGTCCCCGCATCTGGGATAACTCCACATACCAGGCGGCAGCGGGATCGTATGGGCGTACTACCAGCAACACGAAGCACGAATCAACACGGTCAGGCGAGCAAAGGATCCTCACAGACTAGGATGAGTGCGCATGGCTACGCGGAATCGCTATCTAGTCCTACAAGGAATGACTTAAGAGACGACTAGAGTTTTGGTCGATATTCTCCTTGAGATATCGCATAGTTGGCATGGACCATTCCCTTGGCTACTATTAGCCCTAATAAGGATCCATGTATTTTTTCTTTTTAAATCGTTTTTAGGTTTTTGTTATTTGTTTCGAAACATTTGCAAAAGGGTATGAATAAAACACTGCGGTTCCTAGCTAGTTCCGTAGTCCAAATGATGTTTTTTCTTTCTTATCTTTAGTGCATGCAAGTAGGGCTGAGCATCGATCCGGGACCGGACCGGACCGGCCAAGACCGGACCGGACCGAGGACCGAAATGGTCCGAAACCCCGGGCCGAGATCGGACCGAAATAGTCCGGTCCGGTCCGGGTTGGTCCGGTCCGGTTCGGTCCTTGGTCCGGTCCGGTCCTATTAGATATATTTGACAAGATTTTGGTAAGATCGAACCGGACCGGACCGACCGGACCGAGGACCGAATTCGTCCAAAACCCCAGACCGAGGACCGGACCGAAATTGCTCGGTCCGGTTCGGTTCGGTCCGGTCCGGTCCGGTTTTCCGGTCCAGGTCGGTTTTGGGTCTGCCGTGCTCAGCCCTACATGCAAGTATTATTTCTTTTATATATATTGGGACTTCAGATGTACATGTACAATAACGTTTCCAGGCGGAATAGAGGAATAAGTTTACCCTACTAATTAGACTTGTCGCGTAAGAGGGATGCACCCCCAACGGCACCAGATCAGGTATCCTTTGTTAGGCAGCTTTTCACAAGACGTTGTGGTAAGTATAACAGTCCTCATACTTTATGACGGATGAGCACAGTCTGCACGCCTAACGAACATGTCATTTTCAATGACATTGCTTATGGTAGTAGTGGCAGGACCACACGTAATGACCTTTAGACTCACCCATAAGTCCAGAGTCGCACCCCAATGGGCGTACTCATAAACAGGTGTTCTCTCTCACCATCTCAGGTGTTAGTGTAGGAACCTGGACACATATATATATGCGACTACACATGAACATGATGCAGGACGTTATGTACTTACAAAAATATGGGTCGCTATTATCATTGTACAAATTATTAATTTACAAGATTAGTTCACGTAAGATACAACAATAGATATGGTAAGGCAAGACAGCTTCTATAGAAGGTCGCTCGTTGACAGTGACCTCTTTAACCTGCGATGTCGTGGGTTCTGTGACGCACAATGTTGTGCCCATGCCTCTTTCATATATCGTAACACGCGTGTATGGTATACATCAATGGATGGAAGACTCACGGGTACACCGTCAGACCGGCTAGGATGAGCTAAGCCTATACCAATAACGGCGCCTTTGGTGGAGGTATGATTCTTCTTGGAAACACGACACACGAGCTGATTTAATTTGTCTTCCAGTGGAATCAGTATCGTTGCGCCAGAAATATACACAGGGACTTGTAGTTGGGATAGGTTCGGCTCGCCAGTTGTTTCAGGGTCTCCTTCTGTCGGGTCGGCACTGTCATTCGAATAAGGCCTGTCATGGTCACACTAATTGGGAGGTCCTCATCTTTCTCGATTAGGTCTATGATGGGCATCAGGAGGTTCTTTAATCTGTGGAAAGCGGCGTCAAACATCTCTTGCGCATACTTGAAATAGATCTCATTTCCCTCCAAAGGACCTCTTAGTAAATTTTCTTTGAAAGCGCGCTCCATGGCGAGACTGGATCCAAACAGTAGCGCGACATCATATACGTCCTTGATCGCTTTGTCAAAAGGGGGAAATTACATAACACCTTTGGTAGCAAGCGGAAGACCATGTTTATTAACCATCAATTTTCGGCGCGCACTGCGGTGAGGTGCGGATATAGCTCTTCATCAAAATCCGTACTCATATAGTTTAGAACTTCCGACTTCTTAGCCATGTCTTTATGGCAGTTGGTGACAAAATTTTCGCAATTCAGAGCAAGGACATTCATGCCTTCTTCTAGTTTAGCCATGGCCCAGCGGTTTTCGTCCTCTTGCTTCGCTCGCAGGCGGCGCTCACGATCCAGGAGATCAGAGAGCGAAGATTTTTCGTCCTCTAAATATTGGATGGATCCGGCATTTATACTAGATACAGCGCGCAAGCGGGCAATTTCGATTTTCGCATTTACAAGTTTGAGGTCTTTTTGTTCTGTAACTTGGCGGACCTCTTCGTTTGCTTGTGCTAAACGCTCGGACAGCTTGGATATCTTCTTTTTCAAGTGGGCAGCTAAAGTTACTTCTTGGGCGGCAATTGTGTCCAACTCCTTCATTAGTAGTTCGTCGGACATCTCGTGTAAATGTTGGGCGCGGCCAAGGGGAGTTATGTGTTGCAGGAAGTCCCCACAAGCATCTGCGCCATCTAGAGCGCATGAGCGAGTGCATTGCCAGGGAGGAGAAAATCTGATGGACTTCGCGGCGCCTGCACCCGCCTCGGTCGTGGAAGCAAGGGACCTGCAAAATTGATGTCTTACGATTATTGGAGGTGTGCGAATTGTTTATTTTTACGAAATACTAAAGAAGAACGCAGTGGTATACCTTGATAGTTGTATGTTTTCTCGTGGCTTTGATAGTGCTCCCCACGATGTTGCATTAGCACGTGGTCTTGTTTGCAATGTTCTCCCCCTTCTGGGAATTTGCTGCGTAGGGGAGAACGGTAATTTTTTGTAACTTGGCACAGGTATACCCTCTGCGGATGGGCCGGTGTGCGAATCCTCTGCGGCACCATGTTCTTCTTCATCTCCTTGACTCATTTCTTCTGATGGAGACTCTACGATGAATGGTACGCTTCGGATAGGGGTAGCGTTTATGGCGGTTGTCATCTCGACATTCCCACTAGGTGTGGGAGAAGGAAACTCCATAGCTACAGTCCATTGATTCAATGCGCCATCCATTTGATATCTCGATTGACATGAAGGGTCGGGCACGCATGGTCACGGCGCATGGATTCCCGCGCTTCACGAGATGCGTATTAGTTAATTCTGCAGTCATATGAAGGATGCGTAAGTATATATGCAGGTATGGTTTATTTTTTCGGTAACAAATTAAAAAGACACAACCAAAAGAAGAAGGGGAAGCAAACGAAATAAGGGTTTCTTACCATGGTCAAAATCATCAAAGTATTGAGGAAGGTGGTTGGCAGAAAGAATTGGTGTGTGGCTTAGACCTAAGGCGTATAGCAACGTCTCTGGGTATTCTTGCATCGGTATCCGATCATCGTTAATTAATTTTGCGTCTGCCTCGTTATACGAACCGGCGATGGGGCAGTCATCTTTTATCATTGTCTCGGGGGTGATGAAATCATGGTCAAATGGGAAAACAACTTTGTCTACCCAGAAGAATTTGTCGGTCCACTTCTTCAGGGAATCTATTTTTTCGAGTAACATTGAAGGTGACCAGGGCGTTTCGCGAAGGTTACCCATCCGTTCATCCATGTGGGTCTATAGAAGGCGCGGAACAGGTTTATGGTTGGGTCAACATTTTTGAGTAAGCAGTTTATCTCAAAATTTGAGATTTTGGCGGCTCCTATACAATGTATGTAAAACCCGTATTTAAAATTTCGCATATTATATACGCAGTCTCGATTTATTATAAACTATATATATAATTATTCAGAAAAATAATTATTAAGTTCAGAAAATATTATATATGTGTTATTTTAGCACACAGAAAAGATTATTACGTTTCAGAAAAATTAAAACACGGGAAATATAACACGCATACGTAATAATCTACAAATGTCGAAAAAAAAAGAAGGAAAAACTATATATATATTAAGGGGGCCGAATTTTTAAGAGAAACAAGGAAGATTATAATGGGCTTTTAAGCCCGACCCATAGACACAAAAAAAAACAACACGGGGTAAACTTCCCCCTACTTCTTGTCCAGACAAAAAAAAAAAAAAGAGACGCCTAGGGTTTCTAGGTTGTGGCCGCCGGGTTGTAGAACAAAAAAAAAGAAAAGAAAAAAAAATGCGGGTTTGATTGGTCACCATCAATTCGTGTATGATCTTCATTCTCTAGCAAATCTATAAACGGTATTCATCTTTCCTTTTAATTTCGTTTTAATTATTATCATAGCAACATGTTTTATTGATCTAACAAATGGGTAACATAAGTAATATGAAGGGGTGTCGGGTTTTTACTCTTATCACAGAAACCGAGACCCAAAAGGGCCTCGGTGTGTCGTCTTGCTGCCAGCCGTGACCACACAGGTCTCGGTGGTGGTTGTGTTGTAACCAGCCCGAACCAAAAAGAAAACAGGGTGTGTTTGGGACTTATTGCAGTAAAGGGGTGTTTGGGATTACATGCTGTGGGGATGAACAATCAGCAGGGTGTGTTTGTTTTAGACAGTGGGAACCAAACAGTGGGAACATGATGAAATCAGTGGGAAATAATAGGAGAACAGTGGGAAAGTTTTTGGGCAGAAACTAATAATTTTAGATTGAAAATAGCGACGGTTTAGTGACACATAATTCCGTCGCAGTTCTGTAGTGACAGTTTTATGGACAGTTTTATACACACAGTTTTAGCGACAGATTTTTCTGTCGCTAGTTCTAGTAGGCGGATTTTATATATTTATTGAATTGTTTTAGTGCGACCGAGAAAGGGGTATCTCGGTAGGCTCGAGTTATAGTTAAAATATAAAAAAATGAAGATTGTTAAATTATACCTTTTATTACTTAATTTTATAAATGTTTTAATTGTATATTTTTAATGAATTAAATTATATAGTTCTTTCATATTTTAAAAAGGGTATAATTTTATTAAATGAATTAAATTATTTTGGGAACTTTCTAATTTAAGAAACTTTCTATTTTTTTTAGCAGGTTACTAATAATAGTATTATAATATTAGAATCAGTATATTATACTAGTAATCAGAAGTACAGGATATATACTAATCATTAAACATTAAAGAACACTCAGATTAATCAGTTTATACGCAACCAGTAAAATAATACGAGAACACGCAAAAAGGAATTTAGAACAATATTAAACAGTAATCAGAGTCGGTAATCAGACAACTCATTTCACGTCCCTTATTCATGTAGTAACCGGGAAGTCAGAGTCGATCCTTCAGCTTCCATTCTGATTTCATTACTGGACACGAGGTACGGATTTTCCGTCCTTTCAGTAAGGACTTTCTTTTATGCATGATTAGGATTTCCCCGTCTTCAGCCAAATGTTTTTCCCCAGTATATGTTTAAGTTTATCAGTAATCATGTTAATAACTAAATAAATTGCCTGAGCATTATATACAAGCACGACCAGTTTATGTACTAGTTACGGAGGTACCGTAACCACGGCACTAGAGGCACCGGTGTCGTGACTCACATGCAGGAGAGTGATATCCTGCATCGTCCCACTCAGCTCAGCTTGGCCATTTTATCAGTATTTTTAGTGGGGCGTATGGATGCATCCTAGGCTTATATGTGTTACAAGTTATCAGGGTGAATGTGGTGTGTGCTCTACATCCTTCACATTGGAGCTGATCCCTCCACCCAGCACAGTTATTTAGAGGTTACCCCTCTACAGCATGACGAGGTCACCCCTCCAGTTATTCATGCACGGTTGTTACAGCACGTGACCTATATAAGCTCTGGCAAATAAAATACAGTAAATGCATGTTTTCAGAATTAATAGTTATATTTCAGTATCAGTATATATGAACCAGGTTGCTCAGATTTTATGCAGAGTTCTACCACATGTTACATATCAGTCTTACAGCTTCAGTATTCTATCGCCTGTTTCATTCAGTATATTCTTATCATGCTTTATATCCGTTCACTGAGCGTTATGCTCAGCCGTAGTTCCTTTCATGTTCTAACGGCAGGTACACCAGGACGCTTTTAGGATTCTAAGAGTATGTGCATTGGATGGAAGCTATCCAGACTTCTTACTTTGTGCAGTTCTTACATTATTCTGCTTATCTGGACATTGTTTAGTTCTTTCATTCAGTATTTTGTTTTTCATGTTTTGGGCTTATGTTTGGATTGCCGATGTTTGATTTCGGTATTTCCTTTATGGTCAGTTAATGTTTTAGGACATTTACCTTATGCTTTGATGACACGCCATAAATACACGTAACGGTCCACTTATCCAAGTGGGGTGTTACAATTATGGTATCAGAGACTATAGGTTCGACCTGTAGGCTCTAAAACTTGACCTGTGACTAGTGGGTAGTCACCAGGAACTTCCCAGATTTTGGCGTTGTTATCTTTCATGTTTCTCATGGATTATTCAGTCAGTTTTCTTCATTTATCAGTCAGTTTTATTAAAGTTTTGACTAAGTAAAAGGTTGGTACATAACTAGCCATATTTAGTCACATGTGCTTTTTAGCGAATTTTCGTTTTGGTGAGCTGACCATAGGCGTTCACCCTTGCCGTTCAGATTTTGTATTGGTAAACCGACCATAGGCGTTTACCCTTACTCATGATAGATTCATGTTTTCAGTCAAATATCACTTGGTGAACCAGCCCATATACGTTCACCAATGTTCAGATCAAATTTCATGTTTTTCAGTCAAATGTTGTTTTGTGAACCGATCCATAGTTGTTCGCATTTGTCATATCATGACGTTCTATAAATTTTGACAAATATGGATTGGACTACAACCATCCATATTAATACCAGATTATAAATTTCTATACATGACAGTTCTCAGAAAAGTTTGACCAGTATGGATCGAACCAAAATAGCCCATACTTAGTCTCATGTTTTCTTCTTTGAATTCTGTGGATTGAACCATAGCCATCCACACCAGTTGTTGTTAAAACTCAGTTGATCATACTCTTATGTTCTTTGTAACAATCCAGTTTCACAATTTCAAGCTGATGTCGCCTTCAGGCGGATTCAGTTTCGTGTTTCCTTACAAGGATTATGTTTTCAACAGAGCGATAATGTTTCATGCTAAGATACAGAAGGATTACAGTAAAGTACTATTTCATGATAAATCATGTTCTAGTCTTTATTAATCATGTCTTTATACTGAACATTGATGAAACTCCGTTTAATCATACTTTTAGCCTCTATACAACCAGCATTAAGTCCATGCAGACATTTTTAGCCCATCATGTTAACCGTTTCAGTTCAGTTTACTACCGTTTAAATCAATTTATTTATTTGATAATGTCAGACAAGCGACACTAGTATCGATCATCCCATAAAATTTCCATATGTACCCCATGTACAGTGTCTCAGTTATACTGTATGTACAGTGATTCATGTGTACTCCACGTACAGTAGCGCAGATATGCTTCGTGTGCAATACTCATTTTGTACTTCATGTACAGTAGTCCAGGTGTACACCAGGTACCCTACTCCATGGATATTGCTAATCGATCCTCAATCATCTTAGGCGTTTCCACTTGTCGATATTCTACCAGGTGCTGATGCTGCTCGTGAGTTGAAGATTTTGCTAGATGCTGATGCCGCTAACACTTTGAAGACCTCACAAATGCTGATGCTGCTGATACTTTGGAGATTTCTCAAGATGCTGATGCTGATGCTGTTATACTATAAAGACACTACAGAGCAAGGATGAACACTATAAATTTGAAATTTCTGACAAGAGTAAATTTTCAACCATCAGACACTACCATTCTATTCCATGCTTTACTTCCTCAGTTAGCTGTCACACGTTACTCAGCTAACCGTTCATTCAGAAGAGTGGGAATCGGAACTCAGCCGGCCACTCAGCAGAATAGTTACATAAATCACGGTCATGATAATGACCGTCATAAAATCGATAGACAAAGCATTAGTGACAACCACCGTGCTTATAATTGATCAGTCAGTAACCATCGGAACTCCGGAACGGACGTGACCAGAAATACAAGAGGTCAGTAGTCTAACCGTTCCGCCAAACCTTAACCGTTACCAGGAACTGTTAACCTTATTCCAGACCCACTTACTAAAACATGTGTCAAGACATCAGTCAAGACACGAGTTCAAGTACCATCTCGAGAGACACATGTCAAGGACACTAGTCAAAGTACACGTCATGAGAATATCTTCTCAAGCACGAGTCAGATTCATAACACCAGTATGCCTGCTAAACTGGGTCCTCAGAAATTGAAATTCAGGGTACCCTCCAAAGGGGTATACCCGTACCGTTATGCCACGCCTAAATCAGACCATTACAAATCAGTTACCATCACGGAAGTATTATTCAGGTTAGACAAGCGGTGTTCATCCTGTGGGTTGCAGACGAACACTTTTAGTGAAAAGTCGCCATATTTACTTCACGTGTTCCTATGTCAGCTTTATCTCAAAATCAGATAGTTACCTGCCTCTCAGCCCGAAAGGACGCAACAGTATCACTATATTTATTAAATTCTTATTTTCAGTTAACGACGAGATCAGTCTTACTAAATCCTTAATATATTCATTATACTTTCTGCCAGAAAAATGAGTATAAATTGTTTCAGCTTTACAAGCACGTGAATTATTATCTCATAGCTACAAAGACTTTTAGCTACCAGTTATACATATTCACTTCTGAGATTCCTTAAAATTCATGATCAGCAGATTATTCCAGAGTTCTCACATATAATTTCAGAAAATTTTCTAGTTAACATCAAGATTGTCTCAAGGATAGAACCTGATCCAAAACTCTTATTGCGGGGTTTCAGCTATGTTAAAAGAGTTGCAACATTTGTTGCAAGAATTACCGGCATGAGGCTTATCTCGCCCTAGCGCACAACCAGAAGGTGCACCGTGTTATGTCTATCAGAAAGAAGGCCGGTAACATGAGATCACGTATCGACCACCAATAATTTTACAAGATCACCATTCTTAATCGATGTTCATTCAACGTATAGAGGTTTATCTGATCTCCTATGATGTCTTGAACATTTTTCCAGAACAACTCACAATCATGACACCGTCAGTGGTGGGAGAAAGAACATCATGTTCCAAGACTACTTTTGCACACGTTATGGTCTCTTTAAAATTTTAGGTTATGATTCTGAACTCCCAAATGCTTCAGCTATATTACGAAATTATGAATAAAACTTTTCCCATGAATTCTAAGACAAATCGTCAGTATATTCATTGATCACATTCTGATCTACTAAATCCTAAAGAAGAACGTAAGATCGTCTTCTCACGGACATGCAGATTTTCAGATAGGAGAAATTATATGAACAGCTTTCCAGATGTATATCCCAGATGAACAGAGTAGCCTTTCTAGTCACCCAAATTCAGCAGAGAGAAATTTCAGACAATCATGCGAAGGTGAAGGCCATCACCTGATGGTCCCGACCGACGCCTGTGAACGTAGTACAAAATTTTCTAGAACTCAATTGACTGCTACCGCAAAAATTGCCGACAGTTCTTACTAAAAATGTTTTATGACTATTCAACCAGATTTCCACCAGAATGTTCCATTAATCCCAGACAAAACTTTGATAGAATCCGCATCACACATTAATGCAGCTATGTTCATATCTAGATGCCTGACCTACTGCAGGTTCAAGATAGAACGCCGTCATGTCAGTGAGTTACTAAAATCCTTAGAAATTTCTGAGCAGAAATGAGACGAAAATTCCGCGAAACTTTTATTAGTTACCACAGACTCAGAAAAAGTATTACTATCTAAGTCATTGTCGACCATGTAATCAACCTACGCGTTCCATTTCAACCGGAAGGATTACGCAGTAGCAGACATGCAGAAAATTCAGCAGTAAATCATACGATTTCAAGGCATTCCATCGACCGTCATATCAGACAGAATTCATGTTCACGGTCACGTGTAGGGCTGAGCAACAGGTCCGGACCGGACCGGACCGACCAAGACCGGACCGGACCGAGGACCGAAATGGTCCAAAACCCCGGACCGAGACCGGACCGAAATTGTCCGGTCCTGTCCGGGTCGGTCCGGTCCGGTTCGGTCTTCGGTCCGGTCCGGTCCTATTAAGCATAATCAACATGTTTTAGGTAAGACCGAACCGGACCGGACCGGACCGACCGGACCGAGGACCGAAATTAGCAAAAACCCCGGACCGAGGACCGGACCGAAATTGTCCGGTCCGGTCCGGGTCGGTCCGGTCCGGTTTTCCGGTCCGGTCCGGTCCGACGGTCCAAATGCTCACCCCTAGTCACGTGTATGTTTACGTCCACTTTACGTTCATGGTTATTTTCACTTTCACGTTTACGTCTCATTCGCAGTATGATGCTGTTTCAGTTCATGTTTTGTGTTACCTCATGATTTAAGCTCACGTTAGAGTTCATAACATTGTTCACGTTCAAGTTCGTGTGCCATTTCACGATACACGTTTCACAGTTTACTACTGAATACGGTTACAGAAAGCTTGAGAAATCAGACTCAAGTTTAGCACAATTATTCAATAACCAGGCAGACGCTTCACATCTCAGACCTTATCGTTTGGCATTCCTTCCTCAGTCAGCATACGTTCATGATATGTTCTAGTATCACGTTCATAGTATGATTCACGTATCACATTCATGATATATTCCATTCCAAAGCTCCTCATATAATTATGAACCACGTTCACAATTGCTCACTCAGCACGTTCACAATTGTTCACGTAGTTCGTCCCTATATTTTCAGCAGCTTTCTCAGAGATATAAATGTTATCTTTTCAGAATATTTACACGTATCGTTTCATGTATCCTACATACTATGGCTTTTCATTCTATTAAATTTAAGAAATCCATCTTTAGTATGGAACCAGAAATTTTTCAGCATTCATCAGGACAGGGTCAACAGGACCAAGATATTTTTTTAGATCTGTTGAAGGAATCGTTTCGAGCGGGAGGCCACTCGAAACGGAGGAGTCCATCCGGACCTCTCATCCGTTTCCTTCAATAAATCCAGTTAAGTTCTTTCAGTCATGTTACGTTCTATGTCCCCTTCAGCCATGTCACGTTTAATGTTTATTTCAGTCATGTCAGGTTTATACCTATCACCAGCATTATGTCTTAATTAAAAGACAAATTATCCTTCAGCTTAATTGCCTTTTCAGTTTACGTGTTCTTTCAGTTATTATAACTTCATCAACTTATTACCTTAATTCGAGGATGAATTTTCTCCTTTTTAGAGGGGAAGAATTGTAAAACCCAGTATAGTCGTATCTTTAATTCGGGGACGAATTATTCTTTTAGAGGGGAAGAATTGTAAAACCCGTATTTAAAATTTCGAATATTAAATACGTAGTCTCGATTTATTATAAACTATATATATAATTATTCAGAAAAATAATTATTAAGTTCAGAAAATATTATATATGTGTTATTTTAGCACACAGAAAAGATTATTACGTTTCAGAAAAATTAAAACACGGGAAATATAACACGCATACGTAATAATCTACAAATGTCGAAAAAAAAAAGGAAAAACTATATATATATTAAGGGGGGCGAATTTTTAAGAGAAACAAGGAAGATTATAATGGGCTTTTAAGCCCGACCCATAGACACAAAAAAAAAACAACACGGAGTAAACTTCCCCCTACTTCTTGTCCAGAAAAAAAAAAAAAGAGACGCCTAGGGTTTCTAGGTTGTGGCCGCCGGGTTGTAGAACAAAAAAAAAGAAAAGAAAAAAAATGCGGGTTTGATTGGTCACCATCAATTCGTGTATGATCTTCATTCTCTAGCAAATCTATAAACGGTATTCATCTTTCCTTTTAATTTCGTTTTAATTATTATCATAGCAACATGTTTTATTGATCTAACAAATGGGTAACATAAGTAATATGAAGGGGTGTCGGGTTTTTACTCTTATCACAGAAACCGAGACCCAAAAGGGCCTCGGTGTGTCGTCTTGCTGCCAGCCGTGACCACACAGGTCTCGGTGGTGGTTGTGTTGTAACCAGCCCGAACCAAAAAGAAAACAGGGTGTGTTTGGGACTTATTGCAGTAAAGGGGTGTTTGGGATTACATGCTGTGGGGATGAACAATCAGCAGGGTGTGTTTGTTTTAGACAGTGGGAACCAAACAGTGGGAACATGATGAAATCAGTGGGAAATAATAGGAGAACAGTGGGAAAGTTTTTGGGCAGAAACTAATAATTTTAGATTGAAAATAGCGACGGTTTAGTGACACATAATTCCGTCGCAGTTCTGTAGTGACAGTTTTATGGACAGTTTTATACACACAGTTTTAGCGACAGATTTTTCTGTCGCTAGTTCTAGTAGGCGGATTTTATATATTTATTGAATTGTTTTAGTGCGACCGAGAAAGGGGTATCTCGGTAGGCTCGAGTTATAGTTAAAATATAAAAAAATGAAGATTGTTAAATTATACCTTTTATTACTTAATTTTATAAATGTTTTAATTGTATATTTTTAATGAATTAAATTATATAGTTCTTTCATATTTTAAAAAGGGTATAATTTTATTAAATGAATTAAATTATTTTGGGAACTTTCTAATTTAAGAAACTTTCTATTTTTTTTAGCAGGTTACTAATAATAGTATTATAATATTAGAATCAGTATATTATACTAGTAATCAGAAGTACAGGATATATACTAATCATTAAACATTAAAGAACACTCAGATTAATCAGTTTATACGCAACCAGTAAAATAATACGAGAACACGCAAAAAGGAATTTAGAACAATATTAAACAGTAATCAGAGTCGGTAATCAGACAACTCATTTCACGTCCCTTATTCATGTAGTAACCGGGAAGTCAGAGTCGATCCTTCAGCTTCCATTCTGATTTCATTACTGGACACGAGGTACGGATTTTCTGTCCTTTCAGTAAGGACTTTCTTTTATGCATGATTAGGATTTCCCCGTCTTCAGCCAAATGTTTTTCCCCAGTATATGTTTAAGTTTATCAGTAATCATGTTAATAACTAAATAAATTGCCTGAGCATTATATACAAGCACGACCAGTTTATGTACTAGTTACGGAGGTACCGTAACCACGGCACTAGAGGCACTGGTGTCGTGACTCACATGCAGGAGAGTGATATCCTGCATCGTCCCACTCAGCTCAGCTTGGCCATTTTATCAATATTTTTAGTGGGGCGTATGGATGCATCCTAGGCTTATATGTGTTACAAGTTATCAGGGTGAATGTGGTGTGTGCTCTACATCCTTCACATTGGAGCTGATCCCTCCACCCAGCACAGTTATTTAGAGGTCACCCCTCTACAGCATGACGAGGTCACCCCTCCAGTTATTCATGCACGGTTGTTACAGCACGTGACCTATATAAGCTCTGGCAAATAAAATACAGTAAATGCATGTTTTCAGAATTAATAGTTATATTTCAGTATCAGTATATATGAACCAGGTTGCTCAGATTTTATGCAGAGTTCTACCACATGTTACATATCAGTCTTACAGCTTCAGTATTCTATCGCCTGTTTCATTCAGTATATTCTTATCATGCTTTATATCCGTTCACTGAGCGTTATGCTCAGCCGTAGTTCCTTTCATGTTCTAACGGCAGGTACACCAGGACGCTTTTAGGATTCTAAGAGTATGTGCATTGGATGGAAGCTATCCAGACTTCTTACTTTGTGCAGTTCTTACATTATTCTGCTTATCTGGACATTGTTTAGTCCTTTCATTCAGTATTTTGTTTTTCATGTTTTGGGCTTATGTTTAGATTGCCGATGTTTGATTTCAGTATTTCCTTTATGGTCAGTTAATGTTTTAGGACATTTACCTTATGCTTTGATGACACGCCATAAATACACGTAACGGTCCACTTATCTAAGTGGGGTGTTACAATGTAGCTGGGAGAGGTGTATACTATAATAATTTAGTATGTATATCAGAAAACGGCTTAGAGGTATGCGATTGTTGGAAAACTCAATGAACCTGGTGTATATACCAGTTTTTCCGTCAAGAAAACTCCCAATATGTGCTTGTGGATCTGGCACAGTCGGATGAAGATCTGAAGGAACGTGGTACTTAGTGATAAAACAGGAGAGCTCTTGTTCGGATATGCGGGACGTCACATCAAATAGTTGGGCTACCATTTTTTGCTCTTGTGGGTGTTTAAAGCACGGGCGAAGGTAGAATATTTTGTTACGAATAGTGGTTCTTACAGTTTTCAACAATGGAGGGAAGATTTTTTGGAAAGGTGAAGAAAGTGACTGTCAGACTGCATTTATATACCCTATGGATGTAGTGTTTCTTATGACAAGTGTCTATGACGTTTGATTCATCCTATGGTGTCCGCTGATTACTTCTTCTGACATGATTAATGCTTTTCACGGTTTCCAATAAAGGACTGTGATAGTAGAATATGACGTGGATACTTATTTGAAGTCATGACTGTGAGGTTTTACTTTTTTGATGGGCATTTATGCGAGCGGGCCTTGATGATTCACAGTCTAGTAGCCGCGGTTGGAACTTGCGACCACTAGACTGGGGGGACATGATGACGTATAGTCCCTAGTCGGGCTGGATAGTCCGACTCACAGGTACTACCCGCATCCATCAGGGGTGGATTGGATACTTGTGCGATGTGCGCACATAGCCCATAAAGCCCGGTAAGCCAATGTCACACAAGAGGCTGATTACTTAGCCAAGTCCTCGTCGCAGCGCGACAGGATCAGACAGAATATAACTTATATTATAGTTATATTCGCCTAAGGAAAAGGGATATACACTTGCCTTATTTGGATAATGAAGATCAAGCTATTTCGAGTCATTATCTCTTCCTTAGGCCGCAAGAACAGGGAGCCCAGCCTGGACTCTCTCGAGTATAAAAGGAACCCCTTTGGTTCCACAAAGGTACGATACACACAATACCCTAAACACTAATATACTCAAAACCGATTACTTACTCTCACGCCGGAGTCTAATCGTGGGTCACAAACCCACGGTAAGCCTAACGGTGTCTGTTTAGTGCGCAGGGTCCTAAATCAAGTTTCACTTGGTGCGAGAGCCGGAGTCCACAAGACCCCAAATTAAGCCTAATTTGGGTTAAGCTTGGTCTACCCCAACTTTTGCATCAACAAAATATATAATAAAGTAACAACATAGTATTTTTAAAATTTAACAAAACTAATACTGCACTGAAGAAAAATGCAACTCGGTTTTCACCTACAAAATAAAATAATAAAATAATAAACTCAGAAACAAAACTACCCACAACGAGCATGGATTATGATATCTCATCGACCAATAACAAAAAATGCAGATACTTTTACCAAGAAATGAGAATAAGCACACTCCACACCATATGGGTGAAAAATAACTTTCATCAATAAAGTCATAATCTATACCAAGTTCATTTACAAACTGAAGCCAATATCTTAACAAGAATTTCAAAAGAATATACATTGTTTCAAACCATCGTCACAAGTGAAATTTACTTATTGTTTTAAAGTTGGGGAGTTGGTCACCACTATCTTCTTTAGAGGCACATGAGGTAAAGAACTTGTTGATTGTTTGAGTGAGCCCATGTATTTTCATATCTAAAAAAGCAAAAATAAGACTATTTTTTATTAAAAGCATAATAAGATAAATCTAATAAGAAAATATGATAAAGAAAAATGACCTTTCAAGTCGGTACCTTTTTAAAGCACTACGTTTTGTACACATAAGAATTTACGATTGTTGGTCGTAAATTGGCGTCGTAAAAAATGTGAAGCGGATATTAGATCTCGAGAGAAATGGAGAGGAGTGTGAGAAATAGAATGAGGGGACAAATGAAAGAGGGTATAGTTGTTGAGTATATCAATTGGTCAATGACCAAATAGTCCCAAACACACACAATAATGAAAGATGTGGGTTGCGTTGAATATTGGTTTGTTTTGTTGGAAGTACAATAATTGAAGGTTGAAAGAATGACATAAGGAAGTAGTTCGAAAAAATTATGTCACAAAGTTTGCGGTTCATTTTCTTATGAGAGTACTCCATGTCACACATTCAGGTGTTTAGAAAAACTACTTGTCAGATATGTAAATCTATGCTTATGTTTTAGAGAGAGAAACAGATAGAGAGATGGTGAGAACACACACACTTAGAGAGAGAAAGTGAAAGAAAAACACTTTTCTACTATGTGTAAAAATGAGGAACACACACCCTCTCCATCAAAGGAGAGGGTTTATATACCCAAGCCCATGAGATGGGCTTGGGTTTACATTAGGCCGCCGGCCCATACATTTCATGGGCTCGGTTTTGGGCTTTGTTTAATGAATGTAAATAACTAAACTAAGAGCTATAACATGGACTATTGTTGGAGTGACCGATCCTTTCTAATACGTAAAACGTATTTCTAACAATCTCCCCCTAAGGGAGGTCACTCCAAACAAGGGCATTACCCAAGTTACAATAATTAAATAAACCTAGCATACTATGCTTGTCTTGAGCTCGTAGTCTTCGTCTTTCTTTTCTTTTTCTTTTCTGGTGAACATGCTGATGTGATCTTTGATATCAGTCTTGAGCATTAATCTCTTGCCTTGATCTCGTGCCTCCATCACTTGTGATCTTCGCCTCTTCGTGACGCCATGTCCCACATACTTATACCTTCGTAATTCTTGAAAGCTTCAGAGTTTGATACAGCGGAAGACTTAACTTTTAGGCTTTCTTGAATTAAATGAGATATTAAGTGCATAAAGTATAAGCATGCGGGGACGACTTCTTCTTGGATTCCGCAACGCCACCGTCTTCAAATGCCGCAACATAAGTAGACACGAACGAAATGGCTTTGAAAATTTCATTCTAAATCGGTAGCAATTTACCTCCGGTCGGTGAAGACCGTTGGACGATATGAAATATCGTACCCGTGACGGATAGTTTCAATTAAGTAACTTCCTGACAGGATTTCGCGGGTAAACCCGTTCTCTTTATTCGACCGTCCAAAGCTGACTGCGAACATAAAGAGTGAATCATTTGGATAATAATATCCGCATGATTTGAAGCCGTCAATTCATGTTCCCGGAACAAGTGAAGTTCAATTAAGAACCGCACCATCGTTGCTTTCCAGTTGTCACGAGCTTGATTCGTATAGAATCTAGCAAGTTACCTACCAAGTGCTGTTTGAGGTTAACACTAGAAGGATTTCCACTCATCACTGTGAACACTAAGGTATCACTCTGAGTGTTCTGGCAAGATCACTAAGATATTGCGTAGAGGCCTGGAACGTGTTTAAATTCATTTAAGAATTAAACCACTGTTGCTTTCCAGTTATCACAAGCTTGATTCATAAAGAATCGCACAAGTCACCTACCATGAGCTTTTTGATATTCGCTCAAGAAGGATTTCTATCTTCATTGTAAATACTTTCGTATTACTCGGATGTTCAGGCAAGATCATGAAGATTTTGCGTAGGACTCTTAAAATCTTTCTTACTTTTCACAGTGTGTGAAGAAGCAAGGAAATATGAAAGTGTGTCCTAATGAGATATTTGATGATCTCAAATGGCTCTAGACTCGATCATGCATTTTTTATTTTAGTGATCGGAGGCTGTAGAGGAGTGCCACCTATTCAATACTAATTTATTCGGAGTGGATAAATCGATAGATAACGTGTTGTCTCCGTGTGATTAAAAGAAATACCTTTTGAGAGATATCTGAGTTAGCTGGGATGGGTTGTGCATTACATCACTGGGTCCATGATGTTTGTCTTCAATATCGAGAATCATTAAAATGATCTCAATAGCATATGTGTTGACCCGGTTTCTGCCTAAAGTTGTAAGGAGTGCTTCTTTCTTTACACCCTTTATCTTTACAATTCTTTTTCATTCTTTAACCCCTTCAATGCTTACCAATACGTCATAACTAGCACCTTGTTGTGATTGTTCCAGTGCTAACTTAAGTACATGGTCGGCATTCAGCTACGTTCACAATCTTTCTCCATCTTTCCTAAGGACTACTATTTCTAGCTATGGAATGTCCTTAGGAAGATTTCTCCGGTTATAGAGGAATCATTGGACTTTAACCTATCCTACCATCCTTATGTCACCACAATCTTCACCGTCGTGAAATAAATGGGTTTTAGGTAAGTTTAAGTCACCATGAAAATCTATTTTGATATAGCAAATCCATTTTGCTCCCCCTTAACATATGCCACGATATTCGAAAACATTTCGCATATGTCGGGATGAGCCAGCACATTAAGTCAAACCATTTTTGATAATTTCCCATATTAAATCACATTTTCTCCCCCATATTAAAAATATTAACCCAATCGATGTTTTTAATATCAATTGATTTAATGAAGTTTTAACAAAGGTTTTGGGAAGAAAAATGAAAGTCTGTTTTATCTTCATGATACCAAATGTATGAGATATGATACTGATTTGTAACATGATAACATATTCACCATATTAGAAAAGAATTGACAAGGTTGGACCTGATTGATGAGAACATCATATGATAAGATCAAATGGTTCTTGTCAGCATATGTTGGTTGCCTCGTCACGTCTGAAGTCGTCTCTTGACACCACGTGTATGATTGGTATTGTTGTCTTGACACCCACTTGTGAACTTGGCACGTTCGGCATCGAAGATTCTGAATGCTTGACAATTGCTCCCCCTCAATTGTTGACCCATGTTCTATTGAAAGAGCTGTAGTCGTCGGTTGAGTAGTCGCAGCGTCGAGTATGTAGATACCAATTGTAGATTGTTATGGTTGTAGAGATGATAGCTTCATAAAAACAAGACTTCTCTTGTTTTAACAAATAAATGCACTGAGGCGTACATAGATTTGTGTTAGACCAAGTTATAAAGTAAACTTGATCCCTTACAAGGTTTTAAAGTAAACCTTGCCCGAAAAAATTAATTCCCGTTGTGAGCCAAAGCTTTCATAAGAAATACTTGACTTTAATATGAAAACCGGGTTGCAGTCAGAAATAACTACAAGCCATAAGGGCATGTTTTATGAAATATTACAACTTTTGTACGAACTCTATTTATGGCGTCGTGTCAATATTAATCAACATTTCTAAGGCCGTAAATATTATCGTACCAAAAGACATGCCTTTTAAAAAAATAAAGTAAAAATATTTTTGGATTTTTCTAGATTTTTCAATTTTTATGGTTTTTATATGGTTTTATATTTTTGTATTTTGCTTTTGTGGATAAAAATATAAACAATACATACAGATGATCACCAAGGATACGGAGAATAGTTTACCATCACTATTCTTTCGCTTCATCTGCTAGTTCCTTAAGAGTCTCAGGCGAGAAGGTTCTCATTCCTAGCTTGTCGGCCAAAAATTCAATTCGAGCGCGATCTAAAGCCTTCGTGAAAATATCCGCCAATTGATACTCAGATCGGACAAAGTAAAGCTCGATTACTCCATTTTCCACTTGCTCCTTGATGAAGTGGTAGCGAATGTCAATATGCTTCGACCGGGAGAATTGAACGTTGTTGCAGCATAAGGCAATTGCACTCTTGTTGTCACAGTACATCGGAATTTTGTTGAAACCTAGACCATAGTCGGTTAATTGCGATCTCATCCAAAGAATTTGAGCACAGAAACCGGACATAGCTATGTATTCTGCTTCCATACTTAGATATTGCAGCGCTTTTCTGCCTTTTCGATGCCCAACTGATTAATCGATCGCCTAGTAGTTGCAATGTTCCACTCGTGCTACGCCTTGTATCTTGACAACCCGCGTGATCCGCATCTGCATATGCCATTAGTTCAATAGAAGAGTCCTTCGAATACCAAAGTCCTCGATTAATGGTTCCTTTAAGATATCGAAAGATCCTTTTAACAGTAGCTAAGTGTAACTCAGTAGGCCTAGTTTGATACCTGGCACACATACATATAGCAAACTGAAGATCAGGTCGACTAGCTGTGATATACAGAAGAGTACCGATCATTCCACGATAAAGTGTCGGATCAACGGCAACTCCATGTGGATCTGCATCAAGCTTAGATTTTTCCACCATTGGAGTGTCCACGGGGTCGCAAGATTCCATCTTATATTTCTTAAGCGATTCAAGGGCATACTTGGATTGATTGATAAAGATGCCTCTAGGACTCTAAGATATCTGAAGACCTAAGAAGAATGATACCTTGCCCATCATTGGCATCTTAAACTTGGAAGACATGAGTGTCCCAAACTCATCCGATAAGGTTTGGGTCGAGGCTGCAAATATAATATCATCAACATATATTTGTACCATAATCATATCTTTACCTCGTTTCTGAATGAACAGCGTGGGATCCACCTTGCCTTTAGCGAAGCCTTGTGTAATGAGGAATTGTGACAAAAGATCATACCATGCGCGAGGAGCTTGCTTTAACCCATAGAGAGCCTTCTTAAGCTTATACACATGATTAGGATAATTAGGATTCACAAAACCATCCGGCTGTTGAACATATACCTCTTCCTTGAGTTCACCATTAAGAAATGCCGTCTTCACATCCATCTGATAGACGATCATATTCATATGGGCTGCATAAGCGAGGAATAGTCGAATAGCTTCCAAACGGGCAACGGGTGCAAAGGATTCCATAAAGTCGATGCCCAGTAATTCTTGTATCCACGAGCTACTAGTCTAGCTTTGTTCTTCAATATTCCGCCTAACTCATCGAGTTTCACCTTGTAAACCCATTTCAATGTGAGTAACTGCACTTGATCCGGGCATGGGACAAGTTCCCAAACATCAAGACGTATGAATTCGTTAAGTTCTTCTTGCATAGCTTCTATGCAACAGGATTGAGTAAAAGCTTGTTGCCATGTCTTAGGTTCAACTTCAGTGAGAAAAGCATCAAAGTGACAAAACATTGCACTTTCTTGTAACTAACTTCGTGTGGATACCGGACGATTAGGGTCACCAATAATAGAATCTATAGGATGATCCTTTGTCCACTTACTGTCATGTTCACGAATCCGTGGATTGGAGTAAACTGCAGAAGGAGCTTCCTCTGAGGTGGACGACCCGGCTTTATTAGGGCCGGGAATAGGTACACCAAAGAATGGAAGTTCACGCATTTGAGCGAATTCCAAATTGTGATCATCATCATCCTCTTCATTATCAATAGGCATGACATGGGTAGTTGATTCGGGTGTTGGTTGAGAATTACTAGATGATGGTATATCTTGACCAATTGTAGGTGCAGACGTATCTGATTGTGCAACGGTTGCTGGAGCGACAACTTCGGTTACCGGAGCTATTACCTCAGGTTCTGGAGCAACAATAGTTGGAGGAGTAAAGAATTCATCAAAGAACGGTTGAAACAACGTATCCCATTCCTTCCTAGTAGGTGGTGTAAATGATGATGAAGTAGGGTTGTTTGGGACAAGACCAGAACTAATATTACTGGGTCCCATTTCATGAAGTGCGGGTTCTGAGCTGCTTTGCTCAGAAGCCATTGCTGTCAGCTCATCAAAATCAACATTCATAGTTTCGAGGATCTTGCGAGAGTTACGGTTGTAGATTCGGTATGCCTTCTTTGAGGGTGCGTAACCAATGAAAATACCAACATCAGCCTTTGGTTGAAGTTTTCCCAAATTGTCACCATCATTATTTGGATAGAAAAGAGAACCAAATACATGAAGATATGATAAATCTGGTACTTTTCCATGGAGAAGCTCATAAGGTGTTTTACCATGGCGTTTACGAATTAGTGACCGGTTTTGGGTGTATACTGCTGTAGATACTGCTTCTGCCCATAAAAACAATGGAGCCTTTGCGTAAATTAACATCGTCCGAGTAGCTTCCATAAGTGTGCGATTTCGCCTTTCAACGACACCGTTTTGTTGTGGAGTGCGTGCAACGGATGTTTCATGAGATATGCCAACTTCTTCATAATAATCGCGCAAGATTTGATTCACAAATTCGGTTCCATTATCTGTACGAATGCGTCGGACAGTAGTGTTGAGACGCACTTGAATCATCTTGAGAAATCCGATGATGAATTTAGGTGCCTCATTTTTTGCTTTAAGAAATTTCACCCATGTAAACCGAGAGTAATCATCGACAATGACGAGGATGTACTTTTTGCCACTAAGACTTTCAACACGCATTGGCCCACAAAGATCCATATGCAACAGATAGAGTTTCTCTTGGTTGGTGTCTTCCGTCTTGGGTTTATATGATTTCTTAGTGCTTTTCCCCATTGTACACGCGGAACACAAATGATCCTTGTGAAATGATAGTTTAGGAAGACCACGAACAAGTTCGTTTTTCGCCAAGTGATTAATAGCGTCAAAGTTAAGATGAGATAACCGTCGATGCCATAACCATGACTTAGTCTTCGATGCTTTGGAGAGAAGACATATGGGAGAAGCGGCCATCATGTCTTGTAGAGACAAAGTATACAAATTATTCCCTCGAGTACCTTTCAATAAATCAACCCCTTCCAAATTACGAATGAAGCAGGTATGCTCTCGAAAAGCAACTTCTAGGTTTGCATCACAAAATTGTCCCACCGAAAATAAGTTGTGATCGAGACCTTCCACATAATACACTCTAGAAATTATAACATTCCCAATATGATATTCACCATAACCCATTATTTTTGCAATATGATCATTCCCAAATCGAAACATACCAAGAAACTTGCTGACGAAATTTCTGAGCTGAGAGCGATCTCCGGTCATATGCTTGGAGCAACCAGAGTCCAAATACCAGAGAACAATTTGGACCACCTGTTTTCAACAACAACAGTAGACAATGCATTGGAAACTATTGGTTCCAAAGTGTTAGCAGATACAGATAAAATATTATCAGAATTGTTAACATTTTTGTGACCCTTAGATTTCCTGCGTTTTCTAATGTGAGTTTTAGCACTAACAGGTTTTACAGTTCCAACTTTCTTAGTTTTGGATTATCCGCGGGCACTACAGTGGGAGTAGACCTAGTTAAAGGGCACTTTGTTCCTACAGTAGTGTTGGTGTTTCTAGTTAAAGGACACGCTTGTGTTTTGGTAGCCTTGGTACTCCTAGTTAAAGGGAACACTTTCTTCGCTTTAGTGGGAGTGATCCTAGTCAAAGGGCACGTATTTCCTACTATCGTGAAAGTTCTACCAGTGGGGCGCCACATCTAACCAACTTGGGTTAACACTTTCCCAGTCGGTTTCCATTCTAATCCATTTTTCCGGGCATACATCTCATTCACATGGTCAATAAGGCAAGAATCATGACGACTAGAAAACATACATTCATTGCAATTCCAACATTTTAAATTAGAATTCACAGTAGGCTTAGAACGTTGCACAACCGCAGAGCCTTTAGGTTTAGCTACATGATTCTTTTTATTCAAAACAGAAATAACATTCCTAGGATGGGCTTCTACTTTCTTCTTCACTTGACTACTAGATGGGGGCAAGATCCTATCATTCTTCTTGTTTCTCTTAAGCTTAGATCTTTGAGCCTTAGTAGTGGTGCTTACTCCTGTAGAAGACAACACGGGAATATTAGAAGCAGGTTTTGATTCCGCCTTAGCTTTAGTGACCAAAGTTTGAGATGGTTTAGTCCTAGGGCCCTTGTTAAGTGGTGTGACGGCTATAAGGTTCCTTTTAATTGCACTAGAGGACGATGCTGAGACAGTGGTTGCGTTATCCATAACATTCTTACCTTTTAGAGTACGAAGTGTTTCCTTTAACTCAGCCAAGACCAGATTCTTATCACAAATTTGTTCCCTCAAATCAGATATTTCCACCGACTTTCGATTCAATTGTTCAATCAATGATTGATTCTGTGCAGTAGTATCAACACATGCGGGCTTTACTGAATCGAAAAGTCGTGTATTTTTCTGTTTTAAGTTATCAACTTTGGACAAAATCTTGGAAACTCGATTATCTAGATCAAGTTTAAAATTCTCAGAGGCCTCAAGTACGTTCACACAGTTAAGCTCCTTAGATTTCTCTATTTCTATCGGCAAAGATGTAGCAACTTTGTCACTTGGCTGACACTGTTTTGATTGTAAATTCAATCGAAAATTCTTTTCAAAGTTTGCATCATCGATATTAACACCTTCGAATGACGTTTCAAAGATTTCTTGAATAAATTGTTGCTTACATTCAAGCGAAATATAATGTGTTTGAATCTCATCAAAACGTTTTGAAATCGAAGAATATGAATCTTGAAGCTTTAAAAATTCAGCGTCAGATGCGTGACAAGTACTATCTACCACAGTATCCACAGATTCAATATTATGCACAATAGAATCATTATCAACACTTTTATTCACACAGACAGAAACTATATCATGAGACATCACTTGCTTCAGAAGCAGATCATTTTGGCGTGAAACCCGTTCTATTTCAAGTAAACTGTTTTCATAAGCATCTTCCATTTCATTGAAAACACGTCTAACTTCTTCTATTTCCAAAAACAAATCTTGATCAATATTACGAAGACAAGCTTTAACCTTGTCTACAAACGGAACAATTTCATCTCGAAACGCAGCTCTAGTGTGCTCAAAGTTCCATTCACCTTCCGTTATGGCCGTGGCCGTCGTACGTTCCAAAATGACCTTGTCAAAATCGGCTAAGTGTTGGTGAACCGCATTTAAGTTAACGGACGCCTTGCTTACCGGTGGAATTAACTTCGTTAAATCCGTTTTGACAAGTGTAGGAGACGTACTGGGAAGGTTTTCATTTGACAAACTTTGGGGCACAAGAACTGTTAATTCTGTTAATTCCTTTTGTAAGCGAATGCGTGTCTTTTTCGAAAATTGATCTTTGTTATGTTGATCATAATCAATTGTATGGAAATTTGAAATCATTTTAGAATGAGTTTCATCCGCAAGTGATTGTGTCTCCTCAGTACTACGAACATAAGGTGCTTCTTTCGATTTGCCAATTATGGTCAAATCATAAAGACCGGGAATATATTCCTGAGCTTGTTTTGCATAACCGGGATTAGGTAGTAAATCTTGAAGACGTTTAAGTTCGAGTTCTTTAAATGATTTAGTTAAAAGATGAATCTTTTCTGTGGAAGCGTATTGTTTTAAAAGCTGTTGTTCCTTGAATTTAAGAAGTTTGGTAGCATTTATTTCCGATTCCACCTTTTTAGACTCGAGAGTTTCGAAATCCATTTTAAGTTTCTGAAAATCATTGACAACCGACTCTTTTGCTTTTAATTCATTAGAAAGATTAGCTTTTAATGATTCTATTTCTTTCAAGTGTTCAATCTTTTCAAAACGAAATTGGTCAAATTCAGAACACGTTATTTTCTCTTCTTGAGGGACCATTTCAAAAGCTTTGACCTTTTCTTTATGCAACGCAAGCTCAGCAGTTAGGGTGGAATTGGTATCAATGGATTGTCTGAGGGCCATATGCATTTGATCAATAATATGTTTAGGCACCATGACCAAATCATGTTGAGCATAAGATTCCATACCCGTCATAGCATTTCGTTGAGGTTCACTTAAATGTGTAGGATTGGGTACCACATCATTTGAGTTACTAGTTCCCGAATGCTGTTCGAGGTTGTCCTTTTAATGCCCAACTCGATGTTGGTTATCATCAATATTATTAGATGTGGTTGGTACCTCACTGACGACATCAGAACCGTAGTGAGAGAGATTAGCAACGAGAGCAGCTTGGGCAGAGTGAATGTCATCACAATCCGAATCATATGCGTCAAGATCATCTGCTTGATAAGCTGCATTAGAAGTAGAAACGACTGCAATGCCTTCAGTATCTGCTGCCCCTGGGTCTGCAAGAAATGCTAACTCCTCTGAATCCAAAATCTTCCCCTTAGACTGAGCATCAACCAAATACATCTTCTCACGAAACCATGCATCATCCCTTCTCCTTTTCGGCTGAGTGCATTCCCTAGCCATATGACCTTGTCCTCGGCAATTATAGCAAGTCACAACCTTCTTAGGACCAATAGGACTCCCATTTCCACTAGCTTGAGAATTCACAGCTTGATTGTTCCCAGTCCTCGTAGGAGGTCCATATGAATTTTGCCTTCCCTGAATGGGTTGCACCGTCACTTGACCATCTTGAACAGTGGCTTGTTGTCGAGGATTTGATGAGGTGCGGAGCTGATTGTTTGTTGGTGGAAATCCTCTAGTTGCAACAAGTTTTGACAAGTAGGCTGTGAGATGGTTTAGAACATCAGCTGGCGTATCATTTGGAGTAAAGACCGGTGCTTGGATTGGTGGAAGTTCATTAGAGTAGAAAGCTTGTGCTGGTTGTGCTTCTATTGGAAAATATCCTTGCTGAGGAGTATAGCCCATTGGAGAAGTGTTGGCTTGTGATGGTGATGTCTGATATGATGGTTGCTGCGGAAGGATTGTTGATGAACACCTTGTTGAAATGCTTGCTGTGGCATCATTGGTGGTTGATAAGATGGTTGCTGATAGGTGTGTGGTGGTGGCTGCTGCAAGTATGATGGTTGTTGATAAGTATAAGCCATGTTTTGTTGAGAAGCATACATTGCAAGTGGATCATGAACTTGAGGTGTAGACAACCGAGCCTCGATCACATGGCATTCGTGTTGTTGAAGAAAAGCTTGAAGTTGATCCACATTGGTGTTATGCAAGTCCTTAGCCAATTTAACATCCGTCACGTATTTTTTCCATTCTGAAGGAAGAGTGTTCAAATACTTGGTGTTCAATTGAAAGGTAGGAATTGTCATGCCATAGATATTGAGCTCATTCAACAATAGGGTAAATCTCAAATAGTAATCATTGAGAGTCTCCCCTGGCACATAGGCAAACTTATCAAAAGTATCATAAAGCTTACACTCTCGTTCTTGTTTAGTTAACGAGGTGCCTTGCATTAGAACCCGAATTCTATCCCATAACTCTTTGGCAACTTTATGTTTGCTGACGAGTTTATAGACATCTGGAGGAAGGGCTTGGAGAATGATGTTTGTAGCATACTTATCACATTTATCTTGAATCTTCATATCTCCAGTCAACTCACCCGTTGTGCGAGGCCGAGTAGTCGTACCTTCCGTCACTGTACCATAATCTAATGGTCCATTGAGCACCGATGCCCAAATTAGATGTCCATTCTCCTTGTTCAACATATAAAGTTCCATTCGGGAAGCCCATTCCTCATACATAGTCTTCACCAACATTGGTGGACGATTATCCGTACCCGAGAGGATGGACTTATCCGTAAGAGATGTGTACTCCATTTCAATAAGTTAAGATTTACAAACGTTGATCGATCAATGAAAGAAAGTAAATGTGTTTGTTGTTGTGAGTTGAAGTCAAGAAACAATGTTAAAATCCCCTAAAATATGTTCTCAATAAACCAAAAATTCCAAGTCAAAATTACACACATTTTTTATGGAAAAATTTGTGATTATCGGAATGTTGATCGGAATAGTGATCGAAATGCTGATCGGAATGTCTTATCGGAATACCTTGATCGGAATACCAAATTGGAATACCTGATCGGAATGTCTTATCGGAATAAACCAAATCGGAATACCTTGATCGGAATGCCAAATCTGAATACCAAACCGGAATGTACCTAATCCGAATAATCCAAATCGGAATACCTTGATCGAAATACCAAATCTGAATACCTAATCGGAATACCTAATCGGAATACCTAATCGGAATGCCTAATCGGAATACCTGATCGGAATGTACCCAAAATCGGAATCCCTAAACCCTATTCCGATTACACTGATCGGAATGTCCTATAAACCCTTTTCCGATGACCTGATCGGATTAATTCCCACTTTTCTCGGACAAAACTCAACCAATTCGTGATTTTAAGCCAAAAAATGATCAAAACACCCAAAAAATTTGTGTTTTTAGCCAAAGTAACTATACCAAATCCCTACCATAACTATGTAGAAGATTTGTATCAAGAACAAACCATCAAAAACACAAAAAATTATTTGGACGTGTGAAAATGGATCAAAAATGGCGTATGAATCAAGAACACAAACACATGAACAATACAATCATCCCATGGCTCTTGATACCATTTGTAGGATATGTAAATCTATGCTTATGTTTTAGAGAGAGAAAGAGATAGAGAGATGGTGAGAACACACACACTTAGAGAGAGAAAGTGAAAGAAAAACACTTTTCTACTATGTGTAAAAATGAGGAACACACACCCTCTCCATCAAAGGAGAGGGTTTATATACCCAAGCCCATGAGATGGGCTTGGGTTTACATTAGGTCGCCGGCCCATACATTTCATGGGCTCGGTTTTGGGCTTTGTTTAATGAATGTAAATAACTAAAGTACGAGCTATAACATGGACTATTGTTGGAGTGACCGATCCTTTCTAATACGTAAAACGTATTTCCAACACTACTATCTCACAAAGTTTGCATTTATTTTTTTATGAGAGTACTACGTGTCACACATTTAAGTGCTTACGTGGTTTCTTTAGAAGTTATGAGGTTCTCATTTATAATATAAGTAGATACTAACACGATCAACGCCGATACCACATGAGCATAACGTCCGGGCAACATGACACCGAGCCTTGTAACACCAAAAATAAGTCGCTACTTCACACTCCTTCGCAAATGATAGGTTCGATATGGCCATATGCCTCGCACATATTGGAAAATGAAAATAGTTTGTATTTACTTGTGGACTTTTGTTAACTTGTTGTTCCTCGTTGACCAATTACAAGCCATTCAAAATTATTAAATATGTAATTATGTATGATTCGGACTTGAAAAAAATGTTTTTAATTTTGTCCTGTCGTTTAAAGAACCATGTTCTTGGACGATTTTTCCTACATTGTTTATAAGGCCGTTTCATAAGAATTGGTAGCCCCGTGCTATGACCTCAAAGAGACCATTAAACATATACGAAATCAGGGGCGGAGCTTATGGTTTCCCGAGGATGCACGGGAATCAAATGAAATTTTGTCGCGTAGTGTATATATGTGTTAAGAATTTTTAATTTTTCAAAATGAACCCGGTTCGAAAATTATGTAGTATATAGATACTTGTTATTTTTTCCACTCCTCCAAATGTTGCACTAACTTTGTAACGTGTTATATTTGTGTCTTTGTTTCTTGTTGGGCTTGTATCTTGCTATTGGGCCTTGTGTTTCTTTCTTGGGCTTTCTGGCCGTTGGAGCGTATGTTGGATGCTTTGCTTATATTACCCTAGCAATTCATTTGCTAGGGTTAGCAGTCTCTTACCAAAAACACACACTCATTGTGTGTGTCGTCTGCTCTCTCTCTTTCTAACCATTATTGGTTCATGGGAGGTTTTCATCTTGTTTCATCTTAATTATCTTGTGTGTGATTGAGTGAATCTTGTAGTGAGGGAGATTAGATCAACCTAGTTGGGACAATCTCACATTTATCTTGTAATCGTTCGACTAGCATCCGTTTGGGGACTAGTCTTTATCTTTTTTGTTTCCGTACTCTGATTCATAATAAAATACACCAAGGGGTGGTTGGTTGGGTGTAAGATCTACTTGTTTTGTTTTGATATTATGTTTTTTACATGGTATCAGAGCACAAGGTTGTAGTTCTTTCAGCCTATCTAAGCTCTCTTGTGGTTTTTTTGCTTTATCAGTTTTTCGGTTTGTGAAACCCTAATTTATTTTTTAGGGTTTTACCTTTTGGTGGTGTTCTATAGCTTTCTCAACGCTCCTGGAAGCTTGTATTGGTGGTGCCGTTCTTTTTCCCAAAGATTTATCTTAGGGTTTTCACAAACCCTAATTTAATTTTTTGGAGGTTTTGGTTCTCTGGTGCCCATGAAGCTTTGTTTGGTGGTGTCGTTGACTATTTTGGTGGTGCCGTTGAAAAACTCGAAAGATCTAATTAGGGTTTCTCAAAACCCTAATTTGATTTTTGGGGGTTTTCTCCTTTGTTGGTATCCTGGTATCACCCTTGGTGGTGCCGTTACCATTTTTGGATTATTTACTCAGGTATAATTTATTAGGGTTTGCTAACCCTAATTTATCTTCTTCTTTTTTGGGGGTTTCCTTGTGGTGGCTCACCTATCCTCTAGACTAAGTGAATCTAGAGATTGGGTGGTTTTTTGTTTCATATTGGCTCTTTTATTGCACTGTAAGTCCACTTTCATTTTCTTACTCTCTATTTCTTGGTTACTTTGTGAGCTACTGTTGTTTGAGTTTGTGGGTGCAAACGGATTCGGTTAACATCTTGACCCTCCAGCCTTGACTGGTGTGGATACCTGCTCTGGCCAATCCCAATTCACAACTTAACATTTCTGGTGCTCACCTTCTGGGTGCTTATTGCTTTATTTTTTACTCTTGCTTCTTGTTTGTCTCTGGTTTTGTTGATTATTTGCTTTATTATTTGTTTTTTGTTTGTGGGTTTATTGTTGCTCTGCTTGCTCTCTTATTGTGTGAATCATGAGTGCTAGTGGTGCCCCTCCTACACCAAATGGTGGTGGTGGAGGTCCATCTGAAACCACACCTACTCCTGTTGCTCTTATAAGCAATTTGGATACTGGTAACCCACTTCATATTCATAACAGTGATAATAGTAGTTCTGTGCTTGTTCCTTTTAAACTTCTTGGAACTGAAAACTATAGAATGTGGAATAATGCTATGAGACTTGCTTTACAAGCTAGAAACAAATATGCTTTTGTTGATGGTTCTTGTTTAAGGGATTCTTACACTGATGATGTTATGTGTGCTCAATGGGATAGATGTAATGTTATGGTTCTTACTTGGATTATGAATGTTGTCTCTAATGATGTTTACATGGGTCTTGTTTATTCTGAAAATGCTGCTATTGTGTGGAAAGACTTGAATGAGACTTATGATAAAGTTGATGGGTCTGTTGTTTATAATCTGCTTCAAAAAATTGGATCTGTTAAACATGGTGGTAGTACTTTGGCTGATTATTATCATAGATTAAATTCTCTTTGGAGAGAGTTTGATGCTGTTTCTAAGATTCCTAAATGTATTTGTGCTATTAAGTGTGCCTGTTCTGCTAGCACTGAGTTGGGTCTGCATCAGCAGATCATGAGACTCATGCAGTTCCTAATGGGCCTTGATGACTGCTATCAGCCTGTTAGGACTGCTCTTCTCACCAAGGACCCTCTCCCTGATGTGAAGGAGGCTTATGTCACAGTCTCTAGAGAGGAATCCCATAGGGGTATTCCTGAGACCTCTAGTCATACTGAGGCAAAAATGAATGCTACCTCTTTTGCTGTTAAAACTTTTAATCAAAATAGGAGAGGTAATTCCACCAATAGTAACAACAACACCTCTAACAGACCTCCCTTTAAGGGCAATAGTACTGGAAATTTTAGGGGTCCCAACCCTAATCTTCTTTGTACTCATTGTAGTCAAACAGGCCACACTATTGATAGATGTTTTGAGTTAAATGGTTATCCTGCTTGGTATAAAAAGAATGGTAATGCCTCTAAGCAATCTGGTTTTAAACATAACTTTAATGCCAATTGTGACCTAAAGGTTGGGGATAAGCAAAATTCCACTTGTGAATCCCCAACTTCTTTCACCAGTGATCAAATGCAGAAACTTCTCAGCTTGATAAATGATTCACCCAGAAACACTCAGTCCAATATGGCAGGTAGAATTTCCTTCTTTAATGCTAATATTTGGTTCAATATTCATTTCTCTAAGTTTTTTGTGGGAAACACCAAGTTTACTACCAAAACCATTACCTTGGGTTGGATAATTGACTCTGGGTCCAACCAACATCTTACCACATCCATTGTGGGCATGACTAATGTTGTGGATATTTCCAATCTCAACATTTCTGTTGGTCACCCTAATGGGACTATTGCCAACATCAGTCACATTGGTGACCTTAAATTATCTAACAATGTGATTCTTCATGATGTTCTTGTTGTTCCTGGTTATTGTGTTAGTTTGCTTTCTGTCAATAAACTTATAAAGGATAGCAAGTTATTTATTGGTTTTGATGAGGATAAGTGTTATATTCAGGACTTAGACAAGGGGATCATTCTGGGGACTGGTAGTGAATCCGGGGGGCTCTATTTGTTTGATGACTGTAAGACCCAGAGTTTAGGTAATGCTAACTCTGCCATGACCTTTCATACCTCCAAAGATCTTTGGCATTGTAGGCTTGGTCATCCTTCTGATCATGTCCTTAATATTCTTAAGACTGACCTTCACCTGTCTAAAAATACCAACATATATGTGTGTGAAACCTGTCATAGGGCCAAACAGACTAGAGAGCCCTTCCCTTTGAGTGACCACAAATCTAACCATCTTGGTGATTTGGTTCACTTAGATCTTTGGGGCCCTTACAAAGTTCAGAGTAAGGAAGGGTATAGATACTTCCTTACCATTGTGGATGACTACTCTAGAGCAGTGTGGACTTATCTTTTGAAAACTAAGGATGAAGTTTTTGATTGGCTTAAACAATTTATAAGTCTTGTTAAAAATCAATTTGATTCTAAAATCAAAGTTTTTAGATCTGATAATGGGACTGAATTTTTTAATAACAAGATTCATACTATGCTCTCTACTATGGGTATCATCCATCAAACCTCTTGTCCTCATACCCCTCAGCAAAATGGTATTGCTGACAGGAAACATAGACACCTTCTTAATGTTGCCAGGAGTCTTATGTTTCAGGGAGGGATTCCTATTAATTTTTGGTCTGATTGTATTCTAACTGCTGTTTACCTGATCAACAGGCTCCCCCCTTCTGTCTTAAATGGTATATCTCCCTATGAATTGCTCTATAAGAAAAAACCAAATCTCTCTCACTTAAAGTGTTTTGGCTGTCTGTGTTTTTCTACTTGTCTGAATAACAGTGACAAGCTCACATTTAGAGCTGAAAAATGTGTTTTAGTTGGTTATTCTTCTCTAAAAAAGGCTTAAAAACTTTTTAGTCTGGATAATAGAAGATACTTGTTTTCAAAAGATGTGAGGTTTTATGAAACTGTTTTCCCTTTTAAGATGAAAAACAATACAGGAAGTGAATTGGCTGATGTAGTTGTTACAAGTGATGCTGATCTCTTATCCTTTTTTTATAATCAAACTCTTTCAAGTCCCAATGATGATGAGAGAGCAACACCTACTTTGGATGGTAGAGTTAACTCTACAAATGAGGATGCCTTAGTGCATCCCCAGGAGGATGACTCTACAACCATCATAGGTGAAAACCAGCAATCCTGCTCTGAGGGCACAAATGATCTTTTTCATCCTCCTGATATATCTTTAGAGCAAAATGAGATCACCACTGAGGAAGTAGGAGAACCTGGTGTTAGAAGGTCTTCTAGACCTACCAAACTCCCTGTTAATCTTAATGATTTTGTTCTTGATAGCAAACTTAAATATGGTATTGAAAAACATGTCAATTATTCTAGACTTAGCACTATCAATTTTTGTTTTGCTACTACTTTGAATCAATCTTTTGAGCCCACCTCTTATTATGAGGCTATTAAGGACAATAGGTCGGTTGAAGCTATGAACAATGAGATTGAGGCTCTTAAGGAACAATACCTGGACCCTTTGTGACTTACCTGTTGGGAGAAAAGCCATTAACAACAAATGGGTTTATAAGATTAAATACAAGTCCACAGGCACTGTTGATAAGTTTAAAGCTAAAGTTGTTGCTAAAGGGTACAGTCAAAGAGAGGGTATTGACTTTGATGAAACTTTCAGTCCTGTTGTTAAAATGGTTACTGTTAGATGTCTTATTAGCATTTCTGTGTCTAATGATTGGCCTCTTTTCCAACTTGATGTCAATAATGCTTTTCTATATGGGGAATTGGACGAGGATATTTACATGACTGTCCCTTTGGGTTTTAACTGTCAAGACAAGAACAAAGTGTGTAAGTTAAACAAAGCCCTCTATGGACTTAAGCAAGCCCCAAGACAGTGGAATGCCAAGTTAACCACTGTCTTGGCTGAGCATGGCTTTATCCAAAGTAAACATGATTATTCTCTCTACATCAAACAGTCTGATAACCTTTTCATTGCACTTCTTGTTTATGTTGATGATTTTATCATCACTGGTAATAGTGTTAAGGAAATTGATAACCTTAAAGTTTTTCTTAAAACCAAATTCATGATAAAAGATCTTGGGGTTATGAAGTATTTCTTAGGAATTGAAATTCTTGAAAATACCAATGGTATTTGCATGACTCAAAGAAAATACTGCCTTGAGCTTATCTATGAGTTTGGTCTGGTGGCTGCTAAACCAGCAGCAACACCTTTACCTGAAAATTGTGTGCTTGCTGTTGATGAGAGTGAGAATGATAAATTACTTAACAATGTTTTTGAGTATCAAAGACTCTTAGGAAGGCTTATTTATCTTACTCACACTAGACCTGACATTTCCTATGTTGTTCATTGTCTTAGTCAGCATATGCATGCCCCTTTACAGTCTCATCTAAAAATTGCTCTCAGAGTTATTAGATACCTTAAAAACTCTCCTGGTACTGGCATTCAGATTTAGAAAGATACCTCTTTGAAGGTTTCTTGTTTCACTGATGCAGATTGGGCAAAATGCCTTAGAACTAGGAAATCTGTTTCTAGGTATTGTGTTTTCTTGGGAAGGACTCTTGTGTCCTGGAAAAGTAAAAAACAAGCTACCATTTCTAGATCTTCTGCTGAAGCAGAATATAGGTGCATGGCTAGTGCCACATGTGAAGTCATTTGGATAACCAATATTTTGAATGATTTTCTGATTAAGTGCTTGTTTCCTGTTCACTTATATAGTGATAGTAGTTCTGCCATACAGATTGCTGCTAACCCTGTTTTTCATGAAAGGACCAAGCACTTTGAGGTTGATGTTCATTTGATTAGGGAAAAGGTTCAAGATGGAGTCATTAAGACTTTCAAGGTTGCCTCTGCTGATCAAACTGCTGACATTTTCACAAAGGCACATGGAATGTCTCAACACATGAAGCTTTGTAGCCAATTGAGGCTTGTGAACATGTTTGGGAAATAATGCTCTTTACTGCTCTCTCATTTGTCAGATTGAGGAAGGGTGTTATTTTTTCCACTCCTCCAAATGTTGCACTAACTTTGTAACGTGTTATATTTGTGTCTTTGTTTCTTGTTGGGCTTGTATCTTGCTATTGGGCCTTGTGTTTCTTTCTTGGGCTTTCTGGCCGTTGGAGCGTATGTTGGATGCTTTGCTTATATTACCCTAGCAATTCATTTGCTAGGGTTAACAGTCTCTTACCAAAAACACACACTCATTGTGTGTGTCGTATGCTCTCTCTCTTTCTAACCATTATTGGTTCATGGGAGGTTTTCATCTTGTTTCATCTTAATTATCTTGTGTGTGATTGAGTGAATCTTGTAGTGAGGGAGACTGGATCAACCTAGTTGGGACAATCTCACATTTATCTTGTAATCGTTCGACTAGCATCCGTTTGGAGACTAGTATTTATCCTTTTTGTTTCCGTACTCTGATTCATAATAAAATACACCAAGGGGTGGTTGGTTGGGTGTAAGATCTACTTGTTTTGTTTTGATATTATGTTTTTTACAATACTCGTATTAAAATTTATGTAGACCCGATTACTTTATATTATGGCTTCGCTCCTGCATGAAATACACATACATACATCATACATGCATGAGTAGTCTGTAAAATAATTAAAACCAAAATTTTAAATTATCCCAATATGATATTTCGTTTGATTTTTGCACCCAGCAAATTAAAATTTCTAAAACTACTTCATGTGACTTATGTAATTTATACAACTTATTAAAATTTCTCAAATTATTATTTTTTATTAAGTTATATAAATTGTATAAGTCACATGAAGTATTAAAAAAAAATTGGTTTGATGAGTAAAAAAAACAAATGATAAATGATATTAAGGCATACTATAATAGAAGTGCGTACATTTTTGTAGCTCTTGTCAAACAATGACCTTGTGCAATGGTACTACTTGCAATCCTCTGAAAATGACCCTGTTTATGTACCGTGTAAACACCTAAACATGCATTACAACATCTGATGAGTAGCATGTTTATCATTTGCATATTGACAATTTAATTTGACATTACATGCATGTGAACAAAAACTTTTAATTTGTACCAACCAGTTCTCAATTATTTTGTCTACCCAACTACATGTATCGGGATTATATGTTTTATGGACTAAACATTAACTTCGTGATTGATATTCAACATGTGTTTATATGATTCTTATATACGACTTGCTAATCATTTTCAGCCGCACATTTTTATTTCGTGCCCGCTAAATAGTATATAAGTTACTTTCCATTTAAATCGAAGTTGAATAATTAGTTGATCACATCATATTTAAAATATACGATCCATAAGACTCAATGATTAAGAATATATTCTTAAACGTGAACAGAAAGTTGCCAAGTTACTTGCAATGGTTAAGGATCTTTAAAAAATGTCGTGGATCAATTTGTAATTTGGCATTTAAAGTATATATGGTGTCAATTGATGAAGCAAGATATTATTAACCACTCGAGATCAAACCATTAAAGGCCTTATTCAATGTCGTGAAACAACAATAATTCGGTTATGGGTATCGATTTTTTAAGTGAGGATCAATAATTATCACTCCAACTCTTGGAAATACTAAGGGTGCGTTTAGTTGGATGGAAAACATCTTGTTTTCCACAAAATGTTTTCTAGAAAACAAGGAAAATAGAAAACGCGTTCAAATTATCATTTTTCAGAAAATATCTCTACAAAACACAAAATTCCTATTTTACCCTTTTATACACAAAACAAGAAAACAACTTTTTTTTTGTTTTCCATGTTTTCTTTTTAACACAAAATATCTAATTTTCTCTTTATTTTTACGTTTGCGCTGGATATTTTGCTTTTTCATCAGTATTTTACGTTTTAGCAAATATTTTACATTTTCGTCAGTATTTTTACGTTTTTACGTTTTCGTCAGTAAATTTGCGTTTTCGTCAGAAATTTTACATTTTCGTTAGTAAAAATTACGTTTTCGTAAGTAATTTACGTTTTTGTCAGTAAATTTACGTTTTCATAATTATTTTAATGTTTACGTCAGAAGTTTACGTTTTCATCAGTAAACTTACGTTTTCATCAGTAAATTTACGTTTTCGTCAGCAATTTATGTTTTCGTCAGTAAATTTACATTTTCGTCAGTATTTTTACGTTTTCGTCAGTAAATTTACGTTTTCGTCAGAAATTTTACATTTTCGTCAGTAAAATTACGTTTTCGTAAGTAATTTACGTTTTTGTCAATAAATTTACGTTTTCATAATTATTTTAATGTTTACGTCAGAAAAATTACGTTTACATCAGTAAACTTACGTTTTCATCAGTAAATTTACGTTTTCGTCAGCAATTTACGTTTTCGTCAGTAAATTTACGTTTTTGTCATTATTTTAACGTTTTCGTCAGTAAATTTTACGTTTTCGTCAGAAATTTTACGTTTTTGTCAGTAAATTTACGTTTTCGTCAGTAAATTTACGTTTTTGTCATTATTTTAACGTTTACGTCAGTAAATTTGCGTTTTCGTCAGTAAATTTACGTTTTTGTCGGTATTTTTACGTTTTCGTCAATAAATTTACGTTTTCGTCAGTAAATTTACGTTTTTGTCATTATTTTAACGTTTACGTCAGTAAATTTACGTTTTCGTCAGCAAATTTACCTTTTTGTCGGTACATTTACTTTTCCGTCAATAAAATTTTTACGTTTGCATACGAAAACGTAAAATTGCAAACGAAAACGTAAACTCACTAACGAAAACCTAAAACAAAAACACTTGAACATGTTTTCTAGTTTTGATAAATAGAAAACACAAATACATATTTCTCTAACTAAACGCGTTTTGTAAATTTTCAAGTGTTTTATGTAGATGGAAATCCCTTCTCTTTTTCTAAAAAAAAAAAATAGAAAATGATAGAAAATGTTTTCCAACTAAACGCGGCCTAATTATTTACACCAACAGGAACGTACTTATTAAATATTCAGTCCAACATTGTTTTGTTATATACTCCATTACATAATTACTACGTTTTGATGTCCATAATATTTATTAGCAGACGTGTAAAATACTCTGCCCTCATAAAATGACTGTCGTGTTCATTTAAGAACAATATATATTTGGGTCAGGCTATAAAGACCCCCCCAAAAATCCCATCTATACCCCCCCCTGAATTTTAATTTTTTTATTTTTTTTTTATTTTTTTTTATTTTTATAATTTTGGTTTTGTTATAAAACTATGAATCGGAAAATACGAAATCAAAAAAATAAAGTTTAACAGGTCAAAACTGTTAAACTGACAAAAATACGGAACAGAAACTGGTAAAAAAACTGTCCAGAAAAAATCTGGGAAACAAAAAGTACACACATAGTGTACTTTTTGTCCTATTTTTGTGGGGTAGGGGGGGTACCAATAGGGGTACCCTATATATTTGTGTAGTTTTTACTCAAAACACAGTTACACATGTGACAGACTTTAAAACAAAACTAAAAAAAATTCAAAAAGAGAAAATATGACTGTTGTAATTGACCTTATCCACACTACTCATGTTGCTTGGCTTGGGAGGTGACGAATATGCTTGTTTTTATACTTTTGTACACCTTTACAAAAGCAAGGTACAACTATTATAAGCAGGCTTTTGTTTGTTTTTGAGTTTATTTTAGTCACATTCTTATGGGGACAATATCGTCATTTAGAGGACGCTTTTTAAGACCCACGTTCTTTCTCAACAAGGCGGCCTGTTAAATTTCCGAAAAGGACCCTGGTTTAATGGAGGATCAATAATTTAAAATTTCCAATGAAAAAACATGAGATCTATTTTAGGATTAGGATCCTTTTTTGCAATGTTTTGAAACCCGGGTCGACCTGGCCGGTTCAACCGGTTGGACCGGTTCCGGCCGAAAAAACGGATCAAATTGACCCGGGTCTTACATTTTGGAAACCCGGTGTGACCCGCCGGGTTTGAAGCGACCCGGGTTGACCCGGTTCGTGCGACCCGGCCGGGTTTTGATTTTTTTCGATTTTTTTGTTTTCTTTTTCGTTTTTTCGCGATATAATTATACGTATTTGTAACGTAACTTTGTTTTTACGTGTTATATTTGTTAGTAAATGGTGTTTAGGCCAAATATATGAAATATTCATGATTTATATTTATATATATATAGTAATATTGAAAATATATAAATAATTTTTTTTAATTGAAAACCGGGTCGACCCGGCGGTCCAACCGGTTGAACCGGTGACCCGGTGGCTCGACCGGGTCGATTCAAAACCCGGGTTTTAAAACATTGCTTTTTTGAACAGCAAAGCAATTTTTTTAGAACTTTTACAAAAGATATGTTTATTAATAAATGCTTAAGTTACATTGACATGAACAAAATTAAATGCAATTTAACTTATTTCGAATTTATGAAACAAAAATGATTTTAAAGTTGGTTATGTAGAATACTTGTTTTTTTTTACAATTTAAAGATTAATCTTCGCTATTTATTATTTAAAATTAAATTTTATAAGAAAAACATGAAAGGATATTTTTACCAAAATATCTGAAATTGCAAAAAAAATATTCATCAATAGTGATATTTCATTGGCGAAAAAAAAATTCACTAGTGAAATTAGGGGTGAGCATAAAATAGAAAAATCGAACCAAAAAACAAAAAAAAAACGCACAAAAAACCGTCCCAATTGAAAAATTGAAGGGATGGTTTCCACATTTTTGAAAACCGAATATTTGAGGCGATTTTTGGTTACATGTATATAACCGAACCGAAAAAACCACACCGTCCCACTTAGGCCTACAAAATTTATATATTGTTAATATCTTTAAATAGTTATTTATGTGGTATTTCTAATATGTTTAGTTGTTTTCTTTTAGTTTAAATATGTACATTTGTACTATAAAAAGATATCAAAATAATTCATTATAATTTTTTTCATTTAAATTTTGTTAGATTTGTGATTGCTATGATATATAAGCTTTTCAATATGCTTTTTGGTTTTATATAAGTCGATGGTAGCTAATGTTGATGTTATTTTAGTGTAGGGCTGAGCACGACAGACTTAAAATCGATCCGGATCAGAAAATCGGACCGGACCGAACAATTTTGGTCCGGTCCTCGGTTCGGAGTTTTGAACGAATTCGGTCCTCAGTCCGGTCGGTCCGGTCCGGTTCGGTCTTACCAAAATCTTCTCGATTATGCCTTATAAAATCGGACCGGACTGAGGACCGAACCGGACCAACCCGGACCGGACCAGACCATTTCGGTCCGGTCTCGGTCCGGGGTTTCGGACCACTTCGGTCCTCAGTCTGGTCCGTCTTAGTCGGTCCGGTCCGGTCCCAAACCAATGCTCAGCCCTACTGTAGTGTATATAACTTATTAAAACTATTATTATTTGTTGCAACTTACAATAATGATGAGTTTAATTTGTGTCAATATTTGTTGCAACTTACAATAATGATGAGTTTAATTTGTGTCAAAAACTGATTGACTATTGATGCATTTTTTGTAAATGAGAAACCCAATGCGAAATAAAAAACCGAAACCAAACCGTTACAATAAGAAAACCCAAAACTGAAAAAGCGAAATCAAATAGTTTGCGATATGCAAAAATCGAAGTTTACGGTTTGATTTTTGGTTTTGACATAAACCGCCTCAAACCACCCCGTACTCACCACTCAGTGAAATATCACCATTAATAAAAATTAGTTCAGAAAATTTACAACTTTAATCCATCTTTCTGATTTTTAAAACTTTTGAATTTTTTTAAAAAAATAATTCTTTTACGATTTTTTTAAATTTTAGGTTAATTTTCACATTTGAAACAAACTAAAATAAATAGTGAGAATTTGTCCTTTATGTTGTGAGTAAACACAAATACACATTTAAATTTTTTTTAATGATTTTAATACTTTCAACTTCGTAAAAAATTCGAAATATGATTTATAGTATCTAACAGTAAAAACCAATCACAAATAAACTACTCTATATGTCCCATCTTTAGCATTCATAATTTTTTAAATATTCGAATTTAATTGTCTAATACTAAAAATATATAAGAAAGTTTAATTAAATTTAATACTACGTATACGACTTTTGTTTGAAAATACTATTACAAATTAAAACAAAAAACTTTAACTAATTAGCTAAAAACAAAGCTACCATTTTATAAAAAAATATATATAAAAAAATAAAAATACAATTTTTTTAACATTCATATTCTTTGTCAAAAAACAATAATTTTAAAACAAAGAAACTAAGGTGGTGTTTGATAAAAGCTTAATTGGTCTTAATTATAAAATAAGTAAATAAATTAAGTTAGTTATGATTTGTTTGTTTTGGGCTTAAAACTGACATATGTTTTTCCAGAAAAAGCCAGTTGAGGAAGGGTCCCCATAATAAGTCAATGACTTATTTTATAATTTTACGTATTTACCCTTCCACTCCTCATATGTAACCTCCAAGTAACTTCTTTTCAGGGTAAACTAGTAATTCTTTTAAATTTAGACATTTTATTCAGCACCTAAAACAAACAACTATATATTTATTTACAAACAGACATCATATATTAATACAGTCATTCTAATTTTACAGAACTTAATAAAAAAAATCAAACAAACAGGCCCTAACATACCTATTGGCTCATATGATTCATAACTTCTTGTTTTTATTTATCAAATTTGATATTTTATGTCTTGATTTTTAAAATAGTTTTACAACAAAAATAAAATTTTATAAAGAGACTAAAATCAAATTTTTAATAAATTAAGTAAAAAAAATAATTGCATTAAAAATATTATACATGATTTAGTTTAAGTAAAATTAATCAGAAAAGTAAAATAATACACAAAATTATTCCTAAAAATAACACAAATGATAAAAAGGAAAGGTGGTTGGGTAGATTAAACACGTAAAGTAACATTGAAAAAAGAAGAAAGGGCAAAAAAGTAATCTGAGCATAAATGCTGGCACACCAAATAAAAGCAAAAAAGAACGTGATATTGCAAACGCATCATACACCGGTGTCTTCACATATTTTTAATTTTAAAAAACAAAAAAAAGTAAGTTTGGAGACGTTACTTCCTACAACCGGACTCCAAATCCATTTATTCACCGGAATTTAGTACTCTTTTCAAGTCCGCTTCAATCTTCTTTTTTAAATTTTACCAAAAAACATAATAATACTCTCTCCAGTCTTATGATTGATTAAAGATCTGTTAGAAGAAGAAACCATGTTTACTCCTCAAAAGAACAAGTCGTCGACGTGGTCGGGTTGGCTTTCACCCAAACCCGCTTCTGCTTCCGGGTCGGATCCTAATAATCCTAAACCTAATTCAATTGATCAAGATGATGTCGTTGATAAGATTAACAACCTTGAAAAAGAGGTTTCTTTCTTAATTTCTTTTTTTTATATATATTTTTATGTTTCTTCATTAATTTATATTCATTTTAATTAATTTAAGTTAATTTAGATTAATTTAGGTTAATTTAGATTAATTTAGATGATGATATGTTAAAGTCAAAGTTGGTGTCTTTGTATGGTGATTTTCTAGTGTAATATGATGTTGTCAGTTCGCGTTTTTGAAGTGTTGTTAAATTTACTAGAGAAGAAGGGTTTTTGTGTATTCAGATGTGTCCTAGACTTGAAAATAAAGTTTGTATAGTGATTTTCTAGTGTAATATGATGTTTGTCAGTTCGCGGCTATTATTACTAGTAGTATTTAATTTGTTAGAGAAGGGTTTTTGTGTATTCAGATGTGTTGTAGACTTGGAAAGAAAGTTTCTGTAGTGTAATATGATGCCGTGAGTTCGTGGTTTTAACTAGTACTTAATTTGTTAGATAAGAAGGGGTTTTGTGTATTGAGATGTGTTGTAGACTTGAAACAAAATTTTGTATAGTGATTTTTTAGTGTAATACGATGTCGTGAGTTCGTGTTTTTAACTAGTACTTAATTTAGGGGGTGTTTGGTTTGGCTTATATAACGTAAGCCAATTTCGGCCTTATATAACATAAGCCCCAATTTTGTGGCTTATTTGGAGACTATGGGCTTAAATAAGTTTATTATATCATGAAAAACTTATATTTGCTCCTAAGCCACAAAATTGGGGCTTATGTTATATAAGCAAAAAATAAGCCATATTTCGGCTTATATTTCTTAAACCCAGATTTTAAAGCTTATTTGGAGACTTATGGATATACTAATAAACTTATACAAGTCCATAAGTCTCCAAATAAGCCACAAAATTGGGGCTTATTTTGTATAAGCCGAAATAGGCTTACATTATATAAGCTAAAACAAAAAGCCCCTTATTAGAGAAGAAGGGTTTTTGTGTATTGAGATGTGTTTTCGGCTTGTAAAGAAAGTTGGTTATACTGAAAAGTTCTTATTCTAAAGATCGGTGCTTAAGATACATCTTTAGACCGTTACCCCACCAGACGCTAGGTTTAAATAAAATTGCGAACAAGTATTAGCCGCACCGTCAATAGCAGTCGAAACTTTGGGGGCTTTATGATGAATCCTTATTTAATTTTTTATTAGTTAGTTTTGTGTTGAACTATGGAAGTAAGTTGCTCCCTTTGGATTACCAAAGTGGCCTTTTGTTGGAACACACCGAAAAGAAGACCATTGAATAGGTTTTTAATGTTAACAGAAGGAGGTTTTTTTTTTTGGATGGTTGTAATTTTATGAACGTTGCAAGTTTGGGTACTTTTGTTTACTGTTTTTGAGTATAATGTTTTTATTCACCTAATTGTTTGTTTATCGATTAGTGCACAAAAATGAGGTAATTTGAATTGCTCAACGATGCACTCTAAAGACTTGTATTTGCGATAATTAATGCCAATTAGGAAGTTTATTAGAGAGTCCACATCAGATCTGTTATTAAGCTAACGTAGAATTTGAGAAAACTGTTGATTACTGTACCTTTTATTGTTAGGGTTACTTGTTATTTATTTCGAATTAGTAGCATTAGTCACATGAAAACATCTGTTTGTTTAGTTTATTTGGTAGTCCGATTGAAATGAAGCTAATGTGATGATTGGTTTATTTATGTAACAGCTCTATGAATACCAATATAACATGGGCCTTCTTCTCATTGAGAAAAAAGAATGGGCCTCTAAGAATGAACAATTTGAACAAGAATTATCCGAAACCAAGGAGCTCCTTAAACGAGAGCAAACTGCGCATCTTATTGCAATGTCAGAAGTGGAGAAGCGAGAGGAGAAGTTGAGGAAAGCATTAGGAGTTGAAAAACAGTGCGTCAACGAGGTACCGCCCAAACTTAGTCATATAAGTTTTGTTAACTTGATCTTAAAGCATGATATCTTTAGTAATTTTGTATACAACATTTAAGAACTCCCAACACTCGTTCTGCTGTTACAGTTAGAGAAGGCTTTGCGTGAAATGCGGGCAGAACATGCAGAAATAAAGTTCACTGCTGATTCAAAGCTGGAGGAAGCACAGGCTCTGTCTACTAGCATTGAAGGGAGATCGTTAGAGGTGGAGGCAAAGTTACGTTCTGTTGATGCCAAGCTTGCTGAAGTCAGCAGGAAGACATCAGAGATTATAAGAAAAGCATCTGAGGTCGAGGCGAAAGAAAGTTCACTCCTGAGAGAGCGCATGTCATTTAATAACGAGTATGCTTCACCTTCTGTTATATACTACTAATTTGCTTTAACTACATTATTCTCTGCGTACTGTTCCTTACATTTTTTATTTGGTTTTCAGGAGAGATGCACATGAACGGAATTTATCTAACCAAAGGGAGGACTTAAGGGAATGGGAGAGGAAGTTACAAGAGGGAGAGGAAAAGCTGGCTGAGGTTCGTCGACTGCTCAACCAAAGGGAAGAGCTTGCGAACGATAGTGATAGAGTATTTAAACAGAAACAACTTGATCTTGAAGAAGCACAGAAGCGGATAGATGTGGCTAATGCGGAGTTGAAAAGTAAAGAAGATGATATTAGTACCAGGATCGAAAACCTAGCTTTGAAAGAGAAGGTATGCCTTCTTTAGGCTTTTGTTTGATTGATCTCTTAAAGTTATGTCTTCAGATCAACTGTATGATTCATCTTTGTTCTTTTGCAGGAAGCTGCTGCTATTAGCAAGAACTTAGAGGTTAGAGAGAAAGAATTACTGAAGCTAGAGGAGAAGCTTAACGCAAGAGAACAAGTAAGTCCCTGAAATATCATCACTGGAAAGTCTTATACATGATAATATGTCCAATCACTCACCCTCACGGCACTTTTGCACACAACAAAACATACAATTACAATTACAGGCGCATTCCTCCTTTTTCTTTACTCCTATAATTTTGTATTGTAATGATTGTTTTCATCTGTATTTCTGCAGGTAGAGATTCAAAAACTTTTGGATGAGCACAAGGTCGTGCTGGATGCGAAAACACATGATTTTGAGTTGGAGATGGAACAAAAGAAGAGATCATTGGATGAGGATTTTAAAATCAAGGTTGCTGAAGTGGAGAAAAAGGAAATTGAAGTCGCTCATTTGGAAGGAAAAATCGCTAAGCGAGAACAAGCACTGGAAAAGAAACTCGAGAAAATCAAGGAAAAAGAGAAGGATATTGATTTGAAGTCAAAGGCTTTAAAGGAGAAAGAAAAGTCCCTTAAAGTCGAGGAGAAGAACTTAGACAAAGTAAGGAAAGAAGTAAGTTCTGAAACAGAGAAGCTGTCGAGTCTCAAGGCTGAGCTCGAGAAAATAAATATTGAAATTGAAGAACAAAGATCAAAGTTGAATGATGACCGGGAAAAACTTCAAGTAACAGAAGAAGAAAGGTCTGATTTTGTCCGTCTGCAGTCTGAGTTGAAACAAGAGATAGAAAAAAACAGACAAGAATGGGAAGCCGTTCTGATGGAACGAGAAAATTTGAAGCTGGAAAAGGAGAAATTCGAAAAGGAGTGGGAAGATCTTGATGTAAAAAGAGCTGAGATACAGAAGGAACTGGATTCTGTTGCTGCACAGAAGGAGAAGATGGAAAAATTGAATCGTTTAGAAGAAGAAAAGTTGCATAATATGAGGTTGGAAACCGAGAGTTATGTAGAGAGAGAGTTGGAATCACTTAAGTTGGCCAAAGAATCGTTTGCTGCTAACATGGAGCACGAGAAATCTGTCTTAGCAGAAGATTACAACAGCAAAGAATCCCAGCTGCTTCATGATTTTGAAGTGAAGAAACAAGAACTCGAATCCGAATTGCAACTCAAAGAAACTGAGATTAAGAACCGCATGCTCGAACGTGAAAAATCATTTAAAGAAGAGAAAGAAAGGGATTTAGCTAATGTGAGATATTTGAGAGATGTTGCAAGTAGAGAAATGGAAGACATGAAATCAGAGAGAGTGAAATTAGAAAAAGAAAAAGAGGACATATCTGCTAATCAGGAGCATCTAGAAGCACAGCAGCTTGGAATGAAAAACGATATTGATCAGCTCGTTTCACTTAGCATGAAGTTAAAGGATCAGCGTGAACAATTCGTTAAAGAACGTGAACGGTTTATTGCATTTGTTGAGAAACAGAAGGGCTGCAAGGACTGTGGAGAGAGAATCTCGGAATTTGTTCTATCTGATCTTCAATCTTTAGCAGAAGTTAAGAACACAGATAATTTTCAGTTACCGAAGTTATCTGACAGTTATCTGAAGGAAGCTGTCCATGGTACATCTGAGAGACCAAATGTTGGGACCTCCATGACTATGATTAATTCAGGATCTCCTGGTTCTGGCCGAACCATCGCATGGTTAAAAAAATGTACCTCAAAGATCTCTATATTCTCAGCAGCGAAAAAGAACGAACATGAAGCTGGTGAAACAGAAGCACAAGAGAAGCTTGTGGATGTTGGTGAAATACCTGAATATATACTGAGCTCCGAGGATGAACCAGAAGTGTCAGCTAGAGTTGTGTCAGATTCTTATGATGTCAAGAGACGGGTGGAGCAATCGCATGAGATTGAGAAAGTTCCTCAGCAGCCTGAAAATAGTAAGCCGACTAAGAGGCTTAGACCTAGGGCTACTAGAGCACGTATTACTAAGGCAGCTGCTGGAGATCATAATGCTACTAGTGACAATAATGTAAGTGAGAATGCCAATGGTGTTGCTGAAGACTCTGCTTACACAAATGAAGCGAGTCAGGGAGTATCAAAAGGTGGAAATGCAGGAAGCCGTAAACGTGCAAGTGAACAAGAACCTGAGTACAGTGAACAGTCTGCCAGTGTCACAACTGGGGGTTGCAGGAGGAACACAAAGCAGAAAGTTGCTAGAGGTGTAGAGGCTCCTCCAGTAGGAAGATACAACTTACGCCGAAAGACGTAAGTAACTAAACCTTTGTGCACCTTTGTAATTTGTATTAGGTTTTTGATTGCATGAAACATTACTTTGCTAAAAATTTAACACTAGTTTTTATATATCAAGAGAATGGACAAAAAAGCGTACTAAAAAATAACATGTAACAATTTTGTTTGATATAGAAAAGAGTTGGATGGTTGGAAAGTCTCTTTCGAAGTTGATTTTGCACATAGGGATATGTCTAGCAGTCTAGGACTTTCATTACTCTTGTCTTAGTCATCATCGTTTTATGTGCATGTTAGCATTTCTTCGGTGGTCTCACTTGTTTTCATTATCCTTTTAATCAGTGGAGTCCCCACGGCTGATAACGGAACCCTGTCTAATCAAAGTATAGAAGATGGGGCTGACGGCGTCACAAACAAAGAGAAGGTTGCTGCTAGGAGAAGGGGAAGACCCCGTGGCTCTTCAAAGGTTCAACCTGGAGCTTCAACAGCTTCTGCAAATGGAGATCACGACATAAACTCGCAAAGCCATGTATATTACTTAAGTTTACTTCTATTTATATCTTACTCCCTCTGCCCCAAAATGGCTGTCCACAGTAAAAAAGAAGTAGAAAATTAATGATGTTACTGATTTTTCAGTCGACTGGAATTGAAATTTTCAAGTTAATTGGCATCTTAGATACATCAAGTAAAACAAATAAATTGTGTGTTTTTGTTTGTGGACAAATACTTTGGTGATCTCCATAAGCAATATTGCATCCTCGTTGACACATTATGCGTGTTTTGTTTTGCTTTCAGAATAATGCAGAAGGGGAGAATGAGGTAGCAAAGAAGTGTTTAGAAGATATGGCTTTGAGCGAAGAAGTCAACGGGACACCTCAGCAGAATAGGGAGCATCACAATGATGATCAAGAGATTGGAACTCCTGCTGCTGCCCAGGATGATGATGACGAGGAGGAGGATGATGATGATGAATCTGAAGATGAAGAGGAGGTTGAGCATCCTGGTGAAGTTTCCATAGGACGAAAGCTGTGGACTTTTATCTCGACATGATGAGGAGTGAAATAAAGGCTTTATATATGCATGCATAGAGTCCAGACATCTCTCTCCTTTTTGGTGTCGAGAGTTGTTTGTTGTGTTAGTAGTGTCTATTAATTTGTTTTTATGTAGTCACTGTAGCTAGTTTAGAAGATTGTATGGTATGGTATATCTTTAGATTGTTTTGCATGATAAAATTGATGTAAATCAGGGCAGCGAACCTGAATGGATCAGATCAGATTCTTCACACTTGTTTCTCATTTTGTTGCGTGTCGTTTGTGGCCACTTTTATCATTCTTGATTTGTTACCAGATTTGGATTGTTAGCATTCTATTTATGTCGTCTTCACATGTGTGTGACATCTTGTGTATATATGAATCGTTGCCAAGCGTGATGTAAGGTTTGCCTGAATTCGTAGATGGTTAATACACCATGGCCTACTCATTTTCCCTAGAGAGTACAGACCATGTTTTACGTGACCGAATTAATAAAAATAAATCAACAATAATGACCTACACCAATTGTTACCTTCCATCGTTGGACAACAACTAGGTGAAAACTTGATCCGTTCTCCAGTCCAGAAGTGAACTATCAACGTTACTTGTGCCATTGTCCGAACACCAGGCAAATGGTTTTTCTTCAAAACTGGATCGCTTTTTAAACCGGTTTGGTTTAAGTCAACCAGTCAACAAACTGGGTTGACTAAAAAACAGGATCTGTTGAAAACGGTTTTTTTTTACATTTTACACGGTTTTTAACCGGATCGGTACGGTTTTAACCAGTTTATAACTGGATCGGCTTGGTTTTAACTGGGTTTTAAATCGGTCTCGGCCATTTTATTAAAACGGTTGCAAACCGTCGGATCGGTTTGAGAAGCCAGTTTTAAGAAAAACGCCGGTTTTAAAAAACCGTTTTTTTAAAAACCGTTTCTTTTTTTCCGGATCGGAACATGAACTGTTCTGCCCACCCTTAGCTACAATACATCCATTGTTGTTCTTCCAATAACAGTAAAATTATGCCCTTGATTTGTTTTTCTTTATTTTCTGAATAGCTAGTGGCATTGTAAATTCATTAAGCGCGTTCAATCGACAAAAAATAAAAGAATAAAGAAAAGGCTTAGTATTTGGACTGGCTGTTGGTGATGGTCAATTTAACGTTAATGGGAACATCCGAACATGTATATTGTCCATTGTTCCTTTTCGGCCGGTCAAGCAGGATAGCAGTAACATGTACATTGTCCGTTGTTCCTTTTCGGCCGGTAAAGCAGAATAGCAGTTTATATGGAAGATATGTTCAAGCAAGCTTCCTACTGTATGAACAAAGTGGCCCATGATAAATCAACCATCTGCATGTGCGATAAACACATCCAGATTTGCATGTGATAAAGAAAAACTGCAGTTTGTGACCAACGGGTGTCTGGATATGTAATTTACAGTTCAGAGCAGATTTATGCGACAAGTAGAAACTGACGTTAAACATCAAAATGCGACTTCCTCTAAAACTGAAAACTTGATTTACAACATGATAGGGTTTGGGCAAAATCATCTCCAGACCAAATGGCCCAACTACTTGTTCACCTACATATGTCAAGTTAACCTGTTTGCTATCTTAATCTACTCTAAACCCTATATATCAATGTTCACATTACACACACAGGGAATCAAAAACATCACCTATGTTTACTATCGCATATGATTTTACAAAACCAAAGCTCTAACCAGATCTATTCAGGTTAGCTATGCAAAATTGTGACCTCTTCGTTTTATTTCCTTTACATTGCTATCCAATATGAACCTCAGCTACTTCCTGTTGATCCTTCATAGTTAGCTTGTTGGTTTGGTGGTGTTAGCCACACGTTTATTTGTGTCGTGAGCTGCACGCTTCACCTCTTTAAATTCCTTTATATCCCTGAAATAAAAGAATAAACAAAAGTTACAATCTTTTCTTGAAGATGAACCAAAGATGTATCAATTTAAATGCATATGTATGGATCCACTTACATGCAGCGAGGTATCTTGCAATCAGAATCTGTACAAATTTGTGAGTGCTCTTTTAGTATCCTCCATACTCTCTTACAATAATTGCAACCTTCACGAACTCTGATACTGCATCTTCTAGTATGATAGAAAAGTCTTCTCATATTTATACAGTCTTTATACGAGCAAGTTGTCACATCACACTGAGAGGCGTGCATTAAAGTATCCAACAGTGTCTTTAACTGCAGCAGATTAACAAAAATTAGTTTTTCTTAATTAAGTTAACTGGATTAACGAATCAGCAAATATGGCAATTGAAGGTTTGTTCATACCGCTAGGGATTTTTGCTTCTGAGGTTGTTCACTTTTGGACCCACCTACAAGTTCTATTGAAGGTGGATATAACCTGTGAGGATGATAAGCTCCAAGTCTCATCTTATAGCATGCCTCACATAAATAATACTTGGTACATGTTTCACACTGCCAGCATTCTTCAACCACGACATCCACAAGGCAAGCAGCGCAGGCCGGCTTAATAGGAGGCTTGTAGATTAGGTGGTACAAGATCATCATAGACGAGTACTTGGCACGTGAAAGTGTATCAAACTGAAAATGAGATTTCTGGCACTTGTTTAAGAACGCATCACGAGTCTCGAAGAAACTGTTCACAAATACATCATCCTTATCCGTAGTATCCAGAGTCACATTGTTCACCGCAACCTGTAAAAACATTCAATTAAAAAATCAGAAAATATAAGAAGCAGAAAAAGGGATTTCTATCAAAGCTTAGCTCACCTCAGAGAATAGATTTGTTTCACCAGATTGGCACGTGTGAATTTTACTAATGGAATAACTCTTATCAGCATTGAAACATCTGCAACGAATAGACACAAGGATATATAATCAGTAACAAGTACAAAGAGAAAAGATCAAAAAGATAAATAAAAAGGAGCTCATTTACCTTGAACATAGTTGAATCTTTTTGCATTGGCTGCAAAACCATCTGCTCCCGGATAAGATTACTTCATGGCAATGGGTGCATTTATGTTGTAAATGGACAATCATAAAGTTTTCCTTCACAGGTAAAATGGTTTGGCCCAGCTGTAAAGAAATCGGTTAATAATGTTCTGTTAATACCAAAAAATGGAGAAAAAAGCTATAGGGCATGATTACCATCTTCCCATCAGTCGCTACTGATAAAAGAAGCCTAACAATTTACCTTTTGCATGACCAAGACATCTTTCATGGCGACATCAACTTTGTCCTGTCCCATTGCTTTCAAAATTCTCTTGTTAGGTAGCTTGCTCTGCAATTGACCACCCGCACTTTCTTCCACTTCAAGTTTCCTAACTATATTTTCAGCAGCCCCTGACCAATAATCACCATCAAAATAGGGCAAACGAGCTAAGGTAATCTTTGAATTCGCTTCTCCACTAGGAACAAAAAACTGATTGTATATATTAGTGTAGTCCACAACCACATGATCATCTGCTGCTTTCTTTAGCATCAACTTGTACCTACAAACAGATTAATAAAAACTTAAGTACTTATACAAGGATTATTATAACCTTATAAATCAGATAAAGTTGACTTTTAGAGACAGATATATACCACTGGCGTAGCTTATCCTGCTTTGGTGTTCTTTGAGTCTCAGGATGGCAGTAAAAAATGTAATCTTCTCCTTTGATAAGAGGACAAGCCCATATGTAACAGGTCGCAAAACCCCGATTCTTGCAATACTCGAGGTATCCAATCTGATGATCATAACATATGCAAAACATAAGGCATATTTTCAGCAAGTTGTTGCTACATATATCCACATAATTAGCATTAGGAAATAAAGACACAGGGAGACACTATTCATAATTTTTTTAAAACAAGACAAAAAAAAGTGAAGTACCAATATCTCATGATAAACAACGGTCCGAAGGGATTCACCGGTCGCGCTTTTTCTCTCTGGTCTAAAGTACTTAACAGAATCAAGATAAGAGATATACACACAACGTTGATTGGGTCCGCCACATTCTGACCCAAACTCCTGAACACACATGCCAAAGAGACACACATCTACCCCTTCTATTTTCTGGAACAAAAAAATTAGCTGATGGAAAAAACGATACGTCAGATCGCCTGTTTAAAGCACATAATTACAAAAATGAGTAACCATAATAATCTTATATTACCTTTGATCTGTATGAAAATCCCGATGGATAATCTTCTCCATGAATTATATCTATAAATTTCTGCCTCACTTCCAAATGCTTCTCAACGGATACCACGACCCTCACAACAAGCCCCTCGGCTCCAGGTATCTACATATAAAGTCAAATTTCAAGATTAACAATAACGTCCACAATTTACAACAGATAATACACGAAATTTGTTTTTCATCTTACCTCGCTTGGTTCCATTCCAGAAATTTTGGACATTTCTTCTCTTTCTTGATTAAGACGCTTAAACAATCTTTCTTCTATGTGATCACTGAGATTAGTTCTTGGCAGATCTTTTGCTTCAGAAGCGGTGGCTTGTGGTAAAGGAACACGTGTTCCACTTTCTATTTCTTCTAAATAACATTTTGGACATATATATTCAGCTTTCCCTTCAACATCTTTTTCATCATTATACAGACCACATGTCCTATGCTGCCAGCATTGACACTTGTCACATTGAACCCACTGCAAGAAACTTCAATAAATAAGTCAACTAATTACAGGGACTAAATTCGTATAACATAAGACCCAAACGGATAACTTACTGAGTCCTCTTTTTCCTCATCATTCTTTGCCTTCTGCAGGTGTGCTTTCGGGATAGAAAACCCACGCAACAAAATATTATTCCCATGAGATCCCCTGTAGCATGACATACAAAAACAATGCCTTACACCCATTTCATTGGCAGAGCGAAAATATCCAACGTTTCTCTTAATTCGTATCTCACAAGATGAGCAATATATGGGTGCAGGCGCAAACGCAAGCTTTTCCATGGAACATACTTGGCATGTGTTGTGACCGTTTGAAGGTGGTCTGTTTCCTGATGCATCCTGCATCAATTTTGTTACATTAGGAATCTATTAATTTACTGAAACTATTAAAATGTATATTGATGTACAAACCTTGTGAGAGGTAAAACTTAACAAGTGTTGTTTTATTTGATCTGCAGTAAAAAAATCTGCCAACGATACACTCTGTATCTTGATCTTCTCCGGCTCCAACCCTGAGTTATTATCAGTCAAAGATGTCACCTCTATCTGTGTGTTCTTTGATTCTAATAAGACCGAGTCACAATTAACCAGAGACCCACTTGTCGTCTCAGGTTGCTTTAAAGTTAAATCCAACTCATTAGCATCTGGTGGGCGATTTAAACCATTTAGCTCAGTCTTTGATTCTAAGACCGAGTCACAATTAACCAGAGACCCACTTGGCGTCTTAGATTTCTTTTTAGTTACATCCAACTCATTAGCATCTGGTTCCGGATTTAAACCATTTATCTCAGTCTTCGATTCTAATACCAATTCACATTTCACCAGAGAACCACTTGGTGTCTCTGGTTTCTTTGGAGCTAAACCCAACTCATCAGCATCCGGAGTCGAATCTATGCCATTTATCTTAGTATTTGATTCCATTACGGAGTCACAATTCACCAGAGAACTACTTGGTATCTCAGGTTTCTTTAAAGTTAAACCCAATTCATCAGCATCCGGAGTCGAATCTAAACCTTTTATCTCAGTCTTTGATTCCATTACCGAATCGCCACTCACCACAGAGCCACTTGGTGTCTCAAGTTTCTTTGGAGTTAAACCCAACTCATCAGCATCCGGCGCCGAATTTAAACCATTTATCGCAGTCTTTGATTCTAAGACCTGATCACAATTAACCAGAGAACCACTTGGCGTCTCAGGTTTCTTTGTTAAACCCAACTCATTAACATCTGGTGCCTTATTTGAACCATTTATCTCAGTCTTTGATTCTGAGACTGAATCACCATTAACCAGAGAACGACTTGGTGTCTCAGGTTTCTTTAAAGTTAAACCCAATTCATCAGCATCTGTTTCCGAATTAAAGCCATTTATCTCAGTCTTTGGTTCTAAGACCGAGTCACAATAAACCATCGCATCACTTATAGTCACAAGTTGTAAACCCGACTCATCATCATTGTCTGGTGCCAAATTTAAAACATCAGTATCTTCAATTAGGGCATCACTGGTCCTTCCTTTCGGAGATACATGATCACTTTGATTTAGGCCTGTTAATTTATGTTCACCATTTAAATCACTCGAGTTACTCGGGTCCTCAACCATAGCATCATCATCATCATGTTGATTGAGTGAAGCAGCATGTTCTGCAACTATTGAGCTCTCCAACTTCGGATACTTTATAGACAATGCATCTACATGAGTTCCAGTGCTACTGGGGTCCATATTATCAGTTGCCTCTGCTTCGTCTATTTTTCTTTTTCTAGAATCCAGGCAAAAATTACCAGACCTTGCAGGTCCACAAATATCGCAATTTAATGAATCGCATTTATCAAAATGTGATGACAATTCGAGATACAGGTGGCACTTGCATACATCGGCCTTGCATTCAGCTTCATGCATATAAACCCCGAAAGGAACTTCTTTTCTCAAGTCTTCTGGCATTTCCTTGTAACACACATATGCATTAAGAACACGAAAATTAAACGCGGCTCTTGAACTTTCCAGACCAACATGTTGCTGTGGATCAAGTTGGTCATTAAACTGCACCGAAGCTTGTTGGGACACTGGGGTTTGAACCTGATGTGATATTTGAGTATTACATTTGCTCTGTAGACTATCATTCTGTAGCATATTGCACGAATTTGGATATGGCGATTGCACATCATCTGCCAATAACAATGTTGAATCCATGTGGTACGTGTTTCTTTTGTTTTCAGTAAAGCTTGTGTATTGATCTACAGTTTATAATAGCAAAAGGTAAAGTCAATGTCATATACGCAAAAATAAGAAACATTAAGATTATAAATAAATGAATCATACTGTTATAAAAAGGCTGCGGTTGGAAAGAATATGTTGGTGTTCTACTATCAAAAGCTTCAGTGTCAGATATCACATCCCCGTAAGAACATGCAGTGATAGATGACACCTGTTCTGGTGAAGTAATAATGTCAAGATCAGTTTGAGTTACTCCGAATGGGGATGTCAAGTTCGTCCCACCACAAGAAACATTCTGGCTATACTCGTTATATGCAGATCCTGCAGATGTTCATCATTGCATATTAGGTCCAATATTAATGATTGTGTGCGTATTGACATGGAACTTTATAGTCAAATGGGAAAGAAAGAGCCGAAAAACACACACCTCCATACAACATAGGATTACAAATGTTTACGGAAGCATGATCATTGTAAAGATTGTATCCCAAATTCATATAACTTTCAGGCTGACAGAATGAATTTGAAACCAACAAGTCTGGTAGAGATGAATGTGAGGATACTATCTGGCGAAGATTAGCATCCTGCACCTCCTGCTTTATAAATGTCTGCAATTCCTGTGCAAAGTAATTAAGTTCTGGTTATTATACGCTTACAACAGTTGCATAGACTTGAAGAGCATAAAAGTTCAAATAGAAATAGAAAATAAGCCCCAACACATGCCAAAGCATTCCTCATTAAAATGTTTTGGACGGAAATGACCTAACTACACACGTTTAATTAGCACAAAATTTCAAAGTCAACAAGCATGCCATAACTACTTGTCTTTTCTCCCCTTGTTACTATGAGTATATGATTTCTTTACATGGAAAAAGCGCAAAACTCCCAGATTTGAGGATTTATCTCCAAAACTATCAGAACGCCTAAATTTTGTCCGATGCAACACTTATGGTATCAAGACACGCGTACTCAACGCAACTCAACAAAAACAACAAGCACACTCACCTTTCAAAGCATCTATAATATCAATCAAACAAAAAAACGATCAAAAATCATATCACATAAAACCGATTTCACAAACTTTTCTTAAAACGGCCCTAAATCATGTTCCAATGCAAAACAAATCTAGCACAGATCACCATATCACACACCGGAACACTTATGGTATTAAGCAACATGTAATTCAAGTCAGGGACGGACCTATGTAGTAACTATGGGGGTCCGTTGCCCCCCATGGCTAGCCCGATACGATGTAATTTTAGTGTATTTTTTCTTCGATGTTGACCTTTTTCGAAAGCGCCACCCATTAAAAATTCAAATTGCCCCCCACCCATAGAGTAAATCCCAACATTTAACGCCTTAAAACCTTATAAATCCGTCATTTGTAAGTAAAAACGCTCAAATTATCTTTTCGATACTACTTTTTTTTCTATATTTTGTTGCTATTCTAAGAAAAAAAAAAATTCGCCACTACTCTATTTCCTGGTTCCGTCACTGATTCAAGTACCATCTAATCATCCACATTGCATCCCTCAACACAACTCAATTTAACAAAAAGCAACAAACACGCTCACCTCAAAGTATCTACAATACCAATCAAACAAAAAAGCGATCAAAAATCATATGGCAAAACAAAAAAGCGATCAAAATCAAAAATCATATGGCATCTAAAAACGAGCCCTAAATCACGTTCCGATACAAAATAAATCTAGCACGAATCACATACCGGAACAAGTCATAAAGTAAACTACCACACAATCACACACATTACAACTACGAAATCTACTTAAAAAAACTAAATAGAAGAGTAGCAGACTCACCTTCCCAGTATTGATAGAAGTCGGAAACCGGCTATTCAAATGACTAATAAGGTTTGACGCCCAATTCTCACCGTTAGTTGTCTCCATATAATTCTCGGCACTACATTTATACCAAAAAAAAAACATTAATTACACAAAACTTAAATGCACAACATAAATTAAACTCCAAATTAACAAAATCCCTAATAACTACACATTTTATCATTACAACAAAAAATATAAATATTATTACCAGTGCCTTGTTTTTATTCAATAGTTATAGTTTACATAGTATGAGAAGGCAAACGGGCAACAAGCTGTGCCGCTTGCCAGGGACGGATGTATGCATGTAGTATGGCCTGGGGGCCAGTGCCCCCCCCATGATTAACCCGACAAAATGAGATTTTAGTGTAATTTTTCTTCGATTTTGATCTTTCTTCAAAAAAACTCAAATTGCCCACCACCCATATACTAATTCCCAACATTTAACGCTCTAAAACCTTATAAACCCGTCATTAAGTAAAAATACTCGATTTATCATTTTGATACTAGTTTTTTCTCCGCATTTGTTTTTAAAAAAACAAATTATGTCCCCCACACACCCTATATTTCTGGTTCCGTCACTGATAGTAGGAGAAGGCAAACGGGCAACAAGCCGCTTGTTGCCCTTTTTGTATAGCATTTAATATCCAAACAGCATATTACACAAACATATCAAAATACATAACATAAAAAAACAGAAAAAATAATCAAATAGCAATAAAAAAAACAAATCTTTATAGAAAATAAAAAGAAACCCATAAATAAAAATGAAAAATTTAATAAAAAAAGAACTTACAAATTGGCGATAAACTTGTGAACATTATTGTTGTGCAGAAGATGATCTAATTCGTAAACCATAATATCATAATTTCGAATTGCGATTAAAATCAATTAGCAATTGGTTTTGAAACCCTAATTTTATAAAAAGAGGGAAAAATTAGTTATTATTGTTTTTTTGTTTTATAGGTTTAGATGATTTTGTGGGGTCGTGTCTTTTTTTTATTATTGTTTTTTTTTAAGTTTAGAAGTGATGAATACTTTGGTTTTTGTCTTTTGATTAATTAAGGATGACGATGATGATTGGCGCCAAAGATTAGTGTTTTTTTCTTCAAGGAATTGCTTTTTAAATTGGTTAATGGTTGATTTAAGGCCAAAGTTAATGGTTTAAATTTTGATATCGTGTGATTTATATGGCTGAATCATAGTCGGTTGAATAATTAGATTAGTATTTTTGGGAATTTTTTGGTTTTTTTTTTGGAATTTTTTTTTTTTTTTTTTTTTTTTTTTTGGAGTTTTTGTATTTTTGATGAGTTTGAGGTGTTTACAACAACATTTTTTTATATAAACAACTTGTAACAGATATAACTGATCATAATTGAACGATTTTCACAAATAAAAAAAAGTCGAATCATGATTAACACCTAAAAGAAGATTAACCAGTCTTGTAAACTTTTTTACAAATAAAAAAAGTTGGATCTTGATTAGCGTATCGTAGTATTTGGTACGTTGTAATGAGAGTAAGAATGTAAATAATCATTATGACGGAATGAAAATACTGATACTACGTTTGTTTAGAACTATAGAATGCAATGAGTAATTACATGCAATTACTCCTTACATAATTTTTATATTTAGGTATCCTTGTTTTTTGCATTACGACTTTAAATACAATCATATCATATATAAGCCCTTCATTAGTTGCTCAACAAACAAACAAAATTATATATCATCAAAAGTTATTCTAGTCTTTTTGTCAATGATTACAATCAATTATTGACAGTTTATGGACTATAATTTAATAGTTGTGTATTAGGATCGAACTGGAGATTGCACACAACACATTAATAGTTAATTTATTTAATAAATATATTTATATGTTTATTAAATTAAATCGAGCAATAACTTTAACCGTCGTTATGTTTATGAGTTAAGGACTAAACGATTAACGTAGAATAATAAAGAAGAGGAAAAGAAGAATCCAGAACACCCTTTGGGTGGTGGTTCCGATCGGTGGAGCTAAGGAGAGAAAAAGGAAAAGATTTTTCTTTTCTATTTTGCAATAGCTTAGCTTAAAGGCTAAGTTTAATACCCTTATAAATACCCATGTGGTATCACATAATTGACCATCCCACAATCTCTTTTTCCCCTCTCTCTTTTGCGATCGGACGAAACCCCAAAGGGGATTTCGTTTGGTTTCTTTCTATTGCAATCAACTCCAAAGGAAAAACACCTTTATTAGGGTTCCTTTTATCCTTTGGTTTTGGTTTAACAATAATCTAGTCCTAGCCCCTCCCTAAGGTTGTTGGGTAGATTTTCTACAAGCGTAGAAGCTCGGTTTACACGTGCTAGAATCACGGTTAGCTCGTTGTATTACGTGTGTATAAGAACGTAATGTAGTCTTACTTTAGACTATATCTTGGTAGTGTTCGTCATAAACTCTAATTGGTGATTCGTTGGTGATCTTGTGGATCTTCGCTATGATAAAGGTATGTAACCTAATTCGATTAATTATAATTGTGTTATTAATTATGATCTTGTTAAATCGCTTTCACTATGTGTGCTTTGATCTTATTTAGGGTTTTGTATAATTGTTATGAACTTTATAAACCTTCAGTGGCATTGAGAGCCGTTTTAACATGTTATAATTATTGAGATCTAAAGGGTTTTTTAACTAATAATTGTTTTGAGTAAAAATAACATGTTTTTTTGTGAAAAGAAAATTTAGGGTTTTTCGTTTTTGTTTTTTCTAAATCCGATTTTAAAAAAATGTTTCGGTTTGTTTTCTTTTTTTAGCCGATTCTAAAAAAAATTATATTTGAAACCCTAAGATTTCATGTTTTGATCTTTAGATAATTGCATGATTAATTTGTAACACCCCATTTTGGTAAATGGAATGTCACGCGTGGTTATGGCGTGTCATCAAAGCATACAAGGAAAAATGTCTTAAACATTACATGACCATAAAAGGAAATACCGGAAACAACATCGGTACCCCAAAGTATAAGCTCGTCAGACACAAACATAAGTACTGTAAAAGAAAAAGACTAAACAATGTCCATGGAAATAAGTATTAAAATGTATAATGAAATACATAAAGTAATGAAGGCTAGAAAGCTTCCAATCCATATGCACGCACGCTTAGAGTCTACGAGCGTCCTTGAGTACCTGCCGTTTGGGAACATGAAAGGAAAACGGCTGAGCATAACGCTCAGTGCACGGATATACAAGCATAGAATGAATAACATAAGCATATACAACATATAGCAGCGGAATTGATTAAGTCCTCGAAAACCTGGTATAACTTAGTAAAACTGGTTTTATAGTTTGAAAAGCCTTATGTTTATTTTATAAAATCTGTTTAACATGTTAACCATTAAGCCAATATAGGTCATGAAATATCAACGTGCATGAATACTTGGAGGGGTGCCCTCATCATGCAATTAGAGGGGTTGCCTTAATTAATATAAATTTAGGTAGGAGGGATCAACTCCTTGTGAAGGATGCAAGGCACACACCACATTCACCTGAATAGTCTGCTAAACATGTAACCTAGGATGCACCCATACGCCCCACATGATAATATATGATGACATATAGTCCCCAACCAGGTCATGAACTCGGCCCACGGGTACTACCCGCATCCGGCCCATCACGAATGGGTTGGATTAATGTCGTTTGAGCTTATGGGCTTGAATGAACAGTGCCCGCGTAAGATGTGTGCGACCCACGGCCCGGCACAGCCGGTACAGGGTTAGAACAGAATCATAATCTTATTAGGATTGGGATTTACCTCAAAGTATAGGATATACACTCACCATAAATTAGAAGATAACAATCAAACTAATTATGGTGATTATCTCTTGCTTGGGGCCGAAGTATCAGTGACAGCCCACTAGGGTTTCACTGCCTATATAAGGAACCCCCAAGGGTTCCACAAAGGTATCACATTCTCTATACTCTCAACCTACAACCGATTACTTAACCCTAAACCGATTACTTACTCTCACGCCGGAGTCTAATCGTGGGATACGTTCCCATGGTAAGTCTAAAGCGTGTTGTTTTAGTGTGCAGGATCTCAACAAGTTATTCACTTGGTGCAAGAGCCGGAGCCCAGCCTACCCGGATTAAGCATAATTCGGGTCAAGCAAGGATCATCTAACTTTTGTATCAACAAGTTGGCGTCATCCGTGGGACCCAAACACTAACCTAAACTCAATCTTCATCTCAATCTCTCCCAATGACGAATGGAAACTTTCAGGGAAACCCTAGGAACACGAATCTTGGGAACCGGAAGTCCACAGGTGATGGTATAATCACCTCCGCTCAACCTCAGGGTGGCCAAGCAGGAGGGCCTAATAACCGAAACATCTTTCAGTCTCTTGGTGGGGCAGGCACGTCCGATAATACCCCACCACCAACCAGCACTCTGGATAACCCCGACCCGGGGGCTGCGCCAAAGGGCCCTACCAAAGAGCCGCAAAGGCCAACCATGGTCGAGACAGAACTGGAAGTCAGCTCACTCGACGATGAGGACCTTGAGCGTGTTCTCACGCAAAACTTTGACAGGATCGTCCCCGGCATCTCGTCAAGGCTAAACTTGGGAAGGAACCTCCAATCCAGGCTTAACTTTGGCAGCCCCGCGCCTGGTACTTCCCCTCGGACTCGGGAGAGGAGAAGGAGGGTCCAAACCTAGGAACAACCTCCCTTTGAGGAAACCCCTCAACCTCGGAGCGTATTCGAGCGCATAGGGGATCGGATCATGCAAGAATTGCAACAAGCCCGTGAGGATGGGGATAGGTCCGACGGCTCCACTGGACGCCCGGTGTTGGAAACTCCCGTGAACAATCGCCGCACTAGTGTGTGGGATAAGGTGAACTCTGGTGGGAGGAAAGCTTTTAACCCCTCTCACAGAAGTGGCCATCGTAGCCAACCAAGAGGTGGGGCACTGCCTCCCTCTCACGACCCTTCGGGGTCTAATTCGGATGACCATCCTCCCAAACATTGCCAACCTAGGTATTCCCCCCCCCCCCCCCGCGTCACCATCAGACGATGAAGGATAGTACGATGATCCCTACTATCGTGAGGAAGAAGAGGAAGATCTTTCCCTTCCATGGTGCGACGACAGAGAGGATGCTTTCACTCTTCTCATACAGAACTACTCTGAGGAAAAGAAGCGTCGTATGCCGGCGTGCGTTAAAACCTATGATGGGTCTGGTGATCCGGACGATCACCTAAAAATATTTGATACGCAGGCTAAAATTAAAAGATGGTCGATGCCTATATGGTGCTAGATGTTTAATTCGACCTTGATCGGCAATGCCCGTGATTGGTTTGAAAAGCTCCTTCACCGAAGTATTGATAGCTTCGGCGAGCTACGCACCGCATTCAAAAACAATTATACTCAGCGAAAGAAGTATAATAGGGATCCGGTCTCGTTAGCAACCGTCAAGCAAAGGCCCGGAGAGTCTACATAATACTTCACGGAACGTTTCAATGACGAGTGCACGCGCACAAAAACGTGCCCAGAGCTCCTAAAAATTTCCGATTGCATGCATGCCATAACGGACAAGGAGTTAATTAGGCGTCTCAATGACAAACGACCGGAGAGGTACGACGACCTCATGTAAAGGGTCAGAAACTTTGTAGAAGGAGAGACCGCGGTATCTGCGGCGTACCCTACAAAAGGGAATCATAACTATCGATCGAACGACCAGCCCAAGAGGCAATCAGGTGGTCAAAGCACCCACGGCAACGGGAGGAGCTCGGATTACAAGAGCCATAATAAAGTAGGGCGACCGGATGATAAATTCACCCCTCTAAAGATGACTTATCGAGATATCTTGTTGACAGAAGGGGCAAAATTTCTAAGGCCTCCCCCAATGACAACTCCAGTTGACCGACGTCAAGGAAATCGCTTCTGCGAATTCCACAATGACAAGGGTCACGGCACGAAAGAGTGCATCCAGCTCAAGAAGCACATTGAGTCGCTGATTAAATCGGGCAAACTCAAACACCTGGTCAAGGATTGGAAGGATGGGAAGGATAACAAAAAGTTTGACAAGAAGGACCCCCAAAAGTATAAGCCTTCAACCATATATATGATCCAATCATGGCAGCGCCGCACAAAACAAAAAGTTAGTCAAAAAATTTCACGCGGCAGAGAGATATCGTTTCCTCCTATCACGACGAGCAACGTTGTTGACGCACCTCTCACGACACGATTGAGGTAAGCATTAGAACCCACAACGTTCGTCGTATGTATGTGGATGGAGGATCATCGGCGGAAGTACTCTATGAACATTACTTCGTACAGCTACGACCAGAGATCAAAAGCCAATTAGTACCGGCCACGTCGCCGCTCATTGGCTTTAGTGGAGACACTATCTGGCCAATAGGACAAATGCGACTGCTGGTAACCATCGGGGATGAAGAGCACTCCACCACGGCGTGGATGAACTTCATGGTGATACGTTCACACTCTCCATACAATGGTATTATTGGAAGACCAGGCACCCAAGCCATACGGGAAGTCCCGTCCACGACACACGGCATGCTCAAGTTTCCGGTTAAAGGAGGGATTGTCACTATTTATAATACGATCGCACCGGCATCCGACTGTTACGCCGTGACAACACCAGTCTCGCCAGTTCCCATAAAGGAAGGATCACCACCTCCCAATTGGAAGGTGGTAATCCACCCCGACTACCCGGAACAAGAGATAGCCATAGTGGGAACGCTATCGGAAAAAGGAAAGAAGGCCATGTGCTCTCTCCTAAAGGAAAACCTTGATATATTTGCATGGGAACCAAAGCATATGTAACACCCCCACAATTGCTATGCGCAGCGGAACTACAACAATGGGTGCTACACAGTATTCATTGCACACAAGATATATCAAACGACGCTAAAAAGACGTCAACTTAAAACTTAAATTAAAAATTGTTAGATGATACATGTCCACGGTTTTTCCAACCCCAATTTGGTACAACAGAGTTTAGCGTTTTCGGTCCCCATGAATCTCAACCCAAGAATTTCAGTCTACAACAACATGACATTAAACTTAAAAATTGTTTAGGTAGAAAAAGGAGGAAAAACAAGCGGACTCTAAGCCATACACACAACATCCATCCCATGCATGCTCCATTCTACACTTCAGCGGTTACCTGAAACACATGCCAAAATTTTGGTCCACGAAAACGTTGAGTGGAATTCATAGGTTTTTCAATCCATTTGAACGTATATAAAATAAAAACCATTCGTGATCATTTATAGACTTGTCGATCAAACAATCTATAATCAGGATACTGACAATTGTGTTTAAGCTCATGACACTAATCCGTTAACTCAATCACCCGCGTAATAAATACCGGCGTGATTCAGATGAAACCAGTGCCCCTTCTAAAGGCATCAGTTGCAATTATACCTTATTTCTCATACAAAATAATCTACCGCAGAACTTACTAAAAGTACAGCTTCTCGGCTAGCATTGGGTCGTTAACCCCGTAGTACTACAAATTGCATAAGCGGCTATTTCCCCCTACTCGAGGGCAGGACAATAGTTAATAGTTCATGATTTTAGGGACTTTTGCAACTTTGGTACTCAACACAATTTCTAAGGCAACTTTCGGGTCTAACAATCATTCATGATATACGTTCCTTTTAAAAACTAGCATGCATTTCCCTCGCGGGTAAAACAATTTGAAATAAATATAAGCGAGGCTATAAATTCACACCTTATATCTTAAGTAGTCGGTAGTTCGAGGGATGATCACTGACGACGAAACGGATGCCCGGTTAAATCAACACCTATCACAAATAACGCGTAATGAGTAATCTCATTTTAAATACTTACGGTACTGTATAAAATACATATATACTAGTCACTTAGGACAAGTATAACTCACGCCAAAAACAAAATGACAAGTATCACTCATTTTACACCATTCGTTCTCATTACTTACGTTGTCCATTTTTACTCATTCTCGCCGGTACTCGACTAAAGTACGGGCTGTTTTACCATGTTTAACCACACTTATAAAATTTGACAAAATTCTCAAAAATCCTATAAGACCTGTAGATAACATGTTTTTAAGCCCAATAAAAGTTTTTACTTTTACGACCCATTACTCGACGCTTTTCCAAAACTACATTTTACGGGCTGAAATTGCACTTCGACCAATTTTGACCTCTTTGACCTATATGAAATGCACCTTTGACTTCTTTGACCCCTAAGTCAACTTATAGACTCATTTGTACAGGTTAGGGACCAAATTTTGACCCTTGACCATTTACCAATTTATACTTGTGATCCTCGGGATTTGACTAAAACTTTACATAAATTCGGATTATGAAAGTCCTCGTCTCCCGGTACTCGATCTTTAAAACCTCATAACTTTTAGCTCGTTTTGAGTCACGGGCTCTACCTTATACCAAATTAAAGACAAAAAGACCCTCTACAACTACATTTTGCTTTCAAGGCCTGGAAGAAAAATCATTTTTATGAAATGGACCCAAAGTTTCTGCCTAAATTTGGCTACTCCAAAAACACGCTTAGACTCGATTCCAAGCCTATCTATCACTACTAGGCATCACCCTAAGCCTCCTAAACATATCCTAACACAAGATTTCAGTCCTACCCCTATTGATCAACCAATCTCAAAATCAAAAATCAAAGAAATTAAACATGCAATCACCTAAACCTACTTAAATCATCCTTAAACACATAACCAAACACAAGACTAAGCTCAAAATTCAACAACCACCATGGCTCCCCAAACACCCCTTGTGCCGTGGGGTTTGGGTGACCCAATCACCACAACCAAATTGATTTTGGTGGGTTTTCTTGGTGTTTATGCTTCCATAACTCATAAATTTAACATGCATTACAACATTTAGCCACAAAAACGAATTTGGATCATCTTGAAAAATTTTGGAAAATTTTTGTTAGTGCATGTGGGATTTGAGCACATAGAAATGTAGGGAATGACCAAATTAGATGTGGTCTAACCTTAATTTTTATGAAAATCAAGTGAAGAAAAGTTTTTGATGGATTTCTTGGTGGGTTGGGGGTGTCCGTCGGCTATGGGAGCAAGAGAGGGAGAGAGTTGTTTAATTTTTGTGAAATGTGTTTGTGTGTTTGTGTTTGTGTCAATTTTGGGCCTTTTGGTGGATTGGGAGGGACCTATTTGCAATATTTAGTTTCTTTTGGCCTTAAGTTGAAAACGCCCTCAAAACTTTACGGGTTCGACTCATTTGTCAATTTTGAAAATTTTACGGGAGTCGGAAATCTTCCCGATCACTCCAAAATATTTTTGGGATACTTTAAATGTACTCGGAAGGCTATAAAACTCACCCGACTCAACTTAACACGAACCGTAAATAAAATTCTCGAAAAATTACATTATCGATAAATCGTCAATAATTATATAAAATTGGGCATCCCTCGGGATCGTAATCGTCATCGTCCTTCTTAAATCGTCAAACGTAAAAATTATAACCTCGAACATCGGCTTTAACCAAAATACTTATAATATAGAAATTAAAATTTATTAAAAATTTCAAAAATTAGCGTAATTTAGGGTAACGTTAATGACCTCGATTCTAGGGTGTCACATCCACCCCTCCTTAAAGAGAGCGACGTCCCGGCGCTCGCCTCTTCTTGTACTCACATTTCGTTCTACTGGAACAGATGAGGATACCTTTCCTTGAAAAAGTCCTCACGTTCCCAGGTGTATTCCGGTCCACGCTTAGAATTCCATCGGACCTTCACAATAGGAATCCTACTACGCTTAAACCGCTTGACCTCCCGGTCCATAATCTCCACAGGTTCTTCCACAAAGTGCATTTTGTCGTCTAGTCGAATCTCGTCCAAAGGAATCACCAATTCCTTATCCGCCAAACTCTTCTTCAGGTTCGATACGTGAAACGTGTTGTGAATAGCACTAAGCTCGGTCGGCAATTCTAACTTGTACGCTACTGGTCCAATTCGTTCAACGATCTTAAACGGTCCAATATACCTCGGACTCAACTTTCCTTTCTTTCCAAAACGAATTACACCCTTCCACGGCGATACCTTGAGCATAACCATATCTCCAACTTCGAACTCCAACGGTTTCCTTCGGTTATCGGCATAACTCTTCTGTCGGCTTCTCGCAGCAAGTAGTCGGTTCTTGATTTGCACAATCTTCTCTGTCGTTTCTAATACCATTTCGGGTCCAGTCAATTGACTTTCTCCTACTTCACTCCAACACACAGGCGATCTACACTTCCTTCCATACAATGCTTCGAACGGTGCTGCTTTGATACTCGCATGATAACTATTATTGTACGAAAATTCCACCAGAGGCAAGTGGCGTTCCCAACTTCCTCCAAAATCAATCACGCATGCTCGGAGCATGTCCTCCATCGTTTGAATAGTTCGTTCACTCTGGTCGTCAGTTTCCGGGTGATAAGCCGTGCTTAAACTCAGCTCAGTGCCCATAGCACGTTGAAGCGATTTCCAAAATTCCGACGTAAATCTACTGTCGCAATCCAAAATGATCGATAACGGCACTCCATGTCTACAGACGATCTCCTTCACGTACACGCTGGCGAGTTTTTCCATGCTATCCGTCTTCTTCATAGGTAAGAAATGAGCAGATTTCGTCAACCTATCCACAATTACCCATATCATATCACATCCACTAGGAGTCCTAGGTAAACCCGTCACGAAATCCATAGCGATTTTCTCCCATTTCCATTCTGGGATTTCTGGTTGTACCAACAATCCAGATGGTTTCTTATGTTCTGCCTGAACCTTCGCGCAAGTCAAACACTTACTGACGTATCGAGCAATATCTGCCTTCATATTCGGCCACCAATAAACTTTCTTCAGGTCGTGATACATTTTGTCCGATCCAGGATGTATCGAATATTTCGACTTATGCGACTCATTCATAACCAAATCTCGAACTCCAGGCTTTCCTTCCTCAGATGAACACAGTGGTAACCAAATCCGATTCTCAAAATATCTCAGTCCGTCTGACCTAATCACGAAAAGAGGTTTTAACATTCGCCCCAAATTCTCGGCTTCAACATCCTCTTTCATTAGTCCTTTCTCCTGAGCCTTCAGTATAGTTTCGGTTAAGTCAACGCTCTCAGTCATCACTAAAGCTCTAACCCTCAAAGGTTTCTCCCGTTCCTTCCTACTCAGTGCATCCGCTACAACATTCGCCTTGCCAGGGTGGTAGCGAATTTCGCAGTCATAATCACTCAGTAGTTCAACCCATCGTCTCTGTCGCATATTCAACTCCTTTTGATCTAAAATGTGCTGCAAACTCTTGTGGTCAGTGAATACAACACACTTTGTCCCATACAGATAGTGTCTCCACAACTTCAACGCAAAAACTACAGCCCCTAATTCCAAATCGTGCGTCGTGTAGTTCTCCTCATTCTTCCTTAGTTGCCTCGACGCGTAAGCTATCACCTTTTCACGTTGCATCAAAACCGCTCGATAACCCTTACGAGACGCATCACAATACACTACGAAGTCTTCGGTTCCTTCAGGCAATGACAATATCGGTGCGGAACATAACTTATCCTTGAGCGTTTCGAAAGCAAGCTCTTCCTCAATTCCCCATTCATACACCCTATTCTTTTCGGTAAGCCTCGTCAATGGTTTTGCAATCAACGAAAATCCTTCAATGAACCTTCGATAATACCCCGCTAAACCAAGGAACTGTCGAACTTCAGTCGGCGTCGTCGGTGCTGACCATTCCCTGATTGCTTCGATCTTGGCAGGATCCACACGAACTCCCTCACTATCAATCACATGACCTAGAAACTGCACTGATTCCAACCAAAACTCACACTTAGAGAATTTTGCATACAACTTCTCTTTCCTTAACAACTCCAAAATCTTCCTCAGATGCTTCTCGTGCTCCTCCTTACTTTTAGAGTAAATAAGTATATCGTTGATGAAAACAATAACAAACTTATCTAGATACGGCTTGCACACGCGATTCATGAGGTCCATGAATACAGCAGGCGCGTTCGTCAACCCAAACGGCATCACTCGAAATTCAAAGTGTCCATACCGCGTACGAAAGGCAGTTACAGGAATATCCTCCTCTCTTACACGCAGTTGATGATACCCTGATCTTAAATCGATCTTTGAGTATACACTGGAACCTTGCAATTGATCGAACAAATCGTCAATCCTCGGTAATGGGTACCGATTCTTAACCGTCAGCTTATTGAGTTCCCTATAGTCAATACACATCCGAAACGAACCATCTTTCTTCTTTACGAACAACACTGGCGCTCCCCAAGGTGATGAGCTCGGCCTAATAAATCCTTTGTCCATTAATTCCTTCAGTTGATCCGATAACTCCTTTAACTCAGATGGTGCTAAGCGATAAGGTGCACGTGCAACTGGCGCAGCTCCTGGCACTAAATCAATTCGAAACTCGACCTCACGGGTAGGCGGTAAACCCGGCAACTCGTCTGGAAAAACATCCGGATACTCGCAAATAACTGGTACCTCTTCAATTCTCGCCTCTAAATCACCATCACCCGAAACTTGTGCCAAAAACACATCGCATCCGCTCTCTACGTACTTCATCATTTTCAAACAGGAAATCACTTTCAAACGAGAAGTGCATTCGTCACCCTGAACCGTCAAAACCTTATTCCTCAACGGAATCTGAACCAATCTCTCGCCACAGACGATCATAGCACTGTGCGCCATTAGCCAATCCATTCCCACAATCACGTCAAACGATCCTAGCTCTATAGGCATCAAGTCGATTTTAAAAGCGTAATTTCCTAACTTCAAGGTACACCCTTTCAGTATAGAATTCGTACTAACAATTTTTCCATCGGCTAACTCAACGTTATAACTAGTCGCTAACAACACCGGTTCTCTATCGATATGACGACTAAATCTAACATCTACAAAACCCTTGTCGGAGCCAGAATCAAACAAAACACTAGCATAACAAGCGTCTAGCAAAAACGTACCGGTAACCACATTGGGACCCTGTGGTTTATCAGCCGTTCCCACTTGATACACAGCAGCCGCATTATTACCTCCCCGCCTGTTTCCTGCCTTCGGGCAATTCGCTTGCACATGACCCCTTTCTCCACAACCATAACATCCCCTCATCCTAATAGCATTAGCCCCAGTGGCTACTCCTCCCGTTCGACAACCAGATGTCCTATGACCTGCCTTCCCACACTTGCCGCATGCAGGCGGGCAATTTCCAACATGATACAAGTTGCACTTACCACAATGGGGATTTACTTTCACACCTCTAGGGTTCGTCACTGCCCTCATCCCTTCATTCCTTCTCTGATTAAACTGCTGATTTCGATTCGGCCCATGGTTGTTTCGGTTTCCACCTCGGTTCTGGCCTTGGGATTGGTTGCTTTGTGCCGCTTCCCATTTCCTCTTGTTGCCTTCAGCAATGGAGTTCTGCTTGTCCTGTAGCTTGACGTCCATCAAAGCGTGAGCCATCTGAACCGCTTCATCAAACGATCCAGGTTTCGACGAAGTTGTTTCACCTTTGATGTTGCTGGATAAACCCTTAATATACTGCTTCATTTTCTTGGCATCATTGGCAAAAATATCCGGACACAAAAGACTTAACTCGTTGAACCTCCTGGTGTAAGCAGCTATATCGTTGTTCTTCAAGGTCAAGTGCCTCAACTCATCCTCCAATTTTCCCAATTCCTCCTCTGGGCAAAACTTCTTAGTCAACAGAGCTTTTGTCGCATTCCACGTCCTTGCATTCGCTACAGCCAATCCAACCGTAGCTACCTGGGTATTCCACCAACTTAACGCATCATCAAGAAACGTAGCAGCTGCAAACTTCACTTTATCCGCTTCTGCACAACCACTGATTTCAAACGTACTTTCAACCTTCTCCAACCATCGTCTAAGTTCTAAAGCTCCACCCGTTCCACGGAACTGCGTGGGACCGCATTTCATAAAGCTAGAATAGGTACACACTCTCGGGGCTTGCTGTCTCCCCGCGTTCCTTCCCTGGTCCTGATTTCTCCCAGCTCGGTCCGCTTCCAACGCATTTGCTATAGCTTCCTGAATCATGGTGTTAACACGATCGGCGGTCAACTTTGGAGGCATTGTGTTATCGAATATCTCTTTCTGCAAGACAAGGAAAATAGAAAAACAATGTAAGTATACATATCAAGTTTCCCAGACATAATATACATACAACGACACATCACTACGGAGTTACTAATATTCATCAATTCACATCACAAAAGATCAAATTTAAGACATATCACAGATCATGAAAGGTAACATAGATTGTATTGATAATTAACCAAAATCGTGACAAGTATTGCCACTACAATCGTTCACCATAAACTTCAAGTACTTGAGTTTCTCGTCATAACACCATCATACAAAGGTCTAAAACAGTTCTATTACAATGATAAAAGAAAATACAAAACAAGTAACTAGGCATGTGGTGATCCACACGGCCTCTTGGATGGCGGCTCGTCGTCGTCTTCCTCGGTTTCCTCATCACTATCGTCCTCATCCACATCATCCACTTTTCTTTTTCCTTTATCATCCGGCTCACATTCCATTTCCTTTCTCGTCCCTGATGTGGATCCACACTCAATCGCTACCTGATTTCCTACCGTAATACAAGCACCTCTAGTAGGCGGCTGAATCATGAAGTCATTCGCCTCCATCTCCAAATCGTCCACGAATCTCCAATCCGGGGGCAATGAATCTCTCACACGATGCTCCCAACTCTGCATCCTCGACAACCTCACTTGATCCTCCCTAACACGGTCAAGACTAGCACTTAAATTTGCAACCATTGATCTTAAACTGTTGATGTCACTTTTGTTCACATTCCCATCATACTCAACTCTTGCAGTCCTTTCCAACAGTCTTTGGTCCGCCTTTTCATTCTCGTCGAATCTACTGATCACCCTTGATTCCACCACATACCTCATGCACATCGATCCTTCCAAACCTCTCACAGTCCGTCGTACGTCATGATAAATCCTCGGTCCGGGACAGCAAATTCTTGGGATGCCTTGATGAAGAGAATTTGCGCTCATTGCACCTTCGGCTCTTCTGGGGATACCTGGTACACCAACCAGATGGGAAGTACGCATAGGCGTGGGGCAAGTAGTTCTCCTTGGGTCGGGGTCCTGGACTTGTACATCGTTCGTCTCAGCTTGTCCTTCAGCTGCTGTTCCAACACTTCCCCCTTCGCGACCTACAACGTAATCGTTTCCGTTATCATTAGGCGGTACCTCGGCCATTCCTGCAATAACAGCGAATTTCGGAGGGTACATAAGTAATTATACAATAGTTATAAATACATGCATGCAAATGCAATGCAAAGGTGGTACATATGCCCGAAATGTAATAATATGATGCTCATGCATGATTAGTACAAAAATTACGATGTCGGATATTTCACGTAAAATTCAACGTCTACATATAGTAATTCCATACTTACGTAATAATTACCCACATATATACTTCACTCAAAAGTATACGTCAAATGCCATAAATACAACAATAAATCTTACCGGAGCCATGCAGGATAGTTGTGTGTGCTTGGACCATTTCTTACGACACCAAAAGTTATAGTTTAGGATTTTTCAAAAACGACCTAGTTCTCTATAACTCGTGGCTCTGATTACCAATCTGTAACACCCCCACAATTGCTATGCGCAGCGGAACTACAACAATGGGTGCTACACAGTATTCATTGCACACAAGATATATCAAACGACGCTAAAAAGACGTCAACTTAAAACTTAAATTAAAAATTGTTAGATGATACATGTCCACGGTTTTGCAACCCCAATTTGGTACAACAGAGTTTAGCGTTTTCGGTCCCCATGAATCTCAACCCAAGAATTTCAGTCTACAACAACATGACATTAAACTTAAAAATTGTTTAGGTAGAAAAAGGAGGAAAAACAAGCGGACTCCAAGCCATACACACAACATCCATCCCATGCATGCTCCATTCTACACTTCAGCGGTTACCTGAAACACATGCCAAAATTTTGGTCCACGAAAACGTTGAGTGGAATTCATAGGTTTTTCAATCCATTTGAACGTATATAAAATAAAAACCATTCGTGATCATTTATAGACTTGTCGATCAAACAATCTATAATCAGGATACTGACAATTGTGTTTAAGCTCATGACACTAATCCGTTAACTCAATCACCCGCGTAATAAATACCGGCGTGATTCAGATGAAACCAGTGCCCCTTCTAAAGGCATCAGTTGCAATTATACCTTATTTCTCATACAAAATAATCTACCGCAGAACTTACTAAAAGTACAGCTTCTCGGCTAGCATTGGGTCGTTAACCCCGTAGTACTACAAATTGCATAAGCGGCTATTTCCCCCTACTCGAGGGCAGGACAATAGTTAATAGTTCATGATTTTAGGGACTTTTGCAACTTTGGTACTCAACACAATTTCTAAGGCAACTTTCGGGTCTAACAATCATTCATGATATACGTTCCTTTTAAAAACTAGCATGCATTTCCCTCGCGGGTAAAACAATTTGAAATAAATATAAGCGAGGCTATAAATTCACACCTTATATCTTAAGTAGTCGGTAGTTCGAGGGATGATCACTGACGACGAAACGGATGCCCGGTTAAATCAACACCTATCACAAATAACGCGTAATGAGTAATCTCATTTTAAATACTTACGGTACTGTATAAAATACATATATACTAGTCACTTAGGACAAGTATAACTCACGCCAAAAACAAAATGACAAGTATCACTCATTTTACACCATTCGTTCTCATTACTTACGTTGTCCATTTTTACTCATTCTCGCCGGTACTCGACTAAAGTACGGGCTGTTTTACCATGTTTAACCACACTTATAAAATTTGACAAAATTCTCAAAAATCCTATAAGACCTGTAGATAACATGTTTTTAAGCCCAATAAAAGTTTTTACTTTTACGACCCATTACTCGACGCTTTTCTAAAACTACATTTTACGGGCTGAATTTGCACTTCGACCAATTTTGACCTCTTTGACCTATATGAAATGCACCTTTGACTTCTTTGACCCCTAAGTCAACTTATAGACTCATTTGTACAGGTTAGGGACCAAATTTTGACCCTTGACCATTTACCAATTTATACTTGTGATCCTCGGGATTTGACTAAAACTTTACATAAATTCGGATTATGAAAGTCCTCGTCTCCCGGTACTCGATCTTTAAAACCTCATAACTTTTAGCTCGTTTTGAGTCACGGGCTCTACCTTATACCAAATTAAAGACAAAAAGACCCTCTACAACTACATTTTGCTTTCAAGGCCTGGAAGAAAAATCATTTTTATGAAATGGACCCAAAGTTTCTGCCTAAATTTGGCTACTCCAAAAACACGCTTAGACTCGATTCCAAGCCTATCTATCACTACTAGGCATCACCCTAAGCCTCCTAAACATATCCTAACACAAGATTTCAGTCCTACCCCTATTGATCAACCAATCTCAAAATCAAAAATCAAAGAAATTAAACATGCAATCACCTAAACCTACTTAAATCATCCTTAAACACATAACCAAACACAAGACTAAGCTCAAAATTCAACAACCACCATGGCTCCCCAAACACCCCTTGTGCCGTGGGGTTTGGGTGACCCAATCACCACAACCAAATTGATTTTGGTGGGTTTTCTTGGTGTTTATGCTTCTATAACTCATAAATTTAACATGCATTACAACATTTAGCCACAAAAACGAATTTGGATCATCTTGAAAAATTTTGGAAAATTTTTGTTAGTGCATGTGGGATTTGAGCACATAGAAATGTAGGGAATGACCAAATTAGATGTGGTCTAACCTTAATTTTTATGAAAATCAAGTGAAAAAAAGTTTTTGATGGATTTCTTGGTGGGTTGGGGGTGTCCGTCGGCTATGGGAGCAAGAGAGGGAGAGAGTTGTTTAATTTTTGTGAAATGTGTTTGTGTGTTTGTGTTTGTGTCAATTTTGGGCCTTTTGGTGGATTGGGAGGGACCTATTTGCAATATTTAGTTTCTTTTGGCCTTAAGTTGAAAACGCCCTCAAAACTTTACGGGTTCGACTCATTTGTCAATTTTGAAAATTTTACGGGAGTCGGAAATCTTCCCGATCACTCCAAAATATTTTTGGGATACTTTAAATGTACTCGGAAGGCTATAAAACTCACCCGACTCAACTTAACACGAACCGTAAATAAAATTCTCGAAAAATTACATTATCGATAAATCGTCAATAATTATATAAAATTGGGCATCCCTCGGGATCGTAATCGTCATCGTCCTTCTTAAATCGTCAAACGTAAAAATTATAACCTCGAACATCGGCTTTAACCAAAATACTTATAATATAGAAATTAAAATTTATTAAAAATTTCAAAAATTAGCGTAATTTAGGGTAACGTTAATGACCTCGATTCTAGGGTGTCACAGCATATGACAGGTGTGTCGCGTTCGATAGCGGAACATAAACTTCAAATCCGCCCGGGATATTCCCCTGTTAGGCAAAAGAAGCGTGGTCAAGCACCAGAACGCAGCCAATTAATACTGGAAGAGGTACGGAAGCTGGTGGACGCAGGAATTATGCGCGAGGTCTGTTACCATGAGTGGTTTTATAATCCGGTCATGGTCAAGAAACATGACGGAAGCTAGCGTATGTGTGTGGACTTCACAGACTTGAATAAAGCTTGTCCACAAGACTGCTATCCGTTGCCAGAAATCGATTGGAATGTGGAATCCTTACGCGGATACCCTTTTAAATGTTTTTTAGACGCATACAAGGGATACCATCAGATCCAGATGGTGGAGGAAGACGAGAAGAAGACGGCGTTCCACACTAGTCAAGGCGTGTATTGTTACACAAAGATGCCATTCGGACTAAAGAACGCCGACGCGACATATCAACGACTCGTTGATAAAGCCTTCGACTCGCAGATAGGCCCTAACCTTGAAGTCTACGTTGACGACTTGGTGATCGGGATCCATACGGAGGAAGAGCTCCTCCGTGATGTCCAGGAGACATTCGACACGTTGAGGAATATTAACATGAAGCTGAATAAAAAAAGTGCACGTTTGGAGCAACCGAAGGAATGTTCCCTGGGTATATGATTAATCCAAACGACATTAAACCTTGTCCGGAGAAGACGGACGCCGTGATACAGCTACCATCCCCTCGGACTCTCAAGGAGGTACAATCACTCAATGGAAAGCTGGCTGGACTTAATAGGTTCTTATCAAAGTCCGCGGAGAAGTCACTTCCTGTATTTAAAACACTCAAGAAGTTCTTAAAGAAAGGAGACTTTCGCTGGACAAAAGAGGCAGAGGAAGCCTTTTGGCAGCTCAAACAACACCTCGCGGCTCTTCCCATGCTAGTTGCACCCCAACCTAAGGAGGAGCTAATTATGTATCTATCCGCTACGTACGGAGCAATCAGTGCAGTCCTTATGATTGACCGGGATACAGTCTAGACTCCGGTTTACTTCATAAGCAGAGCATTGCAAGGGAAGGAGTTGAATTATTCATCAATGGAGAAGTTGGTTTTGTCATTGGTTTACGTCGCGAAAAGGCTGCGCTAGTACTTCTAGGCGCACCCAATTGTGGTTATTACTGATCAACCAATAAAACAGATTATCTCTAAACCGGACGTAGCCGGGAGATTACAGAAATGGAGCGTCCTACTAGGAGAACATAAAATCTCTTAAAGACCAAGGACCGCCGTCAATGGCCAAATTTTGGCATACTTTCTAATTGAGAAACCTGAGGAGGACGGACCTATGGTGCAAAAAGAAGAAATCCCAACGGACCCATGGGTTTTGTTTACTGATGGATCTTCTTGCACGGACGGATCAGGAGCCGTTCTCATCCTCACGAATCCGGAAGGAATGAAATTTACCCGCCTTGCGCTTTGAGTTCACAACCACGAATAATGAGGCAGAATATGAAGCATTGATTGCGGGTTTAAAAATTGCCGCTAGGATGGGAGTCCGCAACCTTGAAGCCTACGTGGATTCACGGCTTGTCGCAAATCACATCCTAGGAGGGTATGTAGCTAAGGAGGATAACATGATCCAATATTTGGAAAAAGTCAAGTCACTCATCGCCGGTTTTAGGAAGTTCTCCATCAAGCAGGTACAAAAGGCGAGAACAAGAAGGTGGATGCTCTTAGCAAAATCATGTCTACAAGCTTTGCTCATCTATCCAAACAGGTGTTGGTTGAAATACTCAAGGAAAAGTCCATTACAGGGGGAGGGATAGCGACCATAGTTGAAGAAGAAGGGCCTACATGGATGACTCCGATCATCAACTACCTAGCTGATGAGACCCTTCCCGAGGACGAGAAGGCGGCCTGACATGTCAAAAGGAAGTCGCAACATTTCAAACTCCGATATGGTGTTCTATATAAGCGTTCCTTCCTACAACCGTGGCTGCGATGCGTCGGGCCATGCCAGGCTAGCTATGTGATTAGTGAGATACATGAAGGGTCGTGCGACATGCACGCATGCCCTAGATCAGTGGTGGCGCGAGCTCTACGTACAGGGTACTATTGGCCGACTATGCATCAGGACGCGCAAGACATGATTCTTAAAAGCAGTGATTGCCAAGTACACAGGCCAGTACCGCGACATCCACAACAAGAACTAACACCCATCACATCCCCATGGCCATTCTATAAGTGGGGGATTGATATAGCATGCCCTTTCCCTGTTGCCGCAGGGGGTGTTAAGTTCTTGATTGTTGTTATGGACTATTTCACTCGTTGGATAGAAGCTAAGGCGGTCAAAGCGATTACAGGCAAACAGGTAAAAACGTTTGTTTGGGAAAATATTGTGTGCCGCTTTGGTTTGCCAGGCAAGATCATTTAGGATAACGGAAAGCAGTTCGCGGATAATCCATTCAAGGACTCGTGCGCGGTGTTGAACATCAAACGGCGTTTCGCATTAGTTAAGCACCCACAGACTAATGGTCTCGTGGAGCGGGCAAATAGAAGCCTAGGCGAAGGGATAAAAACGCGCCTAGATGAAAGAAGCGCCAAGTGAGTAGAGGAACTACCGCATGTCCTATGGGCACACAGGACAATGATCAAAACAGCCAATGGGGACACTCCATTTGCGCTGGCCTATGGAACCGAGGCAGTTATACCAGCAGAAATTGGGATACCAACAATCCGCACGGTGGAGGTTAACGTCGTCACAAACAATGAGCAACTCCGGGTCAATCTAGACTTGTTAGAGGAGAAACGAGATATAGCAGCCATCAATAAGGCTAAGTCTAAGGCACGTATGTAAGCTTATTAGGATTCCAAAGTCAAGGGTGTATCTTTTCGACCGGGGGATTTTGTCTATCGCGCGGAGAACACGGGGAAACTTGGTCCAAACTGGGAAGGGCCGTATGAGGTCACGGAAGCTTTAGGGCTATGCGCGTACAAGTTGTGTGATATGGATGGCCGTGACTTGGATCGTACATGGAATATTTGCAACCTTAAAAGATGTTATCTCTAAAGGGCTACGGCCTCCGCACGGACACTTCGCTGTGGTCAACTTTAATGAAGATCCATGTATTTTTTGTTTTTCGTGCTTTCTAGGTTCTATTTGTTTTAGGATTTTAATTATGTCAAAAAAATCGTAACCGTTCTAATAAAATGTCGTGGTGCCTAGCTAGCTCCACGGTCTGTTCTTGTGCAGATTATTGTCTTACGTTTTTTAGAATTATTTGTTATCTTCTAGTATGTTATTACTTGTTCATATGCATTCATTCAACCGTACATGTACTGTTCGCTCCTAGGCGGGGTAAGAGGATTAAGTGAACCTAATAATTAAACTTGTCGCATAATAGGGATGCAATCCTAGTGACGCGGATCATGTATCCTTACTAGACACCTTATTCACAAGACGTTGTAATAAGTTTCCACATGTCGTACTTACATAGTACCGGACATGATAAAGACACATAGTGTATGTCTAGTAAATTATAGACTTGGTTTTATTCTTAATCAGCCGTGACACGTCATGCAAACAGATACATGATATCTAAGGAATAATAACAAGTTTCAATATACACAAACACAACTGGCCGTGTTCACCACAGACACATATCTTGAAAATATTCTAAGTGTTCACACGTAGGATTACAAATAAAAGCCGTGTACATACACGGACGAATAAATAAAAAGTAGTGCAAATGTTTACAAACAGTTAAGCTACAAAGAAGGCAGGAACTCCCTTACTTCTCTCTTACCTTCGGCTATCAAAGAACGAAGGGCTTCACCACTGGCGTCCTTTCCACTCTGCGCCCTGGCTAGGTTGGCTTCAAGCGCCTCAGCTAATAGCCTCTCACACTTCACGACATTCAGACTGGCATCATATGTTGGCAGAGTTAGCTGGATAAGGTCCGAGGTAAGCTTCACCATGATATCCTCGTTAAAGGCATCCTTTAGAGCTTCAAGGTCATCCAGAAAAGGGTACTCCATATCCCCCAGAGCGGCCATGGACGTAGTCATCTTTGCTTCCGCCTCAGGTTTATGATAGGCATGTGTAGTGATATCTTCCTTCTTGCTTATTAATTCCGCAGCCATGGTCAACCCTTCATGCCTGCCGCGGTCAATACCATCTGACACGACATCAGCAAAGGCCTGCACAAATTGTGGTGCCTCCATTACTCTTGTCACAGCCAGACGTGTTCCTTGGCCCACCATCCACCTACGGCCATCAATGGCCGTAAGTAGTGGGGGCATAGCACTTCAGCGCAGTATGTGGCTAGTGCATTCAGCTCACGTTCCACCTTGCCCAAGGCCTCGACCGTTCGCTCCTCCATCGCCACCCGCTCTTTGGTAAACTCCTCCTTCAATGCCTCACGCTCCTCGGCAAGGGCAGATACTTGGGCGGTTGCGGTTTCGGTCGCAGCTTCGGCTGCGTCTACCTATGCAAACAAGTAGGGTCACTACATGGGTGAGAAAGACAAGAGTTACACAAACATTGGACATAAATATGTAAGGATATGTACCTTGCTGTTAGCAACCGCGAGAAGAGATTCCAGCTCAGCAATACGCTCATCACGGGCATTGGCGTGGCTGGTTTGTTCTTTTATTGTCGACTCAGCCACGACCAAGTCCGCCTATAGGGAGGCAATTGTCTTCTCGTGCTTCTCTACCATTTCTTCCCTTCGAGCAATCCTCCTATCCGCGCGGCTCACATGGGCTAAAGACTCCTCCAAACGGCGCCGTAAGGCTGCACCAAGTGTTATCTTGTGCGTCGTGGCTACATCATACTGCTCAAGTAGAACCCTATGGTTGAGTTCATCTAGGTCTTGCGCCAGCGCCGAAGGAGTTAAGTGGTCCATGAACTCCTTACACTCGGACTCTACCTCTAGCCTTGTTAGGCTGGACAAGTTCCATGCCAGGCATAGGCTGGTGTCCGGACCCTCGGCGCGAGGCTCCTCTTCGTGAGTAGGGGAGGTGATGGGGGTATCACGGATATCATGGGAGAAGGTTCCCTCTCAGCTTCCTTCTCCTGTGCCACTATTGAAGGATCCACTCTTTTATTTAATAAACACTTATGAGTTTTTGGGGTATCATAGGGGAAGCAAATATGACGGAGTGGAAAAAGGTACTTACGTCACATCTATCATTGGCTCCGTGATAGTGGGAGCTACGACAATCACTGGTGTTGCCTTCCATACATGTGTATCTACTTGCGGGGGGGGGGGGGGGGGGGGTTGTCCTGCGGCAGTGTGGTGCTGCTCCCTTCTTGGAATTGAGGATGGTCTTTCCTCAGCTTCTTGGGGCGCGTTGTGTTCCCCTGCCTCCGCTTCTACATTCTTCACCACCCTCCTGGTGAATTTGCGCTTCTTGGACGCAGGTTTTGGCTGCTTGGAGGATCCGGCCTCCTGTGTCACTTCCTCCTCCCCTTCATCGTCATCACCAACCATGCGGTTGATGGACGGATCTGTCGGTTGTTCCTCACCTTGGATGGTGGTGGCATTCTCCAATAACAATTCACCACCATCGTCATTGGTGAAGTCCAGCGGTGACTTCTGGATCACTGGCTCCTGTTCGTCAGACTGCGGCTCATTTGTTTCTTCAAGTGAGATCGTCATGTCAGCGGTAGCAACAAGTAATGGGAGCTCGCCCTCTTTCAGGGGCCTAGATCCCTCCGCGACCTTGCTCGGGTCTCCCTGGCGTAGTAGGCCAAATAGCTTCATCTCTGCGGACATAAGCGAGCATATGTGTTAGTAAGTTTACAAGTATTCTTGACACATTCATAGGCATATACGTAAGGAGTGCCTACCCTGTCTACGCTCGGTCAGAAAGCATGGATATCTATCCTCCCTCCTAAAATAGTTGCGGTTGATCCCTACTAGGCATAAGAAATGCTCCGACAGGCCCATATGGAAATCTGTGCGATTAGTATCTAATGTTTTCACGTCCCGGCTGCTATAATCCTTGAATGAGGGTGGATAGTCAAAACGTACTTTGATTTTCAGAACAAAGGGGGTGGGGAACACCTTGGCATCCACGAAAAAGTAGTGGTCGTACCACTTCTTAAGGGAATCTAGGGGTTTCCTATAACACATGGGGGCGGTTGCGGATCGTTTTTTAAACGACAGCCACCCATTCACCATTTGGGGGGCGTAAAAAACCCTAAATAAGCTAACGGTAGGGGCTACCTCACAAGCATGACATGTAACCTTAAATTGGTTAACCTTGCACGCCCCTATACAGTGGAGCTGGGATATATGGAAGTCATGATACATTAGCACATCTACAAGAAACTTAGATAGCGGGATGCGGTAGTTTGCCGAGTCAAATAGGCGCGTGTATACGCCTATCTTCCCAACATGAGCATCTGTGATAGCTTCACCGTCACCTGGGTAGGTGGGGTTTACGCTCTCAGGGATATAGTACTCAGACAAGAAATCCATGTATTTGTCCGGGGACATCACATTAAGGACATCCGTGATAGTAGGGTTATCCTTCACCATAATTTATAACTATGTGTAGCAAGGCGCGGTGGTCTAACCTAGTATGACGGGTTTCCGTGGACAAAGAAGAGAAGGAATTGATGATTGAGCGAAGTTATAACAATGGCGGAAAGGAGTTGTTAACTGTATGTTTACACAGTTACACGCACCAACTCTTTTATAGGTTTGCCTCGAGTTACGAGGTGCTATGGATGCTTGCCACGTGTAAACCACTACGCCCATCTAACGGATAGGATTTCTGAAACTTCTGAAACGTTAGAGGGACCCACGGGTCACCTCTTGACAGTTTTACGTGGCTCAAGAGTGGGTCTGTCTGGTGCACTTTTGCAGACAAAACGTCCGACTAATAACTACCATTAATGCATTCATTAATGTTGTCTCGGCCGGCCTTTTTAGAGTACGGCTATGTTTGCGACAACAATATATAAAGGACATTGATTAGTCTAGAGGTTACGCATACGGCTGTAACAACTAGACTAGGGGACATGATGACGTATAGTCCCCAACCGGGTCATGAACCCGGCCCACGGGCACTACCCGCATCTGTCCCATCACGAATGGGTTGGATTAATGTCGTTTGAGCTTATGGGCTTGAATGAACAGTGGCCGTATAAGATGTGTGCGGCCAACAGCCTGACACAGTCGGTACAGGGTTAGAACAGAATCACAATCTTATTAGGATTGTGATTTACCTCAAAGTATAGGATATACACTCACCATAATTAGAAGATAACAATCAAACTAATTATGGTGATTATCTCTTGCTTGGGGCTAAAGTATCAGTGACAACCTACTAGGGTCTCACTGCCTATATAAGGAACCCCCAAGGGTTCCACAAAGGTATCACATTCTCTATACTCTCAACCTACAACCGATTACTTAACCCTAAACCGATTACTAACTCTCACGCCGGAGTCTAATCGTGGGTTACGTTTCCACGGTAAGTCTAACGCGTGTTGTTTTGGTGTGCAGGATCTCAACAAGTTATTCACTTGGTGCAAGAGCCGGAGCCTAGCCTACCCGGATTAAGCCTAATTCGCGTCAAGCAAGGATCATCCAACTTTTGTATCAACAATATAGTAATATGGCCAAAAGCTGAAAGGGACGCCATGAGCTATCACTCCGCCGTGGTGAAGTCATAACACTGGTGCCTCTAGTGTTATGGTTATGGTACCTCCATAAATATGTGAAACTGGTCATGCATGTATATGGCTTAGGCATTTAAATTAATCATAAGAAAATCAAAACATATAAAACATATACTGGGAAAACAGTTGGCTGCATATGGGGAATCCTAATAAGGAAAGAATTTCCATACTGAAGGGCGGAGAATCCGTACCTTGTGTCCAGTGAACGGAAAAGAAGAACGAAAGGATGTCCTACTCCGATCTTACTAATGATACATAAAAGTATACGTGTATAAGTATTCTGATTACTGAGTACGTAACTAGTTTTGTATCATGTTTTAGCTTGTTTTATATGTTCATGTCTTGTCTTACTGATTTTAATGTTACGATGTGTTTATCATGTATTATGTATATTCTGATTAAGTATTACTTTTATTTCTTGTATTATTATACTTGTTGTGTAATAATAAGTAACTTTCTAAAATAACAGGTTTCCTAAAATAGAAAGTTTCCAAAAATAGAAAGTTTCCAAAAATAGATTAACTGCTTAATATAGATAAGTTTCTAAAAATAGAAAGTTTCTAAAAGTTGTAATTTTCCTGAAATAGAAAGTTTCTATAATTAGAAATAAGCTGGATTAATAATCTAATAAGATAAGCTTAAGTTTTACTGATTAAATATACTAAATCATGTGATTAATAGTATAGTTTATTAATTATAACATGTTAATTAAATAAAGTATATGTTATACGATTTAATTAAACATAGTCATGATTTAATTAAATTAAAGTGTATATAATACTTAGGTTAAAACATGTATTAATATTTATATTAATATAACCTAAGTCATGAAATTTAATTAATTATATGTCATGTTTTAATAATTAATTAATTACTATAGTCTAAATTACATAAATAAATACGTTGATTAAAATTATGTATTATTAAATATTAATAATAAACCTAAGTCCATGGTTTAGTTAAATTAATAATATGCCATGTTAAATTAATTTAATTAACTTGTAAAATAAATATACTTGTAAAACTATTAAACTTGTAAAAATAATAAACTGAACCCATGTACTATTTTTATTAAAACATGTCGTGAACCGGCCCGTGAACCCGTGAACCGCCCGAACCAAAGCCACCCGAAAACAGTGGCAAACCGGCCTAAGCCGGTTGCCCCTGCTCTCGGCAAACTGCCACCGGCTGTTGCCGGTGGTCTTGTCCTTCTAGGCTAGCCGCTGACCACAAGGTTCCCACCGGCAGTTGCCGGTGGTTCCCCCTGATTGTTGCGGTTTCCCCTGCTTACCAAAAAATAGCCACCGGCCCAAGCCGGTGGTTGGGGCTGTGTTGCTGCCGAGACCAAACAAACCACAAGACACCCATGACGCAAGTCGGGGTATCTTGTCCCTGCTGTTGACCGAAACCCACCACAACCGAGACATGGGTCTCGTTTGGGGTGGGAACCAACGACGCCGAGAGCCCTTGGCTCTCGGTTTATGTGGCGGTCGAACAACCTAACCCGAAAACACCCTAATTAATTTTCCCACCATGATTATTAGCATGTTATTAATCTTGTTTTTAAACCCCCATGATCATATGTGCATAAAACATAAAAAGAATTAAAAAGAAAGGTTTTCGGATTACCAAAACACGTGGAATAAATGGAGGATGAATACACGAACACGTTTTTATGATTTGTTAAATCAAAATCAACCAATCACCCCTTGTTCTTGATGTAGCCTCCGGCCAAGAAGAGATAGAAAAAGATTTTAGGGTTTTTGCTTTTTGTAAAATTCTTCTATATATGAATGAATAATGTTTTTCCTTATTTGTTTATTTAGTAAAAACAAATGGGATGGGCCCCTCTTCTCATTGTTGTCGCGACTTATAGGGCCCACCAAGGGAAACCCGTAACTTTTCCGTGTTCTAATTATTTACGTGTTCGTGTGCTTGTATTTACGTTACGTTATTATTAAATATTCATGTTATTATAAATACTTGTACGTAATCGTAATAATAATATACGTAAATAGATAATTATATATTCATGATTCTTACGTTCATGATTTCATGTTCGCGATTTTAATTATTATTTATAATAATTATCGTGCATTAATACGTACTTAATACTTATCGTGTAATAACACGTACGTAGTTCTTGTAATTTATATCCGTGAAACGTATTCATGTTATAAAAGGAAAGTTTTAGTCCTGTACGTACGATTATAAGTGTACTGTTCATGGTATAAGCATGCGGGTTTTACAACTCTTCCCCCCTAAAAAGAATAATTCGTCCCCGAATTATAGATAAAGTAAACTGAAAAAGGGGAACATACCCGAATTCAAAACTTGAAATGAGGGTAAGAAGTCCGGATAGACTCCTCGGTCTCCCAAGTGGCTTCCCGCTCGGTATGGTCCCTTCAAAGGATTTTGACGAATGGAATCGTCTTCTTCCTCATGACTCGTTCTTGCCTGTCAAGAACTCGTTCGGGTTACTCCATGAAGGTAAGATCATCACGAATCTGTTCCAGTAGATACTGAACCATGTGAAGGGGATGATACTTGTACCATCTGAGTAAGGACACATGGAAAATGTCGTGAACGTGAGAAAGCTGCGGAGGTAACGCTAAACGTTAAGATACTTCACCGACTCGCTCAATGACATCAACGGTCCGATGAATCGAGGACTGAGCTTCCCTTTGATTCCAAAACGCTTAACACCACGTGCCGGTGATACCTTAAGAAAGCCGTGATCTCCTACGTTAAAATGTAGGTCCCTACGATGCTTGTCGGCATAACTCTTTTGACGTGAACGTGCCTCTTGCAATTTTTGCTTAGCTACAACGACCTTCTCGTTGGTCAACTCTATCATTTCTGGTCCTTCAAGTGTTCGCTCACCAACCTGATCCTAACAGATTGGGCGCGACACTTTCTGCCATACAACATCTCGAATGGAGCACACTTAATGCTAGCGTGCTGATAGGTGTGTAAACACCCATCCTTTTACCACTTAATTCTGGCTAAAACAAGACCAAAACACGTATTTAATATCATTTGTTTGGAATTATGCGTGGTTTTTGTGTTTATTGTGTTTTCAGAGCTAACCGGATGAATATTAAAGAAAACATGGGATTGCACGGGTTTTACTGAAGAAAAAGACTCAAGATAAAGTCTATTGTCCAAGAGATGCAAAAGATTTGAAGTCACTGGGCCTATTCGAAGATTTATCGAAGAAAAGGACCAAAGATGGAAGATTTACATAAGTCGAAGAAACTCAAGTCTATTAAACGAAGAAATTAAAAGACGAGTTGAATTTAATCGACGACAAATCCCGAATCAGAATCGAAAACGTCAACTTTTCTGAAAAGACGAGAAGACAAGAAGAAAGGGAGAAATCCCACTCACCCACCAACCACTAGGACTATATATATAGGGTTTTCCTTCACATTTTAGGGAGTTAGTTCATTTTTCTTTTTCCAGTTCCTTTGGTTCGTAGCTTCACCAACACTATTAGGGTGTTTGGTGATTTTTTAATTTCCTCTCAATCTTGTAAGTTCTAATCATTACTCTTGTTACTTTTACATTAATCTTTCAATTCCATCTTTTCATTCATCTTGTTCTTCATTATCTTCTATTGCAAGTTCTTAAGTTTTTTTTATTTGATTCAAGTTTGATCTTAAAAAGTTGTTGATTTAGTGTTTTTATTGGTGGGATTTGTTACTTATGGTATTTAAATGATTATTGGATAGTTTGGTAAAACCTTTTTGAGTATTTGGGTCAATTTGATTAAAAATCGTTCTTCCCTTAATGTTACTGTTCTTCAGTTCTGAATTTTCCGCATAAGGCTCTTTTTCCGCATAAGGCACTTTTTCCGCATAAGGCTATTTTTCCGCATAAGGCACTTTTTCCGCATAAGACCTTTTTTCCGCATAAGGCACTTTTTCCGCATAAGGCACTTTTTCCGCATAAGGCACTTTTTCCGCATAAGACCTTTTCTCCGCATAAGGCACTTTTTCCGCATAAGGCACTTTTTCCGCATAAGACCTTTTTTCCGCATAAGGCATTTTTTCCGCATAAGGCACTTTTTCCACATAAGGCACTTTTTCCGCATAAGACCTTTTTTCCGCATAAGGCTATTTTTCCGCATAAGGCATTTTTTCCGCATAAGACTTTTTTTCCGCATAGACCACTTTTTCCGCATAAGGCTATTTTTCCGCATAAGGCTATTTTTCCGAGTAGGATATTTTTCAGTTTTAATTCAAGTGTTGCTTTTTAATTGTTGATTGTTTTAAGTTTATATCATTTTCATTTTATTCATTTCCCTGTTTAGTAGATTAGAAAACCAAACCCACTTTTTGTCACCAAGAACAAACCGTTCCACTTTTAACTGAGATCAATTCGAGAGGATATCGAGACATGAACTTTCAACATAGCAAAATCGCTTGTATCAAATGGCGCCGCTGCCGGCTCTTCTCGTTAAGATCAAAAGTTTTTTGTGAGAACTTGGATTTTGGGATCCGTTCCCCGTGAACGTTACTTTTTCATAAAAAAATTTTCAAAAATCCTAAAAAATATATAAACTTTTCAAAAATACAAAAAAAAATAAATTAAAAAAACATAAAAACCAAAAATATTTTTGCTTTGTTTTTCTTTGTTCGTTCTTTTGCAGGTGTATGCGCACTCGATCCACGTCATATCAAGAGCCCGAGCCTCTCGATCACTTAGACATGGCCGGTGTACCACCTCAAAACAATAATAACAACAACAACCCACCTTTCAACAACATGAACAATAACAACAACAATGAGCCCCTTCCGGATAATCGTCCGATGATTGAACTGCTGCAAGCTCATGTCGATGGCAACACGGACCCAATTGTCATACCTCCAATTGCCGCCAACAATTTTGAGCTAAAATCAGGCTTTATCCAGATGGTCTCCGCTCAACCATTCTTGGGACGTACCATTGATGATCCACACGACCACATCAAGAGATTCTTACAACTCACCAACACGGTCAAATTCAATGGCGTTTCACAAGAGGTTATAAGGTTACAACTTTTTCCCTTTTCTTTAGAGGGACAAGCCCGACATTGGCTTGCTAAGGAACCGCCACAGAGTATTCTCTCGTGGACGGATTTGGAAACCAAGTTTATCAATTACTTTTTTCCACCCTCTCGTACTACCGCATTGCGGAATGAAATCATCAATTTTGAACAAAAGTACGATGAGTCGTTCAGTGAATCTTGGGATCGTTTCAAAGATCTTTTAAGAAAATGCCCACAACATGGTTTTACCAAAGTACATCAAATTAATACTTTTTACAATGGTTTAAGCATGAGTGACCAAGATTCACTGAACAGTGCCGCCCCATCTCGAGTATGTATTCCTCGAAGAAGAGAAGAAGTCGCCAGTCATCATTGCTAAGGACCTAAAGGAAGACGAAAAAGCCCGACTTATCAACGTGTTGAAAGATCACAAGAAGGCTATTGCTTGGAAAATTTCTGATATTCGTGGAATTGATCCTCACTTCTGCACACACAAAATTCTCATGGAAGACGACTTTAAGCCCACTATTCAAAGCCAACGAAGGGTGAATCCAAAAATACATGAAGTCATCAAAACAGAGGTTCTCAAACTTCTTGATGCGGGTATGATTTACCCTATTTCGGATTCCCCATGGGTTAGTCCAATCCATTGTGTGCCCAAGAAGGGCGGAATAACCGTTGTTCCCAATGAACACAACGAGTTGATTTCCACTCGTCTCGTTACTGGGTGGAGAGTTTGTATAGACTACCGCAAACTCAATGATGCCACGAGAAAGGATCATTTCCCTCTACCTTTTATGGACCAAATGCTTGAACGTTTAGCGGGTAATGAATATTACTGCTTTCTTGATGGTTTCTCGGGTTATTTCCAAATACCCATCGATCCCCAAGATCAAGAGAAGACTACATTTACTTGTCCCTATGGCACTTTTGCTTACAAAAGAATGCCTTTTGGCTTATGTAATGCGCCCGGGACTTTCCAAAGGTGCATGTTAGCTATCTTCCATGACATGGTTGAACAAACCATGGAAGTCTTCATGGATGATTTCTCGGTCTTCGGGGATTCCTTCTCTTCTTGCCTTGCCAATTTGGAACGTATGCTCAAGCGGTGCGAAGACACTCGCCTGGTTCTAAATTGGGAAAAATGCCATTTTATGGTAAAAGAAGGCATCGTGCTTGGACATAAGATCTCGAAAGCCGGTCTGGAAGTAGACCGTGCTAAAGTCGATGTTATCGCAAAGTTGCCTCCACCTTCAACCGTGAAGGGTGTGAGAAGTTTTCTGGGTCATGTGGGCTTCTACCGTCGATTCATCAAAGATTTTTCTCAAATCGCTCGCCCGATGACCCACCTCTTGGAAAAAGATACTCCTTTTATCTTTTCTAAAGAGTGTCTTGAAGCCTTCAACTCGCTTAAGGATAAGCTAACTAAGGCACCCGTCTTGGTTACCCCTAATTGGGAGCTTCCCTTTGAGTTGATGTGCGATGCTAGTGATTTTGCTATTGGAGCGGTTCTGGGACAAAGAGTGAACAAACACTTCCAACCAATCCATTACGCTAGCAAGACAATGACGGGGGCACAATTGCATTATACGACAACAGAAAAAGAGCTTTTAGCTGTTGTCTATGCCTTTGAAAAATTCCGCCCCTATCTTGTCCTTTCTACAACAATTGTGTATACCGATCATTCCGCGTTGAAGTACTTGTTGACAAAGCAAGATTCCAAACCAAGACTTCTTCGCTGGGTTTTGCTGCTTCAGGAATTTAAAATCGAAATTCGCGATAAAAAATACATACTCGAAAAAGTGAATATTTTAGTTTTAACAAAATATTTTAGTTTTAACAATAATAACAACAACAACCCACCTTTCAACAACATGAACAATAACAACAACAATGAGCCCCTTCCGGATAATCGCCCGATGATTGAACTGCTGCAAGCTCATGTCGATGGCAACACGGACCCAATTGTCATACCTCCAATTGCCGCCAACAATTTCGAGCTAAAATCAGGCTTTATCCAGATGGTCTCCGCTCAACCATTCTTGGGACGTACCATTGATGATCCACACGACCACATCAAGAGATTCTTACAACTCACCAACACGGTCAAATTCAATGGTGTTTCACAAGAGGTTATAAGGTTACAACTTTTTCCCTTTTCTTTAGAGGGACAAGCCCGACATTGGCTTGCTAAGGAACCGCCACAGAGTATTCTCTCGTGGATGGATTTGGAAACCAAGTTTATCAATTACTTTTTTCCACCCTCTCGTACTACCGCATTGCGGAATGAAATCATCAATTTTGAACAAAAGTACGATGAGTCGTTCAGTGAATCTTGGGATCGTTTCAAAGATCTTTTAAGAAAATGCCCACAACATGGTTTTACCAAAGTACATCAAATTAATACTTTTTACAATGGTTTAAGCATGAGTGACCAAGATTCACTGAACAGTGCCTCGGGGGGTAATCTATTGGCTAAGACTTCCAATGCTGCTTGGGACATCATTGAGAATAAATCTCGTGTGCAAACCAAGAGTGTTAGGACCAATGTCGCTAGTGCTAGCACTAGTGACAGCGACAAGCGATTGGACAAAATCACCACGCTTCTTGAATCGCTTGTCACCCACACCGTCAGCAATAACAACAGCAACAACGCCAAACACGCTCAAGTGAACGCTGTCAGCCAACCTTGTGAGATATGCGGTGGTCCTCACTCTTACACCACTTGTACCGCCACCCAAGATTACCCTGCTGAGAATGTGAATGCGGCATATGGCACCTATCCTCAACCTGCTTATCAAGCTAGACCTCAAGGTGACCGTAGTTTGCTTAGCTACCGTAGCAACAATTATCTTTCCCCACCTGGTTTTCCCCCAACCAACTCAAACCAACAACAAAACCTAAACCGCCCTCCTCAGCAACAACAACAACCTCGACAACCATACATCCCACCTCACAAGCAGCAACAACCACCTCAACGTAACAACCAAGTTTACCAACAACCTGCTTATCAACCACCCGCATACAATGCTCCTCCCAACCAACCCACCGCTCTTCATCAAGAAGTGGAAACTTATATGAGGACTAACGATGCGATAGTGGGAAATCTTCAGAGAGAGGTGCTCAACCTGAAAGCAGACTTGGTCAAGCAAGGGAACGATTTGAGAGCCGACATGAGAAATACGTTGGATAGCCAAACTAATGATCTGAGGAACATGATGGCTAGTTTCTTCCAAGGTAATCAACCCTCTTCTTCGGGTACTCTTCCGAGTAATACCGTTGCGAATCCAAGAGGGGAGATGAAAGCAATCACCACTCGAAGTGGTAAAGGTACCAAGGAACCCGAGCTTCCTATACCTCCATCGGTGATTGTGACTAAGGAGAACGAGTCACCTGCTCCTATTCCTCATCCTTCTCCTTCCCCAATTTCCCCACCTCTTCCTTCTACCCCTCCTCCACCCGTGGTTGTGAGTGATCCTATTCCCCTAAAGCCTTCCTCTTCTTCTAATATACCTTATCCTTCAAGGTTGAGGAAAGAGAAGCAAAAGAGCAAGGATGATATTCAGGTTTCGAATTTCCTTAAAATGTTCAAACAACTGAATTTCAATATCTCCTTCGCTGAGGCTCTAGCTCACATGCCCAAATATGCAAAAATGTTTAAAGATCTTCTGAGCGACAAGGAAAAGCTCCTCGATATTGCCAACACCCAACTTAATGAGAATTGCTCTGCAGTGCTCTTAAGGAAATTGCCAACCAAGCTTGGTGATCCGGGTCGTTTTCTTATCCCTTGCAATTTCCCGGGAGTAGAGAATTGCATGGCCCTAGCTGATCTAGGTGCCAGTATTAATCTCATGCCTCTAAGTGTTTGGAAGCAATTATCTCTCCCAGAGCTAGTCCCCACCAAAATGACTTTGGAATTAGCTAACCGTACGGTTGCTTATCCAGTGGGGATAGCCGAAGACGTCATTGTAGGAGTCGACAAATTCACCTTCCCTGCTGATTTTGTTGTCGTCGACTACGAGATGGACCCCCGTGTGCCACTTATTGTTGGTCGTCCATTCTTAAGGACCGGTCGCACTCTCATTGATGTTGAAGCCGGTGAGCTTATCATGAGAGTGGGTGACGATAAAGTAGTCTTCAACATGGGAAAGTTGTCTAAACAACCTTATTCCAACGAGAGTGTTAATTGTATTGACGTTTTGGATGAGGCTTGTGAAGCACACTTTATTGATGCTTGCAAAAGTATTCCTTCCTCTCTTCCCAATGTTGAGACCGTGTCCTCTATTGATTCATCATTGTCTCTATTTGGAGATAGTGATTTGTTTTGGAAAGATCTTCAAGACACCATGGGAGATGTGAACTTATCTACTGATGATTCTCCTACCGATGGGGACGAAGACATGCATTTCTTTGAAAGCCTTCTTAACGAAGACAATCCTTCTCCTCCATCTCCCACGGTTATTGCTATCGATACTCCGACTTCGAATACGCCTCCCGTCGACAATCCTCTGGATTTAGAACTTAAGGAGTTGCCGCCCCATCTCGAGTATGTATTCCTCGAAGAAGAGAAGAAGTCGCCAGTCATCATTGCTAAGGACCTAAAGGAAGACGAAAAAGCCCGACTTATCAACGTGTTGAAATATCACAAGAAGGCTATTGCTTGGAAAATTTCTGATATTCGTGGAATTGATCCTCACTTCTGCACACACAAAATTCTCATGGAAGACGACTTTAAGCCCACTATTCAAAGCCAACGAAGGGTGAATCCAAAAATACATGAAGTCATCAAAACAGAGGTTCTCAAACTTCTTGATGCGGGTATGATTTACCCTATTTCGGATTCCCCATGGGTTAGTCCAATCCATTGTGTGCCCAAGAAGGGCGGAATAACCGTTGTTCCCAATGAACACAACGAGTTGATTTCCACTCGTCTCGTTACTGGGTGGAGAGTTTGTATAGACTACCGCAAACTCAATGATGCCACGAGAAAGGATCATTTCCCTCTACCTTTTATGGACCAAATGCTTGAACGTTTAGCGGGTAATGAATATTACTGCTTTCTTGATGGTTTCTCGGGTTATTTCCAAATACCCATCGATCCCCAAGATCAAGAGAAGACTACATTTACTTGTCCCTATGGCACTTTTGCTTACAAAAGAATGCCTTTTGGCTTATGTAATGCGCCCGGGACTTTCCAAAGGTGCATGTTAGCTATCTTCCATGACATGGTTGAACAAACCATGGAAGTCTTCATGGATGATTTCTCGGTCTTCGGGGATTCCTTCTCTTCTTGCCTTGCCAATTTGGAACGTATGCTCAAGCGGTGCGAAGACACTCGCCTGGTTCTAAATTGGGAAAAATGCCATTTTATGGTAAAAGAAGGCATCGTGCTTGGACATAAGATCTCGAAAGCCGGTCTGGAAGTAGACCGTGCTAAAGTCGATGTTATCGCAAAGTTGCCTCCACCTTCAACCGTGAAGGGTGTGAGAAGTTTTCTGGGTCATGCGGGCTTCTACCGTCGATTCATCAAAGATTTTTCTCAAATCGCTCGCCCGATGACCCACCTCTTGGAAAAAGATACTCCTTTTATCTTTTCTAAAGAGTGTCTTGAAGCCTTCAACTCGCTTAAGGATAAGCTAACTAAGGCACCCGTCTTGGTTACCCCTAATTGGGAGCTTCCCTTTGAGTTGATGTGCGATGCTAGTGATTTTGCTATTGGAGCGGTTCTGGGACAAAGAGTGAACAAACACTTCCAACCAATCCATTACGCTAGCAAGACAATGACGGGGGCACAATTGCATTATACGACAACAGAAAAAGAGCTTTTAGCTGTTGTCTATGCCTTTGAAAAATTCCGCCCCTATCTTGTCCTTTCTACAACAATTGTGTATACCGATCATTCCGCGTTGAAGTACTTGTTGACAAAGCAAGATTCCAAACCAAGACTTCTTCGCTGGGTTTTGCTGCTTCAGGAATTTAAAATCGAAATTTGCGATAAAAAAGGAGCTGAAAACCTAGCCGCGGACCATCTTAGCAGACTTGAGGATCCTTACCAAGGGGATCATCCGAACAAAGAAATCAATGATTCTTTTCCCTTGGAGACCTTAATGTCTATAAACTCGAAGTCGAATGAAACCCCGTGGTTTGCGGACTTTGCAAACTACTTGGCGGGTGGAATTCTCAAGGAAGGGTTGACGTCCCAACAAAAGAAAAAGTTTTTCACCGACATTAAGACTTACTTTTGGGACGACCCTTACCTATTCAAACAATGTGCTGACCTGATTATTCGCCGATGTGTTGATGAACCGGCAGCTTCGGAAATCCTTGATGCTTGCCACAAAGGACCCACCGGTGGTCACTTTGGTCCCAACTACACCGCCAAAAAAGTGTTTGATTCGGGATTTTATTGGCCCACCATCTATCGTGACGCTCACGATATGGTTAAACGATGTGATGCTTGCCAGAAACAAGGCAAGATCACACATAAAGACGAGATGCCTCAGAATTTCATTCAAGAGTGTGAAATCTTTGATGTTTGGGGTATCGACTTTATGGGGCCATTCCCTTCTTCTAAAGGAAACAAATACATCCTTGTAGCCGTTGACTACGTTTCAAAGTGGGTTGAAGCCAAAGCTTTACCTACTAATGATGCAAGGGTGGTTTGTAACTTTTTGAAAGCTCTATTCGCTAGATTCGGTGTGCCTCGCGCCATTATTAGTGATCGTGGGACTCATTTCTGCAATGACCAATTTGCTAGAGTCATGGCTAAGTACGGTGTAAACCATCGTCTTTCCACAGCCTACCACCCACAAACTAATGGCCAGGCTGAAATATCCAACCGTGGACTAAAGCGAATTCTGGAAAGAACCGTGGGAGAGCATCGTGCCGCATGGGCTGATAAACTTGATGATGCTTTGTGGGCTTTCCGTACTGCTTACAAGACCCCGATCGGCTGTACGCCTTATCGTCTTGTGTACGGGAAAGCGTGCCACCTCCCCATTGAGTTGGAGCACAAGGCTTACTGTGCCTTGAAGTGGGCTAATTTTGATATCAACAAAGCCGGTGACCTACGCAAGATCCAACTCAATGAGCTGAATGAACTCCGTAATGAGGCTTATGAAAATTCTTTAATCTATAAGGAAAGAACTAAGCTCATTCACGACTCTAAGATTAAGAACCGAGAGTTCCATGTTGGAGACAAAGTCTTACTTTTTAACTCTCGGTTGAAAATCTTTTCGAGCAAGCTCAAATCTCGTTGGTCCGGCCCATTCACCATTGCCCAAATTTTTCCATATGGTACTCTCGAGCTCGCTCAACCTGATGGACCGAATTTTAAGGTGAATGGCCAACGAGTGAAGTTGTACTTTGGTGAGGACACCTCTCAGGAGGTGATTCCATCCCTCACCACGTTCCCCATGAACTAATTTTGGGTCGAGTCAGGCTCGTGACTCGGTTATAAAAAACAAGCGCTCCTCGGGAGGCAGCCCGAGTATCTATCCCTTTAACCCCCTAAGTGTAGGGGAGGACCTATTTTGGTCGTTTGTGTTTGTGTGGTGATGTGATTACAGGGATAACTGCACTCTTGGAACCTTTAAAGAACCGTGCTTCCATGTTATCCGAAATCCGGTTCTATCTCTCAACTATCGTGATTCAATTTTCTTCATACTCACATTTGAAATTGATCACTTTAGTCGTCTCTTCCTTAACTCGAGTTAACCAACGTGCACAATGTCATAAGTGTAGGGGAGATTTTTCCCACATGCTTAAACATTGAGGACAATGTTTATCTTAAGTGTAGGGGGGACTTCTATCGAAGTTTTAAGTGGACTTTTCCATGAAAATGCCTTCATTTAACCAGAAAATCCTATTTTTCAACATTTTTCAAATTTTTTATTAACTTTGGCCATTTAGTCGTAATTTTTAAATTTTTATCGTTGCTTTCATATGTATATATCCCGCAATAAAGTCAAAAATATTAATAAAGTGGTGTAGTTAGTTTAGATATCTTTGACATATTAGGCCCGTTGCGTTTATTTTGACTCAACCCGAATAGACTTATCCAAGTTTATTCTAGCTAGTATCCTTAACCATATAGACCTTAATTGGTTTATTAGGCTAAGTATCCACTATCTCATTACTTGAGATTTTAAATTGTGGAGGACGAGAAATGATAGAGTCAATTATAAGTCGGTATTCTTGCACAAGCTCACTTGGTGTAATTATTTGCCTATTCTCCCATCACTTGCTAATAATTTATCTGCAATAAGTAAGGTTGTACGATTTGAAAAGTTACTTAGCTTCTAGCCCAAAATCGTTTAAAAGTTGCTCGGTAATGACGAGAGTTCATAGCCAAGGCATAACTTATGAAGCGGGGCGCGAAGATTGGCGAGTCCGAAAAGGCCCTAACAAGGCATGAGGATTCAATTTTATTGTTGAAGATCCAAAGTGATGTGAAAAGCATTATTCCTAAAATCAATATGAAGGATCAAGACTCACGACGAAAAGCAATCAACTCCCATAAAGATCATGGAGAAGTCTATCCGAAAAGACCCTAACAAGGTATGAGGATAAATAGATCCAAGTCCGAAAAGGAGGCGGATCGTTGTATCTCAAAATCCCAATTAGAGATTGAAGAAATAATCATGAAGTCGTGGTCAACAAAGTTGGAGTACCCCTCAAAAGTCTCCAAGTGAAGAAACTCTATTATGATGAGAAGACCATTATCTCAAGAACGTCTCTCGAAGATATGAAGTATGAAGTACATGCCAAATATCGGCCCGAGAAAGGTCTCAAATCGTGAACCGAGTTATGCCAAGATATGAACTTTTTGATATCCCGAGAAGCAGTTTTAAAAGATTTTGTCCTTTAGCTAACTATTGATCAAATCGTCCTACTTTGCTTTCAGCCTAAATAAACTATCGAAATAAGTCCAAAAATGCATCTTCATGATCATTCTAAGACAAAAATAAAATATAAGAGATACACTTAGGAATAAGGGAGTTTAAGCATTTAATTAAGCCATGTGTGTAAGTGTTTGAATTGCTAACTTATAATAACAATGATCTCGTTTTTAAGCTTAGTTTGGGGAACGTGTAACTTGAGGGTGATAAATCTTCGCAGCACCAAAGCCCTAATGTAAGAAATTGATTTCTTTACAAGTTATTTCCATGTGGCTATTTTCAAGTGAAAATGGTTTTCTATCCTTTTGTTTCCTTTAAAGTCTAATTTCTTTTAAGTACTTTAATTTTTGTTGGTAGTATTTTAATAAGGCCAAGGTTGATTAATTATGAGAAAAGTGTAAAATTGCTTTATCACTAAGCATTGCATGAGGGCATGGCAATGGTTAAGTGTAGGGGATTTGATAGGTGTGTAAACACCCATCCTTTTACCACTTAATTCTGGCTAAAACAAGACCAAAACACGTATTTAATATCATTTGTTTGGAATTATGCGTGGTTTTTGTGTTTATTGTGTTTTCAGAGCTAACCGGATGAATATTAAAGAAAACATGGGATTGCACGGGTTTTACTGAAGAAAAAGACTCAAGATAAAGTCTATTGTCCAAGAGATGCAAAAGATTTGAAGTCACTGGGCCTATTCGAAGATTTATCGAAGAAAAGGATCAAAGATGGAAGATTTACATAAGTCGAAGAAACTCAAGTCTATTAAACGAAGAAATTAAAAGACGAGTTGAATTTAATCGACGACAAATCCCGAATCAGAATAAAAAACGTCAACTTTTCTAAAAAGACGAGAAGACAAGAAGAAAGGGAGAAAGCCCACTCACCCACCAACCACTAGGACTATATATATAGGGTTTTCCTTCACATTTTAGGGAGTTAGTTCATTTTTCTTTTTCCAGTTCCTTTGGTTCGTAGCTTCACCAACACCATTAGGGTGTTTGGTGATTTTTTAATTTCCTCTCAATCTTGTAAGTTCTAATCATTACTCTTGTTACTTTTACATTAATCTTTCAATTCCATCTTTTCATTCATCTTGTTCTTCATTATCTTCTATTGCAAGTTCTTAAGTTTTTTTATTTGATTCAAGTTTGATCTTAAAAAGTTGTTGATTTAGTGTTTTTATTGGTGGGATTTGTTACTTATGGTATTTAAATGATTATTGGTTAGTTTGGTAAAACCTTTTTGAGTATTTGGGTCAATTTGATTAAAAATCGTTCTTCCCTTAATGTTACTGTTCTTCAGTTCTGAATTTTCCGCATAAGGCACTTTTTCCGCATAAGGCTATTTTTCCGCATAAGGCACTTTTTCCGCATAAGACCTTTTTTCCGCATAAGGCACTTTTTCCGTATAAGGCACTTTTTCCGCATAAGGCACTTTTTCCGCATAAGACCTTTTTTCCGCATAAGGCACTTTTTCCGCATAAGGCACTTTTTCCGCATAAGACCTTTTTTCCGCATAAGGCACTTTTTCCGCATAAGGCACTTTTTCCACATAAGGCACTTTTTCCGCATAAGACCTTTTTTCCGCATAAGGCTATTTTTCCGCATAAGGCATTTTTTCCGCATAAGACTTTTTTTCCGCATAGACCACTTTTTCCGCATAAGGCTATTTTTCCGCATAAGGTTATTTTTCCGAGTAGGATATTTTTCAGTTTTAATTCAAGTGTTGCTTTTTAATTGTTGATTGTTTTAAGTTTATATCATTTTCATTTTATTCATTTCCCTGTTTAGTAGATTAGAAAACCAAACCCACTTTTTGTCACCAAGAACAAACCGTTCCACTTTTAACTAAGATCAATTCGAGAGGATATCGAGACATGAACTTTCAACATAGCAAAATCGCTTGTATCACGTGCCAACTGTTGTTGTATGCAAATTCTACCAAACAGATGTAATCGTCCCAATCCCCTGTCCATTCCAACGCACATGACCTCAACATGTCTTCTAATGTCTGAATCGTTCGCTCCGATTGCCCGTATGTTTGAGGATGAAAAGCCGTACTAAGCTTAAGTTTTGCACCCCAAGATTTCTGCAGACTCTTCCAGAATCGCGAAGTGAAACGAGGATCTCTGTCCGAGACGATACTGGATGGAGCACCATGAAGTCTCATGATCTCCTTCTTGTAAGTGTCAGCGAGTTTACTGACCGGATCATTCTTGTGGATCGGTAAGAAATGAGTTGACTTAGTAAGTCGATCAACGATAACCCAAATCGCATCGTGCCTCCTCTTTGTATGTGGAAGACTGACAAAAAAATCCATGGTGATCTTGTCCCATTTCCACTCTAGAATGTCTAACGGTTGTAGTAACCCACTAGACCGCTGATGCTCGATCTTTACCTGCTGGCAGGTAAGACATTTGGAAACGTAAGTGGCAACATCCTGTTTCATACCGCTCCACCAAAAGTATTGCTTGATGTCGTGGTACATCTTGGTTGAACCAAGATGAATGGAGAATGGGGAGCTATGAGCTTTAGCTAAAAATGCTTCCTAGAGTTCTTGATCATCAGGAACACAAAGTCTCGTGTCGTGCCATAAGATACTGTCTTCGTCTACACGAAATTCTGTCTGCTTCTCCAAGTTCTGAATTATCGCCCAAATTTCACCATCATCCTTTTGAGCTTCCTTGATCCTAGAGAGTAATTCATGCTCTACTCTAAGATTAGCCCAATACCCATGTTGTGCACGTACCATGATCTCGATATGCAATCGCTCCAAATCCCGTATAACTTCCTCCTTTATTTCAATGTCGTTGATTATACCCGACTTCCTACTAAGAGCATCTGCCACTATATTCGCCTTGCCGGGATGATAATGCAGATAAATGTCATTATCCTTCAACAGATCTAACCATCTTCTCGGCCTCATATTCAGTTCGCGCTAAGTGAAGATGTATTTCAGGCTCTTGTGATATGTGAAGATATCACATGATTCGCCATACAAGTAATGCCTCCATATCTTCAGTGCAAAACACGACTGCTGCTAGTTCCAAGTCATGTGTAGGATAGTTTGCTTCATAAGGCTTGAGCTGCCGTGATGCGTAAGCAATCACTTTCCCATGTTGCATGAGAACACAACCAAGTCTCTTCCCTGAGGCGTCACTGTAGATTTGAAATCCACCTGTACCAGATGGGAGAGTAAGAATAGGTGCAGATACTAACTTCTGCTTCAGGTCTTCAAAGCTCTTCTCTCTTCCCTCGGTCCAGACAAATTTCTCCCTTTTTCGCATCAGTTTGGTCAATGGCAGTGCTAAACGGGAAAAGTTTTCCACGAACCTACAGTAGTATCCAGCTAAGCCTAAAAAGCTACGAACTTCAGTCGCGGATGTCGGTCTTGGCCACTTGGTAATAGCCTCAACCTTTGCTGGATCCATGGTTATTTCTTCTGCAGATACAATGTGACCCAGAAATGCCACACTAGTCAGCCATAATTCACATTTGGAGAATTTAGCATACAACTGCTTCTGACGAAGTATCTGTAATACTGTACGAAGATGGTCTTCGTGCTCTTCCTTCGACTTAGAGAATATAAGGATGTCGTCAATGAATACGATGACGAACTTGTCCAGAAATTCATGGAAGATTCTGTTCATCAAATCCATGAAAACAGCTGGAGCATTGGTAAGGCCAAATGGCATGACTATAAATTCGTAGTGTCCATAACGTGTACGGAAAGTAGTCTTGGCGATGTCCTGCTCTTTCACCCGTATATGATGATAGCCCGACCTTAGATCAATCTTGGAGAAATTTTTCGCCCCTTAGAGTTGGTCAAACAGATCGTCAATGCGTGGTAGAGGATATCTATTCCTAATGGTGATCTTGTTGAGCTCACGATAATCTATGAAAAGACGCATACTGCCGTCATTCTTCTTCACGAATAAGACCGGTGCGCCCCATGGAGATGCGCTAGGTCGAATGAAGCCTCGTTCTAGAAGTTCTTGCAATTGTTCCTTGAACTCCTTCAGCTCGATGGGAGCCATGCGATAAGGAGCCTTGGAAATCGGCTCAGCTCCTGGGATGAGCTCGATATTAAACGCTACTTCACGTGCAGGTGGTATGCCCAGAAGTTCTTCTGGAAACACTTCATGGAATTCTGACACTATTGGCTGATTCTGAATTGATGTAGATTCATCATCCATGTCATGAACAGTAGCTAGATATCCCTCGCAACCATGTGAATGTAATGCACGTGCTTGCAAGGTCGATATGATTTGTATAGACCTTCTGGGTACGAACCCGTTGTGAATGTACTGTGGTGCATTTACATCCCCGAAGATGACCCGATATGTATGGCAGTCTATGGTGGCGTGATGTTTGGATAGCTAGTCCATGCCTAATATCATGTCAAAATCGCACATATCCAGAGGAAGTGCGTCAACTGGACGAATCTTGTCGTCAAACTCTAGGGGAAGGATCTTGTACACATGGGTTATGCGTACAGAGTCTCTTAAAGGCGTGGAAATGTTTAGTACATTCTCTAATGGCATAGGGGATATCCTAACATTCTTAGCATAAGCAGTAGAAATGACCGAATGAGTAGCACCTATGTCAAATAAAACACATGTAGCTTGACCATACATATACAAGATTCCAGTGATGGTACCTGTAGACTTGTTGGCTTGGTCGCGATAAGTCATGTAAACGCGTCCACTAGTAGGAGGCGGCTTGGAATCAGCATGTCCAAATGTGCCCTCCATTTCGTCCTTGCGGCAGTCCTCCATGCGATGACCAGTAAGGCCACACTTGTAGCATGCGTCACTATCGCGGCGACATGCCCCTGGGTGCCTACGGTTGCAGGTAGTGCAAAGAGGGTGAGTATACCCTCCAGCAGGTGCCCTTGCTGGCTGGGAGCCTGTTAAGAACAATATACATGAGACATGGTTTATAGGTACAAAAGGACAATGCGGAAAAATCGTAAGATATAATACCAGTGATAGCTGGGCGGTTAGACGGTGAACCTCTTTGGTTCTGCTCCCTCCCGTTACCATGATTCCTGGTAGAAGATTGCTAATGTGTCAAAATTATGAATTATCACATGCAACATAAGGAAATGAGTAAGTGTAAGGACCTGCTGCTATTGGTGTTTCCAGCGTTGTTACGGTAATTATCATTACCGCCACGCCTATCCATAGCAGAACGGTCTTGAGTCTGACCGTTTCCCTTGGGCTAAGTAGGCTGTTGTTGAGTAGCCGACTGAGACCGGTCCCTAGTCTTCTGCCTGAAAGATGCAGTTTAAAGAGAGATATAAATATTGGATAATACTGAAAGAATTTGGAATGGTCACTGCTGAATAACGAATATTTACCTCTTCTCGGGTCTCTCTGCTTCCCCGAACTCTTCTCTTTCTTGCAGCATCTCCAGCTTACGTGCTACATCGGCAACTTGTGCCACCGTGTTGAAAGTAGCACACACCAAGTTGTTGGCGACCGATGTACGAAGAGCCCATCAGAAGTGGTATGCTTTCTCTTCGACAGTACCTGCTGCTACGCCAAGAAAACCAGCCAAACGAAGAAAGCGTTGCATAAACTCGTTGCTGTTCTGCCCAGCTCTCGGTCTGATTCCGTGGTACTCCCTTTTCAGCTTGTCTTGCTCAGCCTTGGGGAAGAACTGTTCGATCACTAACTCCCTGAACTAAGCCCAAGTCAAACCAGCCACCCAATTTTCACCTCCCTCAGACTGCTTGACTGCCTTCCACCATCCTAGCTCGTCGCCTTCGAACTTGTAACAGGCCAACCTCGACTTAAAAACGGGGTCACAACCCATTGCATCGAATATGTTCTCGATATGAGCCAACCAGTTTTTAGCTTCACTAGGGCTATCAGTTCTTTCGAAGGATCGAGGACGTTGCTTGTTGAATCTCTCCAGCCATGTGACCAATATTGCTGGAGGAGGAGGAGGAGGTAGTGGGTGCTGTTGCTGATTGTTGGAAGCCTGCACCTCAGCCCTGATTTCGTTCCTCAGCTGAGGAAGCAAAGCTTGCATCGCAGCTTGGACTGTTGCATTGAGTTGTTCCTGCTCGCGTGTGAGAACCATTTGACAGTATAAAACAAAATACATGATTAAACTGATCAAACATAAAATATATACATGAGAAATTTTTTATACCAATAAATCATGAGAAAAATTTTATGCAGGAAAACTAGTACATGAATGCATGATGCAGTTTTATGAAAACTTTTATATGCGCGAGAGTGAACGCCTATGGCCAGTTCACTCAAAACAAAATACATGGCGAGGGGACGCCAATGGGTCGGTCCCAAAGTTAGAAGTTTCGATAAAAGCACATGCGACTAAATAGGGTCAGTCCTGTACCAACCATTACTTAGTCATAAACCTACGACAATGACATATATATGGATGCATGAAAAAATGAATGCATGAAAACCGACTGTCAGTTCTAAGAAGACCATAGTGACTACCTACTAACCACAGGTCGTGTTTTGAGAGCCTACAGGTCGAAGCCTTGGGCTCTGATACCATAATTGTAACACCCCATTTTGGTAAATGGAATGTCACGCGTGATTATGGCGTGTCATCAAATCATACAAGGAAAAATGTCTTAAACATTACATGACCATAAAAGGAAATACCGGAAACAACATCGGTACCCCAAAGTATAAGCTCGTCACACACAAACATAAGTACTGTAAAGGAAAAGGACTAAACAATGTCCATGGAAATAAGTATTAAAATGTACGATGAAATGCATAAAGTAATGAAAGCTAGAAAGCTTCCAATCCATATATACGCATGCTTAGAGTCTACGAGCGCCCTTGAGTACCTGCCGTTTGGGAACATGAAAGGAAAACAGATGAGCATAACGCTCAGTGCACGGATATACAAGCATAGAATAAATAACATAAGCATATACAACATATAGCAGCAGAATTGATTAAGTCCTGGAAAACCTAGTATAACTTAGTAAAACTGGTTTTATAGTTTGAAAAGCCTTATGTTTATCTTATAAAATCTGTTTAACATGTTAACCATTAAGCCAATATAGGTCATGAAATATCAACGTGCATGAATACTTAGAGGGGTGACCTCATCATGCAATTAGAGGGGCTGCCTCTAATTAATATAAGTTTGGGTAGGAGGGATCAACTCCTTGTGAATGATGCAAGGCACACACCACATTCACCTGAATAATCTACTAAACATGTAACCTAGGATGCACCCATACGCCCCACATGATAATATAGTAATATGGCCAAAAGCTGAAAGGGACGCCACGAGCTATCACTCCGCCGTGGTGAAGTCATAACACTAGTGCCTCTAGTGTTATGGTTATGGTACCTCCATAACTAGGTGAAACTGGTCATTCATGTATATGACTTAGGCATTTAAATTAAACATAAGCAAATCAAAACATATAAAACGTATACTGGGGAAACAGTTGGCTGCATACGGGGAATCCTAATAAGGAAAGAATGTCCATACTAAAGGACGGAGAATCCGTACCTTGTGTCCAGTGAACGGAAAAGAAGAACGAAAGGAAGTCCTACTTCGATCTCACTAATGCTACATAAAAGTATACGTGTATAAGTATTCTGATTACTGAGTACGTAACTAGTTTTATATCATGTCTTAGCTTGTTTTATATGTTCATGTCTTGTCTTACTGATTTTAATGTTACGATGTGTTTATCATGTATTATGTATATTCTGATTAAGTATTACTTGTATTATTATACATGTTGTGTAATAATAAGTAACTTTCTAAAAATAGCAGGTTTCCTAAAATAGAAAGTTTCCAAAAATAGAAAGTTTCCAAAAATAGAAAGTTTCTAAAAATAGAAAGTTTCCAAAAATAGATTAACTGCTTAAAATAGATAAGTTTCTAAAAATAGAAAGTTTCTAAAAATAGTAAGTTTCCTAAAATAGAAAGTTTCCATAATTAGAAATAAGCTGGATTAATAAGCTAATAAGATAAGCTTAAGTTTTACTGATTAAATATACTAAATCATGTGATTAATAGTATAGTTTATTAATTATAACATGTTAATTAAATAAACTATATCTTATACGATTTAATTAAATATAGTCATGATTTAATTAAATTAAAGTGTATATAATACTTAGGTTAAAACATGTATTAATACTTATATTAATATAACCTAAGTCATGAAAATTAATTAATTATATGTCATGTTTTAATAATTAATTAATTACTATAGTCTAAATTACATAAATAAATACTTCGGTTAAAATCATGTATTATTAAATATTAATAATAAACCTAAGTTCATGCTTTAATTAAATTAATAATATGCCATGTTAAATTAATTTAATTAACTTGTAAAATAAATATACTTGTAAAACTATTAAACTTGTAAAAATAATAAACCGAACCCATGTATTATTTTTATTAAAACATGTCGTGAACCGGCCCGTGAACCCGTGAGCCGGCCGAACCAAACCCACCCGAAAACAGTTGAAAAACCGGCCTAAGCCGGTTTCCCCTGATCTTGACAAACTGCCACCGGCTGCTGCCGGTGGTCTTGTCCTTCTCGGCCAGCCGCTGACCACAAGGTTCCCACCGGCAGTTGCCGGTGGTTCCTCCTGCTTGTTGCGGTTTCCCCTGCTTACCAAAAAATAGCCACCGGCCCAAGCCGGTGGTTGGGGCTGTGTTGCTGCCGAGACCAAATAAACCACAAGACACCCCTGACGTAAGTCTGGGTGTCTTGTTCCTGCTGTTGACCGAAACCCACCACCACCGAGACATGGGTCTCGGTTGGGGTGCGAACCAACGACGCCGAGAGCCCTTTGCTCTCGGTTTATGTGGCGGCCGAACAACCAAACCCGAAAACACCCTAATTAATTTTCCCACCATGATTATTAGCATGTTATTAATCTTGTTTTTAAACCCCCATGATCATATGTGCATAAAAACATAAAAAGAATTAAAAAGAAAGGTTTTCGGATTACCAAAACACGTGGAATAAATGGAGGATGAATATACGAACACGTTCTTATGATTTGTTAAACCAAAATCAACCAATCACCCCTTGTTCTTGATGTAGCCGCCGACCAAGAAGAGAGAGAAAAAGATTTTAGGGTTTTTGCTTTTTGTAAAATTCTTCTATGAATGAATAATGTTTTTCCTTATTTGTTTATTTAGTAAAAACAAATGGGCTGGGCCCCTCTTCTCCTTGTTGCCGCGGCTTGTAGGGGCCACCAAGGGAAACCCGTAACTTTTCCGTGTTCTAATTATTTACCTGTCCGTGTGCTCGTATTTACGTTATGTTATTATTAAGTATTCATGTTATTATAAATACTTGTACGTAATCGTAATAATAATACACGTAAATACATAATTATATATTCGTGATTCTTACGTTCATGATTTCATGTTCGTGATTTTAATTATTATTGATAATAATTATCGTGCATTAATACGTACTTAATACTTATCGTGTAATAACACGTACGTAGTTCTTCTAATGTATATCCGTGAAACGTATTCATGTTATAAAAGGAAAGTTTTAATCCTGTACGTACGATTATAAGTGTACTGTTCATGGTAAAAGCATGCGGGTTTTACATAATTGTTATGTCATGTATTTAAGGTTACGATCCATAAAGATTTAACTAAATTGTTAAGTGATTTGGGTGGAACTTTGATGAATTGCATGATTAATTGTCATGTTATGTAAATTAATGTTTCGATCCGTAGAGATTTAATTGTTAAGTTATATGGGAGATCCGTGACATGTGTCTTGACTCATGTGCTGAGATATATATACGTGTGAAATGTGTCTTGACTGGTGTCTTGACATGTGTTTTAAGTACATATACATGAGAGGATGTGTCTTGACGCATGTCTTGACATATGAAAAGAAATCATAATGAAATTGGTGATTAAAATACCAGAGTTGGCGGATCTGCTGGACTGCTGACCATTGTGTTTCTGGTTACGTCTAGTCGTCTATTACCGGTGTTCTGTTGTGATTACTAGAATAGTTGTTTGTCACAGTAGTGGTTACTATCGCCTTGTCTGGCAGTTACATGATGGGTCATTCTTATGACGGTGATTCAAGTAACCATTCAGCTGAGTGGCTGGCTGGTACCGGTTCTCACTCATATGACTGAAAAAGGCAACTGATTGACGTGTGACATATAACTAAAAGATAGGGACATGGATTGTGATGGAAATCGTCTGGTGGTGAAGCATCTTCTCGTCCGATCACTTTGGTCTAAAGCCTTTGTCTTCGTCTTGTAAGATCTCCAGGTTGTGAACAACATTAGCATCTCGTAGCGTCTCTAAATAATCAGCAACATCAACCTTTAGTAACATCTCCAAGTCATGAGCGACATCAACATTTTGTAGAATATCAACAAGTGGAATACGCCTGAGATGATTTAGAATTGACTAGCGAATACTCGTGGAGTATTGTAAGTGAAATGCACATGAATTACGGTACGTGTAACACACACGGGATACGGTACGTGGGGTGGAATCCGGTACATGGAATGCACATGAAATGATCGATATGGGGTCGATCATCTGACATGATTTTAAAGGAAAATAATTGATCAAACGGTTAGGAAACCGAACTGAAGTGAGCAATCCTGATAGCCTAGCAATATCAACGTAGACATCATTCTGGTTGCATAGAGGAAACACCAAAAGGATGGTTAAAAAAAATTCAACGATGATTTGCATGAAAGCATGATTAATGAAACCCAACCATGACTATCATAAAAGCAGGATTAAATGAAATCCATCAATATCTAGCATGAGGGCATGATCAACATGATGGAAACATAATTTACATAAAGAGGCATGGAACATAATCATCATGAAGATGAAATTATCGTGAAGAAACATGGGACAAAATTAACATGAAGGAGCATAAAACATAATCAGCATGAATATGAAGTTAACCATAATAGTATGAAAACTTACTTAATATAAAGAAACATAATAAATAAACGAGGGGACATGAAAAGTTATGACGATTGTGTGGACGACTATGAGTCGTTTCCCAATGCAATTTAATGCAACATAAATGGTAAGTCTGACACAATATAACATGACCTAAACATAAAAGATGCATGAAGTACTTTATAAAGCATGAAAGAGTTTATAATGCATGAAACAATTTAAAATGCATGGTTAATAAATATGATGATATGTACATGAGTGAACGCCTATGGGTCGATTCACAAAACAAAAGACAAGTGTGGACGCCTATGGGTCGGTCCACTAAACAAACAAAAAGTTTCGATAAAAGTACATGCGACTAAATAGGGCCAGTCCTGTACCAACCGTTACTTAGTCAAAATACCTGCTACATGAAATAATGCATGAAATGAAATACATGAAATGAAAAATGAAATGAATGCATGAAAACCAACTGTCTAAACCTAACAAAAAACATGTGACTAAGTATGAACTACAGTGGTTTAGTCCATATTAGCCAGAGTTCTCAAGGAACATCATGCATAAAACAATGACATGTAACTAAGTATGGATGACGGTTGTTTACTCCATATTAGTAAAAATAATTCCGAGGAAAACATCATGGTTAAAACATCAAGGTGCTGAACATATCAATACGTGGAAGAATAAGCATCGGATTAGGAAGCTCCTGGTGACTACCCACTAGTCACTGGTCGTGTTTTTGAGCCTACAAGTCGAAACCTTGGCTCTGATACCATAATTGTAACACCCCATTTTGATAAATGGAATATCAAAGGATAATTATGGCGTGTCATCAAAGCACGCAAGGTAATATGTACTAAACATACATGACCAAAAGGGATAACCAGAATCAAACATCGGCTCCCAACATAAACTCATAAACAAAGCACAAAGTAAACGTAATGCAAAAGGAACAGAAACATAAAATAGCTCCCATCATATGCACAACCTCTCCATGCTCCTGCTTGATCTTGGGTACCTGCCGTTTGGGAACATGAAAAGAGAAAACGGCTGAGCGATACGCTCAGTGTGCGGATATATGACATAATATGGAGTAGCATAAACATAAGTAAAGACTGAAATGAAAACATGACAATGAAATTGCATCGGAAAATGTAAGTCCTAGAAAACCTGGTGACATGTAATAAACTGGTTTATTTCTAAAAAAGTCTCATGTTCATGTTAATACTGAAAGTCTGCTGTTTAATCATAAAAACTATAATTTAAATGCTAAAGAGCTCCTATAGGTCATGAAATATATCAACGTGCATGAAAAGATGGAGGGGTGACTTCGTCATGCAATTTGAGGGGATGCCTCTAATTATAATAGTTTGGGTAGGAGGGATCAACTCTTGTAAAGGATGCAAGGCACACACCACATTCACCATGAAAATACTGTCTGAAAACATGTAACTAGGATGCACCTATTCGCCCTACATGATAATAATAATATTAAAGGCCAAACTTGTAAAGGGACGCTGCGATCAATCACTCTCATCGCAGAAGAGTCATAACACCGGTGCCTCCAGTGCTATGGTTACGGTACCTCCGTAACTAGGGGAAACATGGCATGCTTGTATATAGCTTAGGCAATTAAAATAAACATAACACTTCCTGACGTGTTTAAGACACATGACTATAGGGAAAACAGTTGACTGCAAAACGGGAAAACCTAATCAAACATACAAAGGGAGTTGTCCATACTGAAGGACGGAATATCCGTACCTTGTGTCCAGTAATGCGAACGAAGAAGACGCGAATAAAATTATACTCCGATTCCACAAGTGCTACATAATAAAGAGGGACGTGTATGAGTTGTATGATTACCTTATACTCAACTGACTATTAGTTTACTTGACGTGTTATTACTTGTTTACTTGTTCCTGTCTTATTTTAAGTGTTCTGAACTTGTTTTACTGATTCATGTTTAATCCCGTGTTTTCTTAATATTTCATGTGTTCTGATTAATGTAATTCATGTGTTCTATGTGTTAAAGTATTTGTTGTATCATAATACGTAACTTTTAAAAATATCAGGTTTCTATATTTAGCATGATTCTATAAATAGCATGTTACCATAATAATAATAGGCTTATTAAATAATAAAATGACATAATAAAGTTTTAATAAGCTTATAATAAGTCTTGTATAATTATACCGTAAAGTTTAATAATAAATAAATACTTAAGCTTAGCTTATAATTATTAATTAATAATAACATTACATGATATCCTAAGCATTAATTAATTAATAATAATCCATGATTTAATAATTAAACTTTACCTTAAAATGATACAATTTAATTAAGCTAAGTTTTAATTAAATTCAAGCACATGATTAATTATGTAAATAATTATTTAATCATAAGTTTTATTTAATTAAAATATACATACATAAACCATGATTTAATTTAATAATTTATACTCTAAATCATGCATACAAATTAGTTTAATTAACATGATACCATTAAACTATCTAAATTAAAATAAATACATGTTTTATATACCTAGCCAAACACCCCTTTAACTTCCTTAAAGCTGTAAACCAAACACACCCTTAACTGCCTTAACATCTTCCCCCTGACCTTGCCTGAGTTCCCACTGTTTTAATTGTTTTCCTGCTGCCAGTACTAGCTACCCACTGTCGTGTTATTACTACCCACTGTTTTATGATTTATTACCACCGAGACCAATCTTGGTCTCGGTTCCCACTGATCTAACCCAACCCCTTGCTGGGGTTTGCCACCGACAGACCAAAACCACCCAGCCTTGCGGCTGGTGGAAGAAAACTACCACCGAGACCAAGAGTGGTCTCGGTTTGTGTGAAAACTAGCCAAAAACGAAACCCCCCTTCAAACTTGTTAAATACCACGTTCATTAACATGTTTTCACATCCTAAATTCTGGATTCATGGTCAATTAAACAAAAGAAAAAAAATAAAACGAGGTTAAAGATTACCTTGTTTTCGTATTAGGGTTTCGGAAATTAACCTACGAGCCACACATCTTGATCCTTGATTAAAAAACCCACAATTATTCTTTTTGAATCTGTGTGATGTAGTCGACGACATGAAGAGACAAAAGAAGAAGAAGAAAGTCGACGTTTTGTTTTATGTTTCTTGTTACGGTTTTTATGCATTTATCCAAAGTATATATATTCCCACCGTCTTATTTTGTTTAGTCGGACTAGGACACTATTGGGCCTTGAGCCCATGTTTTCTTTCCCTTTGACTAACAGCCCAACACACACAAATTTCTCTTGTTTTGATTTCGTGTTTAATTTATACGTACGCATGTTCGTGTATTTAAATGTCGTGTATTATATCTTGTTAAATTTTATACATGTTCTACCTAAACATATCGTATATTAATACTCATAATAATACACGTAATTAATATACGTAATGTTCGCGTTAAATGTTCATATCCCGTGTCGTATATTCATTTATCATGAAGTTTTAAATTTATACGTAATTTCATGTAGTAATGTTCTAGGGTTTTTTTAACGCGGGTTTTACATACCCGGTTAAGGAAGGAGGTGTTATGCCATTAGTCGCTGACCAAATTCCCGACTCGCCTGTGCGTCAAATTGATATTACCTACGATTATTATTTGGATCATACCTTAAGGTTGATTTACCGCAAATTCACATCTGAAACACAATGATAAGGTTATTGCTTTGCGCTTTAGCCGAGTTCTAGGAGACGTACATTGTGAATAGTTGTGGGTAATACTTTAAATTGGTTAAACTAATACCTGAACATAATTTATGTAGAAATTTAGTCTCGTGAAAAAAGTTTACTAAATGTTTTATTAAACTTATGCTATGGAGTTGTATGCATGCTTCCCCATACATTGATTTTGACATCAAAATTTATACCATAAATTTAAGTCATATACCATCTAATTGACGAACACTTGAAGTTACAATTGTCGTCGTATGAGATTCTGGACGATGTTGTAATGGAGAGAAAACTTCATGACTGAATGACATTGCACATGAATGGTCTTATGTTCTTTAGATTAGTCGACTTAATTAAGTTACTTAGTGAGATCTAGAAACTTAAGGCATAAGAGGAGATGAAACATGTTTACAATGCCATTTTTTTGGCAATATAAGTCCCTAAAGAATCTAAAAATTGCAAATTGTTTGTCAATTATTATTCGAAAAGTTACCATCTTGAATACTTTCATTGCTAGCAGATCAACTAATGTGATGAAATTATGTCAATTTGGATTCTAGTTTTCAAGGAAAATACTATGGTTATTATTACCGGGGTAATTTTATTTTCTTGAATAATATTATCAAAAATACTGAAATTGAATTTTGTAAATTCTTTTACAATGTATTAATGCAACGTTACTTCGAAAACGTGGTTTATTCATTTATTGATCTACAAACCGTATGGTTAGGATAAAGTCAATTCACAATGAAAAGATAAACCTAAACTCTTTTCCATGAGTGAAGAAGGAGTAATAAGGATTTTAGAAATATCCAATTCTAAATACATAACTCATAGCAAACTTTAATAGTCAAGAAAAGTGCTTATTTTGAGTTATTAAATTATAAGAATGGTTACAGCTAAATTAGTTAAAAGGAAAACTAGCATAATCTGTCTAGTAGTTGTGCTTTGACCATTTATAGGCACTCCATACCATTGTGGGGTTGGTAGACATATTAAGGAAGAAATTGCATGCCAAAATTTTCAAGTTAAAAGCAATTGATGGATATCATTTACGAAGTAGAGTATACTCTTAAACACTACAAGTAATTGTTACGAATGTGTTTTTCAAAGAAGTAAGAAAGTAAACAACACACTAATATGTTTCACCGATTATGAAACATTTACAAATGTTGTATTACTGAATTTGAGTCTATTAAAACATTCTCTAATTCAGTGGGAGTTACAAGCTTTGTTGTCTTGGTAATAACCCATGTTATCATTAGTATGTCCTGAGATAATTACTTTCGAATTGTTGACACTATTATCTTCAAAATATAGTCATGTATTGATTCTTGTTGATTAAGTGGTTCTACATCTACTTATAAAAACTAATATATGCGACACATTAATATTTTGTATAGACGAACGTTAGACGTGATGTTTATCTAATATATGAGGTTGTTCCATGCACAAGTGGGAGAAATGAACATTGTGTGCAAGAAACAACTCATAAAGATATGATTCTCTTGACTTCAAGATAAGAGACTAATTATCTAATAATAGTTAGATCATGTGTCAATATGATTAAAAGAGTACTTAAAAGTGTATATATCATTCACATTAAGGAACACTTGTTGTTTTGATTTAGTCATGTGAGAGCTTGGACTAAATTGTTAACACAAGGATAAAATATCCACATGTCGTGAGATCGGACGTGGATTATTTTGTGGTTTCTTAAGATGGATAATTCCTAGAATGACATAAATACATAGAGTAATCTTATACTACCAAAAATAAAATATTTAAGTATTCTTGGAATTACATAAATAGACATAGTAGTAAATTAACTTGAATAGGCTAATGAAACCTAGTGGTGTTCATGTTTACTTTAGTTATACATGTTTATGATTTATTGTATAAAGTCACAAACATAAAGTCTTGAAAGACGTATAATGTAAAGTAAGGCATTAATGTATTGTCTATATTTCGCTAAGACATATACATGGAGTCATTTTCAAAATGACTTAAAACGTATAATGAAATTATAACTTTTATGTTTTTAAGACATGAAATGAAGTGACTTTATATTAGAAGTACTTGAGTTATAAAGCATGCAAAATGGTTAGGAAATCTATTATACCATTAAGAAGATTTAGTTGGTATATAAGTAAGCCTAAATATATATATATATGTTTATCTTAAATATTGTTAGAATGACTTACAATATTAACACTAATGAAATACAACATTGTGATGGTATGTTCATTAAGAGAATCGAGCTCTCAATATGATGGTGATGATTGATTCAAGATAATTATATCTTCCTTTCTTCCAAAAGATATCAAGGTTAAAAGTTGAGTATGACTTGAGCTAAGAAGATTAATAAGATACCATTATATATGGGTTGTGATGAATCACGTATGATCTTAAAAATGAAGTTCAGATTTTGATAAACTACTTATGAAGGGGTTGTTAGAAAATAAAGAGTTATGAACTGCCATTGTGTTTTGTAATGTCCCAATAGATAACGGTGAAGTATTGATCTATTTGCTATGTATTTAAAGATTAACTTTAAGTTACTAAAAGCAAGTGGAAGTTTTGATCTTAAAAGATAAAATTACAAGATACATAATCTTCTAAAATATACTAGTAATTATCATGAGGTAGGTGTGTAAATGCTAACCCTCAAGATAAAAGAATTTGAGTCATAGGTGCGAAAAGATATCTCGGATATGTGATTTATATACTGAGAAATATGAGTTACAAATAATCGTTATATTGTTTTGGGTAAAATACTCATACTATGAATGTTATAGATGTTGTCCAACAAGGTAATCAATTTTAGATTTGGTTTATCTTAAATAGTTTGACTAGAAATTAAAGATAAGTTTCATCAAAGGAAGGAAAAACGCCTATTGTGGTGGTTTAATCCTTGTGTCGAAATTATATGGACGAGATTGTACACATATTTAATGTATGTATTATGAATAGATTATTAAATCACACTTAAGTAATTAATTGTGATTGAGTATTCTTTCCTAAACGCATTAAATATATAAAAATTTTGGTGGTCATATTTTAATTGACAAAAAATTGAATGTATGGACTCTTTCTTGAATAACTACTTGGGCAAGGACTTAATTAATCGAAAAGAGTTTATGAATTCAAAATAAATCTTTGAAAAAGTATAAAGTGCAATTATTCATGAATGGATAAATGCAAGCATATAGGAGATTATTCTTATGTTTAATCCAAGATTGGATTTAATATTTGAATAAGATGATTTCTAAGAATTCCTAATAGCTAGTGGGAGTATTATGGTTATTTTCTTAAATTATATATGTTGGATAGACATATAATATAGTAAAATTCATTCAAAATTAAATGTTGATTTGGTTTAGATTTGAAATGGAACTTTGCTTTGAAGATTAAGAAAATAAGATATATATAACCTTGGAACAAATAAATTTGTTTATTTATGCGGTGTAAATACAATATAATATGCCATGTAGTAAGTTTATATGGATATTTAAAACATGAAGAAATCTAAATCTGGTTTGAGAAATTTTCATGTGTATCGCGTTGTATTTATATTATGCTTAAAATGCAAGATATTTTAAATATATTAATCTATTTGAAAGTTATTAAATAACTTGTGTAATGAATATTCTCAAGGAATATGTTTGGAAATAGAATAACATCCTTGTCTTGGATCAGCTTCCATATTCTATAGATGAATAATTTGTCAATAGTTGTGCAATTTATCATAGCCAACAAACCTAGATATTTGGTTGGAATCAAACATTACATAATAGATATTATAGGTAACATATTTATATCTTTAAATGACAAGTTATCAAAACTTGAAAATATATAATTAATGTAATACTCAATATTAATCATGGTATACTTGGAGATGACATGTTAATTAAAGTTGCATTATACATTAAAGAATTAGAATACTTCGAACTTCAAATGTGGTTTTGAGAGTTTAGTATAATAAATTGGTGATCAAGGATGTTTCACAATTTTGGACTATCTAACAATATCAAACTATTTGAATGCACATGTATAAGAGCTTCAATGAATTGAATTCTTGAAGTATTCTCAAAATTCCAATAGGTCAAGATTGGTTGTTTTATGCATTGCCAAACAAGTGTGAAGGTCACTACTAGAGGCATGATGCATTGACCGTGTTTTTCATGCATTGATCTATTTTAGTATTTGGATAAGGGATGTTAGACAATTATTATAGTGAAATAAATTACTTGGTAAGTTTATTTATAATATATTGTATCATATATTTACATGTTTAATCCATGAATAATTTAATTATTCTAAATGTCCGTTGTCAATTAATAATATGGGAGTATTATTAAATTAAGACAAATCAAAATAGTGATAGAGTATACTTGAAAGTATATTGATCAATTTTAATGATATTTGATGATTCAAGTATTATACTTATCCCAACTATATGATTATACTTTATGGATCTTTGTCATCAAGTAATTCATAAATAGTTATCCTCAGACCTGAGATACCAGGAAACTATCGTGGATCTAGTGCATTTTTGTGGAATAATCTAACGCTAAACGTAACTGGTAGGTATAAGGGTTATTTTCAGAAGTGTTGCAAAATTCATAAGTTTTGCTTGTAGTCAATATTGAATTTGTTTTCTTCAAATTTATTTTGAAGTTTAATACAGCTGGGCCCCTCGTGGGATTAGTAAGATGTTTGTATGGCCGTACCCAAAGTCTTTCTAAACTATGTTTAGAAGTTTTGGTAATCTTGCTTGAATCTGATGAACGAGAAACATAATTGTTAATGAAAGGAATGACTAAGACCCATATCCTTATTAACGTTGTATTAGAAATGAAAGGATAATAATAATGATGAATCATTAAAAGGTTTTATCCAAGAAACCTTACTCGAGATCGTACTAGAGGCATCGGGTGTAACTAGACGCTAACCGATGTGATCACACTATTTAAAATATGTCCAAGTGGGAGCTGAAAGTTTATGGACTATAATTTAATAGTTGTGTGTTAGGATCAAACTCGGGATTACGGGATTGCACACAATACGTAAAGAGTTAATTTATTTAATAAATATATTTATATGTTTGTTAATTTAAATCGAGCAATAACTTTAACCACCGTTATGTTTAAGAGTTAAGGACTAAACGGTTAACGTGAAAGAATAAAGAAGGTGAAAAGAAGATTCCGGAACACCCTTTGGGTGGTGGTTCCGATCGGTGGAGCAAAGGGGAGAAAAAGGAAAAGATTTTTCTTTCCTGTTTTGCAATAGCTTAGCTTGAAGGCTAAGTTTAATACCCTTATAAATACCCATGGGGTATCTAATAATTGACCATCCCATAATCTCTTTTTCCCCTCTCTCTTTTGCGATCGGACGAAACCCCAACGGGGATTTCGTTTGGTTTCTTTCTATTGCAATCAACTCTAAAGGAAAAACACATTTTTAGGGTTCCTTTTATCCTTTGGTTTTGGTTTAGCAAAATCTAGTCCTAGCCCCTCTCTAGGGTTGTTGGGTAGATTTTCCACAAGCGTAAAAGCTCGGTTTACACGTGCTAGAATCACGGTTAGCTCGTTGTATTACGTGTGTACAAGAACGTAATGTAGTCTTACTTTAGACTATATCTTGGTAGTGTTCGTCATAAACCCTAATTGGTGATTCGTTGGTGATCTTGTGGATCTTCGCTAGGATAAATGTATGTAACCCTAATTCGATTAATTATAATTGTGTTATTAATTATGATCTTGTTAAATCGCTTTCGCTATGTGTGCTTTGATCTTATTTAGGGTTTTGTATAATTATTATGAACTTTATAAACCTTCAATTATATCATGACAATCAAACATAATTATAATCGTAATACGTTAATTCATTACTTCATTTATTTTATTATGACGTTCATTCCATTGCATTCATTTTGTTATACCAAAAGACCCATAATATTTTATTTTGAACTTAGCAAGTTTGATAACATCCGAGTGTTAACAAGTTTCGGTTTGTAAAAGTGAATGTTTAAAAGTTGTAACTTATTATTACCATGGATAAGGATGTTAAACAATGGTTTTGTAAAACTGGATGTTTAAAATTGTAAGTTACTTATATTAGAGTGAAATGAAAAATTTGCTATGTCGAAAAATCAAATTATATTTTTTGTTAGTTTTTTTTAAACAAATCATTTTTCTGTTAGTGAACGATGCCTCATACACTCTTTTAAACAGATGGCGTAAATGTTTTTCTCGTGAAAAACTAACAAGGTTTAAAAAGGAGAGTATCTTTTTTCTTTTCCACGGATGTATAGTGATTAGTGAACCTTATAATTAAAAATGTGTATTTCGAAAAAGAATTAATTTTTTGTTTCGAAAAAAAAAATTATTTTCGGAAAAAAGTTTAATCTTTTTAGGAAAAAAAAAACATTTTTTTCGAAAAAAAAGTTTAATTTTTTTTAAAAAGTTTGTATTGAAAGAAAAAAACTTATTTCGGAATTTTTTTTTTCGCAAAGTGTTATTATCTAAAAAAATATGCTTTTTTGAAAAAAAAATCATATTTCTTTTTAAACTTTTTTTCGAAACAAGTTATTTTAAAAAAAAAGTTTAATTTTCTTTAAAAAAGTTTCGTTCGAAAAAAATTAAACTATTTTTAAAAATAACTTGTTTTGAAAGAAAAAAATTATTTATGAAAAAAAAGGTTAAATCCTTTTCGATAAAAATAAAAAATATTTTTTTCGAAAAATAAGTTTAATCTTTTTAAAAACGTTTGTTTCAGATTTTTTTTAACTTAACTTGTTTAGAAAAATAAATTATTTTGGAAAAAAATGTTTTTTTATTTTTTTCAAAAAGATTAAACAACTGTTTGCGATTTTTTTTTTCAAAACAAGTTTTTTTTAAAAAAAGTTAAATTCTTTTTTTTCGAAACAAACTTTTTAAAAAATTAAACTTTTTTTTCGAAAAAAAGGGTTTTTTATTTTTTTCCGAAAAGGATTAAACTTTTTTTTTCGAAATAAACATGTTTTAAAAAATTAAACATTTTTTTTAAAATTAAACTTTCTTTTAAATGATAAGGTTCACCATATATCTTTGAAAAAGGAAAAAGACAAGAATACCCTCCCTTTTAAATCCTGTTAATTCTTAGCGAGAAAACTATTTGCACAATTCGTCCAAAGGGATGTATGATGCACCGTTCACTAACGGAGGCATGGTTGGTGTTCCAAAAACTAACGAATGATGTAATTCGATTTTTCAACATAACACAGGGATGATTTTTACACTTCATTCTATATATTACTACCATTTGGTAGCAAGAAAAAGTTAAGTAAAGTAACTTTTATTGTTTTTTATGATGTTTTGGGTCTTAGTATTTTTTTTCATGACGTATGAGAGAGATTGAGACGTAGATAGTTTTACACCACCTAAGATAAAGAGACCTAATTCTACCCAAAGTAGAAAAAACCTCCGATCTTGCAAATGTTTGTAAAAATGAATGTTTAAAAAAGTGGTAAACTACAAATTTCGTCCATTGACTTTGCCAAATCGGTAAATAAACCTTAGGTGCAAAGATGATGGATATTTGCCATTGATTTTTTTAATTTCATATAAACAAACCTTGAGACGACGATCTATAACTTTCGATCGTTATCCCACGTTAACTCCTTCACGTGTCACGCACGTGAGGGCACTTTCGTCAGTTGCTATCGTCCGAGACACACCAGCCCTCTTCCACCTTTACTTTTGTGCAAGAATTGTCCCCCCGAAACTATTTGACCACCTTTCACGACTGAAGCTTCCTGTCATTATTACACTGACATCCTTTGTTCCAAGGACTAGATTTGCAAGGAAAGCAAACTTTCCATTTCTACATATATTTGGTTGAAATACGCACGGATGGAACACACACACACACACACACACACACACACACACACACACACACACACACACACACACACACACACACACACACACACAACACACACACACACACACTCTCTCTCTCTCTCCATCCCTCTCCCCCTCCTCTCTCTCTCTCTCTCTCTCCCAAGAACACATTCGTTTACTTGTGATATCATGGCTCAGTGTAAATGGTTTGCGCCTATGGGTCATTTCACCTTTCAGAAATGATGGTAGCACAATACCAAAAAGAGATTGATGAGAACATGTGGTAGGAAAGAGGATTGATGACTAACTCTGAATGGCTGACCGAGCGGGTAATGCGTAGAGGGGAGTTGATTCTCGAGCTCTAAAACGGTAATCCTTCTAGATGTGCTAGCGCGAATGTACCAAGCTCAAGGCACTCCAAACAGCTGACATGCGCAAGGCAAGGATGTTAATGAAAATTGTCACACATATTCACAACAAGATTATTGACAAGATTGACTTCGCAACAAGGCAGAGGGAGACGTGAATTGGTTGGTTCATGAAGGTTGAGATGGTTGCTGTGTGTAGATAAGGGTTGCTAATGCCTAGTCTTTTGGGTTGTTAAATGTTAATCATATGTTAATTACTATTTTTTAGTTTGAATTAAGGTGTTTTGTTGTTGTTTTAACTTTGAACTAAGGTGTTTTGTTAATTGGTAATCGCGTGTTATTATGTTTGGTAGAGAAACAAATAGGTATTATTGGAGACTCTAACTAGTGGTAGATGTTAAGAAGAAAAAAAAATTGAATTTTTTTTTGTTAATAAGCAGTTATAAATCAATAAACAAATAAGGTGTTAACAAGTAAAGTTATAAGTATAAGAGGTATGTAAATGTTTATGTAAAATACCTAAGGGCGCTAACGGTATTGTTGTGTGTTGTGAGGGTGAGGCTGCATGTTCTAGTCCTTACTTTACATTAGTAGATAACATTCCTTTTTTACCAATTACTATTAGGAGAGTAATAAGCACTAACAAGACAACAATAAGCAGAGTAACCAATTACTATTAACACAGTAATAAACATATAATAAGCTATAAGTTGTTTTTAAACAAAAACAGATCACTAACACTCCTTAACAATATGAGTTCCCTAGGTTATCTTAGGGTTATTTAGTTACAAAGTAGTAGGAATAAGGCATATACAATATCCCAAACACTCATTGTAACAGTCATCTTCAGTTCAATCGTTTCCCACAAATGTTGGTGCTCTAAGACCTAGCACGCAATTCGTGATCTTAAAATCTTGATGCTCATATAACTTGTTACACGCTCTTAAACCAAGCACAACAAACCTTTTTATCGAACCCTTACTTCCGACCATATTATCAACATTAGCAGAACCCCCCACATTCAAACTGGTTTTATACCTACTACTAACATTCGGAGATCCACTATCTCTAACGACAATACCAGTAGACCTTTGTAGAACTTCCTTTTCGGGTTAAAACCCGAATCATCTTCAACCATGATCCCTTTGCCCTTTTCCATAGCTCTTTTTCACCAATGAAGTGTCAGGCTCAGTCTCCCTGTCACCCTCATTCACATTTTGTTTCCTTTTTCTAGTACTCCTTTGTTTCCCCTCTATGTTCTTATTTTATTTGCCCTTTCCATCACTGTTTATTTCTTTTTAATTTGTTATGACAACCACTTTCTTCAATCTTTTGTTTTACCACCTTGAGTTTGGTTTCTACCGTTCCTCGTCTTTTTTTGAAAAAGATATACAGTCTCAAAAGGAGTTGAATTATAGCAACGCAACCTAGCATCATTTTCTACCCATCCCAAAAAATCCCCATCTGCATCCTCTAAATCAATGTTCTTGAAATAATACTGAGCTAGTCTATATTTCTTGTGAACAACATACAAATCAATTGAACCATTCCTACTAGCCCGTTCCAACATTGTATGCACATCATTACCGGTTTGAATCAACTTCAAACATTCTTCTAGTGGTTTGTTAGGCAAACAAAAGAAAAAAAAAGCCCATTTTCCACATTACCAAGCCGAAAATATGATTTAAGCCAATACTAAATATCTTGGCCTCGGAACTAAAGCCATAAATTTGGTTACGATTGCCATTCACGTAACTCAATGGACCATGTACAAAAAACTTATTATTGTGCACTTTGAAAACGATTTCTTTCTTATACACCGTTAGAGCTACAGATAAGAAATTCAATTGAGCTTTTGTTGGACGATTTTTGCACGAAAGTAAAGGTGGAAGAGGGTTGGCGTGTTTGGGACGATGAGAATTGACGAAATTGCGAGTTAACGTGGGATAACGGCCGAAAGTTATAAATCGTAGTCTCAAGGTTTGTTTTGCATGAAATTATGGCAAATATCCATCACCTTTACACTCAGGGGTTATTTGCCGATTTGGCAAAAGCAAAAGAAGAAATTTGCAGTTTACCCTTTATTCTAGGACTTTGTAATTAGAAAAGTAAGCTTTCAATCTTTGATAAAAAACAACAATAGTCAATCCCGTCGAAGGGTTGTACCGAGTATGATAAAACGATACATTTGTTATGGCCGGTGATGGTAGCAAAGTTATTGTTTCGACTCGTCTAATGTAAAGATGATAGCAGAAGATATGCAAAACTGTTCCAATTTCGACATCATGTATATCTCTTAGAGAGTTTCACAAGCAAGATCATGCTACTTTAAACTACTAGTGAAAAAAACATCATTAATGCCTTAGAACCCTTTTACATGCTGCTACCAATCCTAGGTAAAGATAAGGATCTCCTACGAAGACCTATGCCGCCACTATGCACATCATCAGCTATATTCACTCCTTGCGCTTCTTGCAGAACTGCTTCATGATCACCACCATCATCATCACTCGCGCTTTCTGTTTCCATTGGTTCCTTCCCCTTCGATTCTCTGTTGTCCTCTTCTTTATTGCTGTTACCATCTTCTGAAGAAGTGTCATTGATGGTATGGAAGATGGTGGCACTCTCTTTCGGGAGACTTTTAGCAGAAAAACTTTTGTTGTTTGTATTAGAGAGCGGAATGAGGGATTTTGATTCTGGGCTTGTTGCATCTTTTCCTAAACTGTATGTGGTTGAGAGTTTGCGCTTTATACCATCTCTTTCTCTCACTAAATCATTGAGTTGTTCCAACACTTCATTGGTTGATGGTCCCTCTGCTGCTGCTTTTTTCTCGAGCTCAGAGATTGTTCTATCAAATACTTTCTTTTGAAGACGAAGGGAACTCTGCAAAAAAACATATGCGCTCATCAAACTTAAAGCAAACCAACATGCCATTGGCCTAACGGTATCAAATGTGTGATTCAGCTTACTCTCTTTTCAAGAAAGTTTCCAAGATTTTGGTTTTGAAGCTTCTTTTTCTTCCAAAATACGCAACAAAATCGGACCAAGGCTGCTACTAATACCAATAGAATTGTTTCTACGAATAGAAATAATCGAATTGCTTTCTCGTTACCTGTGAAATAGAAGTACAAGTGTTGAGTGTTAACTAGTATAATGGTACGTAGAATCTCACATAAGTGCTGTCTTTACCTGTATAGATGCTAAGACGCCTAAGTTCCGTCATGGAACAGCTTGATTCAAGCTTCTGAGCTATTGAAATAAAATTATTATGACAATATACAAATCACAGAAACAAATTATACATAAAGTTATGAGGTCGTTACATGTGCTAAAGCATGAAAGTGGATTGCCAGTATCTGTATTAGATAAAATAAGATCTTGTAAGCACAATCATATTGATTCTACATAAAAATGGTTCAACAATCTGCCAAAACTTACTTCCGATAGAAAGAAAAGCAAGAAGTATACTTTCATCCACAGTATAGCGCCTTAGATCAGTATTGTTGAATAAGGCCGACAATGAACCTGTTTCAGTGTTGAATAAGGGAAGTCAGATTATGTCCCACGTATATATTTTTTTAGAGTAAAGTTTGTATGACGCAACAGAATTAGATTACCAGGATAGCTTTCAGACCAATAAACAGTTCCTGTTGCTGGAACCAGCAATGTGACAACAGTTTTCTGTGGCATCATTGCTGAAACATAAGTGTATTCATCAGTTTTCCGGCTAATCTTGCCATGCATTATTGTCTGAGATATATAAACTGCATAGCCAGAGCAATCAACAACCGGTTTAACTTGAATCACTGCATCCCGGATGTCTCTTCTAGGAAATTTGTTAACAACCCCAGAAGGCGAAATTGAGTATAGAAACCCATCCAATGAACCAATTGATATCCAACCTGCAAGCCAACCCACATAAGAAAGATCTTAACATTAAGATTTATACATAAAATAAATTTAAATTTACTTATTCATTCGTCCCATTTTAGTTGCATCCTCTTTTAATCGTAAATATGTCATTATGAGAAGGGTTTGTGTCTTGTTTGAGTTATTCTCGAACCATGTTTTGATGACTCTAACATGACACAAAGCCATTTCAAATTACTCAGATAGTCAACTGGGACAACAAGGCCCCTTTATAATGACTACTCCTACAAAAGAAGAAGGTACATTTGCGTTATATGCAAAACACCTATTAATAAAGACCATTCAAGTTGGAAACCGAATGACATATGCTAAAATTACCATTCGTATCAGCAACTGGTGCAGACTCATTGCTACTTAATGGCCCAATACTTTGCTGCCATAGAACGGTCCCACTCAACACATCCAGAGCAAGAATAACAGCTTTCTCTGGCACAGTGACATACAGCTGACCGTTGTTTCCAGCAGTAATAGTTAAACTCTTTCCCAATGAGCTAAAATCCTGAATCCACTTAAAGTGGGGACTGCGAATCGACACTGAATACACTTCTCCATGATTATTCGATATCTATACAAAAAACCACCACAATGATCAATTACATATATGCAGATACTTATACAATAGGAAAATTGGCAAAAGAACTTACATATAAATTAGATTCACAATAATCAATAACTGGGTCTGAAACAAAATAGCAGTTTGTGACATTTTTGGTACAACCATAAAGGTATCCCATTCGATTAACTACAGGCTCAATACTCCATTTCAGTTTTCCCTCAAACGTGAAAGCAAATAGTCCCAGTCTATTAAAATTGATGAGAATATAAGAACTCGATATACTAACTGCCAGCCCTGTAATCTCATTCAGCCCTTTTAAGCCAGTTTCTGGACCCAACAACACCTTCCCAGCGGCTGCAGGAGGTCTGATGTTCCTAGTATCGATTTTTAGTACGCGGTTATCAGCAACCAAATATACCTACCAGCAAATACATGTCATTAATCAATACTAACAAAAGTAAACAATAGTACGGCTTTTGAAAATTTTGCATTATATAAATACTACCATTCTTGCAGCTCCAAAAACCGGGCTTATACCGGCATTGCATGTGTAGTTGAGAGGAATTCTTTTCAAAATCGAGCCGTTGCTTTGGAAAACCAGTAAGTTCGTTTCTAGGCATATGTAAATGTTCCCATCCTCTCCCATCAGAGGATTCGAAAGCCTTATGTTGGCGCGACGAGACAGTCTTTCTACATACAAAAATAAAATAAGTTAAATTTAAAGAATAATTAAGGCTTTTTTCCATATAATTCCATGTATCTTTTACTTCGACAGAGGATCAATCCAAATCTATAAACATGTAAATCATGAAAAGATTTGAAATTATGTCTCTCTTTTACGAGTACTATAAACATATTTGCGCACATATAATCATAGGCAAATGGGTATGAATGATTAGTATTCGTGGAATAGTATGGTGTCGGGTTTGGAAAGTATGATAGGTTTTAAGGACTCAAATGCCTGAACTTATTCCGGTCATCAGACATTTCGTCAGGTTCAATCCCACCAGCTATCATCTTCTTAAACACAGAAACAGCTTTACTAGCCGGACCATTTTGCTCATAACACATGATCAAACTGTTCCACGTCACCACATTTCTTAAACTCGTCTCATCAAAAACCTTCTACGCACACCCCACATCTAACCATTTGCCTAAACATGACCTTTCTCGCTTCATGTAACCGACTCCTATTCGTAATAAACTAAAAAAATAAAAAGTGATAGCCTACAAAAATTAGTAATAAACTAATAACTGAGATCAACTAGTTAAAAATGTAAATAAACCTGATACGTAGTGTTGATGTGAAAAACCAGGGTCCGAAGCAGCAGCCGAAACGAATCCGAACATGTAAAGTGTTAGAATGCAAATCAAAATCTGGGACATTGTTGTGTAAAAAGCCAATAATTTCTAATGTTTTAATGAAGATAGTTCATGTTTTTCAAACAAGGAACGGTTATTTAACTGCCGCGGGAAATGCATACCAAATGACGTGTGGTTTTTTTTATTTATATTTGGCACATCGATTGTTACAATTTTATATACATAGTTTTATAGTTTCAAAAATGCTATTTCTTCCGACAAAAACCTCCTACAAATCCTCCTACACACTAGATTCTAACATATAGGAGAACTGACGGTTACGACGGTTAAGATCTGGAGAGATAATAAGTGAAAAAAGTGAATATTATATGATTGTGTGTAATAGAATAAGTAGGAGGATTTGGTAGGAGGATTTAACAATGCTCTTATAGTTTTGTACATTTACCCTCGTATGTGGAATTTTAACTTTTTACGCATAGTAATGTAAATATTTTTGTCTCGTTAATTTTATGAATATTTTATTGTTTTCACGTTTTTTTCCCCGGAAGAGACAAGTTTTATTCGTTTTGTTAAACTAGTTTGGTTATAATATGAAGATCTACATATAGCACAATAGCTCTGTGGTTAGTGCGATTCTAGCTTAGTGTAAAAAAAAAGGTAAATTGCAAATTTCGTCTATTGATTTGTCTATTGATTTGTCTATTTCTGGAAAAAAAACACACTGAAAGCAAAGGTGATAGATATTTGTCATCCAACTAATTAATTTCTTTGAAAAAAACTCATGAGTCATTAAAACTTAACTTTTTCTGTTATCTCCCTTCATGTGCATGCATATGAGAGCATTTTCGTCATTTTAAGTCATGCTCAATTCTTTTTCCCCGCTTTGATTTTCTAAAATCACCACCACCACCACCGTCGCCGTCACGACCACCCTCATGATGGAACCAGTGTATGTGCGATGGTTAGAGATGTAACAGGCAGGTAATGGAGCTTGCGTGTATGGTGCAGGTGCGATGGATGGAGTGATGCCGGGAATAGGAAATGCTGGAGTTGGGGGGATAATGGGTAAAGGAAGTGGATTGACGGGTCGTGGGGTGCCAGATGGTGGAGGTGATATTGGTAAGGTGGGTGGCATGGCGGGTGGTAGGGTGGGCGTTGCCGCGTTGGTGAAATAGCAGATAGTGAAGATGAAGTTGGTGTGTCAGGAGAGGTAGGTGGTTGAGAAGGTGGAGTTGTGTTGTTGCAAGATGGTGTGGGTGGAGGTAAGTGGTGGGGAAATGGTAGGACTGGTGCCATTTCGTGTAGGTGCGATGGTTGGAGACGTAGCTCCAAGAACTGCTGCGTATGGTGTAGGCGTAATGGTTGGAGGTGACACACCAGGTGACGAAGCTAGCGTAGGTTCTTGGAGAATGTTATTTCCTCATGAATCTTGATTATGATCATTGCACTCCTTAAATACATAACTAGATAAGAGCATGCCAACTAATATGGGTTTAAGCCCATAAATATAATCAATTAGACAACTAATGAAATTGGTAAATGATAAACTTAACAACTAATATATGTACAACCAATACTCTCCGGCAGTGTGAGCGGGAGGTCTTCAAACGTTCAAATTGGAGCGGAACTCTAAAAATAAAGCAGTGGGTAGGCCCTTAGTAAAAATATCTGCATACTGAAACCGTGAAGGGACATGAAGAACACGAACTTACCCCGAAGCAACAAAGTCACGAACAAATGTCAATCTTAATGTGTTTCGTACGTTGATGCTGAACGGGATTTTCAGACATATAAACAGCACTTACATTATCACAATAGACCAAAGTAGCAGTGAATAAAGGAGTATGAAGCTCCCAAAGCAAATTTTGGATCCAAGCAGTCTTAGCAACAACATTAGCAACAACCCGATATTCAACTTCAGCACTAGAACGAGACAAGGTCACCTGACGTTTTGCAGACCACGATAAAAGATTATCACCAAGAAACACCCAAGACCCGGATGTAGACCGACAGGTAACAGGGCAACCAACCCAATAAGCATCAGTATAGGTAGTAAGCTGAGTAGTAGACGATACATGAAGTTGTAGACCATAATGAAGGGTTCCACGAACATAACGAAGAATGCGTTTTAAAAGCAGTAAAATGCGGATCACGAGGGTCATGCATATAAAGACAGACCTGCTAAACAACATAAGATAAGTCTGGACGCGTAAATGTAAGGTATTGAAGAGCACCTGCAAGACTGCGATATAAAGTAGGATCACTAACAAGGTCTCCATCTGAACCAAGCTTTGACTCTATATCAACAGGGGTCCGACAAGGGTTACAATTCTGCAAATGAGCTCGCTCAAGAATTTCCTCTGCAAATTTCGATTGAGACAAAAACATGCTAGAGGCTGATCGCTGAGCAGAAATACCAAGGAAATAATTGGGAGAGCCAAGATATGTCATAGCAAATTCATTGTGAAGCAAAGCGATAATTGTAGGTTTATATAGTTCATAACAATTACACAAAACCCTAAACGAGATCAAAGCACACATAGCAGAAGCGATTTAACAAGATCATAATAATAACACAATTATAATTAATCAAAATAGGGTTACATACCTTTACGCTAAAGCAAATTCACAAGACGAAGAACGAATCACTAATTCGGGTTTATACCGTATATCACCAAGATATAGTCTAAAGTAAGACTATATTACGATCTTGTACACACGTAATACAACGAGCTAACCGTGATTCTAGCACGTGTAAACCGAGCTATAACGATAGTATAAAATCAATCCAACAACCCTAGAGAGGGGCTAAGACTAGATTCAAACTAAAACGAAGCACCAAGAAAAAACCACACCAACCCCCTTTGTGGGTTATGTTGCAGTCGGCCAAGAGAAAGAAAGAGAGGAGAGATTGAAGTGTGTAGAATTATGAGGGGTGAGGGGATGTATTTATAGGCATAGAAGTCTTGTAGCCTAATAATCGGTGTATTTTGCATACACCTAATAACATGTTAATTTAGCATAATTATATATTTATTTGTTGTTATATATGTACTTTAAGTGTGTTTTGTGATTATGTAGGTTACGAGCGAAATGGAATAAAATGGCCGCTTAATTAGTTTTTTTGGAGAGAAGACATTGTGAGCGTCGATAAATGAAGAAAAAATATTGAAGAAAAAGATTTGAGCGCGTCGCAATATTCTCGGTCATCTTTTATTTTGCGGGTTCGTTCGAGCAATTATTAATGTTGGGTTATTTTTTATTGGGCCAAAAGAATAAAAGAAAAATAAAATAAAATAAATAATAATAATAATAATTTTTGGGCCCAATACCCAATAACCCACAGGTGGATATTATAAAAAGAAAAAAAAGACAACAAAGGGTCTGGAGGCAATCGTAGCAGCCACCAAAAAAGGAGAAAACACATTCGTCCCTGTGAAAAAAAAACAATTCGGCCTTTTGGTGCACTTTTGGAGAAGAATTCATAAAATGGAGAGATAGCCGCATATAAAAAGAAAAGGGTTATTACAATTGACATCAATTTTGTCAGTTTTTGGATAGTATTGTTATTCAGCCGCAAAGGAAACACAATTCGTCCTTTAGGGATTTATTTAGCCACAATTTTTGGTTGGTATTTTTGAAGATGACATGTGGTATTAAGTGGGTCGAGTGCATCACGATGTCCGGCTAATGTTGTTGTAATTCCTTCCGGTAACTTTATTTATGGTTTGATCATTACTTTTGGATTATTATATTTTTATTACATTGATTTATGATTTATTTATAAATTATTTTTATTGACTTCATATTATGTCTAATTATTTGTGCGAGACAGCTTATTGTTAGTTAACGATCCATACTTATTTTATTTAGTAAAAAAAAAAGATGGTCGTATAATCAACATAAGTTGTACCTAAATAAATTATTAAAACATAATTATTGGTTGGATTAATACAAGACTTATTATCGCGAGTCATTGATAAACATAATAAGTGCCAACAATAATTCATTCATATTAAGTCAAAATAATCTTTATAAACGAACTAAAAAGTTTCGATAATCCATAAGTGTGATCAACCATAAATATTAGGAGTTGGAAGGAATTGCATTTTTCTTTTAATTGTTTACATCCTTATTATATTTTTATAGCTTTATTATTAGTTTAATAAGTATTTTAATTTTTAATCAGCATCTTTATTATTAAAAGTATTTTAGTTGTTAGATTTCAAAACCAAAACCTTTATTGATCAGTGATCACCCCAAAACTTAAACTAAAACCACATAGTCCTCGTGGATCGATACCCGCTTACCCTATCTAGTATAAGGTAATTAGGTTATTTTTGACCGGCACTTCGACGTCGATAAAAATTTTGGCGCCGTTGCCAGGGACTCAGTGAGCTTTTCGTTTAAGTTTTTGTTAATATTTTTCTTTAATAAAATACAAAAATACAAAAAGATTTTATTTTTCTTATTTTGTTTGTTTTGTTTTGTTTCTTGTGAGTGTGCAGGTTAGTGTATGCGCACACGTAGATCGGACGTACATCACCGTTAGCTTACGATCTTGAGGTTGAGAAAAGTGCACGGCTGCGGAGGAAAACGTTTCGACAGTTTTCTACTAATCTTAATTTTTCAGGTTTATCAGAGCTTTTCGCTGAAATGCCAGGTGACGAAGATGTTGGCGGAGGTGCTAGCGGCAGTAGTAGCGGAGAAGAATCTCCACCACGGGGTGTTGATTCTTATTACAGGCCGGGGATCTTCGAGGATCCCTTACCTATCGTTTATCTGGATCCGGTTAAAGGGGTTACAAGTAACTTCAAGATCCAGCCGAACCTCATAGCAATCTTGCCAGTGTTTAGAGGTCGTGAGGATCCATATGCACATCTGCGAGAATTCTTCTCAATTGCTGACACACATCAGGTTAATAACATTACCAAGGATGAGGTAAGACTTCGCCTTTTTCCTTTTTCTCTTAAAGATCAAGCTAAGGACTGGTTCTCATCTCTTGAGCCAGGTAGTATTAACTCATGGTCTGAAATGCAATCTGCTTTTCTTGAGGAATTTTATTCTATAAGTAAAACTGCTGCCATTAGGAATAAGATTAAATCCTTTCGTCAAATCCCAGGCGAGCAGTTTCATGAAGCATTTAATAGACTTACGGAGTTATTAAGAACATGCCCTAATCACGATGTTCCAAAATGGGAGCTTGTCAAAGTCTTCTATGATGGGTTGGGTTATAACAACCAACAATTTGTGATGGCTACTAGTGGGGGTATGTTTTTCTCGTGACCTATGGAGGAAGAATGGGAGTTTTTTGAAAAACTAAGCAAAGGTTCTAAGACCCAAGCTTCAGTGGATCGAAACAACCACCCATCTTCCGCCAATTATGTGTCTAACCAACGTGGCACAAATTCTGAAATTAGCGATTTAAGTAAGAAAGTTGATCTTTTGTTGAAAAATATAGGAAAAGGTGTTCCGAATGTGTCTAATGTGTCGCATAGTGGGTGTTCAATGTGTGGTGATCCGAGTCACGCTGTCGATAATTGTCAAAGTTGGGGGGCACCACCAAATGAGGAGGTAAATGGAGTCTATGGTGGTCGTCCACGTAATGACCCATTCTCCAAAAGTTACAATCCTGGATGGCGCAATCACCCCAATCTCCGTTGGAAAGATGAAGACAATCGCCCTAATAATACCCAACAACAACACTATGGTTACAAACCAAGGTATGAGGGTGGTGATTCATCTAATTTTCAACAAAATTCTTACAATCATAGGCCACAACAACAATATCCAAATCAGGGCCAAGGCCAAGATGATAACCGTCTCTTGAACCTTGACTGAAAGTTTGATAGGCTTATGGATTCATTGTCTACCAACAATCAAGAGATCAATAGAAAAATTGAGGTCACTAATCAAAGACACGAGACCATTACCAAATCAATTGCAGCTCTTGAGAGACAAGTTGGTCAATTAGCGGATCAATTAAGCAAAAGAGATGAAGGAAGGCTACCGAGCTACCCCACCATGAATCCTGCACACAAGAAAAATGGAAATGAGCACGTGAATATGGTGACATCTCTTCGAAACGGTAAAATCTACAACAATGACAAGGGAATTCCAAATTCTACTGATGTCGAGGATTTCTTTACTGATGACGAAATTATTGTCGAAGGTAAAAATTCTGATAATGTTAAGTCCGGTTCTGAGTTGGTAAATGATTTGTTAAATGATTTTCCTAAACTAACAACACCGAATCCTAAAGCTACTGAATCTCCCGAAGTTGAGGAGGGTGGTGTGTCCAGCACACCTTACCCTACGACTTTGGAGAAATCTACATCTGCAAGGTTAGCTAAAAAGGGTCCTCATGTTGAGGATATGTGGGAGACTTTCAAGCAAGTTAAATTCAATCTCCCCCTTATTGATGTTATCAAGCAAATTCCTGCATATGCCAAGTTTTTAAAGGACTTGCGTACCCAGAAGAGGAAGCTGAAGGCGTCTTTGCCTAAAAATATTGACCTAACTGAGCATGTTAGTGCGGTCTTATCAAGCTCTCTTCCTCCTAAATTCAAAGATCATGGAGCACCATTGATTTCAGTTGTGGTAGGAAATATTGCCATTAAGAAGGCGCTCCTTGATCTTGGTGCCAGTATCAACATCCTTCCTGCTAGTTTGGTCGATAAGTATGACTTAGGAACTCTTCGTAAGACAGACACCATTATTTCCTTAGCCGATCGATCTACCAAAATTCCTAGAGGTATCTTAGAGGATGTTATTGTGAAAGTTGATGACTTCTATTACCCAGTTGGCTTCTTTGTTATGGACACCGAGTCACAATACAAGGATGTTCAACCAACTATTATCCTGGGGCACCCATTCTTAGCCACGATAGATGCTAGGATTAATTGTCAGACTGGCGCCATGGATATTGCATTCGGTAATAAGAAGATACGATTGAATGTGTTTAATTCTATAAATTCTCCTACGATGAATGAATGTTACCAAGTAGATGTGATCGATGAGGAAGTCTAAAAACATGCACCCCGTATGCTTAAGGATGATCCTTTGGAATTATATCTAACTGGTGAGAATGAGGAGATTCTTGATGTTGCTGAAGTTCAAGAGATTCAAGAGTGTTTGGTCAGTTCCTTAGACCATCAAAAACCACCTTGGTCTTATAAAGTGGAGCCCTTGCCTTCTACTTTTGACACGGCCACGAAGCCGTCTCTAGAGGTGCCTCCAACTCTTGATCTAAAACCTTTGCCATCCAATCTCAAATATGCTTTTCTAGGTCCTAACAATACTTTACCTGTTATTGTTGCTTCTGATCTTTCTGAATCACAAAAGGAAGCACTTCTAAAAGTGTTTTCCAATTACAAAGCAGCAATGGGATGGACAATTGCAGACTTAAAAGGGATCAATCCTTCATTATGTATGCATCGAATTGTTACGGACCCAAATATTAAGCCAGCAAGAGATGCGCAAAGGCGTCTGAATCCTAATATGAAAAAGGTAGTCAAGACGGAAGTTCTTAAATGGTTAGATGCCGGTATCATCTATCCCATCTCGGATAGTAAATGGGTAAGTCCTACATAAACGGTGCCTAAAAAGGCCGGAATCACCGTTGTTGAAACCGAGAATGGGAAAAAACTCACAACCCGACCAGTTACTAGGTGGAGAGTTTGTATAGATTACCGTAAGCTTAATAACGCTACATCTAAAGATCACTTTCCACTACCCTTCATTGATCAAATAGTTGAGAAGCTTTCTGGTAAGAAGTTCTATTGCTTCTTGGATGGGTACTCTGGTTATAATCAAATACCCATCCATCCTGATGACCAGGCCAAAACTACGTTTATGTGTCCATACGAGATGTTTGCATTTCGAAGAATGCCTTTTGGCCTATGTAATGCACCGGCTACCTTTCAGCGGTGTATGATGAGTATCTTTTCTGACATGGTTGGAGAATATGTGGAGATATTTATGGATGATTTCCCCATCTATGGTCAATCCTTTGAAAGCTGCCTTGATCAGCTTGAAAGTGTGTTAAAAAGATGCACCGAAACTAATCTGGTGCTTAGTTGGGAGAAGAGCCATTTCATGGTTCGAGAGGAATTGTATTAGGGCATGTTGTGTCTGAAAAAGGATTTGAGGTTGACCATGCCAAAGTTCAAGTAATTTCAACCCTTCATCCTCCCACTACCATCAAAGGTGTGCGTTCTTTTCTTGGTCATGCCGGGTTCTATAGGCGATTTATTAAAGATTTTAGTGCAATATCAAAGCCTCTTTGTAATCTACTCTTAAAATATTCACGCTTTGACTTTAATGAATCATGTCTTAAAGCATTCAATATGCTTAAGCAAAAGCTTGTAGAAGCCCCTATTCTGCAATCACCTGATTGGTCGAAGCCTTTCGAGATCATGTGTGATGCGAGTGATTATGCCGCTAGGGCGGTTCTAGGACAGCGGGTCGATAAGAAACCCGTTGTGATCTTTTATTCTAGTAAGACTTTTTCAGAAGCTTAAATGAATTACACCACTACTGAAAAAGAGTTGTTAGCCGTGGTTTTTGCTCTTGATAAGTTTAGGTCATATATTTGGGGGCATTCTAAGGTGATAGTATTTTCAGATCATAGTGCCTTAAGACATTTGTTGACTAAGAAAGAGACAAAACCGAGGTTGCTTAGGTGGATTTTGCTTTTACAGGAATTTAATTTAGAAATTCGGGATAAAAAGGGGTCAGAAAATGTAGTTGCCGACCATTTGTCTAGAATTATCCCTCCGCCGTTCAACCCTTCTGATGTGATTAAGGAAAGCTTTCCGGATGAAAGCCTATTTGAGGTTTCTAAGGTTCATTGGTACGCAAATATAGTTAATTACTTAGCTGTTAAAAAGCTTCCGGATTTTTGGTCCAAACAACAAAGAAAGTACTTCTTCTCCCAGTTGAAGCATTATTTTTGGGAGGATCCGGAGCTCTATAAGGTGTGTGCTGACCAAGTCGTTAGGAGATGTGTTCCTGACCATGAGCATATGGACATATTGGCTCATTGCCATTCTTATGCATGTGTTGGACACTTTGGTGCTACGAAAACTGGGCATAAAGTCCTACAAAGCGGTTTCTTTTGGCCGACTATATTCAAGGATGCCTAGTCTTTTGTGAAAGCATGTATTCGTTGTCAACAAGTTGGAGGGATTTCAAGGCGTGATCAAATGCCTATGAATCCCATACTTGTTGGTGAGATCTTTGACGTGTGGGGTATTGATTTTATGGGACCATTCCCCACTTCCCATGGAAATGTGTATATTTTAGTGGCAGTTGATTATGTGTCTAAGTGGGTAGAGGCTGAGGCTACTAGAACCAATGACCATAGTGTAGTTCTTAAGTTTGTTAAGAAGAATATCTTTGCTAGGCATGGAATTCCTAAGGCTATCATTAGTGATAGGGGTTCCAACTTTAAGAACTTTCGATTTAGGAAATTACTGAAACACTATGGAGTTAATCATAGGATAGCTACCCCTTATCACCCACAGACTAGTGGACAGGTGGAAGTATCTAATAGGGAGATTAAGCGAATTTTAGAAAAGACCGTTCGTAGTGATAGGAAAGATTGGTCATTGAGGTTAGATGATGCTTTGTGGGCATATAGGACGGCTTTTAAGACTCCTATTGGTATGTCACCGTATAAGTTGGTATATGTCAAGGCGTGTCATTTACCGGTTGAGATAGAGCATAGGGCTGAATGGGCGATTAAGACCGTTAATCTGGATTTAGCAAAAGCGGGTAGTTCTAGGAAACTTCAATTATCTGAACTAGATGAGATTAGACGTAATGCTTATGAGAGTTCTAGGATTTATAAAGAGAAAACCAAAGCTTTTCATGATCGACACATCACCAAGAAGTCCTTCTTGGTTGGTCAAAAAGTTTGGTTATTCAATGCTAGACTTAAGCTTTTTCCTGGGAAGTTGAGAAGTAAATGGACGGGTCCATACATTGTGACTCAAGTCTCTCCACACGGAGCCATTGAAATAAAAAATATGGTGGGTGGAGAGCCTTTTAAAGTTAATGGACACCGTTTAAAGCCGTATGTTGAGTTGGAGAGTGATCAGATGGAAACAGTGGATGTGGTTTACTTGGAACCACTCCAACCGTCTCAATAGCTCATTTGAGTTATGTCTGGCTGAAGACGATAAACTTAGCGCTTCGCGGGAGGCAACCCGTGGTTTGTGGAACTTTGTGGGTGTGTTCACTACAAACCCTCACGAGACAAAACTCGTCCAGTCGGGCTACCGAGTGGTTTAAAGGCTTGTTGCATACGCTAAATGCAACCGTGATTCCTACGAAAGTGAGTTAGGTTTTTGTTTTTTGTGTGAGTTTGTCAAATTGATTTTTAACCAAAATTTCAATTTAAAGTTTTTGCATTAGGGGCAATGCAATGCTTTAAGTTGAGGGGGGTGGCACATGTGTTACATGTTTTTGTGTGAGGTCAAAATGGGTTAAAATGTGATTTTGGATTTTTGGGAAAAATTGGAAATTTTTAAAATTTTAAATCACATTATAAGAGTTTTGTGCTAATTAAACGTGGAAGTTTCTTCTACATATATGTTTGTTGAGTGTTTATAGATTCTGAAGATTAGCTTGTGGATGATTTATTGGAGCAAGCTAGAGGATTTGGCCATAATTATCAGGTGCACCCGATTCCATTGTATAATTTGGTTATTAAATTGATTTGATTGTTTGCATGTAGTTAGGCATATGTATAATTTAGATGATCAAACCACGCCGGTTGAGTTCCCTTTACTTACCTTTGCTTAGATCGAGTAAAAAGTTTGAATAAATAATATGAAATATAGTAATGTAATAGTTGGGTTAGGACATTTAAAATTGATCTTATTCGGCTCGCCAACCGCGCACGGTGGCCTTAGAAAAGAGTTGGAGAACTGTCATAATTATTGGTGGTAGTCATATGCTGGGCTTGCCTATCTGATTCGTCACCCGCGCAAGGTGATACTTTAGTTGTTAGCATGGGTCTGACGCCAATCTTTATGATGGATAGCATTGCACTCAGCTGAGACAATTTTATGTGAAACAACCCAGTCCTTGTATTATTGTAATGAAATTAGAAAGATTAGTTTGATTTAGTGCATTGTAAAATTATACTATGTGGTAGATAATTCCATCATGTGATGTACCAGTAGGCACGAAGTATAATTGTTCCCATTTAATTAAAACATACTAAATTAACCGGTTCCCATGTGCCAATGTGTCTTAGTATGCACCTATAGGATAGATATTCATTTTTCTGAATAATTGGTCTTTATATCAACCTTAAAAGGATTGTATAAAGCGTTCGGGATGACTTGTATAAGAAACGGTCCTGAATGGCTAAAAAAAAGAGCTTATGTGTGATGTGAAAAAAAAAAAGAAAAAAAAAGTGAAAAAAAATGAAAAAAAAAAATTTTGTGAAAGAAAAAAAAAAGAAGAAGAAAGGAAGTAGAAGTATATAAGCTAAAGTATGATGGCTTATGATGTGCTCTTATGGTATAAAAACTCCAATGTTATAAAAGGTGTACGATATTTTCACCTCTTGTTTTAGATTAATGTTTATATTGATTATAGGTGTGCATTAGGTACGTTGGACACATGTTTAATTATATGAAATATAAAGTAAACGGAATCAATGGGAATGGTTATGCTAAGTGTTTAAGAAGGACAAAAATATTGGTAATCATTTTGGATTATTTGTCATGTAGGATGGTTATTAGTGTCTTAGGTTGAATGTGATCTTTTTGATGAAATTTCAATAGTATGATTAAAAATTATGAAATTAAATGCTTGTATATTTTTATTTTATTTTTACTCGAGACGATAAAAGTTAAGTTGAGAGGAGTTAATCGGTGTATTTTGCATACACCCAATAGCATGTTAATTTAGCATAATTATATATTTATTTGTTGTTATATAGTGTGTTTTGTGATTAGGTAGGTTACGAGCGAAATGGAATAAAATGGCCGCTTAATTATTTTTTTTGGAGAGAAGACATTGTGAGCGTCGATAAATGAAGAAAAAATATTGAAGAAAAAGATTTGAGCGCGTCGCAATATTCTTGGTCATCATTTATTTGTCCGGGTTCGTTCGAGCAATTATTAATGTTGGGTTATTTTTATTGGGCCAAAATTATTATATGCCAAAAGAATAAAAGAAAAAAAAATAATTTTTGGGCCCAATACCCAATAACCCACTGGTGGATATTATAAAAAGAAAAAAAAAAAGACAACAAAGGGTCTGGAGGCAATCGTAGCAGCCACCAAAAAAGGAGAAAACACATTCGTCCCTGTGAAAAAAACAATTCGGCCTTTTGGTGCACTTTTGGAGAAGAATTCATAAAATGGAGAGATAGCCGCATATAAAAGAAAAGGGTTATTACAATTGACATCAGTTTTGTCAGTTTTTGGATAGTATTGTTATTCAGCCGCAAAGGAAACACAATTCGTCCTTTAGGGATTTATTTAGCCACAATTTTTGGTTGGTATTTTTGAAGATGCCATGTGGTATTAAGTGGGTCGAGTGCATCGCGATGTCCGGCTAATTTTGTTGTAATTCCTTCCGGTAACTTTATTTATGGTTTGATCATTACTTTTGGATTATTATATTTTTATTACATTGATTTATGATCTATTTATAAATTATTTTTATTGACTTCATATTATGTTTAATTATTTGTGCGAGACAGTTTATTGTTAGTTAACGATCCATACTTATTTTATTTAGTAAAAAAAAAGATGGTCGTATAATCAACATAAGTTGTACCTAAATAAATTATTAAAACATAATTATTGGTTGGATTAATACAAGACTTATTATCGCGAGTCATTGATAAACATAATAAGTGCCAACATTAATTCATTCATATTAAGTCAAAATAATCTTTGTAAACGAACTAAAAAGTTTCGATAATCCATAAGTGTGATCAACCATAAATATTAGGAGTTGGAAGGAATTGCATTTTTCTTTTAATTGTTTACATCCTTATTATATTTTTATAGATTTATTATTAGTTTAATAAGTATTTTAATTTTTAATCAGCATCTTTATTATTAAAAGTATTTTAGTTGTTAGATTTCAAAACCAAAACCTTTATTGATCAGTGATCACCCCAAAACTTAAAATAAAATCACATAGTCCTCGTGGATCGATACCCGCTTACCCTATCTAGTATAAGGTAATTAGGTTATTTTTGACCGGCACTTCGACGTCGATCACAAAACAAATAAAAGGCAAGTTTTGTCCTTCCCCTTGTGTGCCCTAACCGACCATCGAACACCCCTTCATGGGGTGTTCCGGAACCTTCCGTCCTTCTTTCTTTTTAATACTCTTTCTATATTATTTAACACTCGTTAATACTTAATTCTTAATTAATTAACGATCGTTAAAGTTTTATAGTTATATAGCTCGATTTAAATTAATAAATATAATAAATATATTTATTAAATAAATTAACTCTTTACGTATTGAGTGCAATCCCGTAATCTTGAGTTCGATCCTATCACACGACTATTAAATATAAGTCCATAAACTTTCAGCTCCCACTTGGACATATTTCGAATATCGTGATTACATTGACTAGCGTCTAGTTACACTTAGCAATGTCTCTAGTACAAATCGAGTAAGGTCTCCTGGATAAAACCTTTTAATGATTCATCATTATTATTATCCTTTTATTTCTAATACAACGTTAATAAGGATATGGATCTCAGTCATTCCTTCATTAACCATTCTGTTCCTCGTTCACAGATTCAGCAAGATTACCAAAACAAATTTGGGTGTGGCCACACAAACATCTTACTAATCTCACGAGGGGACCAGCTGTATTAACCTCCGAATCGGAATTGGAGGAAATAAATTCCATATTGACTACGAGCAAAACTTATGAATTTTGCAACACTTTCGAAAATAATCCTTATAGCTACCAGTTACGTTTAGCGTTAGATTATTCCACAGAGATGCACTAGATTAATAACAGTTTCCTGGTATCACAAGTCTAAGGATAACTATTTATGATTTACTTGATGACAAATATCCACAAAGTAAAATCATATAGTTGGGATGAGTCCAATATTCGATTCATCGAATATCATTCAAAATCGATCAATATACTTTCAAGTATACTCTATCGCTATTTTGATTTGTCTTAATTGAATAATATTCTCATATTATTAATCGACAACGGACATTTAGCTTAACATTTCATTCATGGATTAAAACATGTAAAGTAGGATACAAAATTAAATAATAAAATAAAAGAAACCCAATCTTTATTTTATTAAATAATAATGTCATAACATCCAATATCCAAATACTAATCACAGATTTATTTCATGAGTTCGCTAGCTAGTTGCAGCCCAATCGCCTTGGCATGCTTAACTACCTTTGGTCTAGGCAAAGCCTTAGTTAAAGGATCAGCTACGTTATCATCTGTATGATTTTGATTTCACGAGCTTCGACTTGTTCTCGGGCGTAGTGATGTCTACGTTTAAAGTGTCTGGCGCCTTTCATGACTCCAGAACCATTGGCGAATATTATTACGGCATAATTGTCACAATACATATTAATACGTTATTTAATTGAAGGCATCACTCCAAGATCTCCAATAAACTTCCTAATCCAAACAGCTTCCATTGCAGCTTCTAAAGCAGCCATGTACTCAGATTGAGTAGCATGCATTGCAATCGTTGTCTGCTTCTTGCTCTTCCAGTCAACTGTTCCTCCATTGATAACAAAATTGTAACCCGTCTGAGACTTCGTATCGTCTTTATCACATTGCTAGGACGCATCACAGAATCCTGTCACATTCAGTTCTGTCTCTTGTTTCCCTCCAAATTCCAAAAACATATCTTCCGTACTCCTCAAATACTTTAGAATATGTTTAACAGTAGTCCATTGGAGCTTCCCTGGATTCTGTTGGTATCTACTGACAAGTTCTGAGCAAACGCCACATCAGGCCTTGTGCATCTAACAACATACATAATAGATCCTACAGCCGAAGCGTAAGGCACCTTCTGCATGTATGCCTCCTCTTCAGGAGTTGATGCATCCATCTCATGACTCAGATTATGCTTAACTTCCATAGGCTGAAAACCTTTCTTGAAATTATACATATTATACTTCTTCAATATCTTATCTATATAAGCATCTTGACTTAGACCAATTAACCGTCTTTTCCTATCCTGATAGATCTTAATTCTTATAATGTATGCAGCTTCTCCTAAATCCTTCATAGAAAAACATTTACCAAGATAATCCTTAACAGCTTTAAGTCTTGGAATGTTACTTCCCATGATTAATATGTCATCAATATATAGGACTAGAAATACTACATCACTCCCACTAGCTTTGCGATATACACATGGCTCATCATGATTCTAAAAAAGAAACTTTTTGATTTCTTCGTCAAATCTTTTATTCCGTTGACGTGATGCTTGCTTCAAACCATAATTGGATCTTTGAAGTTTGCATACGTGTCCTGGATACTCAGGATCAACATACCCTTCTAGTTGCTGCATATAGATGTCTTCATCTAAGCGACCGTTCAAGAAGGCAGTTTTAACATCCATTTGCCATATCTCATAGTCATAGTATGCTGCTATAGCTATGAGAATCCTAATAGCTCTTAAGTCTGCTATAGGAGAAAATGTCTCCTCGTAGTCTACGCCAAAAGTTTGAGTAAAACCTTTAGCTACTAAACGAGCTTTATAGGATTGTACTTTTCCGTCCATGTCGATTTCCTTCTTGTATATCCACTTATGTTTCACTACTTTAGCATTTGGTGTTGGATCTACAAGAATCAAAACATCATTTACTTTCATGGATTTCATTTCCTCATCCGTAGCAACCATCCACTTATCCTTCTCAGGATCAAGTATGGCGGATTTATAATTAGCAGGTTCACCGAGATCCCCTACTTCATCATCATCCTCTATGTTAAGACATATATTGCTATTTGTGTTTTTAATCCTTGCAGATCTACGCAGAGGAATTAATTTCGATGGAACCGCCAGACTTTCTAATTCTATAGGAATTACACCGCTAGTGTTTTCAGAAGGTAATGTATCTATATGACTCTCTTCAAGATCATAATTTCTCCCACTGAATTCTTGATTTACAAGATCACTTTCAAGGAAGTCTCCATACCTAGCAACAATCACTTTGTTCTCAGGTGGATAATAAAAGTAGTAACCCATAGTTTCCTTAGGGTATCCTACAAAGATACATTTCACAGATCGTTGTTGGAGTTTGTCACCCGAGTCATGTTTCACATACGCCTCGCAACCCCATACCTTTAAATAAGACAAATATGGCTTCTTGCCATGCCATAGTTCATATGGTATCTTATCACTTCTTTGTGGGAACCATATTTAAAATGCGAACAACAGACTCTAAAGCATAATCCCAAAAAGATAAAGGTAAAGTTGTAATATTAAACATAGATCGCACCATATCCAATAATGTACGATTTCTCCTTTCGGATACACATTTTTGTTGTGGAGTATAGGGAGAAGTAAGATGCTGAACAATTCCATTCTCACTTAGATAATCTATAAACTCTTGACTTAAATATTCACCACCTCTATCAAAACGAAGAGCTTTAATCTTCTTTCCTAGTTGTAGTTCTACTTCTGCTTTAAACACTTTGAATTTTCAAATACCTCATGTTTATGCTTAAGTAAATAAACATAACCATAACGGCTATAATCATCCGTAAATGTTAACAAGTAGCTAACACCTTTCCTTGACATATGTCTAAGTGGTCCACACACATCAGTATGTATTAATCCAAGTAGATCAGTAGCTCTTTCAATATTGCTATTAAAAGGTTTCTTGGTCATCTTTCCAAAGATACAAGACTCACATTTATCAAATGATTCATCATTGATATTTTCCAAAAGACCTTCACGTTAAAGCTTTTGTATACGAGTCTTCCCAATATGGGCAAGTCTACAATGCCAAAGATAAGAAGAGTTCTTGTCAAACTTTCTCTTTTTATTCATGCTAATGATAGATTTCTTATTCTTGGATTCATTATCAGCATGTCTATTTCAAACACACCATTCACTGAAATTGCATTAAAATAGTAAATACCATTTTTCTAAACAAAAATTCCATTATTATCAATCGTGCAAACGAATCCATTATTCAACAAACAAGAAAAAGAAATAACACCCCTAATAATTATAGGTGCATAATGACAATCATGTAAAATCAGTACTAAATCCAAAGGTAAAACTAAATTAAATGTTCTTATAGCTTCAACCGCTGCATGTGCGCCATTGCCCACTTGCAGAAATTGTTCCCCATAGGATAGCTTCCTTTCTGGATTAAATCCCTGCAGCGTATTACAAATGTTAATAATGCATCCCGTATCATATACCCAGGAATTTAATTTGTATGTTAAATTGAATAGTTCAATCATAAATAAAATACATGAAGCTGCAGCGCTCTGCTCAGACTTCTTCCTTATTTCTCGTAACTCTTCGAGGTAAAGAGGGCTCTTCGAGTGACCACTTGCCTTGCAATGGTGACAAGTCTCATCCTTCTGAGATCTATTATTCTTGACAAACTTCTGCTTAGGTTTTGAATAAGTCGCAACTTGTTTTCCCTTATCACCCTTGCCTTTGCCTTTCTTCTTGTTCGCTTGCAGTTTTGTCTTACTCACTCTACCCTTTTGTATGGTTAGTACAGGAGGCGTAGAAGTAGATGCATTGTCTTTTAACCCCTTTTCATAGTCGATGAGCATTGTATGCAAATCATTAACTGTCTTCCCCGTCCAATGCATATTATAGTTTCGAACAAAATCATTGAAGTCCTTGTTAAGGGACCTATTGATCAAGTTGATAGCCATATTATGATCATATGTTTGTCCTAGTGCAATGAGCTGTTCCATATAACATCTCATCTCCAAGTAATGGGCACTTACAAATTTTCCTAGAGCTTGCTTTCAGCTATGCAAAGCATCTACTAAGTCGTAGATCTCCACAGCTTGCAGCTTCTCGAACATAGCCTTGAGCTCATCAAGAATTCGCTTTGGTGAAAATAGCTCATACTTCTGTTGAAGTGGAGGAGCCATTTTACCTAGCATTAAGCAAGCCACCTCAGAGTGCTTTTTAACATTAGCAGTGTGTTCAAGCCTTTGCTTCATCAGATGCTCCTTCAGCAAGATCCTCTGGATAGGGAGTAGCCAAGATATCAATAGTACCCGCTGCTCTCAAGACAATTCTTAGTGAGCGGTACCAATCATTGAAGTTTGGGCCAGTAATTTCAGGACGTTCAAAGTTGAACGCAGAACTTATAGTGTTATTGGTGGGTTGAGCCATTTCTACAGAAATAAGTTCAAATATTAGTATTTTCAATAACAAAATACTTTCAAGAAAATAAAATTACCCTGGTATAATAACCATATTATTTTCCTTGAATTCTAGAACTATATTGACATAGATCCATTACATCAGTTGATCTGCTAGTAATGAATGTACTCAATGTAGTGACTTGTCAAACAATTCAATTGACAAACAATTTTCAATTTCTAGATATTTAAGGGATTTATATTGCCAAAAAAACGTTTTGCATTATAAACATGTTTCATCCCTTCTAAATGCCTTAAGTTTCTAGATCTCACTGAGTAACTTAATTAAGTCGTCTAATCTGAGTAACGTAAAACCATCATACGAATTTCATTCTATGAAAGTTTACTCTCCATCACAACATCACCCAAAAATCTCATTTGATGACATAGTAATTTCAAGTGTTCGTCAATTAGGATCATTCGACTTAAATTTCAAGGGTATAAATTTGATGTAAAAATCAATGTATGGAGAAGCATGCATACAACTCCATAGCATAAGTTTAATAAAACATTCAGTAAACTTCTTCACGAGACTAAATTTCTACATAAACTATGTTGAGGTATTGGTTAAACCAATTAAAGAATTTACCCACAACTATTCATAACGTACTTTTGCTAGAACTCGGCTACGCACAAAGCAATACCCTTATTCATTGTGTTTCGGATGTGAATTTGTGGTAAATCACCCTTAAGGTATAATTCAGTTAATAATCATAGGTAATTTCAATTTGACGCACAGGCGAGCTGGGAATTTGGTCAGCGACTGATGGCATAACACCTCCTTCCGTAACCGGGTACATGACCAGCGGTGCGTTAAACCCACTTTATAGTTTGTCAAAAGAAGTAGACCGTTAGACTATTATTGCAATTCACCAATCAACGTAATCTTATGTAATTTAGATATTTAACAAATCTTTATTTAAATATGATTTAGTCCATATTATTTCTTTTAAAAGAACCCTTGTTTACAACAATTCTACAATTTTTAATATAAACAAGAAAAAACTAAATCATAAACACATAATAACAATTTATATGTGCAATAAATAAATCAAATAGCCACATGCATACGATTTATTCAATAATCATCAAATCCAGGTCTTTATGTTCATATAAAAGTCTTCTCTATTTCAAGATTTTTTGAATCAAATAATCACGTAGCACATAAAAACATATAAACATACGATTTTACGATCCATGAAAACATGCACGTTAATCATGGATTCCCCCACGAATCTTAACAATTAAATCTCTACGGATCGTAACCATACATGACATAACAATTAATCATGTAATTTAATCTAAAATTATCTCACATGTAATTTAGGGTTTCAAAACAATTCTTTTTTTATTAAAAATTCGGCTAAAACCCTAATTTTTAAAAAACAAAACCCTAATTTTAAGAAAACCTAAAAACATGTATTTTTAATTCAAAACAATTATTAGTTAAAAAACTTTTGATTTTCGATAATTATAACAGGTTAAAACTGCTCTCGATGCCACTGAAGGTTTATATAGTTCATAACAATTACACAAAACCCTAAACGAGATCAAAGCACACATAGCGGAAGCGATTTAACAAGATAATAATAATAACACTAATATAATTAATCAAATTAGGTTACAACCTTTACGCTAAAGCAAATCCACAAGACGAAGAACGAATCACCAATTCGGGTTTATACCGTATATCACCAAGATATAGTCTAAAGTAAGACTGTTGGAGTATGCGATCGTTTAGCCATCAGAAATGAGTGAGCCTATCGGGGGCACACACTTAAACACGAAGAGTACGGTTATTGTATATTTAATATATGTAACTCATTTATATTTATTAAATATATAATATTTTCACGATATGTATTTAACGATTTAGTTTAACCGTTAGACGTTGTAAACTAATTTATGCCCGTTACATTAAATAAGAAAGACAAATACCAACTACTGATTTGGTCTTAAAATTCTATGCGAGTAGAATATCAGAATTCATGTGAATAGAATATTAGTGTCAAACTAATAAACACATGTGATCTTCTATGAAAATAAATTGTTTATTGAAAGCATGGTACTATTTATTTTGAGAGAATATATGTGTGGTTTTGTTTTGTTAGTAACAAGGAGTAGGCAAAGATACAAAGAAATATTCTAATTGTGTTTGTTTCTTTACTTGCCCTTTTGACTCACAACAATTCAACACTATATAAACTAATGGTTTTGATGCATCGGTTGTCAACTAATGTGAAAAACACTTACAATCTCTCTCTGTCATTTTTGTCTTTCTTCACTGTTACTACATTGAATCACATACATACTATTGTGTATTGGTTTTTAACAAGAATAAAACAAACACTAGTTTGTTTTATTAGCAATCGTGAAGCAACTACTAGCATCGTAACATGCTCACTTGACGTGTGTGTGAGTAACCGATAGAGACGATTATTTTATCGTTGAGTTTCAAGATCAAGACCAATTTAATTGATTTAGTCAATTAAATTAAAAGGTTAGTATTTTTATTACTTTATTATGTGTTAATCATAAATGTTATACTAGATCCATTCTGCTGCGCACTCGTAGTTAATGGTTAACTAGTATTCTAAAATCCCAACAGTGGCATCACGAGTCATCGTATGGCATTTATGGGTTACACATAGATAAACACGCTAGATCCGCTTAAATACTCGCTTTATTTATTTTCTATGGCAATCACATGCATTATTGCCATAAAATTTTTTAATATTGATCTAGATCTAATAAAATTGGGTAGGTTTATTAAATTGGTTAATAAACAAAATTTTATTTTTATCCGTCAAAGACTTTAGCAATCACGTTTGTGATGCATGCTCGTCACCAAGTACCTAGCAACTTGGTGAGGGTCTTTGATCCTCAAATTGGGAAGACTCACTTGAGATCTTGGATCTTATATGATTTAATGCTTTCATATAGAGTCTGTCTTCTTCTTCTGCCCCTTTCTAGTCTGTTTTTATGTGCTTATTTGTTTTCCATTATGAATTGCAAAACGTAATAATACAAGATTCTAGAAATCACAAAAAACGGATCTCTACTTATATCAAAACTAGCTTTAAAAGTATGTCATATTAATACACTTATTTTTCCTTGCGAATCGGCTATGTGTTATTTGTTAAAACTTGTTTTTTTTAACTAATCTTAATATTGACATAAGATCTATGAAACTTATTTTTATTATAATCTAATTATTTTGCGAAATCATATTGTCACTCGAGTTGGGCTTACATACCGTAATGATGGCTTATAAACCATCTTCTCAATGACGTGATTTGCAAAATTAATTGATTTATAATACTTAAAATTACCACACCATTTTGTGCTTTACTAATGATAGACTTGCTATTGCACTACGTGTTCTAGTCAAGCTATCTAGGGTTTGAATGATCTTTAATGTTTCCCGTGTCACATAATGTTTCGGCATCTATGTGATAATTATCCCAAGCACTTGCGTCTTCGGGCGCATGAAGAGTAGGATATAGGTTTTGATCATTCTTTAATGCTTTCCCGCGGTAAACACGCCTAAAACCAAAAAGTTAACAAAAGGTTTTTCTTAACTTGTGCTAAAGGATGATTGCATGCATCTTTTACACGTTTTGACATTTGTTTTCTAAAACTTATGTGATACCTATTTGAATTTTTAAGTCTATGCCATCCAATTTAATAGCACTTGTTGTGGTTTTTCGCCATCTGATCAGACCTAGGGCGAATCATGCACCCAAGGCGATTTTTGTCATTGGTCAGACCTTTGCCAACTATTGCATGCTTTTAGTTGGTACGACTTAAGTCGAGTTCCCGGTCAGATTCGGAACCCGAGGCATAAGATGAGATGAAACATACTCATGATTTACTACACGTAGAACAAGTTTGTTTGAGATGTTCAATGGTACTCGAAAGAGATGTAAGAACTCCCATCCAAACACTCTACAACAATAAAATTCATGAATCGTCTCATAAATCTAAGAGCTGCACTTGTAATGCAATTAACGCTCGACGCTTACCTCTTGCCCTACTTGATATTAGACGGTCGGACCTCTAATATTAAGTGGGAGTGCAAGCAAGGATCTTAGTCTCATAATGATTAATTGGGTAGTTAATTCTTTTGAGAATGTAATTATTGAAAATACTAATCGTTGAACTTTTATTTTGTAGATGAATAATTCTACCTCTTGCTTAAACAACACGGTTGTTAAGTCTTTCCTTGAGAAAATGAAGCTGACTGAAACTAACTTTGTTGATTGGTATCGTGCTCTTCGGATAGCGCTCGAAACTGATGACTTGGTTAAATACCATGAGCAACCTATTCCTGATCTCCCGTTTCTTCCTCCTGGTGTTGAAGGTCCTCAACAAGACCCGGAGTACCACCATATTTGGGTTAAAAGGTCCAGAGAAATTGCTGGCCTTATGCTCATGACTATGTCCCCTGAACTCCAAAGGCTTTTGGAGGGTCATGGCGCATGGTCAATGATGGAGGAATTGAAAACCATGTTCACTGAACAAGCGGATCAAGAACTCCTTGATGTTGCACGTGCCTTTCACGTGTGTAAACATGAGGATGGACAATCTGTGAGCTCTTATGTCTTAAAGATGAAGGGCTACATAGAGAACTTGGAACGTCTCGATCATCCCGTCTCACTGAAACTTGCAGTTAGCCTAATCTTAGCCTCACTGAACAAGGATTATGATAGGTTCATGAAAGATTACAATATGCATGGCCTGGGGAAGACAATACCTGAGCTGCATGCCATGCTCAAGCTACATGAGAAGACGTTGCCAAAGAAGGTTGCGCCTGCTACTGCTAATACTATCAATGCTATTAGGGCAGGAAGGATCCAAAAGCCTAATAAGGCTAAACCGTCTAATGCTGCGAAGGGTAAGAATCATGGCAAAGGGAAGAAAGTAGCAAACTTTACTCCTAGAGCTAAGATTCCCCTTCCACCAAAGAGAGAGAATCCCGTAAGGGACGCCACTTGTCACCAATGCGGTGACATTGGTCATTGGAAGAGAAACTGTCCAGAGTATCTCGCTGAGTTGTGGAAGAAGAAGAAGCTATCTCAAGGAGCTAGCACTTCAGGTATCTTCACTATAGAACTCTTTACTTTTCCTAATAAATCATGGGTTTATGACACTGGTTGTGGTACTCACATATGTAATACTACTCAGGGGCTAATGATAAGTAGGAAGTTGAAGCCAGGAGCTTTGAACCTGTACGTGGGCGATGGTCATCATGCAGCTGTCGAAGCCATTGGTGTTTTTCAATTATTTCTCCCTAGTGGACTAGTAGTCATTTTGAATAATTGTCATTACACACCTTCTATTTCTAGAGGGATTGTTTCAGTTTTCCGTTTGTATGACGACGGTTTTGTTAACCGTTTTGAGAATAATGCAGTGATTTCAGTTTCTAAAGATAATATGTTTTATTTTCGTGCTATTCCTCGTGACTGTATATATGAAAATGATATGTGTGATTCTAATGCAAACGATAGTTCTATTTATGTTGTAAGTAATAAAAGGGCTAAGTCTAACTTGGACTCTACACTCTTATGGCATTGTCGCCTTGGCCACATAAGCAAAAAGTGCATTAAGCAATTACAAATTGATGGATTGCTTAAGCCAAACGACGATGATTCCTTTGACAAGTGTGTTTCATGTTTATCTGGTAAGATGGCACGTAAACCTTATTCACATCAAGTGGAGAGGGCTAAAGATCTGCTTGGACTTATACACACCGATGTATGCGGCCCATTCAGAAGCGTGTCAAGACAAGCTGCAAGCTACTTCGTCACTTTCACTGACGACTATAGTCGTTATGGTTATGTTTACTTGCTAAAGCATAAACATGAAGTGTTTGAAACATTTAAGGTGTTTCAAAAGGAAGTAGAAAATCAACTCGGTAAAACCATAAAGGCACTACGTTCTGATCGTGGAGGTGAATTTATGAGTTATGAGTTTTTGGATCATCTTAAGGAGCATGGGATTATTGCCCATAGAACTCCTCCATACACTCCGCAACATAATGGTGTGTCTGAGAGGAGAAATAGAACCCTACTAGATATGGTTCACTCCATGATGGCCCAAACAACTCTTCCAAAGTCCTTTTGGGATTATGCTCTTGAGTCTGCTGCACGCATTCTCAATATGGTTCCAACTAAAAAGGGGGATAAGACTCCATACGAAGTATGGCACGGGCAAGCCCCTAAGTTGTCTTACTTAAAGGTCTGGGGATGTGAGGCTCTTGTTAAGCGTGATACGCTTAATAAACCTGACAAACTTGAACCCAGATCGATTAAGTGTATCTTTGTAGGATACCCAAAGGAAACAATGGGTTACTCCTTCTATTACCCACCCGAGAACAAAGTTATTGTTGCTCGAAATGCTAAATTCCTAGAGAGTAATCTTATGAATCAAGAAGCAAGTGGGAGTTTAGAAGATCTTGAAGTAATTCAAGATGAAGATATACATCCTTCTGAAAACACTAGCGATCATGAAGAGGATGATCAAGAAATTGATGAACCTATAAGTGATATAGCTCCCGTTCAAAAGTCTACAAGGACTAGGCGTGCTCCTGAATGTATGTGTTTATACATTGACGTTGAGGAACATGAGTTAGAGGATCATGGTGAACCTACTAACTATAAAGCTGCATTAGCAGATCCTGAATCTGAAAAATGGCTTGATGCTATGAATGTGGAGATGCAATCCATGAAAGACAATGATGTCTGGATCTTACTTGACCTTCCTCCTAACGCTAGAACCGTTAGCGGCAAGTGGTTATATAAGAAGAAGACTCACATGGATGGCAATGTACACACCTTTAAAGCTCGATATGCAGCGAGGGGCTTCACTCAAACCTATGGGGTTGATTATGAAGAAACCTTCTCTCCTGTTGCAGATATCAAAGCTATAAGGATTCTCTTAGCCATAGCCGCGTTCTATGACTATGAGATTTGGAAAATAGATGTTAAAACCGCCTTCCTCAATGGACATCTTTACGAAGAGGTCTATATGAAGCAACCTAAAGGTTTTGTCAATCCTAAATATCCAAACCGAGTATGCAAACTTCAAAGATCCATTTATGGACTTAAGCAAGCATCAAGGCAATGGAATAAGATATTTGATGATGAAATCAAGAACTTTGGTTTCACTCAGAATCCCGATGAGCCATGTGTATATATCAAAGCTAGTGGGAGTAATGTGGTGTTCCTAATCCTGTATGTCGATGACATATTAATCATGGGAAAAGACATTCCAACGTTGCAAAGTGTAAAAGCTTACCTTGGAAAGTTCTTCGCTATGAAAGATCTAGGAGATGTTGCATATATTCTTGGAATCAAGATCTATCGAGATAGATCAAGACGGTTAATTGGTTTATGTCAAAGTGCTTACATAGATTAAATTTTGAAGAAGTATAACATGGATAATTCCAAACGTGGCTTTATTCCCATGCAAACTGATACAAAATTATCTAAAACTCAAGGAGCATCTACCCCTGCTGAGGTAAAACGCATGCAGAGAGTTCCTTATGCTTCGGCAGTAGGATCAATCATGTATGCTGTTAGATGCACTAGACCAGACGTTGCGTTCTCTCAGAACATGACGAGCCGTTTTCAGCAGAATCCTGGTGAGGATCATTGGACTGCTGTTAAGAACATTCTAAGGTATCTTAGGCATACCAAAGACATGTTTCTGGTTTATGGAGGAGATATGAAACGAGAGCTCAGGGTTGCTTGCTACACTGACGCTAGATATCTGACAGACGTTGATGACACGAAGTCTCAGACTGGATATGTTTTCAAAATGAATGGAGGTGCTGTAAGCTGGAAAAGCTCAAAGCAGACCATCCATGCTATCTCATCTACAGAGGCTGAGTATATAGCCGCTTCGGAGGCTGCTAAAGAAGCAGTTTGGATTAGGAAGTTTATTTCTGGGCTTGGTGTTGTTCCCACAAATAATGAACCTATGAAGATGTACTGTGACAATACCAGAGCCATTACTATAGCTAATGAACCAGGAATCACTAAAGGTGCGAAACATTATCGTGCTAAAGTTCACTACCTCAGAGAAGTGATTGAACTGGGTGATGTTACACTGGAGAAAGTTCACACAGATGACAACTTAGCTGACCCCTTTACGAAGGCTTTGGAACTTAAAAAGCATTCAATGCTTTCTCATAACATTGGTTTGCTTCCAGCTAATAGTCTCATGTAATCTATGTTACGTTAGTATTTGGATAATTTGGGATTCTAAGACAATTATTATTTTCTGATGAATAAAGATATTGGATGTTTGTTATCATTCATATAATTATTGTTGTCCTATATTTGTATGTTTAAATCCTTGAATATTTGATTATTCTAAACATGTCCATTGTCGGTTAGCAATATGGGAATACTGACTACATTAAGACAAATATGAGTGTTGGTTATATTCTTTGAATATAATGGACGGTTCCCACCAAACTCATATGTTATTTATAAGGGATGAATATTGGACACCCCAAACTTTCGAATATTACTTTTGGATCCTTGTCATGAGTAAGTTTTCGAAAATAGTGATTAAGTCGTCCTTAGACTTGAGATGCAAACAAGTTGTGCATGTGTGAATATCGCTTCTTGATTATATGTTAAACGCTAGCTCTCAAGAGTTAGTCATAAAGGCTATAGTTGGAAGTGTTGTGAAGCAGCATCCACATACACTTGCAGTCAATATAGAATTTGTTCCTCCACTTGATATAGTGCAGTGAAGTACCACTGGATCCTCTCCAGAATTAATTAGGTAATTGTATGGCCATACCCAAAGTGTGATCAAGATGATTCTTGCTCACATTTGGACTATCTAAATTAATTCGATCACAAGAAATTAAAATTAAACTATATGGAATGAGTTAGGATCCATATCCATGGTTTAACGGTACTAGAAACAAAGGATGATTACCAGCAAGCTTTAATAATCATATACCATCGAATACTTTTGAGATATTATTCTTGAAACTATTAACTCAACATTCCGGTTATAATGAAGTGTTGCTAGATGCTTCATTATGGACGCTGTATGTCTAAACTCTCACAAGTGGGAGCTGTCGGAGTATGCGATCGTTTAGCCATCGGAAATGAGTGAGCCTATCGGGGGCACACACTTAAACACGAAGAGTACGGTTATTGTATATTTAATATATGTAACTCGTTTATATTTATTAAATATATAATATTTTCACGATATGTATTTAACGATTTAGTTTAACCGTTAGACGTTGTAAAATAATTTATGCCCGTTACATTAAATAAGAAAGACAAATACCAACTACTGATTTGGTCTTAAACTTCTATGCGAGTAGAATATCAGAATTCATGTGAATAGAATATTAGTGTCAAACTAATAAACACATGTGATCTTCTATGAAAATAAATTGTTTATTGAAAGCATGGTACCATTTATTTTGAGAGAATATATGTGTGGTTTTGTTTTGTTAGTAACAAGGAGTAGGCAAAGATACAAAGAAATATTCTAATTGTGTTTGTTTCTTTACTTGCCCTTTTGACTCACAACAATTCAACACTATATAAACTAATGGTTTTGATGCATCGGTTGTCAACTAATGTGAAAAACACTTACAATCTCTCTCTGTCATTTTTGTCTTTCTTCATTGTTACTGCATTGAATCATATACATACTATTGTGTATTGGTTTTTAACAAGAATAAAACAAACACTAGTTTGTTTTATTAGCAATAGTGAAGCAACTACTAGCATCGTAACGTGCTCACTTGACGTGTGTGTGAGTAACCGATAGAGACGATTATTTTATCGTTAAGTTTCAAGATCAAGACCAATTTAATTGATTTAGTCAATTAAATTAAAAGGTTAGTATTTTTATTACTTTATTATGTGTTAATCATAAATGTTATACTAGATCCATTCCGCTGCGCACTCGTAGTTAATGGTTAACTAGTATTCTAAAATCCCAACAAAGACTATATTACGATCTTGTACACACGTAATACAACAAGCTAACCGTGATTCTAGCACGTGTAAACCGAGCTATAACGATAGTATAAAATCTACCCAACAACCCTACAGAGGGGCTAGGACTAGATTTAAACTAAAACCGAGCACCAAGAAAAAACGACACCAAACCCCTTTGTGGGTTATGTTGCGATCGGCCAAGAGAAAGAAAGAGAGGAGAGATTGAAGTGTGTGGAGTTATGAGGGTTGAGGGGATGTATTTATAGGCCTAGAAGTCTTGTAGCCCAAACAAATAAAAGGCAAGTTTTTGCCTTCCCTTTGTGTGCCCTAACCAACCATCGAACACCCCTTCATGGGGTGTTCCGAAACCTTCTGTCTTTCTTTATTTTTAAAACTCTTTCTATATATTATTTAACACTCGTTAATACTTAACTCTTAATTAATTAACGATCGTTAAAGTTATATAGTTATTTAGCTCGATTTAAATTAATAAATATAATAAATATATTTATTAAATAAATTAACTCTTTACGTATTGAGTGCAATCCCGTAATCTCGAGTTCGATCCTATCACACGACTATTAAATATAAGTCCATAAACTTTCAATAATACGTTGTAAAAGAGTTGTAGAAGAGCTATGAGAACAATGTCATCTACATATAACAATAGATAGGCAATGTCAGATCCACGATTGAACACAAATAGAAAAGTATTGGTTTTGCTATGTTGGAAACCGATCCGAGTAGCAAAGCTGGAAAAGTGTTGAAACCATGCACGTGGGGCCTGTTTATGCCCATATAACGAACTTTGTAAATGGCAAACATGATCAGGGTGACCAGAGTCAACAAATCCAGGTGGCTGATCCATGTATGTTGTCTCAGATAAGTGACCATAAAGAAAAGCATTCTTCACGTCAAGCTGATGAATAGGTCAGTCCCGTGAAACTGCAAGACTCAAGACTATACGAATGGTAGCTGGCTTAACAACTGGACTAAAGGTCTTATCACAATCAATTCCCTGCTGCTGACTACGACCATTGGCAACTAGCCGAGCTTTGTACCTACTTAAGGAACCATCTGCATTAAATTTATGCTTGAAAAGCCACATGGAATGAACAACATTTACATTAGGTGGACGAGGCAAAAGAGCCCATGTTCCGTTAGAAATCAAAGCATTATATTCATCTATCATAGCTTTTTGCCAGTTTGGATCACTAAAGGCATGTTTGTAAGAACGTGGTATTGGGGAAGTGGTAGTGGCATGACAGTTCATGCGTTCGAGGGGTTTAGAAATTCCATCCTTTGCACATGTGACCATGAGATGCATATTAGTTGCGGGCGTAGATGGGATTTTTGATTGTGGTACCGGTTGGGCTTGCGGTTGAGGGTCAGGTGTTTGAGTAATAATCACAGGTGAAGGTGTAAGTGTGCTAGGAGAATTTGTAGGATATGGCGTTGTGTTATTTGACATGGTTAATTAGTTAGGTGTATGTGTGGGTGAGGGAAAAAAACTGATTGGTCGTAGTAGTAGTAGAAGGAGGTTGTGGGTTGGGTAATTGTGTAATAGGAACAGGTGGTTTAGGGATTATTTTTGTTACCAAAAAGTCATAATTAGGAGGTGTGGTTGGCGTCATGGAACCAAATGGAAATGCCTCCTCATTAAAATGAACATGTCTGGAAATAATGATTTTATTGGTTGACAAGTCGAGACATCGATAACCACGGTGCAACGCGGGGTATCCAAGAAAAATACATACAGTTGATCGTGGTTGAATCTTATGATCAATATATATATGAGGGTAGAAAAGACACCCAAATACACATAGATGAGCATAGGTGGGTGTTTATTATAAAGTTTGGTATATGGTATTTCATTGTTGATGGCTCTGGAGGGAAGTATATTTAACAGGTGAGCTGCCATGTTAAGGGCTTCGAACCAATATGAGGGAGGTATGTGTGCTTGAAAAAGTAAGGTACGAGTTATGTTATTAAGCGTACGTAACATACGTTTGGATTTTCCATTTTGTTGGGAAGTCTTGGGACAAGAAAACCTAAACTGTATTCCATGTTGGCGAAAAAGATTGTGGAAGCGGGTATTGTCATACTCACCCCCATGGTCACATTGCAAAGACTTTATATCTGTATGAAATTTTTGATTCACATAAACACGAATAGTCACGAAGGTGTTAAACAAATTAGACTTTTGCAACAAAGGATAAACCCAAACATAATGAGAGAAGTGATCCAAAAAATAGCATAATATATAAATCCACTTTCACTCAGAAGAGGGGATGTCCATAAATCCGAGTGAATAAATTCAAAAATAGATGCAACGTTCGACTCAAAAGTGTAAAAAGGGAGCTTGGTATGTTTACCCAATTGACAAGCATGACATAAAGTGGACGACTTTGATTTATTACATGAAATAAAGCGATTAGACTCTAAACAACGAAGCACATCTTCACCTGGATGGCTAAGGCGCATGTGCCAGGTAGTAGGACTTAAAGAAACCAAAGCAAAAGTAGTGGGTGATGGTTGTTGAGTGACAGGGTATAGGTCTCTGGTACTGTCACATCGGAGTAAAAGCCCACGGGTCTGGTAATCTTTTATAGAAAAACCGCACGTATCAAATTCGACCGAAACATCATTATCACGAGTAAATCTACGAACAAAGATTAAGTTTTTAATTGTATTAGATGTGACAAGGATATGATGAGGGCGAAGAGGTTTTGTTGGGAATAAATTAAGGCCAGATCACGTGAGCGCTGACAAGAACAAATCAAGCGTTGACAAGAAGAAAACAAGCGCTGACAGCTCAAGCGTTGACAAGTTAAAGTCAAGCGTTGACACATTGAAGACCAGCACTGATGGAAGATATAATCTACACGTTTATTATATTCTAGAATACTTCTAGTAAGGATAGAAACGACAATGTATTTTCTATGTTTATCTTTACCTAGAATAGTTGATACGTAGATTATTGTACAAGGCTTCTTGTATCTATAAAAGAAGGCCTTTAGGTTAATGTTTGATATAAGTTTTATATAAGTTTTCATTCGTAAACATCTTTCATTGTAAGCAAGTTCGACATTCATAATCAAAGTGAAAGTTTGTTTACATCTTGTGTGTTCTTGTTTAAGTGTTAAATTTCGCATAACACTTAGATTCACAAAGCATATACAAAGGTTTCTCTACGTGTATTACTTGATCTAATCTCGTATACACAAAGCTAATCGATCTAAGTTAGGGATCAACAAGTGGTATCAGAGCTTGTTGAGGAACTTTTGATCTTTACAGAACACCATACACGAACACCAGAACCCTAAAAACACCAAAACCCTAATTTTCTCAAAAACCCTAACAACATCATGTCTGAAGCAATAACCTCCTCCTCCTCAGCCTTACCAAACATCAAGATTCCCATGCTTGATGCAACCAACTTTGACTTATGGAAGTTCAACTTTGAACAATATCTGGGGATCTATGACTACACACTCTGGGAGATTATTGAATATGGAAACTCATTCAATAAGGCTCAAAAGATTCTTGATGCCATTAGTCAAAGAATAGCTGTTGAAGGATGCCCTAAAGAGGATAAGAAAGAAAAACCTGGAGATGGTAGAGCTGTAGCTGCTGAAGATATTGCAAAGAAAAGGGTTGACATGAAAGCCCTAAATATTCTGAAATTCTCTTTGGGACAAGAAAACCAACATAAATATAGAGGCTATGAATCTGCTAAGGATCTTTGGGAAGCTCTTGAAGTTGCATATGGTGGCAATGCAGACACTAAGGAAGAAAAGAAAAAGCAACTTCTGCATGATTATGCTGTCTTCAAAGCTCAACCCAATGAGAAACTGAGTAGTGTGAGAAGCAGATTGCTTGACATCACAAGTAAGTTGTCCTTCATGGGGACACAAGTTGGTGATGTTGACACCAATGCTACCTTTCTTAAAAGTCTTGGTGAGGCATGGAAGATTGAGGCAAGATCTATTCTTGCCAACAATACTTACAAGAGCTCCTCGTTTGATGACATCTACAACAAACTAAGACTGTTGGAAGATGAAACTCTTTCAGAGCATGGAAGCAAATCTACCACCAACAACATGACCTTCTTCTCTCATAGTGAAGGTCAATTCAATCAGAAGGACTCTTATATGCATCCAGTTACTGGATCATCATATGTCAGCGCTGGAACAAGTCCTGTCAACGTCTCTTTTTCAGACGCTGACACATTCAAGAATGACTCCCCAAGAGTTAAACCTGCTGGTTTGGATTTGGATACTGTTTGTGCTTACATTGCTTCTTTGCCCAATGGTTCAGTGATTACATATGAGGACCTTGAGCAGATAAGTGATGAGCACTTGGAAGAGATGGACATCAAGTGGAACATGGCTCTTGCTAGTATAAGAGCAAATAGGTGGAACAGAAGGTTTAAAAAGAAGATGACCTTCAATGCTAAAGACACAGCTGGATTTGATAAATCCAAAGTTGAATGCTACAACTGTCATCGTATGGGGCACTTCATGAGGGAATGCAGATCTCCTAGAAGATCTGATGCTGGTAAACCCTCAAGTCAGGTTGTTAAAGCTCAGGATTCCAAAGCCATGGTTGCAGTTCAAGGAATTGATGGTACAGGATGGGATTGGAGCTATCTGGCTAAGGATGTTGAAGAGGATAAAGCTTTGATTGCTGATATTGAAGAAGAAGAGCATGTTGAATATGCTCTCATGGCACACTCCTCCTCTTCATCTGATAATGAGGTATATGATGATGCTTTTTGTAGCAAAGGTTGTAGGTTAAACACTGAAAGACTTAACAAAGAGGTGTTAAAGCTAAAGAATGACATGAGCACTGAAAGGTGTAAATTGTCTAATTACCAACTATCTCTTACTGAAACTGAGAAAACCGTTTCTGAATACAAGAAAATGGAATTTGACTTAAAAGATAAGATCAATATCTTAAAACATGAGCTAGAGGGTAGTATGGATGTTAGAAACATCATGAAAAAGGTTAATAGTGAATTACAGGCTAAGTTAGATGAGGCCATTAAGAATAAAGATAATGTTGACCTCAAAATTCAAAGATTTGATAGAGCCACCCAAACCCTAGGAGACTGTGTAGCTAAACAAAGGGATCCTAAGGACATGACTGGGATTGGGATGAATGATTACTCTCTGGTTCCACCAGCAGCTGGTGACTTCTATGGTGTCCAACGAAGGGACTTATCTTGGACTGGTTTACCAGAGCTCCAAGAGGAGGAATTCATTCCTCCACCAAGAGTTGTCACTCCAGTGGAAGAGTATCAACAAAAATTGACTGACCTAAATGAGTGGAAGAAAGCTAACCCTACTTTATTTGTTAAGGGAGGTTTGCTACGTGAAAGTCCCAATGAATCACCACCCATTAAGGTTACTCACCCAATCACTGGTAAAGCTGTTGACCTAGGCTCAAACACTGTTAGAAGATTAGCTTATCCCCTTGTCAGCGCTGTTACCACTGTTAACAGCGCTAAATTGGTCTTGTTAGCGCTAAATTAGCCACCACTGTTACCATATTCAAGTTTCTGAATCTTGGTTGTCAGCGTCTGGGCTAACAGCGCTTGAAATGTTGTTGTCAACGTCTGAGCCATCAACGGCTGAATTTGTTCTTGTCAGCGCTCAAGTGATCTGGCCTTAATTTATTCCCAACAATCCTCCCATAAACTTGATATCCACTCTTATGATCAAGTTTCTGAATAAGCATTAAGGACTTGGAGGAGTCTGACAAACCTTCTCATATTGGTAATGAATAAATCTGATCAAATCTTTTGCCACGTCACTTGAATAATCTATTTCCAGCTGAGTGCCCTTCATCTTTTCCAAAACAGCCTTGGATATGAAATACTGAGCATCCACAAGTAGATACTCAACAAACTTTGTAGAACTCAAATGGTATACACCAGCAGCTGAATATAACCTCCATTGAAGACCACTGAGGTCATCTTCAAGATCCTTCCAAATTGCAGGATCTTCATCTTTTGGCCCACACATTCTTTTGAATGTGGTCCAAAGTTTTATTCCATTAGCTGAAGTTGGTGCTTCAGCCTCATACTTGGTCTCCAGCAACCTCCAAAGGTCCACCAAGTCTTCTCTATCACAACTTGCAAATAAAGATATGAGAGTGGTAAAAGTGTGTACCTCCTTTCCAAATCTGTCAATCTTCCAGAACCCACATTCATCTTCTTCATAGCTCACAATTGGGTTCCTGGAATCTAATGGTAACACTTGCACCATATGTGAAGCTTCTAATGGGGAGAGCTTGAGGCTCTTTCTTATAACTGCTTCACTTGGATATAGTGGATCCATATCTTTTGGAAACTCAAATTTACTTCCCTTCTTCACTGGCCTGGGAATCATCATAGCTTTCTTGATTTCCATTTCTTCTGCAAGTTGCTCCTTTCTTTCATCTGAAAGAAGCCTGAGAATGTTTGCTTCCTGCACTCTCACCCAAATGGGATAAGCCCTGTTTTCCAACTCATCAAATGTCAAAGCCTTCAACTTCTGATATGTCCATCCAACTCCATGACATCTGAGCAACATAAAGTAGAGCTCCCTTCTATCCCTTTTTAACTCTGAGAGAATATTGCTTGCCTTGTGTTTCAAAATCACCTTACAATCCTTCTGAACTCTAAGAAGAAGCTCCAAACCCCATATCTGATCTGAAATGGTCAAGTCTGGATTATCCATGCAGCTTTCTTCCCAAGAATTGTACATTTGAACCACCTCTGGCATGTCAAAGTCAACCTACAATTTCAACTCTCTCAGCTTCTCTTTGGCCAACTCATCTCCATAATCAAGCCTTTCAGGTTCTATAATCATTACACTTGAGTCTGAGCTAGCTCCATCACTTTCTTCTTCTGAAGTCACAACAAATGGTGACTTCTCCTTTTCATCTTGTTCCATTATTTGTTCAGCCAATCTTCTATCAAATTCAACTTGGGCTGCATCTTTTGGAACAAACTCTTCTACCATTTTACCCTTACCCTTATCTAATGGTGCAATGGTTGGTAAGGTAGATGGTAATACCTGAGTAGAAACCTCCTTGATGATAGATGATGACTGGGATACATCACCTTCATGTGCAGGTCTGTCAACGCCCAAATTTATCCTATCAGCACCCAAAATACTTCTATCAGCGTCCAAATTTGCCGTGTCAACGCTCAAATATTTTCCCTCAGCGCCTTGTGTAACCTCTCTCAACATAGCTGTAAATGATAAATTTAAATTGGTGGGAGAGACTAAGGACGTATCAAAACCTGTTTGTTCCTTCAAAGTTGTAAGGGCTTCAGCAACATCCATTGATTGACCATCCTGGCTGCCCTTATCACTCAGATTTCTTTGATCTTCCTCCCCTTTAGAAGACTCCTCCATACCCCTCCTAGCACGATCACTTTCCAAAACAACAATCCTCTCCCTCAATTGCTTGAGTTCAAGGCCTTGTGAGCTGACAATTTGTACTAAGTCTACATTTTGCTTTTGCAAGCGAATGTAGACTGCCGTCAATTCCATAAGAGTCATTGGTTCCAGTCTGCCCTCTTCTAAAATGGGGATTTGACCTCCCAAATCAGATTCATTGGGCAAGGATGAGGACTTAATGATGGTGGGACTGCCTTGGCCAGCTTCTAAGCCAGAACCAATAGTCCCAGCCTCATCCAGGTCACCAGCCACACTTGTGGTGGTGGTTCTCTCTGCTTCATGGCTAGGACCACCAGAGGAGAACACTCCAGTATTCCTTTGGTGTTTCATCAACCTATATTCAGGGGGTGTGGAAGATGGTGTGGAAGAATGGGTGGATGTGGGTTGGTTAAGGGGTGTTTGGGATTGTGAAGGTTGTGTGTCAGCGTTGGAAATAGGCACATGAACGCCAACATTTGATGTGTCAGCGTCAAAGGGTTCTTGGTCAAGTTGCATGTGTTCAGGTGAAGGTAAAGGTTCAGGAATAGGTTCAAGTTGTGGTTGAGGGTCAATTTGAGGTTGGGGGTCTGGTTGAGGTTGTGCTGCTGCAATAACAGCAAGCATGGCTGGGGTTAAAGGTAAGTCTCTATGGGGTGGTGAATCCATCTTCATAAAAATAGCTTTCTTTTGCTCAGGGATTTTATAAAAATCATTGTGATCCCTTGAGCAGTAACCTTGATCATCAAAAACCATTTGCAGAAAACAGGGATAAGCTAAAGTCATTTTTGTCCCCTTGTTTTTACACATCCCCTCAAAAATCATTTTAGAATAGTTATATTTTTGCCCTGTTGCAATGCACACAATAGCACTGGCAATGGATCTATTGATCTCTTTGTGTGCAGTACATTTGGGACTCAAACATTGAAGGAGGACGTGTATGAGGTACTTCCGGGCTAGGGGAAATTCCTGCTTATGATACTTATTAAGAGTACCTTCATCAGGAAAAGGATATCCCAAAGCCCTAAGCCCTTGTTCTATTTCATTTATGGGAAGGGTGGCTATACCATCAGCATCATCAAGATGCAAGGCTTGGCGTACCAAAGCCTCAGTAACCACCCAAGATCTCCCATGAACAATAGAAGTCAATGTGGTCACTTCATTAACTGTTGAGGAACTAACAGTGTTCCAAAACTGCTTAATGTGTGTGACTGGAATGAGTGGTGCATGAGAAAGAGCATACCTTAATGGGGATGCGTTCAAATACGCCACCATTTGTGTGTATTAAGGAAACAGATCATCATCAGCTTCAAGATAAGCAATCATGTTGTGTTGTGATCTGAACCCCAATGCCAATTCTGCTGAGTTAAACTTTGGTGCCATTGATGAAAGCTGTTAATTTTAAGTGTAGAAGATGAAGTTGATAAGAGAAAAATTGTTAGACAAGAATTATAGATACCCTGTTTAAAATAGGAGCCAAATTTATAGGAGAGAAAGAATGCATGTGATTGGCCCAAAAATAGGCAAAGATTTTCAAAAATCAATCATGAAAATATTGAAAAAGTTATAAGTTATCTCATGCATTAAATGAAAGTAACAACTCCTAAAATTACAGCTTGAAAATATGTCAAAAAGTAACAACTGGGTAGGTCCCATTGAGTGTCAACGGTCAAAAATAACCTATCAACGCCCAACGGCTATAATCTTGTCAACGTTTGCCTAAAGCCATGTCAGCGTCCAATTTGGTCACAACCACGCTTGGAAAATTCTTGTCAGCGTCCAAAAATAAAATTATTTTAAAAAGTGAAAAATGACCTTAACAAGTAATTTATCCTAGAGAAGATAACCAAAAGCTGATAATTATCATAGGGCGGCAAGCACTGTCCAGTTATGCACACTTGCATAAGGAAGATAGACATAACAGTCCTCTAGTGTCCCATGCTAACCAAAATTCTTAACAACAAAGTTAGCTTATAAAATCCTTGTTACTCCCAGGTAAATCCCATATCAAAATCATTCCCAAGTCTCCCAACAGACCACAACCAATTCTAGGCCAAAAATGTCTTGGCAACATGCAAAGTTGATATACTATGCATACTACAGTGCCTCATGATTTAGTAAAACTAACTCATACTCACCTGTGGACACAATCTAGAATTGTGATAAGAGTATCATATGGATACCCAAACATCCTAAAGGTTCCTAAAACCTCCCCTTAAACTATGATACAAAAAGTTTGCTAAAATCATGCATGAACATAAAAAATTTATGTCAAGATAGGAATGAAACATTCCAACCATCATCCATAAATAAAAACTTGTCCAAATGCTTCTCCATTGATCCATAAGCAACTCTGTATCCAATGGTATACCGCTAACACCATCTGCACATTTAGATTGAAAACCACAAAACTAACATTGTTGCTGACAACGCCCCGATAACACATGACAGCGTTGAGGGAAGCTTTGTCAGCGTTAGACAATTATATTGCTGACAACGTTGCAAAAACACTTATCAACGTTCAAGCAACCTTTGTCAGTGTTAGAAAAATATAGTGGAAAATCTAAATCATCAATAAGACCAATAATAATAATGCATCATCCTGTACATACTTTTACAAAAAGAATCCAAAACACATATTATGTGAGATTAACCATTCCAATACTTGTTACCAAGTATTGAAATCTCCCAACATCAAAAGGTTTAGTTAATAAATCTGACACATTTTCCTCAGTGTCAACCCTATCTGGTTGTATTAAACCTTTCTCAAAGCAATCTCTTATAAAATGGTGTCTAATTTCTATGTTTTTAGTTTTAGAATGATGTACAAGATTCTTAATGATGCATAAAGTACTATTATTGTCAACAAATATCTTAGTATGCATGAAATTATACCCATAGTCTAACAGCTGGTTCTGAATCCACAACACTTGGCCACAACATGCAGCTGCAACCACATACTCTGCTTCAGTTGTAGAATTAGCCACCACTGTTTGTTTCTTGCATTGCCAAGATATTAACCTGCTCCCAAGAAACTGACATCCACCAGTTGTGGATTTCCTATCAAACTTATCACCTCCATAATCACTATCTGAATATGCAATCAGCTCCAATGGTGAATCCTTTGGGTACCACAAACCAAGACTGGGATAACATCTTAGGTACCTAAAGATCCTCTTCACAGCATAAAGGTGACATTCGTTGGGAGTCACTTGATGACGTGCACAAGCACACACAGCAAACATAATGTCAGGTCGTGAAGCAGTAAGATACATCAAGGATCCAATCATGGATCTATAATGCCTGACATCAACATCTTTCCCATCTCCAATCTTTCCCCAAGGGTGTTCTCTATCCATAGGAGTAGTAGCCCTCTTTTCATGTGGAGAAAAGCCAAACTTCTTCAAGATCTCAGCAACATATTTGTCCTGGGAGATGAAGATACCATCTTCTTTCTGCTGAACTTGTAAACCAAGAAAGAAGTTCATCTCCCCCATAGCACTCATCTTGAATTTGTCTGTCATAAGCTTGGAGAAATCCTCACTCATCTTTGGATCAGTAGACCCAAAAATGATATCATCAACATAGACCTGCACAAGCAACACATCTTTGCCTTTCTTCTTTGTAAATAGTGTCTGATCTATGGTGCCCCTCTTGAATCCATTGTCCACCAAATAAGTAGACAAAGTACCATACCATGCTCTAGGGGCTTGATGAAGGCCATACATATCCTTTTTGACTCTATACACTTTATCTGGATGCTCTGGATCCTCAAAACCAAGAGGTTGCATTACATAAACTTCCTCAACAATGGTGCCATACAGGAAGGCACTCTTGACATCCATTTGATAGACTGTGAAGCCCATGCAAGAAGCATAGGCTAGAAAAATCCTAATAGCTTCAATCCTTGCAACTGGTGAAAAGAAGAAAAATCCGTCTAGGGTTTTTCTGGACGTTTTTGTGTGCGCAGCAGTATTCAGAAGGTCATAACTTTTGATTGAACCGTTGGATCGTCACGAAATTTTATATGTGTGTTCTTCATACATATATCTAAACATCCACTGGAGGGATTGTCGAGTTTTATCCCCAGGAAAAAGTTATTAAGCGTCAAAGTCAGCAGTAGGTGAATGCAGTTTTCTGTGAACAGCCATGTTCAAAACACGATCTCTCCTTCGTTAACCATTGGATCTTCGTGATTTTTGAACTGTAGATTCTTGGTACATGTGTCTTGAATCTCACCAAAGGGATCTTCAATCTAAGCTCTCATGAAAAAGTTATTCGAGGTTGAAGGTGACTACATAATGAGGTATGAAATTTCTAGTTCACATAAAATATTGAGTTAGGGTTTCTTCCAAACCCTAAATCAATTATAAACAGAAAAAGGATGTGTACAGCAGATTGTTTAATAGGTGTTGCAGCAAGGATTTTGGCTTGCAATCTAGGGTTTGTATGATAAACTCTAAATCTATATTTAATATGCAAGAAATCTTGGGCAGCATGCGCTTAAAATCATTGTAGCAGTATATTGTCTTTGCTGATTATTGTTCACGTGGGTAAACATATGATCTATTCATGCGTGGATTAAGTATGAATGATGGATCGATCAAAAGTAAAGAAAAGGTCCACTTGATATATTGAAAAACGAAGAAAGCAATGGCTGATTTACACGAAGGACTGTTTGATGATTTGTGTGTTCACATGAAGAGTATTCGTGTTCACACGATTATAGGATTCTTATTGGTCAATTCTTATTGATGGTTAATTTAGACCTGCGTTCACACGGTTCATAGGAGGAAGAATATATATTCTGTACGTTCATACGAAGAAAGCTTTCTCATTGGTGGAGAAAGTGTGTTCACACGATGATAGTTCCATGATTGGTGGAAAGGTTGCGTTTACATGATCAAAGAGTAATAGCAATAAGTGTGACGTAAGATCAATATTTGTGTTCACATGGTGAGAGATCTTTGATTGGATGACACGAAAATAGGATATCTGTGTTTACACGATTCAATTCATTGGTCTTCAAAAGCAATTCACGTGAAAACAGGATGGATATCAATGCAAATTTTAAAAGTGAGCCAATCAGGAAGAAGAGGTCAACGTTAAGTATGCCTAATTTTCAGGAATTATGACTGCCTACATTATCTCCTTATTTATGGATATGATACAAGAAAATCATTACATGGAGATATTACTTTATTACCTATCTAAACGAGATATATTACTGATCTTATGGAATACAAATGGTAATTTAAAGCAGTTATAAACAAGAATGATGGGACATGCTTTATTGCCCTAGATGACGTCAGCAGAATATTGACGCTGACAAGGGTTGTATTGACGCTGACAGGAAGAATTTTGACGCTGACAGAATAAGTCAACGCTGATAGGTTGACAGTGTTGTCCGATATATGCTAATCCAAGCGCTGATAGGTATTGTCCGATATCGGACAATACAACTGATAGAGATATTGGACAGAAGAGGATGTTGGACAACACAATGATTGCTGCTGTTGAGAAAATTGGACGTTTTTAGCACACAAAAAGGAGGATTATACACACGAAGGTACATGGAATCTCTGTTTTTATTCAGAATATCATGGTGATATTAATGGCTCGGATATTTTTAAAAGGGATTAATGATTTTAATGCGAGTTAGCAACAATTCGTGAAGTAATTTATTGGATTTGATTATGTAATCGGGGTAGCCTTGTAAAAGAGTTATCCGTCTTAATGCTTTTACATATGATATGAAGATTAAGATTCTTCATGAAGAGGTGTTGGCTTAAGGGGAAGAATTCTTATGGTAAGTTTGATGATTGAAGAAGATTTTCGCGAGTTTGTGTTCTATCATATCTTAAAGTCATGCACTGGTGACTTTAAAGGTAACTTGTTCGTGCTTTACATGGTTGGTGATGAAGGCTTGTCATAACACTTGAAGGAGTTACATTATCGTGCTCAGTGTCTCACAAAGGATGAGAATATTGACAAGAGATCGAGGTCTGCTTATAATGCTAAAGGTATAAGTTCTTCATCACGTGGATAATACAAGACATGGAACACAAGGTTGGGTTATTCTACTTCTACATCAAAAATATTATATTAATTGTTCTTCAAGATCATTACTTAGAGCTACATTTGGAGAATCTTCAAAGATTGCATACATTGTTTACTTCCTTGTTGATGTGACAAAAAGGGGAAGAAATACATGCTACACTTGAGGGGAAGCAACTTGAAGATCATGTACAACTTACAAGAGATACACATAGAGTTTTGCCACTATCAACTAGGGAAAGATTGTTGGGTCAAAAAGTTGATGTGGCAGAAACTCAAAAATGAAGAAAACATGAAGTTATTGTCCAAGCGTTGTCAAGACCAATCTAGGCGTTGACAAGAGTTAATCCAGCGTTGTTGGCTCAAGAGTTGTTGTGTGCAATTCAAGAGTTGTTACATGCAATTCAAGAGTTGACAGAATTGTAGACAAGAAGCTTTTAGAAGATTCTATTTGGATATATATGCAGGAGATATTCTGTATATAGTTATTTAAATAGAAGATTCACATGTTTA